>JAQPPZ010015830.1:1017500-2217500 GCA_028583015.1 Wollemia nobilis
CTTAAACAGGGGGCACATTAGGATGACCACCATAGGGGCTAGCCAAAATCTTGATAAAATCCAAATTTTATTCCAAATCAAGATTTAAATTTTGAATGGAAATATTTTCATTCAATATTGGAGGGGGGGTTACCTAAAGTGAAATCATGTGGACTATACTCCTATTTACCCTATTCTCCAATTAGGCAAAATCATGGGATGAAATACCACCAAAAAAAGAACAAGAAATCTAAAGTGAGATTGTGGGATTACACTCCCAGTGACTACATTCTGTAGTCAAGCAACTTTAGAAGCTAAAATCCAACTTGAAGAATAATTTGAAATTTGAAGAGAAATCTCAAGAATAGCATTTCCAATGACCACATTTCCCAGCCAAGCAACTTTAGGAGCTAGAATCCTTCCTAAAGAAGAATTTAAAATTTTTACAATTATCTAGGAATAGTTCAACTACTAATACATCCAGTAAATCTAGGATATCAAGCTTCAAGAAGCCCTCATTGATGCTCACCATGGTACTAGTACCCTTTGCATGCTCCCATACAACAAATTATTTTTTATAACTAAAATTACGACTAGGATAATTGATACCCTAGAAGACACTCTTCTGGTAATCCCACCCTCCCTTCCTCTCCCTCTCAACCTTTCTCTTCCTCTCCTCTCCTTCCATAACCCTATCTCTCCCTCTCAACCTAAAATTGATATTTTTATTTTTATTTTTTAAACTTTATTAAAAAACAATGAACTCCACATAAATTAACTTTTATTAAGAGCATGTATATTTTTTTATATGAACCAACAATAATATTATTGATTCAATTACTCTATTACATATGCGGATTGATTTTTTAACTTATTATAAGTGAGGACAACAGAAAAAAATGTTATTTAAAAAGTTGAAGATTATAGTGCAACATGTGGGGGTAAATACATTGCCTAATCCCTCCTATAATGTTTGCATAATCTATTAACATCTAAGATTGTGGAAAAATGGAATTTACCTTACACTAGGCTTAACATATATGATTATAATAGTTCTATTAAATTTTTCATCTAACATTTAAAATAGGAAGATTTCCATTTACATATATTTGTACATGTACTCTTAATAGGTTAAGTACAAAAATAGTATGGACATAAATATTTGTTATATAATGAGTAGATACTTATGCAATAGGAGACATGGAGATTCCTCCTCTTGGAAGAACTTTTTTGTATAATATGGAAGCTATATTCCTTTTTTTTTTTGGAAAACAACCTCCCTAATTTTATATATTTTTTATTAAATTCATACACTACATATGGTAGTGATTTGTATTACATGTTTTAAAAATTTACATCCACTTATAACAATTTTTTCTTAGTTTTTTAATAAGATGATTTATCTTTATCTAATACATTATGAAGTGGATTTTTATTTTTATTTTAAACACCTATGTCCTTAATTATTTAAGGTTAGTATAAAAAAATAATTCTACAATATAATTCACAAAGGCAGTAGCCATTAAAATTGTAATATGATTCTTGGCCATGAGTTGGCATTAGGCCTAAGGGCATTTAATTGTAAAATGTATTAATTATTTTGCAATATTTTATTATGTACTACCTATGGTCCATTGTTAACATTTTTATGGAAAAATTATATTTATTAATTGTAATTAACCCAAATTCCTCCTATTATTTTTGCCTAGGTTAAACTTTATGATGTAATTAGTGTTTTGGTATTCCTATAAATACGTTCTTCTTAATAATTTGAGTGTTGTGTAATCTAACATATAGATTGTATAGTGATATATATGGTGCCTATATGCACCCCAAAATAATTGTCTATTTTATTTTGTTTTCCATTTATCCTTTTTGTATAATATTTGTGTGAATGGTTTATTTTCTATTAATTTCTCAAATAATTTGTAAATTCCAACATGATATAAGAATAGGTATGGAGTTACCTCAATTGATTGTGCATGAATATTGTTTGGTGCCTTCGATATTTCTTATAAATGCTTGGATGCCTCTTTTTTCTATGTCTCATTGTTTTTTCTAAAAGAGGTAAAGAAGATATTTTCATGCCCATTTTTTTGAAATCTCTAATGGAAAAAATTGTTTATTTGAAGAATTATTTTGTATTGTGGTTTTTCATCATAGAATGTAAGATTTAGAAGGTTGGATAGTAGTCTATATAAAATATAAAATATTTTGAATTTGAAATTAAATGCCCATTTACAGATGTACCTTGGTTTAACATGGCACTATTGTAGGCACATGAAGCCCTTATCCTTGGGAAAGGGATTTGCCTTTTTCCATGTGAAACATATGCCATTATGGATTAGGAACATCAGTCAAGAACATGGTAGACATCATAAGGCATGTTTGATATACTTTTTGACCATTTTTATTTGTGAAAATAGCCCACAATTATGCATTTTGGGTTGTTTTATGATTGAATCTTTTCTTGCATGCTTGATTATTATTGTAGTACAATGGTCTTAATTGAAAATTATCATATGAATGGTGCTAGTTTGATGTAAATTAGAACTAATTTTAACTATCATGGAAGACAAATAGGTGATCCATCCATGGAGGAATCCTACTATTTCTTCATGTAGTGGCTCAACGGTTTTTAGAATAGTTCTACAAGAAAAGGATCACATGTTTAAACCCCATGTTAGCCATGTTTGGTATTCATACTAGAGATAAATAATAGGAGGCAAGTTGTGGTTACATGTTCTCATATATTGCCTTGGCACAACAATTAACATGTTATATTTAGCACAAGAGAAACTAGTGTTCAACTCTCTCTAGTATATTTTAGACTTGACATTGGACATAAGGCCAACATGGACACTATCGATACTACTATACCATTTTTAAATATAAAAAGGATCTAATATTTTCATAATTGTTGCTTTTGAATTGGAAAAGTACAACTAAAGTGGTATAATAGAGGCTCTAATGGTGGTGAATGATTATATATTATGTTTATAAAGATAAAGGCTCTATTTTTTCAATTTTAGAGTCCTCATACAAAATGAAGACCACTTGTAGATAATATAAGAAGGAGGGACATCCAATGAATTGCTTGTTGAAATTTCAAAAGATTAAATATAATTTCTTGAAATTAAATGAATATATTCTAGGTGATGAGGGAGATTTTGAAGGATTCGCCTGAATTATAAATGCATGTGATGACATCTATTATTGGAGGAATATATTTTTGTTAGTAATATCTTCTCTCCTTAACCGCTTAGATTAAATTATAGAGGGTGTTGAAACTCTAATTTAATTATTTTCCAAGATCTAACATTATGCAATGTACTGCATAGCATAAGGGCTTTGCAATGTATTAATTATTTTATAATATTTTATTATGTAATCCATATAGTCCATGCTTAAATTTGTTACTTGTAATTAACTAAAATACCTTTTGTTATGTTGGAATAGGTTTAACATTATCATGTAATTGGGTTTTGGTATTCCTATAAATACCCCCCTTACACTCCTAATTTAATCATCAGAGTGTTATGTAATCTAACCTACAAATTATATAGTTATATTTACAATCCCTAGAAGCACCCATAATTCTTTGTGTGTCTCTTCTATTTTAATCCTTGTATTCTTCTTGTATAATATTTGGGTAAATGGTTTGCTTTTTAGAAAATATTTTGACTTTGAATCATAGAAACTATTATTAGTGACATAATAATAGAAGTATAGAAAAATGTCCTAATTTACCTTAAGATAAATAAGTTTTAACCTAGTGAGTTGTAGGTGATGTTGAATAAGAAAGAGAGATGAACAAACAACTAATGTGTTAAGAAAATAATATTGTGGTCATGAATAACAATATTAATTTATTCTAAGAAAAATACTTTCTTAACAACATTGAAAATAGATAGAGAAGTGAAATACAATAGAATAATGATATGGATACCATCATGAATAATTGGAATTAAGAAAAAAATGTTATTGTTGTATGAATCTTAAAGTAAGAATGAATATAATAATAAAATTAGAATTTCATGAGTGTGATATCATAACAAAATTTTAGCCTACCTTATGTTGATAGTTTCTTTATTATGGAGTATACTCAAAATTTTCAACGAAAAAGTACTAATTCTGTTGAGAATTAGAATAATATGTACATTGATAAAACATAATGAAATCCCATATCTAATAGATGAGCTTCTTCCACATATTTTCTAATAAAATATAAAAATCCCAATTTCATGTCATATAATATATTATGAAGTGTATAATAGGAAAATATCATTTTATTTTCAAAAATATAAGGTAGAAGTTATGTATTTTAATAGAAATCGTATTTAAAGTTTTTTTAAGTACACGTTTAATGGGATTTCCACCCACGCACCCACACACACATACATACATATATTATACACACACAAACATATATATGAAAAGATATAGTTATATTGATTTATGGTTAATATTGTAATTATTAAATTAAAGAGTAACAAATATTGAATAGATTGCTATGATTATATTTGTGGGGATGAAATATATACATGCTTTTTTTAGGAGTTATTACATCATGTATAATATGAATTTTAGTTACGTAACCACTCAAAACATGGGTTGTGAGGTTCACTAAGGGACACAGGTAGTAACCACACAACACATGGTTTGTGAGGTTCACTAAGGGACAAGGGTAGTTGTAGATTGTTATAATTTGCCAACCATTGTATTTAAATACCCTTTCACTTTAATAATACAATAATTGAAGTATTTAATTCTAACATGTGGTATCAGAGTAGGTAGAATTAATAAGTAATTATCCTTCTAATCCTCCTCTATATTCAACATAGAAAATAAAAAAGAGCATTCTATTTGAGAAAAAAGTTTTAAGGGTAAAATTACCTTGTACTAAATTGTTTACAGAAAACCTCAAAAGGAGAAATAATTATCACCATGATGAAAAATTCCATGGTAGCTTCAAATATTTTAGGGTGAAGAACCCCTACAAAAGGTAAAATTATTCAAGCATAAAAAAGGGTTTCAATCCATTCTATAACCAATAAGTTCATAAGCATGTGAGAAATAACAAGGCCAATTTCAGCAAGAAAGAAAAGGGGTCATAAAGTTTCCCTTGAAGAATTTTCATATTAAAAATATATAAAAGGAATCCATAAAATCTCCTTAAAATTGTAAGAAAATAATCCATAAGAAACTCCTTAAAAAAGGAAGTCGTAGAAACTCCTCAAAATTAAAAACAAGATAAAGAAGCCATCGAAGCTTCTCAAAATATTATGAGAAGAAAACCAACAAAGAGAAGCCATTACAAGCTATTTAAAATTGTAAATATATGCACTATTAAGAGAAAGAGGTCCACAAATTATTAAAATGTGACAATTGCCATCATATTTCTTTCTAATAATAAAATTACAGTAGACATCATTGAAGAATGTCAATGAAAAATAGAAAAAAATTAATCTAGCTACATCACAAAGCATACTACAAGCATGAATATAATCAAAACAAAATTAAAAATGGTCTCAAGTGAAAGTTTCACTTAGAATGAGTACTAATAAAATAACAAGGATAGAAGCCTACATTTGTAGGGAAAAATAAAAAGATAAAAGACTTCAAAAAGTAAGTTAGAAGATCTATGTCTGTTTCTTTTTTTGTAATTATGATGTAGGTGTGTTTTCTCGAGGTATACCCAAAATGTTGCATGGGAAGTTTCTTTTTGATAACAAGCTATGTACCTTATCAGATGTAACGGCTTTGACAGCATGTATATTTTACATATATAGGATCCTTAGTAATGACATGTTCATCAACAACCCTAGGCTAATTTTTGTAAAAGGTTTTGGGTCAACCTATAAAACCCGGTCTTAATGCTATAGTATCTTATCTACCAAAAAAAATTTAGAAAATAAGAAAAATATGAAGTTAACCATTGTTAAAAATTAGAGCAAATCATGCAAGGATTACACATTATTAACAAACAACTAGGCTTGAAAATCCCATGTGGAAAACAAGGATAAAATAAATGGATTCACATTGATCGAAAAATACCTTAGAGTAGAAGTTCATGTTCTTTTTAAAATAGACAACAAAATATAATTATATAAATGCTACTTGAGACAATGTCATTACACATTACATCAAAATGGAATGTTAGAATCAAATACAAAATAAAAGCACCCGATCAGGATCTAGATCATCCAAAAACTTATTCAAGATCTCATAGCACTTATTGTACAACAAGAGCATGCAATTAGAGGACAAAAAACACTTACCTATGTACCAAAAGGATGAAAATCACTCAACCATGTATCTAAAGGATAAAATACACCCACCCATGCACAAAAATTATGAACACCATTTTCCTATGCACTCAGAGGATGAAAACCACTTACCAAGAAACTTGGATGACAAAACACTCACAAAGAATTCATCCAAAAGATAAAGTAATCAAAGAAAACTATATAAAATATCATGTGCAACAAAGGACTCCCTAATTAGTTGACAAACACTAAATATAATGGAAGAAAATAAAACTTTTCCACCATCATAATCAAAACTGTTACATGGATATATTCAAATTTGTTTCCTGAGAATGAACTACTTAATAAAGAAGACAACCAATATCATTGCTTATCTACATTAAGCAAATACATTAAAAAATATTTCATGATTCACCTAAGTTATTTCTAAAATATTTTGAACACATTAAATTAGCTAGTACAATTTTTAAAAGAAAGGATGGTTGCAAAGTCAAAATCTTATAATTCAATTTTCACCAAGAAGGAGACAATGTTCACAAAGCTTTAAAAATTTAAAATGCACTTTCATACTAGAATAAGAAAAAAGGTATATAAATTTGAAGAATTAATTTTATTAAAACCAAAATAGAAAGAATAAATATTATTCTTTTAAAAGGAGATTATTCATTTTTCAAATAAAAGAGGGAAGGAGAATTTTTACCTTCATATTTCCTTTATTTGGTGAGATATTTTTTCTTTCAATTTGAATCATGAATTGAAATTCAAGCATAATATTATATACACTCATTGCAAATTATTTTTTAAGGTTAACATAGTGAAAACAAACTATTAAAATTTTATGAAAGTTTGCTATGTCTAGTGGAGCACTAAAGTTTTCATTACAAGACTCTCAATTGTTTAGGAGAAATAATTATACTACCTAGAAAACCAAACTAAGAATGCAACATGAGTTTGAGGAAGTATAGCAAGTAGTAGATAGGACCTACACCCATCCTAAAGAAGCAAATGAATTCCAAATAATAATGCAAATAGAAAAATAAGATTAATAATCATGTTCAAAGTAGTAAATGAAATCCAAACATAATTTGAAGATGAAAGGTGGAGAGAAAGTTAAATTATTCTTGATGATAATTCTAGAGTTATTAAAATCATTACAAGCACTGGGAACTTAAATATCTTATGAAACATTATTTCTAATTATTTTGATATATATCATATCAAAGTATATTTTTTGATAACATTAAATATTACTGATCAAACATAGAGCTTTAAAAATCTAGTGAACCTACTTCAAAAGGAATAGGTTCAACATTCAAAACAATAATAAGAACAAGTATACATTAAAAGGAAGCAATCATTCAAAAAAGGCATCAGGAGAAACAATTATCATCACTAGTAGAAAATATCATTAGTGAATTTAGATTAATAAATGGATCATCAACTTAAGAATTTTTTCAAGAATGAAGGTGACACCAATGAATCCCAAGTGGAGGTTATCGATGGTTGATAGTATGCTTTCTCTCTTGTTGTGTTTGAACCCTTCTGGTTCCTTTTGACTTGGGTAATCTCCATAATTTTGTATACTTGTGTTGTTGGGATCTTCCCTCTGGGATGGCCTAGTTTTGCATCTTGTGCTTTTGATTTGGATGTTTTTTATTTTGGGTAATTCCCGTGGGTCTATTTTCCTATGTTTTTGGGGTCTTCCCTATGGGATAACCTATTTTTTCTTCATGAGCTTCTAAACCAGCTATTTTAAAGCTCTTTTTTGTATTAAGGTTTTTGGGCCCTTTCAAAACCCATTTATCAATCTACTAGAATAATAAATGGATCATCAACAAAACAATAGAAAATAAAATGCATTAGCTACATATGCTCAATTCAATAATATTTGGTATGTTGAGTTAGGAGCAAATAGACACACACAGGATGAAAATATTGGTTTCAAAATGTAAATTATTTTATACATGTAGAAATGGTTTCTCTTGAGGATAACACATCCTATGAAATAAAAGGAATAGGTGCTATAAATTTGTGACTTAGATAAAAATATACAAAATAAAAAAATTCCTATATGTTTGAGGACTCACCAAAAATATTTTTTCATTAAAATAATTGACCATAACTTAATGATAAAATTTTATAAGCAAAAATAATCCAAGGTATACATCATTTATGATAAAACTAATAATTATAATATTATTGAATATGGAAAATAAAAAGAAAGTATATTTGAACTTCACATAAATGATCATGACAACTTAGCATTAGTCATCAAATTCCATATATTTGCATCACATTGGCACAAATGATATGGTCATATAATTTATGGCCATCAAATTACATTACTAAACAAAACTATGGTCCAATGTATGCCTTGTTTACAAAAAATCCACATATATTTGTTCTTGTTGCTTAGCCAGGAAGCAACATCGAGCTCCTTTAATGACTATAGAATATTAGGCCAAGGCATATCCTGATTTGGTTCATCTAATTTTTGTGGAACTATCCCTTCTAGATAGTGTTAGCTTTTTTTTTATGATCATATTTGACATATATAGGTATTTTTTTTAAGAACAAAGATACAAGTTTATTCTACTTTCAAAAATTTAAGACTCAAATAGAAACTTTGATAGGTATAAATATCTATGTCCTCAAATCATATCAAGGGGGAATTAAATAGTAATATTATTTTAGCATTTCTAAAGGAACATGATATTCAACAATAATTATCAGCTTCCTCTTCACCATAATAAAATGGTATTGCAAAACATAGAAACATACAATCATGTAAATAGTATGAAGTATGTTGAAGGATTCACAATTTGGACACTCTTTCTAGGTGGAATCAATATATATGGGAGTTTACTTAATTGTACCCCATCTACATCACTTGAACATATCACTCAGGAAGAATCATGGAGTGAACACAAACCATCAATATCTCAGTTTTGAGTATTTGGTTGTATAGCATATATGCACATTCCAAAGAAAAAACATAAATTAGATGAAAAATATTAGCAATACATCATACTAGGCTATAGTGACGAATCAAAAGGCTACATGTTATTTGATCCAACTTCAATGAAATTATATACCAATCATGTTGATGTCTTTGAGAATAAGAAATATCATCTTCATCACCATCACAAGAAGCTTTATATAACACAACTCCCATAATGATTAAAAGTGATGAAGAAGTTACTAATAAAAAAATTTCAAAAACATGAATGATGAAGTTGATCTATCTACTCCATTATAGGAATATTAATCATCGAGAATGAGTGAGCTGAGGTTTAGCGGGTGCGACGAGAGTGACGGTTTGAATTTTATAGGTAGGAATCTCATCCAAGGTGGTAGAGGTAGAGTAGGTACAGAAGGGGTAGGTGGGAACCTCAAGAATGGATCAAGAAAGGATCTAGATGAAGGCAGTCAGGATGTGGTAGATTTGGAGGCGGGCACCATGCGAGGGCCCGAACCTCCTCAAAAAAATCTCAACAAAAAATATACGAAGGAAAATGCGGGGTCCAAGAAGTGGTTGTATTTTGCTGAGACTCTTAGAGGAAAAATAAAGGAGGTTCTCTCTCTTTCACCCCTAGTTCTAGTAAAAAAAATTTTAGCCTCGGCAAGTTCCATGAGCCCTTTTCTTTCAATGGAAGAATTCTCCCTCGTAGGCAAGTTTTTCAGAGGTAGGTCAGACATGGAGACTATCAAGGCTTGGGCGATGGGTTAATGGTGACCGATAGGCAAGTTGGAGTTGGTAGCCCTAACTCGAGGGTTCTTCATTATCTATTTTAATAATATGGAGGATGCTAACCACGTTTTAACAGGAGGTCCTTGGTTTTTGGGCAAAAGGAGCCTTTTTATCAGATGATGATGTGAATATTTCGACCCTAAAAAGAAAAATATTAACATTACCCCTATTTGGGTTCGTCTCTCAAGTTTACCTGCCTAGTTCTTTAATGAATATTGGCTACATGGCATAGCCATAACTATAGGGGACTTGATCTCCATTGACCATGCGACCTTGGCCAGGACAAGGATGACTCATGCATGAATCTATGTAAATGCTAATTTGGATAATGAATTTCCAAGGTTTTTGGAGATAGAGTATGAAGAATACTATCAAAAATAGCCAGTAGAATACAAGAACAGACCAAAATTACAGAAAAATCTTGCAAAAGGAGGTGCAAAAATGAGAAATTCTATTACAAAGTTTATTTATATTATATTACACCATAATATTATATCCTACATAGGAAAAAGGACAATGTCTAAGTGCCATAAATACACATTATTCACAAGAAAGAAATATCTCAAAGCAGTCATAGAGAAGCATCAACCAAGCAAGGTCAAAAGATCCTTCAAAGAGCTCACATTATCCATAGTTTGGATAGCCACAATAAGCAACCTGTAAATTACATAGCATAGCATAGGGAGAAGCTATCATCCACAAATGTAGAAATACAATAGCTTGAAATGATTATATCTTGCAATAGAAGCATTCTATTTTTTATGATTATAGATATTATTTTCTATGATATGTTACAAAACAATATTGGCCTAAATATTTGTAGTTAATGGGCATGTTTTTATTTGGGTATTTGAGCCAAAAGGTGGAGTCGATTCCTATTTTTCATTTTTTTTTTCTACTTTATTCAACCATCTCTAAAAGATCCATCTTGACAATGTTCCAAAAGTCCTAATAAAAATTTACATTAAATTCACTACGCCCTGGTGCTTTATCGCATTGCATAGATAATACCACTCCTTCAAGTTTCTCCATGATGACAATTTTGGTCAACTATTAATTTTCCTCTTACATCAAAGATAAGGGAATTAGATTTAAAAATGTTAGTGAATGGTTCGATTGATTTATCCATATTTGCTTGAGAAATATTTGAAGTAATAAAAATCTATTTGTTTAATTGTTGCACATCACTTAATATTATCCCATATTCCATTTTTATCTCTCTTATGGTGATGTACATATTTCATTAATGTGTTTTCTTATGAAATAATTTGGTGTTTTTGTCACCTTCCTTAAGCCATATCATTCTAGATTTTATATGCCATTTATTTTCTTCTTCTCTTTCTAGTTTCAATATTTGGGTTGTGAGATCTTGTTGTTCTTGTATTAAAATTTCCATTACTATATTTTTTATTATGATTTAATCCTCTTTAAATTTTACTAAGTATATTTATAAATTTAGTGATTAATGATATCCCACTTGATCATGTTGTATTTCCTTTTTCCATATTATTTTCCCCTGCCCATAAAAAAATTAAAATGGTTTTTTTCAATTCATTAAGAATGGAATTTGGTGCATGTTTAATGTAGCATTTATTTATAACTAAGGCACTAATGATGACCATGATTAGGGTTATTTTTTATGGCGTGTTAACCAAACATTAGACCATCTTTCAATTCTATTCTTTATTTTTCAATATTTTCATTCCATTGGTTACTCTTAATCATGTTGAAGTCAATAGGGATTCCTATATATTTGAAAATAACATTAGTCTTGATTTGACATCCTAGTATTCTTTTTATCTCTTTGAATTCTCTATTATATTTGCTAGATAAATATATTTTAGACTTATTTTTGCTTATATTATTTCCTATTGGTTTTTGATATGTCTTGAAAATATTTCTTTATTCTTATGGAAGCTAATTTTGTGGTTGTAATTAATAAGATCAGATCATATACAAATTGATAAGTGTTAATTCTTTGAACCTTCTAATGGATTGAAAGTATTGAATTTTTTTAAATCCCCTTTGTTGTTCTAGTAGACAAGATAGGCCTTATAAAATGAATAAATATGGGGAGATAGGACAACATTGTCTAATTCCTTTCAAATCCTAGAATAAGGGAGTGGGTTTGTTATTATGTAGGGGAGCATTCTAGGGTCTTGAAATACATGTTTCTATTCATTTTTTAAATTATTCATAGAATCCCATCTGGATTAGAATTTTTAAGATCATGTCATCATCAATTCTCTTAAAAGAATTTATCATATATAATTTGAGAGCCATGTTATTGAATTTTTCATCCTCATTAAAATGCATTGCTTCTCGAACTAGTATGATTTTTTCAAGTTTCCTTCATCCTTTCATGAACATAGTTTGATTGGCAAAGATGATTATATCTTGCAGTAGAAGAATTATAATTTTTATGCTTATAGATATTATTTTCTATGATGTGTTACAAAACAATATTGGCCTAAATATGTGTAGTTAATGGGCACATTTTTATTTGGGGATTTTAGCCAAAAAGTTGAGTCTATTCCTATATTTCTCTTTTTTCTACTTTCTTCAACCATCTCTAAAATTTCCATCTTGATGATGTTCCAATAGTCCTCATAAGTTTTTTTAATCCACCAGGCCCTAGTGCTTTATCACATTGCATAGAAAATACCACTCCTTCAAGTTTATCCATGATGAAAATTTGCGTCAACTATTAAATTTCCTCTTACATCAAAGAGAAGAAAATTATATGTAAAAATGTTAGTGATTAGTTACATTGATTTATCCATATTTGCTCAACAAATCTTTGAAGTAATAAAAAAACTATTTGTTTAATTGTTGCACATCAATTAATACTATCCCATATTCCATTTTTAGCATTCCTACGGTGATGTATATATTTTATTAATGTGATTTCTTGTGAGATAATTTGGTGTTTTTGTCACCTTTCCTAATCCATACCATTATAGATTTCATATGTCATTTATTTTATTCTTCTCTTTCTAGTTTTAATATTTAGGTTATGAGGTCTTGTTGTTCTTAAATTAAAATTTTCTTCCTCTATTTTTTATTGTGATTTAATATTTGTTCAATTTTCCTAAATAGATTTATATTAGAAAGGGAGGGAGGCAATTTGAATTTTTTTTAACCCCAAAATATTTAGTGTATGGTCAAAATGACCACTAAACAATATGTTTTGAGAGATTTTTTTCTATAAGATAGTAGGTTATCATCAATGACAAATCTATTTAATATTTTTGTAATAAAGTTGAATCTAAATATTTTTTTAGTCCAAGTATATTTTCCCTCTTCAATTGTACATCAATTACGTTGTATTATTGCTTGAGAGTTTATACCAACTCTCTATTTGAGCCTCTTTTGTAGACTCCCCATTTTTTATGGATTTCAAAAAAAGATGTAGATGTCCTAGAATTACCCACTTTTCCTTCTTAGAGTTAAAATACACATTAAGTAGCACCTTCCAACACTATTTCTTTTCAGCTAAATTATTAGGAGCATAAATTTTGATGGTAGACAAAACATGAATAGTAGGGTATTTAAGAACTATTGTTAGCAAGAAATATATGGCCTCTACTAAAATTAACCCCCACTTAGTTTTCTAGGCTATTTAAACCCCTCTAAAAGCCCTTTGCATGATATGGTTAAATGTTCGCATGAGGTCCAACAAAAACCCATTGTTGTATTGACTATTTCTATTTCCAATTTTATTTCTTGGATAGAAAATACATTTGGTTTTTTTTAGATGACCAAGTTATTTACTCCTATTTTGATATATTCTAGGTAATAAATTTCATAATTGATAATGTGGATAGAAGAAGGGTCAAATTATTCTATCTCTTTTAGGGATTTTTCTTTGTTGTCTTATTCCCTTCTACTATATTTTTATAAACCTCTCACTCTCTTAGCTTTGTGTGTGGAACACATCCTACTCTAGTTTTATTTTTTCCATTGGGGAATAGGTGTTGTCTTTATTTTCTTGATTATATGTGTCATATTTTGTACTTGGGATTTATAAGAATATTTATGCCTTATATTTCCCTTCATTCAATATGGAGTGCATTGATTCCACTTCACCTTGTTCTTCTTTTGGGATAAACGTTTCTAGAAAATGGTCTTGTTTGAAGTCTTGTTCATGATGCTCAAGAGTAGATATTATTGTTTCCTCCAAATATTTTTTGAATAGACTAAAACTAATTTCAACCTATGTTTTCATTTTATGAATTTTTATTTTTAGGCATATGGATATTCTTTCTTCTTTTCCTTTGGAATTTTGTAAAGTCTTCTTGTTGTTGAAATTGAGCCACATTCTTGTTGGAAAATATACATAAATATCTCACAAATAAATATTTTTAGGATCAAAATCACACACATAATCTCACATTGACAAGTAACATAAATATTGAACAATAAAAAATATTTTTATTACATTCATAAATCACAATTTCTCACATTACAAACTTGTCACATAGCATGGAGACTTGTCTCCAATATATAACCATACAAAAGACTCTTCAATACTCTCAAGTTTTACTCTCTTCAAACTCACAGGAAACATAACCTTTCATATACCTTTCTTACATCATGACAAAGCTTTTCATTATTACATAACCTACTACTTACGATCTTGACACATCACATACAACTCTTCACTCAAAAATTTCACAAATTACACCTTTCACTCATGATTACGTAACACATAAACACACTTTACATCTTGACACATACCTTTCACACAAATATCAAACACACTGTTAATCCAAATAGTTACAATGGTACTTCATGGTACCAAATAGTGTAATATTACCAAAACCCCCTCATATTACATTATTTTGTGTGAAGGCTTTTATTATTCAATTTTATCTTCTATTTTTGTCTTGTCTTCATCCATTTTTTTTGTATCAAAATTAATCCATCCTATTATTTGTTTCTTTTCGATGAGAGATTTATGCTCTATATAATATTTCTTTTGATTTTTCTCCTATATAAGAACATGATTTAGAAATTTTATAATATTTATATCACATCCAATGCAAATATCCTACTCTTGTGGGAACTCATTGCCTTAATTTTATTTTATCTCTTGATGAGATATTTTTTATTCCCATTGATATATATAAATTCCATATTTATCTCTCTATTATTTAATTAAGATATCAAGATGAGATTATTGGTTACCCCAGGTACATAAAGTACATTTTATAATGTACACTCAAAATATGGTAAACTAAGTGCTACATTTGTAGATCCCTAAACATGATAAATTTGATTTTCAACTATTTTTATTAGTATGCTTGTTTTCACTTGTAGTAAGTGAAACCAATATACATTTTTTGTTATGTGGTGACTTGTAGTAGAATCAATATACCATAAATCATAATTTTTGGACTTCAATGGATTTCACATGGTTTATAATATCTTTCCACATGTCTCTAATAGTATTTTTCTGTTTAGAAATTTCTTTTCACAAAACTCGGTCCTATAAACTTGTATAATCTTCTTGATATGTTCATTTTTTAATTTTTCTTTGATATATACTTCCTTATTACTCCCACTTCTTAAGTTTAAATTTATATTTCTTTTAATCTAACAATTCTTTTATTTCAATACTTTTTTATTCAATCAATCTCATAGTAAATTCTTGAAATCACTTTTCCTCTTCTTAAAATTCCCAAACTTTAATATTAAATTCTTCCCTCTTTTTCAAGTTTTAATTTTCTTCTTCATTCAAATTTCAATTTAACATGAACTCCAATCACCTCAATATTCAATTCAAATTTCAAACATTTCATTTCCTTATACCTCTCATTCATTGAATTATTCTTTAAATATTACTTCAATTAATTAATCTCTCTCTTATTCACTCTAGTATTTAATTAAATAAATCATTCCCTTATATCTCCAATAATATTTTAATTATTAAATACGACACTTATAAATTCCAAAAAATAATGAAATATGCACCTATAATATAATTTAACCAAATAAATACAAAAAAAGGATCACCTTAAATGACACTCACCCTTCCAACTTTTCAAACAAATATTTCACTGTATAAAATAATTCTAGAAATAGCTCTATAATGAAATCATGATATTAGGTGTTTTAAATATGCTTAAAAGCTATCACAACAACAATTAGTTCCTTTTCTTGCTATGACTTTCACTAAAAAAAATTGTTGAATGCTTACTCCAAGATCTATCTATGAATTTTTTGAGCAATGAATAGTATCCCAACCCTTCTTTCACTCTTAGCTTCTTTTTTTTTTGGTAGATAATATACTATAACATTAATACCAGGTTTTATAGGTTGACCCAAAACCTTTTACAAAAATCAGCCCAGGGATGTTGATGAACATATCCTTACTAAGGATCCTATATATGTAAAATCTACATGCCACCAAAGCTATTACATCCGGTAAGGCACATAGTCTGTTATAAAAAAATAAAATTCCCATAAAACATGTTGGGTATACCCTAAGAAAACACACATGCATCATAATTTAAAAAAATAAACAAACACAGATCCCTTCCTTGAGACAATGGAGAAAAAAAAAGATGCAGACATACATAACAGAGTACTGAAAAAAACTCCCACAAGCTCTATATTGACAGTTACTCTTAATAATTCTTTGGTAATTACTTTCTTTCGTATATGACATGCTTTGGTACCACATACTATCTTGGCCAATCAGCCTTGGAGAAGTGAACCTGCTGGCTAGATTTATGGCGACGGCTATCGATGTTCCATGTGGATTTGGTTAAAAGTCTTATATTGCTATTTCTTTCCTTGTGATTATCAACCAACCTCAAATTACTAAGATGACTAGGAGCCATGTTATCTAACATGTGACTGTCCCCATTAGTCTTTGTGGTATTTCCAAGTAGCATCCATGAATACTGATAGCTCAGATAATTTTTATTGTGCCAATTCAAAAAAGATATAGGAATACTCCTAGCCTTCGAACTTACAATGCCTTCCTTGTTGGTAAATTCGACTATCATTCTTGGAATTATTGTTGAATAAGGTCCTCTAATTCACTCAATACATTGTGTTCCCATTTGAAAATTTTGTCACCATCGACACCCAAATTGGCCAGCTTATCAGCAATTTTTTAGCTTCGCAAAAGACATGTTGGGATTTTCTATCATGTCTTCCCTGGAAAAGGATCCTAGCCTCTTCAACAATTGTTTTAATCCTCCAAGAAGGTGTTTTCCAATTATTGAGGAGATTTATAACATGCATAGAGTCTCCTTCTATGATCAAATTGCCTTCTAAGTCTTGATTCATTTGAAGGTCTCTCCACATAGCTCTAGCTTCAACTTCATTGTTCATCCTTGTTCCCAAATATTCAGAAAACACAAGCATCATATTCTCATTATGATCTTGCATAATGCCATGAGTACCTACTCTGCCAAGATTTTGCTTAGATTCTCCATCAAAATTAAGCTTAAACCAACCCGTAGGAGGTGGAGACCATTTAAAATTGGCTTTGGGGTTGACTACCCTAGGCACAGACTCATATAACAAGGTTAAGCTTAAATATTGAGCAATCATGGTATCCTGTAGATGAGGTTTACAACTATCAAAAGGTATAAGTTTCACATTCTTTTTGGCAAAGGATAGGATCCTGGCAATGATAGTTTGATGATCATGGATAGACTCATTAAAGACTCTATGGTTCCTTTGTAACCACACCTGCCAAAGATAGTGATTGAGACAAATTTTCCACATGTATCTAAGTCTTTGGATTGAAAAGGGGCAAGGCCATTGGATGAAAAAATCAAGTACGATGGTTGGTTTAACCCATGAAATATTGAAGGCTTGAAAAAAACCACTTAGGCCAGTCAAGGAAAAAAGACACTCAAGGAAAATGTGATAAATGGTCCCCCAATTATCCCTGCACATATAAAAATTATTAGTGATACAAATACCTTTATGCATCATATTATCAATGGTTAGAATTCTTCCTTGGATAACCAGTCATGAAAAGAGTGCAATTTTTGGAATTAAATTTTTTATCCAAACTAAGTCCTTTTGGAGGACAAAATCCTCGTCATCAAGCAGAATCTTGTAAGCTGATTTAACAGTGAACTACCTATTTTTCATAGGAGCGCAGGTCACTTGATCTTTCTTGGGTTTCATGGGGATAAAATGTTGCCCGAAAATGTTACAAAGATCATTTTATTCTACTTGAAATACCTAAATTCTTATTTGTTTCCACTTCATTCTACCTTTTTCCTCAACCATATAATTAGAGACTTTTTTGCCAATGAGTTCTATGATATCTCTGATTCGGGCTAAGTTAGGATATTGTGTCAGTGGTTCATCCTTAGCCCACATGTCATTCTAGCAATTTATCCTCTCACCATTGCCTAAAACCCATCTTAAACATTTTTTGATGATTTCCTTACAATTAAGAATTGCTTTCCAAAAAATAGAACCTCTAATTGGAGCTGAGTCACTAAGAAATTCCATATTTTGAAGATACTTTCATTTGATGATAGTTGTCCATTCATTTTATTCACCATAATTGAGACGCCACGCCTTCTTAGCTATTAAAGCTAAATTTATATGAGCAATTCTCCTCAGTCCTAAGCCCTCATTTTCCCTGGGTCTACACACTTTGGTCCATACTAAAATTTGTATCCTTTTTTTCTCCTCTAATCCAGTCCATAAAAATTCTTTTTGGATTTTCTCAATCTTTTGGAAAACCTTCACAAGGGCTTTGAAAATAAAGAGGAAATAGATTAGAATTCTCTGAAGGGAGGCCTTAGTGAGGGTCATCTTTCTTTCTTGAGATAGAAGATGACCTTTCCATCCAGCAAGTTTTTTTTTAATTCTTTTAATAACCCTATCCCACATTGACTCTCTCAAAGAACCAATGAAAAGAGGGAGACAAAGATACGAAGTGGGGAGGTTTGTTATATCACACCCTAAAATTTTTGCAATCCATACTTACCTCTGAATGGGGGTGTTCAAGAAATATAAATTGCTTTTACTAAAATTAACTTTCTGACCAGCAACGTCCTCATAGAGTTGCAGGATGTATTTAATTATTTTTGCCTCAACCACTAATGCCTTAGTCAATATAAGGGTGTCATCAATGAATTGTTGGTGAGAAACAGCCCTAGTGAGAGATGATGCCTTGATTCTCGATATTAGCCTTGAACTACAAGCATTTTTTATGGTTCTTCCTAAATATTCTACCACAATGATGAATAACATGGGGATGATAGGGTCCCCCTACCGAATTCCTCTGTGACTTTGAAAGTAACCAACAGTTGTTCCATTAACTAGAATCGAGAAACCTGCTTTTGAAATACATTCTTTAATCAAAATTACCCATTGGTGGTGAAAACCAAACTTAAGGAGGACAACAATCAGAAAGTCCCAAATAAGCCTATCAAATGCTTTGTTCATAGCAAGCTTGAGGGCAAAAATAGACTTGTTAGTCTTATGAGCAGAGTGCAGAGCTTCATGAACTGTGATAACTCCATCCAAGATTGACCTGCCCTGGACAGAGCTTCCCTGGCATGGAACTATGATGCGGGGCAGAATATCTCTCATTCTATTTGCAATGTATTTAGTTAGGATCTTGTAAGAAACATTGCACTAGCTGATTGGCCTAAAATCAGCCATAGATTTAGGGGTTTGCTTCTTAGGAATTAGTGAAATAAAAGTAGAGTTGATACCTTTTGGGATATGATTACTTTATTGGAATTATCTGATAGCAAAAATTACATCCTCACTTATGATGTCCCAAAAATCTTGATAGAAACAAGGGGGAAATCTGTCGGGTCCTGGGGCTTTGTCTGGCTCCATACTAAACAAGGCTTCCTTAATTTCCTCATCAGAAAAGGGAGCTAGAAGCTTAAGGTTTATATCCTCATTTATTATGCTAGGAATGGATTGCAAGAGAATATATTTGACCTCATCATTGCACTACGATTCCTGACCAAGGATAGAATTGAAATAATTTACTGCCTCCTTTCTGATTTATGTTAAGTCTTGAGTAATAGAACCATATACATTTTTTAAAAATTTATCTTGTTATTGCTTTCATTTCTAAGCGTGGTGATGTGAAAAAACTTGGAATTTGAATCTCCATATTTCAACCAAAGATCCCTTTATTTTTTCCTCCAATAGATTTCCTCACAGGCCAAAATGTTATGAAAATCTGCTAGTTTTTTTCGTTCCTCCTGCCTAGTAGTTTCATTAGCATCACCATGTTGGATCCTCTAATCAATTATCTTCAAAATTTAAAAAACTTATTTTTTATTTTCAAAGAGGTTCCCAAATGCCTCTTTGTTCCAAGTTCGAAGCTTTTCCTTAACAAACTTTAATTTGCCAACAAGTTTAAAAGCTACACTACCCCTGACAGGCTGTTGCCACGACTAACTTAAGTTATCTTTGAAACTAGAATGTTTGATCCACATAGATTGAAATATAAAATATTTCTTGAAGTACAAAGAGTTAGGGATCTCAAAAAAAATAATATTATGATCAGAGGTAATTTTAGCCTCACAAAGTTGTAGAATCATCGAACAAAGTTGTAGCCTCCTTTGATAGAAAAAATATATCAAGCCTTTCTTGAATGAGATGACACCCTATCCACTGATTTCTCCAAGTATAATTTGCTCCTCTAAGTTTTACATACATCAACATGTTGGAGTTCACAAATTCATTGAACTCATCCATGCTCCTGATCGGTGGTCCATTTCCACCCATTTTGTCTGAAGGGTAAAGAGGAGTGTTAAAATCCCCAGCCAAAATCTAGGGGACATTATGGAATATTTCACTCAGATTGCCTAAGTACTCCCAAAGTAGAGCTCTCCCTTGAATTGAATTCAGGGCATAAATATTTTAAAGGATCCATGACATGTTGCTATTTATTTCCTTAAATAAAACACTAATAACCTTGTCATATTTCTGAATAATGGTGCCTTCTACTATCCGGGGATCCCACAAAGTCATAAGGCCTCCAGATGCTCCTCTGGATGATTTGCAAACCATCTCCCCTTGATTCCAGGTTTTTTTTGCTATTTTTTTTATTGAATCTCATCAGTTCTTGTTTCTTGCAACATGATAATAGTTGGATTCACTTGATTTCTTATTGCACTGACTTCCATGTGTTTGGGTAGGCCATTGAGGCTTCTCACGTTCCATGATAGGAACTTCATTTATATTGTTTGGGATTTCTTCCTCTCCCCCTCCCTTGAGGGGTTTTTCCAAATTTGTTGTCTCTAGAACCCCAAATAACCTGTTGAAACAAGGTTTTTTGTTTTCCATTTGCAATGCTATTATCAGTTTTAATTTTTTGATGCTCAACATTTGATATTTTCGCTCTTCTTTTTTCACTGCCAAAATCTATAGGAGAATTCATAGTGCTCCTGGTTTTTTTAGGACTAAACTGAGGGGAGGTAATTTATTGCAGAACCAGACTACCATATTCCTCAGTTTGAATATTTTCACATATATCCACCCCTACATCCAAATCTTCTTCTTTTTTCCTATATTCCCCTGGTCTATGGGACGACCCCTCAGTAGGATTCACTTGGCTCCTAGTGATGATGTTAGGGAGATGAGATTTTTAATTTTCCAATGCTTGAAATTTCTTCCTAAGTTCTTCAGCATTAAGGTTTGGCTTTGGGATGCCCAATGGGCTTGAAGTATTTCCAGCATTGGGGTTTAAGGATCATGACTTGGATGTGGATTCTAGAGTTAGTGCATTAGGGTTTGGATTTGTGATGCCCATAGGGCTTACAATAATTTTAGAATTAGGGTTTGATGATCCTGACTTGGATGGGGATTCGAGAGAGTCAAAAAGGTTAGCCTAAAGGTTTGGGCTTCCATGTCTTCTGATAATCCTCCTACTCCCATATTGGATAGAATTGAAAATTTATTTGAAACTAGAGAATTGGACTTACCTAAGTATTTTGGTTTCCAACAACCTGTTGTTTTCCTTTGTCTTGCTAGGACCCTTCACCCTCTCTTTTATTTTTTGGTAGACAGATTTTGCCTGATTGAAATCACCTCTACTAGGGAAACTCCTCAAATTTCCTCTGTCTAGCATTCCCTGCTTTTGCTTTTCTCTATTCATTGCTAGGTTAGGGCACTGATTGCATAGATGTCCTTGATTTTTGTATTCTGCATAGAATGCCATTCTGTTCTCGTATTCTATCAGTTGTTTTCTATAGTATTCTCCATACTCTAGCTCCACAAACCTTGGAAATTCATTATTCAAATTACCATTTACCTAGATTCATGCATGAGTCATCCTTGTCCTAGCCAAGGTCACATGGTCAATGGATATCAGGCCCCTTATAGTTCTAGCTATGCCCTGCAGCCAATATTCATTGAAGAACTAGGTAGGTAGACTCAGGAGACGAACCCAAATAGGGGCAATGAGCTTAATGTTCACTAGCTTAGCTCTTTATCCAAAAGCATATCCATCTTGTCTATTCTCTTGGCTTCATGTCCAGTAGTTCAACCCTTGGATTCACACATTTGTAGTATTAGTGTTTTCATCAAGATAATCTAGCTTGAACATGTCTCTAATATCAACATATCCAATGTTAAATCTTAGGATTCTACACTCCAACCTTCCAATGTTAATATCAATACTTACAACCTTAGTTTATTCTTATAATTAAAGCACATATTCCAATATTACAATGTTCTTTTTACAATAGTCCATAGTTTCACCTTCAACACTTCCCAATGTGGTTTTCCATGACGTCCAATCTCCACTAAACCTTCAGTGTTAGTATATCTCTTCTATGTTTTCTCCCAAATAATCATCTTCTTTAGTAATATCTACTTATCATATCTAATATTTTACTTCTAATATATTATGTCTAGCAGTTCTTTAAATATATTCTCTAAATTCTTGCATTAAATAATCTCTCACCAATGCAACTCTAATCCAAGATAGATCCAAGACCAATATTTGTAAATATGCCTAAATATGTCACAAGTACATATTTCTAGGATAAAAATCACACACATATACTCACATTCATAGGTGAAACAAATATTAAACAATGATAAAATTTTCTATTACATTTAAAATTTAGAATTTATCACATTACAAACTTGATACATATCATGGACCTGTGTCTCCAATATATAACCTTACAAAATAACCTTCAATACTCTTGAATTTTTCTCTTGTCAAACTCATGGGAGATGCATCTTTTCACATGCCCTTCGTACATTATGACAATGATTCTCATGATTACATAACCTCCTACTTCTAATCTTGAAAAAACATATGTGACTCTTCACTTACACACTTGACACCTTTAACTCATAATGACATAACACATAAACATTCTTTAGATATTGCCACATACTTTTTACACAAATATTAAATGCACTCCTATTCTAAATATTTACAATGGTACTTCATGGTACAATATAATGTAATATTTCCAATAATTCTTTGTAAGAAAATCTCCTTGGTAGTGAACATATTCACAACATTTGGACCGCTTGAAATGTATTTGGTCATAATCTAGCATTTTTGTGTTTTACAACCCCTTGAACGATAACATGATGGTTACTGGTATCTCCTTTGTTAGGTTTATTTCAAAACATATTCAAGATACTATGTAATTTTTATCTTTCAAATCCATTTTCATTTTTATTTTTAATGGGTCTTATTTCCAAAAATGCAATAGAAGGAAAGGAAGATGAACCCATACTGTAACTTTGGAAGTAATCTCTTTCAATGGATCAAATTGAGTATTCCAAATATTCTTTTATATACCACAAGGACCCATAAACCATGGACCAGATTTGAAAATGAGATTTTTGTCCTCCTCAGAGATGAAAATTATATTAAAAAAAATCCTTTCACATAGTTTGATTTTTATTCCACCTTGCATCTTAGTTCCTTGTTCATTTTCAATCTAGCATTTAGTGGTTTTCCTTTAAGGCCATAAACCTATAAATCAAAATATAAGAGCCATCACTAAGATGCCATAAATTTTCTCTCCAATAGCTTCATTTGTTATCGCTACCATAGTGAATTTCTTCCCATATTTTTACAAATTTTAAATCTTCATTGGCCTCTAAGGTATTTTTTTTTGTGCCTTAACTTCAATTATTAGTGCTTTCATGGTTCTTTGTGGGACTAATATTTTTCCCACATAGGGATTTTAAAGGAATCCATGATTGACATGAGGAGAAAGTGAATATTATCTAGGGTTTTAGTCACTCAACTACAAATACCTCTTCCCAAAACCATACTTTTCTATATATGTCACTATTGTGCATATTTAATTTTTATGTATTAAAATAATACTTAAAAACATTGTGTTTTATTTTTTTATCATGTTAATGTGGTCATGTTCTATTTTATTGCCTCTTTTAATTATTGATACTCATAAAACTAAAAATGAAATAAATAATGATATAAAATGTGTGAATCATATTATAAATGTTCTTTTTCAAATGGCCTATGAATAATGACATAAATATATCTAATGTTTTAACTTAAAATATAATATTGAAAATTATAATATATATTTTTTAGATTTAAATTTGTATAATTCAACTTTTGTACTATCTTAAAATAAAAGTTCATATAGTTAAAATTATTCTTCAAATTCAATAACCCTAATTTCAAAATTTTAACTTCACTTAAAAGTATATGGTGGACACTTATTATTTTATATTCACCCACAAATGATTTATGTATCAAAAATTCATAAAAGTTTATGTATATGATAGTAAAATTCCTTCTAATATTTTCAATAGTATGTGATCCAACTGCTAAATTTTTCTAAAGCATGCAATACACTACAATTTTATCATAGTTGATTTCTTTCTTGGATATGGTTCTACTTATAGTTGTTATGGCATGATATTGCACAATGTTTCTTGTTCCTTTTTATAATTTACCTACTTTGTTTTGCCACATGCATTAGTGATAGATAAGGGATGTTGGATTATGAATTCAATTATGAAGAAAAATTCATATCTTTACTTTGAAACTATTTATTAATATTGGTATATTATTTTAAAGTTATTATTTTAAGTTATGTATTTTAAAATTGTAAATATTGATGTTATTTTCATTGTTTCACTAAATTTCAACATCATTTAAAAGTCTACTTCAGAATATTTTTTTCTTATATTCACCCAAATAAATGAAATTATAAAAGATTCATAAAAAATTACATATAAGTTAAATGAAAATGATGTGACCTCTTTTAAATATTTTTACAATAATCTATGATCCACTCTGTAATTTTATCTATAGCATGCAATATCACACAATTTTTTAAAATTGACTTGTAATTTAGATATAGTCCCAAGTATAGTTTTCATGGCATGTTATGTGATCTAGGAAAAAACATGGTTTACTTAGAGTTCCTTAAGCCATGATTCCAAAACTAAGTTGGAGCATAATCCTTGATGCCTATTTGGAATCCCCATAAAATTTTTTATTGTCGGATCCTTTAGTACCAAACCCCTTTAGTACTATGACCCATTTAGAACCAATATTTTTACACACATCTAACTAGTGCCCATCCATCACAAATGAACATTGATGGCACTCATATAGAAGGTTTTCATCCATAAATTCTGGAGGTCAATGAAACCTATGTAAGAATAACAATGACCATCAACCATGCCATGTGTCACCATTAGAAGGTTCTTGTGGCCATTTGAGACTAGATAAATCTATTGGATACTTCAAGATTGACACTTGGATTTCAAAGACATAAGAAATAAATTTTGGTTATTTATTCATACAACCAAGATGCATTGGAAGCTAAAGCATTTTACTTCTAAATTTATTGTAACATTGTAAATTTTCTATATAAATGTGCCTATCAACTTCTTATTGACTAGGAAATAAATGACCTAATACTTCCTTTTGTCGTCCCCTTTATTTGTTCTAACTATTACTACATATTTATACTCATCATCTATCATGTCATCTCATAATTAATGTACCAGTTTTTATATTTTAGTCCATTTCTATATTTAGAATGTATTTCTATAAATTTCTCTTGTGTCAATCTATTAAGTTATATTTCATCGAAACAATGTGTCTAAAGCTTGCATAACATCCTATAAATAACCACTAGATATTTCGACAATTTTTCATATATGCATGACATCCTAGGTTCCAATACGTAGCTCAAGTTGGTATTAGATATTATTTGGATTTGTTAAAGAGATACAAAGATCAATCATTAGTCACTTGCTTTGTGAATTCTCACACATCATAATTTATAGATACCCTTGGATTATGTAGAATATTTTTAATACATTTCATCATTGGATTCCTATCTACACATATTATTGGTGTAAGAAGAAAGGAATATCACCATGTTCTACATTCAATTATCGTAAATCATTTTCCCCTACATAGTAATTAATAAATAATGGAATGAATATCTTACATTATGACCAAAACCTAAAATGTTAAGAATATAATTTGATATGCTATGGAGGAACAAAGGACTACTCTATTTGTGTAGTTCTAATATGTGATGAGCAAGGTGCAACCAAAGTATTGTCATTGTTGTCAACACGTCAGGTTGATCAGTTGATGCAATGGATTGGAGTTGATTGATGAGCAAGGTGATGGACAGGAGTTGTTTGATGAGTAAGGTGCAGCCAAAGTATTGTCATTGTTGTCAACACAGACAGAGGATCGGTTGATGCAATGGACAGGAGTGTAGAAGTCAATAGATAGATCAGTTGATGAAGTGAACAAGAGTTCAGAGGTCAGTCAGAACATGTACAATAAATTTCCAAGAAGACAGAAGTGGCCCAGATTCAGAAAATCAAAGAAAAAGACAAAGTAGAAAAACTGTCGCGATATCGCGGACATGTTTTCTGCATGTGATTTCGCGACAAAAATGAGGAGAGAGAAGGCACAAGGGAAAAACTGTCACGATTTCGCGACATATCGAAGGAGAGAGAAAAATCTGGAGAAACTGTCGCGATTTCGTGACATGTTGGAAGGAAAGAAGCAAAGTGGAAAAAAATATCGCGATTTCGTGACATGTTTGGAGTAAAGGCGCCAAGGATGAAAAGTGTCACGATTTCATGACAAGTTTGGAGAAGCAGCGCCAAGGACGAAAAGTGTCGCGATTTCATGACAGATTCGGAAGAAAAGCGCTAAGGGCGAAAAGTGTCGCGATATCGCGACACGTCGGGTTTTCGCGACCCGAAGAGGAGAGAGAATGTACGGCAACAAAAGTGTAGCGATTTCGCTACATGTTGAAGTTTCGCTGGCTGAAGCAGAGAGGAAGTGCCAAGGAGCAAAAGGTGTAGCGATTTCGCTACATGTTGGACTTTCGCGAGCTGAAGCAGAGAAGAAGCACTAAGTGAAAAAGGTGTAGCGATTTCGCTACATGTTGGATTTTCGGAGGCCGAAGCAAAAGAAAGTGCAAGGAACAAAAATGTAGCGATATCGCTACATGTTGGAATTTCGCTAGTGCATGAAGAGAGAGTTGTACGGATGCGAAAGATGTCATGATTTCGTGACATGTTCCATTTTTGTAGGCGTCGAGTTTTCACGGGAGGAGAGAGAAAATGATGTCATGATTTCGTGACATGTTCCATTTTCGTGGGCGTCAAGTTTTCACGGGAGGAGAGAGAAAATGATGTCACGATTTCGTGACATGTTCCATTTTTGTGGGCGAAAGCGAAGGAAAGAGGAGAGAGAAAAAGATGTCACGATTTCACGACATGTTCCATTTTCGTGGGCGAAAGCAAAGGAAAGAGGAGAGAGAAAAAGATGTCGCGATTTCGCGACATGTAAGGTTTTCGCGGTAGCAAGCCAAAGAAGCATACATAGGGACAGTTGCAGAATAAAATCTTGCAGCAAAACAAGATCTGTTATAGGTGGGGTTACAGAAATGCTACACGTGTAACAAACTGACAGAATCTACAGTGGCCAAAAAATCTGAAGAAGATCAGGCAAAATGTATTATTATAATAAGACAACTGTAGTAGGGTGCGCGATGCGGCGGTAAGAGCACGGGAAACGAGAAATACAAAAAGTATGGGCCGTAATAAAATATAATATATTGCAGTAAAAATACAAAAGCCGAGAAAGCGCAGATAGTATAGGCTGCATGCGTGTTAATGGCAGTTACAAAAGACTAGGGTTTTAAGATGAAAAATATTGTTTAAAATGACGTGTAGCCATAAAGAGGGAAGGTGCCGCTGACAAGGAAGAGAGAACGCCGAAATGAACAGATAAGGCTGTTAGAGCCGAAATAAACAAAAAGGATGTCAGAGCCGAAATAAACAGAAAAGCTGTCAGGGTGCAAAGAAGACGGGCTGAGCACGCATTAAGCAGAGCGGTAAGAATGAACCGTAAGGTTTTAGCTCGTGTGTGGAAAAAACATATATAAGAAAAAGCCAAAGAAAGAAAGGGTTGGTCAAGTGAGAGAGAGAACTGCTGAGAGATAAGAGCGGTGAGGAAAGAGTGCTGTGGAAATATAGAGAGATAGTACTATGGACTAAAAAATAGCTTGAAGTATGCTGTAAGAAGGATAGTGTTGTGGGCTGTTAAAAAGAAGCAAGTATGCTGTAAGAGATAATAACAGTGCTATGAAGAGCTGCAAGAGCAAGCCATATGAAAGGGCTGTAAGTGTGCAGAAGGTAGAACTGTAAAAGAGTGTATGCTTCCATGAGATTGATTTGAGTTAAGCTAGACCAATGAGGGTCTTGTAACATAGAAGGCATTTTTATGTCAATCAAAATTGAAAATAGAAATCCAAGTTGGTGCTTGGAATCAGGGGTTGGTGCTCCTTCCAGTTGGTGCTGGTAAATTAGGGGTTGGTGCTCCTTCTAGTGGATGCTGGTAAATTGATTGTAAAGTTGGTGCTTTGCAATGGCTGGATTTGGATGGGAGTCCAAGCAGTCTAGTTTGAGGAGTAGCCAAAACTGGTGAACCTCGTTACATCTTGTGTTATGTGATGCTCTCTTGTGGTACTTGTTGTTTCTGGTTTTAGCATTCATTTGTTTTGGCTTTAAGAGTTAAAGTTTTAAGTTTTAAATAGCTGCACTGATTCACCCCCCTCTTAGTGCCATTGTAAGACTAACAATTGGTATCAGAGCCAAGTTCCCAGTTTTGGCTAAATCAGTCAGGGTTGATCTTGGATTAGTACACAATGGCTAAGAAGAATAGATCCTCCTCCAAAAAGGCATCCCAGTCAGTTTCAGTTTTTGTAGAAGAGAAATTTGAACCAGAAAAGGTAGAAGAAGTGAATCCTGAAGTTTGTGATGAAAATCTTGAGGCTGAAGTAGATCTTGAAGGAGAGTTGATATCTCGCTCTTGAAGAGTTGAGTATAGAAAAGAAAAAGAACAAAAGAATGTCCAAGAAGTTAGAAGAATATGGGGATGAAATTGAAGATCTCTTCCTACAAGTTCAAAAGGCCAAGAAATCGGAAGAAGCCTTGAAGACTCACCTGGATGATGAGGATGATGTAAGCAACACAAGTAAAGAGGAATCTAACAAAGTTATTGTTGATCTAAAGCTGCAAGTAGAACAGTACAAAAGGATTGAAGATATTCTCAGGTCTCAAATCAATGAGAAAGAGACAGTATGCTGCCAACAAGAAGAAGAGATTGTTTCATTGAAGAAACAACTAAAAGAGGCCAATATAAATCTCAAATTTGAGAAAAGCACAGAGTTGCTAGATACAATGATAAATCAACAAAGAAGCTCCATGGCTAAGTTTGGTCTTGGATATGAAGTTGAACAACCTTCATCCTCCAAATATGCAGAGAAGAAGAAGTCCACGGTTGAAGGATTGAAGAAAGAAAAGTCTGAAGCTGAATCCTCAAAAGGAAGAAAATATCAAAGAAAATCTACAGCAAAGCAACCACAACAAAAGAGGTTCTCTCACTCTCACTCTTTTAATAATAATGCTTTTAATGGCTATTGTTCTAAATGCAACCACTTTGGTCACAAGGCAATTTATTGTGGACTGAACAAAAGATCAAAGAGTTTTGCTGATAAAACTACATCTGCTTTTCTGAGTGAACACCCTATGCAATGTTTTAATTGTAATGGCCATGGACACATAGCAAGGCTTTGTCCAAGCACTTCTGTATCCAACCTAAGGCAAGACAAGATGCTATACAGATAGGGAATTAAACATGTGCAATGTTTTAAATGTAATGGTCAAGGGCACATAGCAAGGTTCTGTCCAAGCACTTCTGTATCTAATCTAATGCAAAACCCTAGATTTCATCAGACGCAAAGAATGCAATACAGACAGAGAATAAATCATGTGCACAGTAGAAAGGAAAATAATCATCCTTCAAGAATGCACAAGAGACAACCCCGCAAGAAAAATGTTCAAGTTCACGAACAGGGGCAAAATAGGGATGTAGTTGAAAAACTCAAGCCCAAGTTCAGGAAAGTCTGGAGAAAGACAGAAGAAAGGAATTCGTGTCTCCTTGGACAGAAGGAGATTACTCCTCTTCTGCATTAAGCAGCTCCAGGTGGCACATCCTCAGGGGGAGCAATCTTAAAATATTATTTTAATGCTCCTATGTATTTGGCCGATTTTCTGAGGATGAAAGGTAAGCAGTCGAGTTATTGTTGTATAGCAGTTAAAGTGTGTTGTCAGTTCTTGTAGTTATTTTTGGAGGTGCCATGAAGTGTGTTGTTTAATTTGAAGAGCTGTCACAATTGGTAGTGTTGAGATATGTCACTGTTGTACTGTTGATAATTCTTCCACCATCTGTTCATAGCTACGGATCATAACAGTTCAAAAGTTTTTTGTTTAATGAAAGAATGCGTGTTTGCCCTAGCTGCATATACGTGTTTCGAGCAGCGTGTATTTGTTTTACACTTTGAGGTAAAGATTGCTAGATCCTTCTTGTCACCTTGGTAATATTATTCAATTCACAGACAGTTCGGTTTAACTGTTGATAAAATATCAATCCGAGGTTAAGAAGTTGAGGTTGAGTAAGGGGCTCTATGGTTGGCCATAAAGTGTTTGTCAAAATGTCTTCTCCTGATTTGCACAGTTAAAAGTAAAGTGTGATCTGCAGTATCTATAGAAAACTCAGATCAGGTTTTAAATATAAAAAGGAATCTGGTTGTGCTGCAGTACAGTATTTAATGCTTGCACTAAGTTGGCAGTAAATTTGCAGAGTTGGTACAAGTGTGAGTCACTTATCAATTTTGTTGAAAGATGTGAAATCTGCATGTTGAGTGAAGAAGCGTTGGGCAGAGGTGCCAAGTTTGACCCATGTTGTGGGCAATTTCGTCTTGGTCGTGATGCACGAGGATAGCAGCAATGAAAGCGCTTTAGCATTTGTGGTGGTGTTATTCACTTTCTCCAAAGGTTGGAGAACTAAGATTGGCCAAGGTATATCTTTTATTATTTGCTTGGAGTATTTTGAGTTGACTTGGCAAATATAATTGATGGAGGTATAAGGTTAAGTTGTCATATTTTGCTTTGACATTATCTTATTGGCATGTTTTGGTGGTTGTGTTTAAAGAAGTGGAGCTAAAAGGTGTAATAAAGGAAGTTTATTTTATTGCTCATTTATTTTTATTCTATCCCTAACTTGGTTGGAAGTTTGAGAGTTGTGTGTGGTGACAGCTTGAAGGTTCAATTATCTTCTACTCCAATAAGGTATGGACACATTCTTCTTATGAGTATGATTGGTGTATGTTTTCTAAAATAAGGTTGGAGTGAAAAGGTATTCTACTAGGTATCCCTTGGCTAGGTGTAAATCCTATTTTCTGGTTTATTGAAGACTACTTATGCATTGTTATCCTTAAGGAGAGTTTTTGGTGAATGCATAATTTTTGGTTTGAGATAGTGGAAGCTTTGTGCACTAGGGTTTATATTTGTGAGTCTAGCTACTTGCATTGAGTTGGTGGAACCCTTGGTTGGTTGTTTTGAGTTTAATAGTTGAGATTGAGATTGGGAATTAAGTATAGAACATATTGAGTCTCTAACAATTCTCTATATGTTTCTATGAGGTTGATGAATCACATTGGGTCTCTAACAATTCTCTTTGTGGGTTCATGCTAAGCGAGGTTCTAGTGAGAACTTGTGTGCTGATCTGGACAAGTTCTATGTGAGCTTATTAAGCAGGTTCTTAGTGAGTCTATGACAGAGTACAGAGGGTTGAGGCTCAGAAGACAACGTGAACTGAAGAGGTCACTTATTCCCAAGAATTGACTAAGATTTGACTAGCCATCGGGATCAAATTCTCAGGGGGAGCATTTATGCATCTGTTTATCATATTGCTCATGTTTATGCTTTTTGCTAACTGGATTAATTTTTTGCCTGAGAATGTTGTGCATGGACTCAGGGGGAGTTTTGCGACCACCCTTTGGTATTATTGTCAAAGGGGGAGAAGAATTATAGGTAATTGCATGCAATTACGTGTGTTGCCAACAATTCCAAAGGGGGAGATTGATGAGCAAGGTGCAACCAAAGTATTGTCATTGTTGTCAACACAGTCAAGTTGATCAGTTGATGCAATGGATTGGAGTTGATTGATGAGCAAGGTGATGGACAGGAGTTGTTTGATGAGTAAGGTGCAGCCAAAGTATTGTCATTGTTGTCAACACAGACAGAGGATCGGTTGATGCAATGGACAGGAGTGTAGAAGTCAATAGATAGATCAGTTGATGAAGTGAACAAGAGTTCAGAGGTCAGTCAGAACATGTACAGTAAATTTCCAAGAAGACAGAAGTGGCCCAGATTCAAAAAATCAAAGAAAAAGACAAGTTAGAAAATTGTCGCGATATCGCGACATGTTTTCTATCACGATTTCGTGACAAAAATGAGGAGAGAGAAGGCACAGCGAAAAACTGTCATGATTTCGTGACATATCGGAGGAGAGAAAAAGCTAGAGAAACTGTCACGATTTCGTGACATGCTGGAAGGAAAGAAGCAAAGTGGAAAAACTGTCGCGATTTCGCGACATGTTTGGAGTAAAGGCGCCAAGGATGAAAAGTGTCACGATTTCGCGACAAGTTTGGAGAAGCAGCGCCAAGGATGAAAAGTGTCGCGATTTCGTGACAAATTCGGAAGAAAAGCGCTAAGGGCAAAAAGTGTCGCGATATCGCGACACGTCGGGTTTTCGCGACCCAAAGAGGAGAGAGAATGTACGGAAACAAAAGTGTAGCGATTTCGCTACATGTTGAAGTTTCGCTGGCCAAAGCAGATTTTAGATGCCAAGGGCAAAAAGGTGTAGCGATTTCGCTACATGTAGGACTTTCGTGGGCTGAAGCAGAGAAGAAGCACTAAGTGAAAAAGTTGTAGCGATTTCGCTACATGTTAGATTTTCGGAGGCCGAAGCAAAAGAAAGTGCAAGGAACAAAACTGTAGCGATATCGCTACATGTCTTGATTTCGCTAGTGCATGAAGAGAGAGTTGTACGGATGCAAAAGATGTCACGATTTCGTGACATGTTCCATTTTCGTGGGCGTCAAGTTTTCACGGGAGGAGAGAGAAAATGATGTCACGATTTCGCGACATGTTCCATTTTCGCGGGCGTCGAGTTTTCGTGGGAGGAGAGAGAAAATGATGTCACGATTTCGCGACATGTTCCATTTTCACGAAGCGTCGAGTTTCACGAGAGGAGAGAGAAAATGTTGTCGCGATTTCGCGACATGTTCCATTTTCGTGGGCGTCGAGTTTCACGGGAGGAGAGAGAAAATGTTGTCGCGATTTCGCGACGTGTTCCATTTTCGCGGGTGCATGCCAAGAAGAGGTCAAGAAGGAAAAAGTGTCGCGATTTCGCGACATGTTCCATGTTTTCACTGGTGCTTGCGAAGTAGAGTGTACGAGAGAAAAATATGTCGCGATTTCGCGACATGTAAGGTTTTCGCGGTAGCAAGCCGAAGAAGCATACATAGGGACAGTTGCAGAATAAAATCTTGCAGCAAAACAAGATCTGTTATAGGTGGGGTTACAGAAATGCTACACGTGTAACAAACTGACAGAATCTACAATGGCCGAAAAAATCTGAAGAAGATCAGGCAGAATGTATTATTATAATAAGACAACTGTAGTAGGGTGCGCGGTGTGGCGGTAAGAGCACGGGAAATGAGAAATACAAAAAGTATGGGCCGTAATAAAATATAATATATTGCAGTAAAAATACAAAAGCCGAGAAAGCGCAGATAGTATAGGCTGCATGCGTGTTAATGGCAGTTACAAAAGACTAGGGTTTTAAGATGAAAAATATTGTTTAAAATGACGTGTAGCCATAAAGAGGGAAGGTGCCACTGACAAGGAAGAGAGAACGCCGAAATGAACAGATAAGGCTGTCAGAGCCGAAATAAACAGATAAGGCTGTCAGAGCCGAAATAAACAGAAAAGCTATCAGGGTGCAGAGAAGACGGGTTGAGCACGCATTAAGCAGAGCGGTAAGAATGAACCGTAAGGTTTTAGCTCGTGTGTGGAAAAAACATATATAAGAAAAAGCCAAAGAAAGAAAGGGTTGGTCAAGTGAGAGAGAGAACTACTGAGAGATAAGAGCGGTGAGGAAAGAGTGCTACGGTAGCATAGAGAGATAGTACTCTGGACTGAAAAATAGCTTGAAGTATGCTGTAAGAAGGATAGTGTTGTGGGTTGTTAAAAAGAAGCAAGTATGTTGTAAGAGATAATAATAGTGCTGTGAAGAGCTGCAAGAGCAAGCCATATGAAAGGGTTGTAAGTGTGCATAAGGTAGAACTGTAAAAGAGTGTATGCTTCCATGAGATTGATTTGAGTTAACCTAGACCAGTGAGGGTCTTGTAACACAGAAGGCATTTTTATGTCAATCAAAATTGAAAATAGAAATCCAAGTTGGTGCTTGGAATCAGGGGTTGGTGCTCCTTCCAGTTGGTGCTGGTAAATTAGGGGTTGGTGCTCCTTCTAGTGGATGCTGGTAAATTGATTGTAAAGTTGGTGCTTTGCAATGGCTGGATTTGGATGGGAGTCCAAGCAGTCTAGTTTGAGGAGTAGCCAAAACTGGTGAACCTCGTTACATCTTGTGTTATGTGATGCTCTCTTGTGGTACTTGTTGTTTCTGGTTTTAGCATTCATTTGTTTTGGCTTTAAGAGTTAAAGTTTTAAGTTTTAAATAGTTGCACTGATTCACCCCCCCTCTCAGTGCCATTGTAAGACTAACAATATGACATGATTTAATTTGTTTATACACTTATAACTTCTAATATTACACCCTTCCTAAGTCAACAACCTCTAAAGGTGTTGATCAACATAAAAATTCAAGTCTTCTTAGGTTGGATTAATTATAATGTTTTGAATTGTTGGATTCAAAGTATAGACACTTAGTCATCACTAAAAATTTATTATATGCTAATAAGATTGCATCCATGCATTCTATGAATTCAAAATCAAATATCAATTAATTGGAGACTAGTAGGGGTAGGTTGGAAGTGTCAAGAAATATTGTCTTTTCATGGATAGAATTCACGCAATTAGTTCATGAGAGACTCCACTCCTTGCACCACTATGAAGATGATTACATGCGCTTTTAATTTTTTTTAACATATAAATTAAACTTTATAGTATTACACTAGTGCATTTCATGATTTTCTTAAATATCATTGTATCAAAGAAGATAATAGACATAAGGTACTCAACTCTATCGATGACATACACTAACATACTTATTTTGAGCTGAATTTATTACCCATCAATTATTTAGCATAATCATATATCATCACATCAAAATTGAAGAAAAAATCCAAATCCAAGTAAATATAATCCCACACATCATCCCATAATGAAGCCTAGTGCAAAAATAGATGTCATCACATACATACTTTTTCTAAATTGACCACTTATAAGGGAACTCTTTTTCCATCCAAGCTCGTGTAATATAAATTCCTAGACAAGCTATTAAAAGGTAAACGATAAATGGTGCAACCACCATAAGACCCACAATGTCATCAATTTAGAGTTTTTAGGAATATAATATATTGGTGATATGTTAAGAGTAAAATGGGTATTTATCTTTCATATAATTGAGAATAAGAGGCAGATACAATATTCTTGTACACTAAAACTAAATAGGTAGGTAGCATGTCAAGATTTGGTCCCTTATAAGAATGAGAGTTCATCTTCTATGTCCATTGTTCGATGAAAGAGAGGCACCTATATATTTTTTGAGCAAAAGGAGAATCATCACATAATATATATTCAAGAAAGTTGACCTCTATAGTACAATGCATCATAAGGCTTACTATTTTCCTTGTTACAATAAAGGAGAGGTATCAATATTTGGTATAAATGCACCCTCAAGTAAGGCATCAAGATAATACATGAGACGCATGTCTATGACATGGGGCTACTAGAAATATATGATGTCTTGCAAGGAATACTCTATATCTTTCATCATAAGGTAATATATCAAGCCTATTTGGAGTAGTGGTTGGTGCATGTTGGAGAGATAACCTTCAGGATTTTTGAATGACTTCCCTTGAAGGTAACTTTGGTTTTAGAATGTATTTCATAATTTTGTCTCACACTTATGGACATTTGTACTTTTATGGTTTGAGGCTAGAACCACAATGCCAGGAAGTTTTTATTACTATAAAAATTATGGAGCACATTGCAATATTCTAGTAGATGGATGCATTACTCTACCCATAGTTGATGTTTTCAAATTTCCTATGAATGTGCCACTACACTACATAGTCAATCTTCATGTCAATCTAATCCTAGTATGGATTATTCATATCACACCATTTTTAAATATATATAAATAATATCTAGTATCAGGTGCAAAAAATTATCAACCAAATATGGATTTGATTGAGCTTATGACCGTGTGGTAGTTCCATCATGCTAGTTCTAAAAATTGATAGTAAAAGGTGCCTATATATCAAATATTGGATTCTAGAACATCTATTATCAATATATATATATATATATATATATATATATATATATATATATATATATATATATATATATATATATATCTACAACTACTTGCAAACATGGGATGAGATCCTATAATATATATCAAATATTGGATTCTTCACATCACACCATTGTTAAATCTATAAAAATGATGAGATATAATATTTGGTGCAAAAAATGATCAACCAAATATGGATTTGATTGAGCTTATCACCATGTGGTAGTTCCATCATGCTAGTTCCAAACAAGGATAGTAAAAGGTGCATATATATCAAATATTGGATTCTAGAACATCTATTATCAATATATATATATATATATATGAAAACACGAGATTCTAAAAGAAAAGGAAACACTAACTTGATACCAAATGAACATGCACAAAATAAGACGAACGTAATCGAATCAAAACTAACATAAAATGAGAAACAGGAGCACAACCCTTTTTATTGATATGATTCCAGATTCGGTTACAATCTCTCTCCTTCCCCTTTAAGGGCTAGGAGGATTAGCATGTTTCGGTTACAATCATCTTTAGTAGTCCTCCTTCCGCGTGCCCACATGTAGAATGGGCGGGCCAAGATGTCGTCGCCGCTTGTGTTGATGAGTCCTCGATATTTACCGCTTCTCCTGTGTCCAAAGAAACAACAAAAAGAGTTAGTAGCACCTGTGTTAAGATAAAGCATCCGGTCTTTAAAACAAATAGAACATGCATGCAGAAGATGATCAAAATAGCAGGTTAGAATTCGTCCCGGGTCGGGACGAGTTGGACTGTGGTAAATTAGAATTCGTCCCAGGAAGGGATGAATTCGACTGTGTCAATTTGGGATTCATCCCGGGCAGGGACAAATTTTCCTGTGTTCATTTAGGATTCATCCCAGGCAGGGACAGATTCGGCTACCCGAAAACAGAGTGGGAGGACCCACGAAATACCCTGTCTTCGATGCTTCAGCGACCTGCACAATTCAATATTAGATACACGGGATGTCTAAGCAGATTAAAACTATCTTGGAGCCTGCATGTTAGTGAGGAGGAGATGAAATAACATGTATGTTGATAGGTTTGGAATCAAACTCCCAAAATCATAATGCAAAGGAAACAAACATAAAACAATAGGTGTTGTCGGCAAATAGATGAATCCAGGGGTCTAGATTCATATTCTTCATAAACACCCGATGACCTCCCTTGCAGAAGAGATCACGGATGTGGAAGAAAGGAGTCGAAGGCAGTCGTCTGGTGGCAAATTGGTAGGGCTTCACTGCTCTGAATATTTCTTCTCCGTTTTTCTTTCGATGAGGGAACTCTACGATTTATAGAATTCCTAGGGTACCAATTGGTATGGGCATGCAGGGATGCCAGTTAGTGTTTACGCATGGGAGAGGAGATTCCTCTGGCCTAGTCTCCCATGCTTGTTTGGCCTGCTCCTATGACAGTCTATTGTCTGCCCACTTGCGTGCATGCGAGGCAGGGAACAGTCAGTGACTGTCACTACCGCACATGCCACGATTTTTATTTTTATCTGTTGAACCTAGAATTCATCCCACCCTAGGACAAATTGGGATTCGTCCTGCCCAGGGATGAATTCGAGTTTGCATTTCATCCTAGGGTGAGACACATTTGAAGCAGAGTGTCTGGGGGTGCCAAATTACTTTCTAACCTTCCAAAACTGCTGTGTAAATGGCTAGGACCATTTTTTGACCTCTGAGGGCTGCCCTGAAGGCTGTGTGTATCAATGCGATCAGTGTTTGCAGTCACGTAATCGGATTGGTGCTATTTTGGTGTCTACAGATGCCCCTTTTTGGAAAGTGTTGTGGGTGACGCAGTGCTGAGCAAAAATAGATAACCAAAGCACTAATGATTAGGGTTTCTTAGTAACCTAACCAACTTGTGATGCCCCAAGTATGGAAAGGACATGCATTCTTGAATACTTGCTTCTGACGAGCTAAGGAATTTGATTTCAAGTATTAACCTGTTTTTGCGGGGTGTGACTTAAACTTAGACATTGATAAATCATGAATAGGCAAAGGGCGAAACCTTTTATCCATGAGGGAACCTTGAGTTCATGCTTCGAGAATGCCAAGCGTTTGATCGCGTTTGATCGATTTGTGATTGTTGCTTGTTTACTTCCCCAAGTAGGAGCGTGATTATCTTTGTCAATGATTCTTTGAATGCATGTCATTTTCTTGATTGGGTGTGCATTTATTGATTGGTGACTAAGTGTGACTACCCCCTCAAGCGACGAATCGATGAGGGAATGACCGCCATGAGAAAAGCGACGAGTCGCTTGACCCGAGGTGACTTAGGTTAGGGTGTCTTCAGATGTTTGTCCATTAAGCATGTGCAATTTTTTTGACATTTAGACCAATTTTTGGTGGGTGGTAACCCTTTTGGCGACTGAAAACATGAGATTCCAAAAGAAAAGGAAACACTGATATCAGATGCAATGCAAACGAGAGAAATAGAACGAAATAAATGTGATTAAAAGAAGTGTTGAAAACATGACCCTTTTTTATTCATATTCTCTTTGACATCGGTTACAAACGTCTCCTCCCTTTTCAGGGGCTAGGAGCGTCAACAAAGTTTTAGTCACAATAGTGACCGGTGATCCTTCTTCCGCGTGCCCAAATGTAAAACGGGCGGGCCAAAATGTCGTCGCCGCTTGTGTGGAAGAGTCCTCGATCCTTACCGCTTCTCCTGCATTCAAAGAAACAACAAAGAAAGAGTTAGTAGCACCTATGTTAAGATAAAGCATCTGGTCTTTAAAACAAACAGAACATGCATGCAGAAGATGATCAAAATAGCAGGTTAGAATTTGTCCCGGGTCGGGACGAGTTGGACTGTGGTAAATTAGAATTCATCCCAGGGAGGGACGAATTTGACTGTGTCAATTTGGGATTCGTCCCGAGTAGGGATGAATTTTCCTGTGTTCATTTAGGATTCATCCCAGGCAGGGACGGATTTGGCTGCCCGATAACAGAGCGGGAGGACCCATGAAATACCCTGTCTTCGATGCTTCAGCGACCTGCATAATTCAATCTTAGATACACGGGATGTCTAAGTAGATTAAAACTATCTTGGAGCCTACGTGTTAGTGAGGAGGAGATGAAATAACATGTATGTTGATAGGTTTGGAATCAAACTCCCGAAATCATAATGCAAAGGAAACAAACATAAAACAATAGGTGTTGTCGGCAAATAGATGAATCCAGGGGTCCGGATTCATATTCTTCATAAACACCCGATGACCTCCCTTGTAGAAGAGATCACGGATGCGGAAGAAAGGAGTCGAAGGCAGTCGTCTGGTGGCAAATCGGTAGGGCTTCGCTGCTCCAAATATTTCTTCTCCGTTTTTCTTTCGGTGAGGGAACTCTACGATTTATAGAATTCCCAGGGTACAAATTGGTATGGGCATGCAGGGATGCCAGTTAGTGTTTACGCATGGGAGAGGAGATTCCTCTGGCCTGGTCTCCCATGCTTGTCTGGCCTGCTCCTGTGACAGTCTGTTGTCTGCCCACTTGCGTGCATGCGAGCAGGGAACAGTCAATGACTGTCACTGCCGCGCATGCCACAATTTTTATTTTTGTCTGTTGAACCTAGAATTCATCCCACCCTGGGACGAATTGGGATTCGTCCCACCCAGGGATGAATTCAAGTTTGCATTTCGTCTCGGGGTGAGACAAATTTGAAGCAGAGTGTCTGGAGGTGCCAAATTACTTTCTGACCTTCCAAAACTGCTGTGTAAATGGCTAGGACCACTGTTTGACCTCTGAGGGCTTCCCTGAAGGTTGTGTGTGTCAATGCAATCATTGTTTGTAGTCACGCAATCGGATTGGTGTTTTTTTTGTGTCTACAATATATATATATATATATATATACCACAACTACTTGCAAACATGGGATGAGATCCTATAATATATTTAATCTTCCTAAAATATGGTTGTTCATTACTCCATATGGCATAGTCCATTCCAATAATATTCGGGTTTTGAACCTAACACCCCATTGGAAATTAACTTACGCATACCAAGTAACCTAATTATGCTAGCATACGGTAAAGAAGTAGAAAAAGTAGAAATCTTCCTACAATAAATATAGAATTTCCATGCACAACTTCAATAGACTTTATAGTGCCAATAATAGAAGCACAAGGAATGCTATTACCACTATAGCATACCATATCTATTTTAGGTTGGGATAAGGTTTGATCCTACTTAAATAACAAATGTATCTTTCAACTACACTAGAAAATAAAGTCAATTTGCCATGATCCTTACACCATATAATAGAAGACAAGGTGACAACTTTCATTCTCAATATATCACCATACTTGGGGATGTATCTAGTGCTCCATATTGAACTCATCAAGCCATAACTCACATATTTTCTAGATGCTATTGTGCTAAACATCCAATTTTTCTAGAACTAATATAGTTTCATCCCATCATAATGGGTAAACTATTCAAATTCATCAAGGAAACACAACATATTCAAGTTGCAAAATCAGTTCAATTTATGTTGCAAGTAAAGTGCTACATGCTATATGAAATCAAGCATCATTTATTAGTGTTAGAGGCTGATGTAATGGGGACTATTGCTCCTCAAGTAGCATAGATAATTTAAGCAAAGAAAGTGTTTCTAAGAGTTCCTTGGGGCATGATGCCAAAACTATTTTGGATTTTTATCCTTCATTTCTATATATATTCATCTATAAGTAGGTCTACACCAATTCTATAATTTGGATTAAGACTATGTAAGTGCCAAGTGTATTTGGCACCATGACCACTTGCACACATTCAATTTATGTCAATTTAGCTAGCGCAATTTGGAAATACAAAATTTGTTGATGCTCTGTGTAAGAATTACTTATGACCAATAAAATGTTATGTGTCACCATTATATGGCCATTATAGTCATTTTAGATCAATTCAACCAATTTTGCACTTCAATAATTGACACATAGTATTCAAAGGGATAAGATACAAATTCATGGCTATTTTTTATATCACCAATATGCACTATAAATTGAAGCATTGCCCCTTATAGATTGTTTGTGGTATTGCAAATTATCTATATAAATGTAGCTTAGGACTTCTTGTTCTTGACTAGAAAAATAAGAACTTATGACTTATTTTTTCCTTGTCTTTCATTGTTTTTCACTATTGTTGCACCTATATAGAATATAATGCCATCCTTCTTACAATGCCACTTTGTACTCATTATTTATAATGTAATCTCAATGTTTGTATAAGAGATTTTATTTGTGATACAATTTTTTGTAGTTACATCTTTATATACATTTTTTGTGTAAATCTATTGAGTTGCATTTCAAAAAAAGAGTTTGTCCAAAATTTTGCAATAATATCACTTTGACTATAACCTACAAGATACCACTAGCTAGTTCTATAGTTGTCCTCTACACATACCATATTAGACCCTAAAACGTAGATTACTATGGCACCTTGAATTTTTTTTATTTTTAAATTAAGGGGAAAATAATTATTGATAATAATACAAGATTACAGAGTATAGTGAATCCCCCAACTAGGGCTCAAGTCAGCAACAAAATAAGCTAAAATCACTAGATAGGGTCAAAACTCGAGGACGATAACAAGAATAAACCACATTAAGTCTAAAAATACTTTTGGATCAAATCCCAAAGGCGCTGAGAGTACCCATATGGGAGACTCTCCCAATAAAATATAATCCAAGGATTGAAAAGCTCAAAAGCCCTTTTGGCAAAATAATCAACAAACCCATTCCATTCCCTTGGAATGTGCACAAATGAGATGAATTAGAAATCTTCACTAATTCTGATAATTTAAATGGCCACATAGGCCAATTGCCAATTAAAATCCTCCAACATTTTACTATTTAAAATATTAACCAAAATTTGAGAGTTGAACTCACAAATGCTCCTATGCCAACCAAGAGAAAACCCCCTCTACAAGGCCTCAAGAATTGCAAGATATTCCATAGAATTTTTGGAGTGAATACCTTTATAAATGGAAAATAAAAATTTGACCACACCATCAGAGTCTCTCCTAGCATCTCCAATTATAGCATGTCTAGGATTACCCCTGAACAACCTATAATTATTAATTTTTAAAACTCCTCCAGGGGGTGACCTCCACCTACCATATATCCTAAATTTCTTGCTAAGGTGAGAAGCCTTGATAGGGAAATAAGAATTTGCACCAACCCCAAAGAGACCAAGGGCATATTGTACCTTCTCCTCCCTATATTCCAAAAGAGGGCTCACATCGCAATTTCTATGGATAGTTTCCTGAACCATACCCAGGATCCTTTTCTAGATATGTTGAATATCAAATGACTACCTTGAAATATGTGATGGTTCCATTTGAGATAAATCTTCCAAATGATGTAAGAAGGGCACAAATTACAAGCCACCTAAAGGAAGGGGGAATTGGCTAGAGTTTTTTCTAAACTACTCCAAAACTCCACCAAGGAGAGCACATGAAAACAATGATGGTTCCAAGAACTCCACCAATGGTACAAAATATCTCTGGCAAGGGAGCATTGGAAAAATAAATGAGAAGATATATCATCAATATTACCACAAAGGACACAAATAGATGGAACTGAAATCCCCTCTTCCTCAAGTTCTCCCAAGTGAGGCATTTATTTTGAGCTACCATCCAGAGAAAGAAGTTACATTTATGCCAAACAAAATTTGTTTTACACCTTTTTCCACCATGTGATAGGGAGGCTCCAGAACTTCTACATATCAAGAACCTGGTAGCCATAGGCTATAGAGTAGGTTACCTTGGGATAAGGGTTCCAATCCAAACTATCTTTACCCATCAATAAATAACAAGGTCTCCCCACAAGAATATGAGCAAGCACATATTTTTCCTTGACCAATACCCACTGGGGCTATTCCTATGGATATTTCCACTTGTGCATATCTAGATTACTAAAATAATGAATTGTTTTAAAGTCCTCCACATGAGACCAGTCTGCTTCCAAAAAAAAAAGCTTAGGGAATGTAGCCTAAGATATTGAATCAAGATAGGAGGGTGGCCATCCCAATAATCCTACCATAAAAGAGTATATGATCCTAAATTGTAAATCCATAACAAAACCTACTTAATTAAATTATCTCCTCTTTTCAGAGTGTCCTAGATAACTGAACCTTTCCCAACCAAGCTAACTCTAGGGATCTCAACCTTAGAAATACCTCTCAAGTACTTACAAGATAATATTTAGTACAAATATAATATTAAAAAGTACACCATCTCCAATAAAGTTTTGTAGCCAGACCCTACCCAAAAAGAGTTGTATATCGCAATACAAGGCCTCCCTTTTGAACCAACTTACAAATAGAATACCACCTAACCACACTCCATTTAGATCAAGCAAGTTTTTGAGACCACAAATTTTTTCTTGACAAACCATTCATGTCCTTGATGAAACAAGAGGGAGCTATTTGCAAAAAATATTTGTAGATGGGTAAATCTTGAACAACAAATTTTAACATCAACACTCTACCTGCAAAGGAGAGCCCTATGAAGTTCCAGTGATTCACCTTCCTTCTAAACTTATCCAGCATAGACTGCCAAAAAGATATAGGTAGAGGATGAGACAAAATCATAATACCAAGATAAATTAAGGGGGGAGTCCCGACCTGAAATATTAGAATTCAAGAAATCCTAGCTTGAATAAAAGGAGGGGTATTGAAGAAGAAAATGGAAGACTTGTCCTCATTAATAAACTATCTAGAAGCACTATGATATATGTCAAGAGACCATCTAATGTTGCCAAATTCCCTGACTGTGGAAAATCCTAGTAAAGTAGTGTCATCAACAAATTGAAGGTGGGAAAGATACAGTGAACTACTATCTCACTTCCAACCTTGAATAAAACCATGCCTAACTTGAGACTTGAGAATTTTTCCCAAACCTTCCACCATAATGATAAAAAAATAAGGAGATAGAGGATCTCCTTGCCTCAATCCCCTCAAGGCCTAAAAAAACTCCAACGACTCATTATGAATAAGAACAGAGAACGAGGAAGAAGAAACACAACTCATCACCCATATAATACAATCATTCTCAAAGACAAAAGCAGTAAGAACTTTTTGAAGAAAGGACCATTTGACCCAGTCATATGCTTTGGTCATGTCCAACTTAATGAACATATATTTATTCTTAGAATATTCCATCGAGTCAATAGCTTTTGTAGCAATAACAACCCCATACAAGATTTGCCAACCAACAACAAACCCACCTTGCTCCTCAAAGATTATTTTGCTCAACCATATATTTAGCCTATCAACAATAATTTTTGTAATGATATTATACACAAAATTGCAGAGAGAAATAGGCCTGAACATATCTAAGAAATTTTCCCTCTCTTTTTTGGGAATAATCACCACTAAGGTAGCATTTAGATCCCTTAGCATCTATTTTTTATTTTGGGACTCATGTACCACCTCCAAAAGATAAAATTTGATTAATTTCAAGAACTCCTAATAAAACTCAATCGAGAGTCCATTCAGGCTTGGGGATTTCCTTTTTTTTCACCTTGAAGACAATATTTTCCAACTCCTCAAGGGAAATTGGACCCATAAAATGCTCATTCATTTCTCTAGAAAAATCAAACGAATATAGTTTAGAACCATATTTTTAGCCTTTTCATCTGAGACGGAATCATCCTGAAAGAGAGAGGAAAAATAAATCCTTGTATCTTTTGAAATATACCTAAAATAAGAGAGAATGGCACCCTGAGAATTTGCAAGAGAGGAAATTAGGTTACCATCATGACGAGCCTTAACTGAGTTAAAAAATAAGGCCATGTTCCTATCCCCTTCCTAAAGCCAATCTACTCAAGATTTCTATTTTCAAAAAATTTCTTCCCTCAACTCCTATTCAACAAGGCCTTTCGCTACCTCATATTCCTCAATGAGAAGCTCCTATGTGAGTCCATGATCCCTGATCTTCCTTGAATCATCTTCCACCTTCCTAAGAGCCACCAAATTAGCTAAGGAAAGGTTCCCAAAATTTATACTCTTCCACCTCTTCAATTTATGCTTAACGAATTGCAGTCGCTTCATAAAGGAATACATAGAGGTTCCATGAGAAGGTTTGCCATTGGTCCACCAGCCTCGCATTAAATCATGAATCTTAGGATCTTGAAGCCACATAAGTTAAAACTTAAAGGAAGGTATATTATTTATCCCAAAATAAAGAGTAGAGAGTTTGATAGGCTAATGATCAAATCCTACCCTCTAGAATCACAGAACTAGCAGTTCTATTATTACCAATCCAAAAATTGAAGATCAAAAACCTATCCAATCTCTCTAATATGGAATATTTCCCACATATTCTATTATGCTAGGTAAATATCCCATTATCCGGCTTGATGTCAACTAAGTTTAGGGCCCAAATATGAGCACTTAATATAGAATAAAAAGGTTTTATATGGTAAAACCCACCATGTTTCTCCTCTGAACAATTTATAGAGTTGAAATATCCAACAAAAATACATGGGTACAAGGGAGCTAGTGGTGTAAACTTAGCTACAAAAGACCAACAAAATGGACTCCAATCACCTAACACAAATGCAATATAATGGAAGAACCTACAAATAAATATTATTCTCATTCCTAAATTCACACCACTTCTTCAAATGAATACAATCCATCATATAGCAACCGAAAACGAAAGAAACCCTAAAGAAACCCTAAAAAACATATTTTTCTAAAAACTGCTAAAAATAGTAATTTTAGAAATGAGTCGTCTTGCGCCCAAATTCGGTGCACACATACCTCTTACAATAATGAAAATTAATTTAAAATATTAGGTCTCAAATTAATGTATAATAAAAGATAATAAAATCCTAACATTCAAAAAAACCCAAAACACCTAGGAACATAAGCCAAAAACTAATTTTGGGACACTAGATGGAGGAGTTAGGTCCTGAAAGTATGTTTTTTGGAGGGTTAGGTATTGAAAGTATGTTTTTTGGAGGGTCAGGTCCTGAAAGTGTGTTATTTGGATCGTCAGGCCTGATGTAGAACACACACGTAGAACTATTTGTTAAATTTCAAGGCAAACAGACATACGGTTCAACAATTATGGCTCCAACAAGGTGCATCATTCTCCTCTGGTGAAAAATAACTCAGATCCTACATGTTTAGCTGAATTGAAATCCTGTAGCTTTTGGTTATCAATTTTCTTTAGCTTTGACTATGAAACCCAAGTGTTATCCAACTGTGGTAATCCTTCCCACTAAACCAGGCATCTGTTTTAGTTCTCATGTCTAGTGGCGATCACCTTCTTATCAAGCACCTGTGCAACTCTGTCCTTTTTCTTCTTAGGAATCTATCGTGCTCAATTTAATTTCTCCTATAATTTTCCATACTTTGTAGTACCAGGATACTGAAATAAATTAGAAACATTAAAAAGAGGTAAAATATCAAATTCATCGGGCAACTCCACTTTATAGGTATTATCATTGATCTTCTTCAAAATCCTGCTTGGCCTAATTTTCTTAAGTTTTAGTTTTTTATACATCCCCTTAGGAAATATTTTTTTCCTAAGATGAAACATGACCATATCACCCTATTCAAACACTTTCACCCTTCTGTGTGCATTAGCAGACTCTTTATAGTGAGCATTACTACTCTATAATTTTTCCTTCATTAACTCTTGCACTTTCTGGATATGCTCAAAAAATGCTTCTGCATCAACACTGAATTGTTCCCTAATTGGTAACTCAACCAAATATAATACAACTCTAGGATATTGACCATAAAAAATTTGGAAAGGGGATTTACCTATCAACTTGTTCACTAAGTTGTTATAGGTAAATTTAGCTTGTAACAAGGCTAAATCCCATTATTTTGGATTTTCTCCAACTATGCACCATAAGAGGTTTCCCAAGATTCTATTCACTACCTATGTTTACCCATAAGTATGTGGGTAGTAAGCACTACTGAACTACAACCTGGTATTCAAATTCTTCCACAACATCCTCCAAAAGTGACCCAAGAACATAGTATCCCGATTAGAAGTAATAGTTGTTGGAACACCATGCAACCACACAACCTCATCAAAGAATAATACTACAATACTAGTTGCATCATTAGTTTTCTGGCACGCCATGAAATGTGCCATTTTAGAAAATCTATTTACTAGAACAAAAATTGAATCCTTACCCCTCTGTGTCTTGGGCAACCCCAATATGAAATCCATACTCATATCGGTCCATGGTCCTATAGGAACCGACATTGGCATATACAACCCCATATTTTGTGCATGGCCCTTAGCCATTTGACATACTCTACATCTAGAGACAAACCTGATTATGTCTCTCTTCATTTTTGGCCAATAGTACTTCTCTACAAGAGTGGTAGTTTTGGCTACTCCAAAATGACCAACCAAACCCCCACTATGTAATTCCCTCAATATGTTCTATCTCATAGAGATGTTGGGAATACATAATTGATTACCCTTAAAAAAGTAACCATTCTATAAAAATACTATTTAAAAATAGTACGTGACTCACCCTGTACCACACTTTTGCACTGTTGCATAATATTCCCAAAATCTGCATCAGATTCATACAGATATTTAATCCCCTCAAATACTACCACTTCATTCTCCATAGTGGTCAACAAAAAGACTCTCCTACTCAATGCATCACCAACCTTATTTTGTTTTCCCAACATATGTTTCAGGATAAATGTATACTATTACAAAAATGAAACCTGTTTGGCATGCCTACTATATAAATTTTTTCTAAGAATTGACATACCTTAATGCTTCATGATCAATAAAAAACACAAAATCCTTTGAGAGTAAGTAGTGCCTCCAATTTTGCAATGTTGCACAATTGCATAAAATTCCACATCATATGTAGAATAATTCTTCCTTGCATCATTCAAATTCTCATTGAAAAATGCTATAGGTTAGTCCTTTTGACTTAATACACCACAAATTCCAACAAATGAGTCATCACAATCAACCTCAAACACCTTACTGAAATCTGGTAACACTATAACAGGGGCTTCTGACACATTCTTCTTCAAGAGTTCAAAACTTTCTATTGTTGCCTTAGTCCATACAAACTCTTTCCCCTTTGTGCACTCAGTTATAGGGGCAGCTATACTACTGAAGTTCCCGATGAACTTTCTGTAAAAGGTAGCTAGGCCATGAAAGCTCCTTACTTCTGTTATATTTCATGGAAGAGGCCATTCCAAAATCATCTTCACTTTCTCGTCATCCATAATCATGCCATCTCGTGAGATTACAAATCCCAAAAACACTAAACTATCGTGAAGAAATCTACATTTATTCAGGTTGACATACAATTTCTCCTTCTTGACCACGTCTAGCACTAATTTTAGGTGTAACAAATGCTCTTATTCACTTTTACTATAAATCAAAATATCATAAAAATACACAACCATGAACTTACCATTATATTCCTGCAGTACTCTATTGATCAATCGCATAAATGTACTGGGTGCATTAGACAACCCAAATGGCATCACCATCCACTCATACACCTCATATTTTGTCTTAAAAGGTATGTTACATTCATCACCTTATTGAATTCTTATATGGTAGTAGCCACTCCGTAGATAAATTTTACTAAAATATTTAGCTCTAGCCAATCCATCCATCATGTCATTCACTCTTGGCATAGGATACTGATCCTTTATTGTGATATTTTTTATGGCTCTACTATCCACACACATTCGCCATGAACCATATTTCTTTGGTTTCAGCAATACTAGAGTTGCACATGGACTCATAATCTCCCTAACTAATCCTTTTTTTATCAAATCTATCACTTTCCTACTCAACTCTGTATTCTATGTTGGGTTCAACCTATAAGCTACCTAATTTGGGAGCGTTGATCTTGGAATCAAATCCATGTGATGCTGGATATCCCTCTTTTGTGGTAGCCCATTTGGTAACTTCTCTAGTGTGACATATTCATATTCTCTTAGCAACTTGGCTGTTGTTGCAGGCATAACCACTTCCTTTATTTCTACCTTCCTAGCTATTAAGGCATAACAAAAGATAGCTTCCTTGATATTTGCAAGAAACTCCTTCATCGTCAACAAGATCTCAATAGGCCCATCCTCCTTCAAATGTGCAAGAACTACATTTACTCCGTCATTACAAAATTTGTAAGTATTCTTCTCCCATTATAGTTAGTATCCCTATCGTACTACCAAGGTCTCCTCAATAGAATGTGACATGTACCCATCGAGATCACATCACACCACACTTTATCCTTGTAAGTGCTCCCAATTGAAAATTTAATTAAACATCTTTGATCTAATGTTAACTAATTCCCCTTATTAACCCATGAGATGCGATATGGATAAGGATACTTTTCACATTTCAGGTTCATTTTATCAACCATGACATTTGACACCATATGCTCACAACTACCACCATCAATGACAATGTTACATACCTTCCATCTTGATGTACACCTTGTTCGAAATATGCTAGTTCATAACCCAAAATCATCACCATCTATGATTTACCCCTTCGCTTTGCTCTACATATTCTCTTTATTAGGAATAATCAATGTCCTTCTTATCATAAGTGTTTCACCCATGTCAGCAACAACTTCATCCTCATCCTGCTCTTCCATCTCAATCAGATTGACCCTTCCTTGTCTTCCTTGACCCCTTTATTGGAAATCATGTTGGGTACACTCAAATGCTTTGTGCCTATCCTCACCACATCCATAATAGGTATACGGCCTCCTTGGATCATTCTCATTTCATCCACCACCGTAACCTATACCTCGTTGGTATACTCTTCCTCAGATTCTGCCCATCTTCTTCTTGTTTAGTAGGTATTGAGGATTCTACCTTGAGAAAATTAGATCTACTTCGACCCCAAACTGAAGAGGGTGTGAATCCCTTCTTACCTCTTATATTAACCCTTTTTAGTTTCACATCCACCTTTAGGGCCATTTGATACACATCCTCTACGGTAAGAGAGCGATGCATGTTCATCTCATTTTGGACAACAAAACTTAGGCCATTTACATACTTGGAAGTATTTTGTCCTTCATATCATTGTGCTCCATTTGAATGGATAGCTTGTATAATTCATTAGTATAGTCCTCAATGCTTTGATCCTTCTATCGAAGATTCTAAAATCTAAAAATAGGTTTTGGGAGGAGTCTACAGTTATAAATTTTTCTTGTAACATCTTATTCATCTTTGTCCAAACCTTGATATTTTCCTTTTCATTCCTATGTCGTGTAGTCTATGAAATATCCCACAAAATCAATGCATGTCCCTTCAACTTTGTGCATGTGATATTAACCTTCTTCTCCTCAACAAGGTTACTCCATTAAAAATATTTTTCTAGGCTATTGATCCAATCGAGCAACTCCTTTGGTTTCAATCCACCCGCATACTCAAGAACATCGATCTTGATCCCATATCGATTCCCCTTAAGCCCTTCTAGAGCTCGTATCAACTAATTTTAAAAATAATACCCTTATTCCTCTAGGCCATCTAGTTCTACTTATGTGTGGACCTCAAATCCACATTCCTCAGATATGCTTTCATCATTGGATCCTTGGTCTGCACATGCCCTGGGATGTCTCTCCCATGTGATTAATCACACCAGTCAGTCATGCTATTTTTGCATGCAGATCCTCGATCTATCTATTCATCTAGGCATAAGCACCTGCTACACCTATGGCTTATCTTCTAGGTGGTATCTTCCCTCCACTAGTGAGATCACACCCACTCTGATACCAAATGGTGTAAACTCAACTACAAGAGACCAAAAAAATGGACTCCAATCACCTAACACAAATGCAATATAACGGAAGAAACCTACAAATCAATATTCTTCTCATTCCTGAATTCACACCACCTCTTCAAATGAATACAATCCATCATATAGCAATCGAAAACCAAAGAAACCCAAAAGAAACCCTTAAAAACATATTTTTCTAAAAACTGCTAAAAATAGTAATTCTAGAAATGATTCAAATTGCGCCCAAATTCTAGAAATGAATCTTACTTTAAAATATTAGGTCTCAACTTAATGTATAACAAAATATAATAAAATCCTAACATTCAAAAAAACCCAAAAAACCTCGGAACATAAGCCAAAAGCTAATTTTAGGACACTAGATGGAGGAGTTAGGTCCCAAAAGTATGTTTTTTGGAGGGTCAGTCTTGATGCAGAGCACACACATGAAAACACATGTTAAATTTCAAGGCAAATGGACATAGGGTTCAACAGTTATGGCTCTGGTAAGGTGCATTAGCCAGACTACTCACAAAGCCAATGTGCTTCCACAAATTCACTTTACCATTGTAATCAATAGGATCATACACATTTGTAAGTAGGATGGTTTCACCAAATTCATTATCATTTTTTATCATCGAATAGACCATCTATTGGAAATCCAAGTAAGATGAGAGTTCTTAACTATATCCCATAAACAAGCAATACCACCAGCATATCCACATGCACCAATACACTTGCATTAACCCCTTCTCCACAACTTGGGAGTAATACTGAACATACTATTAGTAGCCAATTTAGTCTCCTGAATAAACACCACATTTGGAGAATGAACATCAAGCAAATCATGAACAAATTTTTGTCTAGTGATGTTGTTCAAACCCCTTATATTCCATGAAAGGATAATCATTTCTGGGGGTTAGAAAAAAGGGAGTCTAGTATTCTCACCAAGCTTGACTCCACAAAAGTCTCCCCCATTAACTTAATTTTATCTTGGTCTTTCTTTCGACCCACCTTCATATTCTTATCTAAAGCATTTTTTTTAATTGTTTTTTGTTGTAATACCAACACCGTATGAGTTTTGCAGTACAAGGATGACTACATCAGTATCTAAGTAGGAGAAGGCATAACTAAATCTATACCATTTTCCAAAATAGTTTTCCCTTCAAGGATAGAGCCATCCATATCACCTATACTCATAACCAAATCCCTTTTTTCTTCATTTAAACCCCCTACATTTTATTCCTTAGATTCCACCTTAAGAAGAGACATCAGGTAACTACATTTCATGTATCTCCATGCACTAATCAAGATCATCTAGTATCTCAAAATGGTTGAATAGAGCATCTAGTTGGCTATCCTTAAGGTCTCTTTTTGTCATTATTCCTCAAATTTTGGGGTTTTATAGGAACAAAGCCTTCCTTTTCTCAATCCCCTTCCTTTAATGGGGATTTTCCTTTGTCCATATTTTGTGTAGATCAAGAGGGACAAGGATTTGAAGCCACAGGCGAGATAAACATAGGGTGTTTTTTTTGCAGGTGGTCATATTCATGACAAATCCATAAATAAAATGGAAGAGCTTCATAGTCAAGTTGTTAAACCCATGTAGTCGATCCAAACTATATTTCAATAGAATCTGGAATAAGATTGTTTAAATCAATTTAAGCATAGATATAGAAAATAGAGATTACATTTTTATCCATCGTTTGTTATGATGGTTTGACTGAATTCCCAAGAAGAAGGGAAATCATATGCAAGATGTCATTTCTCTATAATTCTAATGGGAGTCACGAGAGTCAAACCCACATTGGAACCCATGACATTTGCTCTTATAATATGTTGAAAACCACATGCCAGGGTTTAAGAAAGAGTTCTTCTTGGTTACAAAAATAGGGAACCCCTTCAAATGCTTTGTTACGATCCACAAGACAAGATAAAACCACCATAAAATAGCTATTCGTACTTGGAATCACCTCCAAGTCACCTTCAGGGTTCCAAGTCTTCCTAACCCAAGCCTCCACAAAGGGAAGAGAAATTCAGATGCCCATAAAATTTGCCAATAAGTGAATTCTTGGTTAAATATTGCACATCTTCCGCCACCAAATCTTGTTGAACCACTATAACTGGCATGGCTTAACATTGTTCCAAACATCCATTGTTCTTTAAAAAGTCATTCCTGGCATGCAATGGGAAATACTATTCCTTCCAACCATTTTTAGATGAAAAAATGTCACTAGCATGCACGATCAATGATAGGCTTGATGCCATCACAACATTCCTCCAATTGTTCAAACCTCATCTAGAAACTTCTGCCATCTTCTTTGGGTTCACTATGGCACCTTGATTTTATGCTATATCATTTATATTTTTTTTTTTAGTCATATACACTAATGATGAATGATGGAGTTAAGGATTATAATGTTAAGATTTGTATTTTTATTTTGAATATTTTATATAAGAGTTTTTATTTATGACTCTATTTTTACACTTATAACATCTTTCTATATTTTTCTTGTGTGAGTCAATTTAAGTGCATTTCTACTAAATAGTGTGTTCAAAATTTTGCAACAATATAACTTTGACTATAGCATACAAGATGTCATAATCTAGTTCCATAGTTGTCCTCTACACATACTATCTTAGACCTAGGTTATTAGATTATTATGGCACATTGATTGTATGCTATATCATTTTTATAAATTCTATTTTTTGTTTGGTCATATACATTGATGGTGAATGATGGATTTAAGGGTTATAATGTCATGAAAATGATTTATATTTGTATTTAATAATATATTATTAATTGAAAATTACAATTTAATTAAAATTTTTAATGAAAAAAAAAAAAAAAATCTTTGTTTTAAAATTTATTTTCTATATCATCATTCATGATAAATTCACTTATACTTTATACTATATTAAAGACTATAATATTATAAATGTAAATGTAAAGCTTTTTTTGTTTTGTTTTTTTGTTTTTTCTTTTAAGAGTAGGGTTTGGTTTCCCTTTCCCTTTAATATCAACTTAGTCATGTTGAGCTATATAGCCTTATTGAACTATATAGAACATTTGATGTAGCCTAGGTTTAAACCTTGGTGTGGTATACTTCATCCATATATCCCAATCATTGAACCAAGGCCTCATTGATAACATAAAACTTCATTTGTTATAGACATATATTATAATATATTCTTTAAATGAGACATAAAAAAATTTCAAGAGGGTCTAGATAATGGTACCATAATAAAAAACCAAATCATGATCACATAATAATACTATAATATCTTGACAATTATTTTTATATATAATTGTTTTAATTTTATAATTAAATTTCATTTTAATTTTATTTCACTTGCATTATATTATATAGTTAATATAATTTACCTTAATTTTAGAGGGAAAAGAACAAACAAACATAGATTATATTATGTGTGCTATCCTTCATCAAGATAACATGAACAAGATGAAAACAACTCAACGACATGAACATGATGAACAGTGCAGGTGAATCACATTGTAGAACAACATCTCCCTAAAAATTTGAATTTCCTTAATGCAAGAATGGGAAAGGAGTTTCAGGTGGAGGTTTAGATGGTCATGGATTAGGAATTGAAGCTAACACCATTCTACAAGTAGCGTCAGGTAATCAAGGTGATGTGAATGATGGACTAGAAGTGAGAATCATGGGTGGGTCCCCTCTGAATGTCCCACCTCGTGCTTCCAACAGGGTTTCCTTTGTTGAGACTCTTAAGATAGGAATGACCTATTTATCAAATATTTTATATCCTAATATTGGGACCCTCTCTCTTGATCAGAGAGAACTAGAAATTCCCTTTAAAATTATGGCTTCCATTATTTCCTAAAATTCTCTCTCTTTGGTTGGGAAGTTTGTGGGTTGAAATCCATCCATCGATGGGCCCTTAAAAAATGGCACCCAAGTGGGCACATGGATCTCATTTCCCTTACCAATATTTTCTTCCTTATTAGGTTGAACAATCCTAGCAACACCAACTACATTCTCATGGGTGGACCCTAGTTTTTTTGTCAGTGTAGCCTCTTCATAAAATGGTGGGATTTAGATTTCAACCCCAAAACCTAAAGCATCAACATGAATCCTATTTGGGTGAGGCTTCTGGATCTCCCAGTTCAGTTTTGGGAATAAAGCATCCTCAAAAGAATTGCACAGTCTATTGGGGATCTTATTGCTTTGGAACTATCTTCCAAAGATCAATATAGAATATCCTATGTTTATTTCTATGTTAGTGCTAATATGGACTCAAAGCTTCCAAGTTTCATTGAATTGGTCTAAGGTTCCTACCGTTAGAGGAAAGAATTTGAATATGAAAATAATTCTAATTTTTGTGTTGAATGTTAGAACCAAGTACATTTGAGGACATAGTGCACTTCTCTTAATATACCACCTAGGAAGGATCACCCTCATCTAAAAAACCATCAAGATAATGGAGTCTCAATGGGTGAATCAGTTTTTTCCATTTCCTCTCAAGCTGATGCAGACAAGAACTCACCCCTTCATCCATTAGTATCCAACCATGATGAAATTATTCCTTGAAATATGATACCTATTTCCATGGAGATAACACCTACTCCAAATAAGGTTAGATATCTTTTCAACAATCCCAACCCTTTCACAATTTTATCTAAATTTATGGACATCCAAGATGATTCCAACCTTTTGGACTCCACCCTTATCAATTTTCCCCAAGGTGGGCTAGTTAGATATCTTATTCTTGAATAAATCAAATCTTCAACCTAGACCCCTTCCATCCTTAGGAAGGAAAATATTGCTATCCTCATCTTGAAGATTCCTCCTTCTAGGTCTAGTCCTTCATGTTCCCCAACATCTCCTTGTTTGGATTTAGTCTTTTCCCCATATAAGTTCATCAACTCTCATTTTCATGGTGAGCCTTCCAATCCTTGATTATGTAAACTCACCAAATCATCTATCCATGGTGAGTCTTCTGGCTCTTTGTTCTCCATATCTAAAATTCCTTCCAAAAAGTTCTCTACTGATGCAAGATTGAAAAAGAAGAAAGGAATACCTTCAATCCAAGATAAAACAAAAAAATAAATAAAAAATGTCATTGCTAATGGTATTCAAACTACTCTTCTCTCTTCTATCCCTGAGGTGTAGGACACAACCATATACAAATCCAAATAAAAAATGCCAAAACCCCCCAACCTCAAGGAAAAGGGTGGATGAAATCCCCATCTAAATCCCTAAAATCAATATTTTCTCATGGAATGTGAGAGGCCTCAATAGGTTCACTAAGCAAAGAGTAGTTTCGTCCATGGAAAAAGATCTTAATCCAAACATTATTATCCTTCAAGAAACCAAAATTGACTCAAATAACACCCAAAAATTTGTACAATACCTTTGGAGTTGTAATTCAATTGCTAGCTCTGCTCATGGCTGTTTTGGGGCTCTGCTTTGTCTTTGAGATCCATCTAATTTTGAGGAAATACTGATTTCTTCCTCGGATAGAATAATGAATATCCTTTTCCATTGTAAAAACACTAATTTTAGGTGGGTTCTTTCCAATTTTTATGCTCCCAACAACCCAGATGATCAGTTTATCCTATGGTTTTCCCTCTCCCAATTTAGAATCCCCATTTCCAATGAGGAATATATTTTGGTTGGGGGCTTCAATAACCCCCTGTAACCATTGACAAACTTTGAGGTAACCCCATTACTCCTAGGTGCTATGAGGAATTTTCTAACTTTATCAATTCCAATTAACTTATGGATGTTGAGATCAAAGGACCTAACTTCACATGAGCAATTGAAGGGCTAGGGATAATCTCATTCAATTGAGACTTGACTATGTGTTTATCTCCAAAGAGGTCATTCCTCTTTTGGGTAACACAATATTATTATCTCTCCCCAGGATCACCTTTGATCATAATATACTTCTCTTTGAAGGGTTGCATCCTACCTCCTCTTTCAAATGCCCTTTTTGCTATGAGTCATGTGGTTACAACATTCTAACTTGAGGCCAAAAGTATTTGAATGGTGTTAGTACGATTTTCAAGATTCTCACATCTCTCTAGTTTCAAGGAAGCTCTAATTCATAAAATAGAATCTCAAGATCTTGAAAAAAAAAGTATTTGGTAACATTTTTGAAGCCATAAAGGCCATCATTAGCTATCTTAAGGATGTTAAAGAATAGTTCCAATCTAGAGTCGCTCCCCAGGAGCTCAAGGATAGAGAAAAATATCTCCTCTTTGATTTCCACAATATTCTCACTAAAGAGGAGGTCATTTGGAGGCAAAAGTCTAAAGCCCTTTGGCTCAAGGAAGGTGACTCCAATACCAAGTATTTCCACACCTCCACTCTCATACACAAAAGCTCCAATAAAATTAGGAAAATTTGCAAAATATATGGATCCACCACTAATGACATCATGAAGATCAAAGCTAAATTCATTTGCCTTTTCCAATATTTTCTTGGTCCTTCCAATCCTTGCTCAGCTCATGTCTCCAGTTCCCTCCTCCAAAACATTCCTAGTTTGGTCACCCTTGACTTCAATTCTAAGCTTATCTATCCCTTATCTCATGTGAATATCAAAGAGGATCTCTTTTCCATGTCTCCTGACAAATCCCTAGGCCTAGATGGGGATTTCCCAAGATTTTTCTAGACCTTTTGGGATATTGTTGGTCCTAACATTTTTGTCACCATTCGGGAAGTTCAAAAAATTAAATCCTCGATTAGGTACATTAAATCCACCTTCCTGGCACTTGTTCCCAAGTCCCAATACTATAGATCCCTCTCAGATTACCATCCCATAAGTTTGTGCAATGTATTGTACAATATATTTATAAAACCATGGTAAAAAAGTTAAAAAGCATCCTTCCCACCATTATTGATCCTTTCCAAGGAAGCTTCATTCAAGGAATACTGATTACCGATGGCATCATCACTATTAATGAGTTGATCCATTCAGCCTTCAAAAGCAAGAAATCAATCTTCTTATTAAAATTACATATGAATAAAGCCTTTGGTAGGGTCTCTTGGGATTTATTATTTGTTATCCTATCCAAGTTTTTATTTAATAATTACTGGATATATCTAACCAAGGAATGCCTCTCCATGTCCTAGTTTTATGTCCTCATCAATGGCTCGATTGTTGGCTACTTCAAAAGTTACAAGGGTTTGAGACAAGGTGATCCAATGTCACCCTTTCTCTTCATTATCGTTCTTGAATCCTTAGGTAGAGCCCTGAAAGTAGCCTATGTCTCTAGCCTCATCTCTAGAATTAAGGCATCTTCCAAACTTGACTCCATCTCTCACCACAAATTTGTTGATGACACCAATCTAGCCTCTCGATACTCTTTTCCTAAAGTTAGAAAAATCAAAAGTATCCTCGATTCCTATGAAGAATTCATGGGTCAAAAGGTTAATTTAATCACAAGAAATATATATTTCATTAATAATCCTACATAAAGGCAATCCAAAATTGCTCAAATTTTGTGATACACCATTGTGAATCTACCTTCCACATACCTTGGCCTTCCTATTTTCTAGGACAAACCAATCAAAAGCATGTGGAACAATGTCATCCAACGCATCATGAAAAAACTAGCCGACTGGAAAGGTGATCTCCTTAGCCAATATTCTAAGGATATGTTGGTTCGGTCTTATCTCCAAAGAATCCTTGTTTTTTTCTATCAGTTTTCTAGGTTTCCAACAAAGTTTACAAGAAGGTTGAGAAAGTTTAAAAACAATCTTTGGTCTGGTTTTGAAAATAAACACAAGTTTCGTTTCTTATCTTGGGATATAGTTTGCTAAAATAAATTTCATGGGGGGCTCGGGCTCAAGAATATATTTAATATGAACATGGCCCTATTGAGAAAGCAAATATGGAGAATTTTGACCAATGTTGATGTTTCTTGGATCAAAGTTGTTTAAAGAAAATACCTCCACCAATACTCCTTTCTAAAGGAAAACCAATGCCTGGATGGTTTTGCATTCTAGAATGCTATCACAAAAACCAAATACATTCTCTTCATAGGCCTCATATGGTGCTTATTTGATGAAAAAACAAATTTATTTCTGGGAAGACCCTTGCATATCTGATCAACCCCTCATAGCTAACCCGATTCTCTGCATTCTTAAACCCATCATTAATAATTCAATTGGTAGCATGGTTTATAATTTTTTTCACACACTAACCCCCATCGTCCCTCATGGAAATACATTCTAAATTTGGACTCTAATCCTTCCTAGTTGGCTTCTAATCAATCCTTGTATTCCATGCTTATATCCACTGTAATTCCCATTATTCCTTCCCTAGATCCTATATTCTAGAAAACTAACAATCAAGGTCTCTTCACTATCAAATTTACCTATTTCTCTCAAGAAAAGACCCAAACCAAATGGTTTCCTACTAATCTCATCTAGCTTCATCACCTTATCCTAAGGCTACATTTTTCTTTTGGCTTGTTTTCCAAAATAAAGTTCTCACTATTGACAACCTATCTAAACGTAGATTGATCATTCCCAATCGATGCTACTTGTACCTTTTCTCTTTCGAAAAAGTCACTCAACTTTTCATTGAGTGCCCATTCTCATTGAAAGTTATTTCCTTACTTCTTTTCGAGTTCAAAATTTCATGGGCCCTCCTTGGTTCGGTTTTTGACCTTTGTATCCAATGTCCCAATCCCTATAATCACTTGCACCTTAGATCCATGTGATCCTTTTGCCTTCCGTATTTTCTGTGGTGGATTTGGCTTGAAAGGAATAGCAGAGATTTTAATGAATCCTCCAGATATAATCCATTAATATTTTCCAAAATTATTTCCCTGGACTTTGATAATTTTAGCCTTGTCCCTTCTCCTGAGGGTCATAGCCATGGCCTTGAAGCCAAACTCATTTCTACCTTTAATATCCTTGTTGGTCCTTCTCCTCTTGAATTTACCAAGGCTGATAGAGCTAAGGTTGCTTGGTCTCCTCCACCCTGGCTGGCTCAAGATTAATTTCAATGGGGTTACCAAGGATAACCTTGGAAAAGCTATCTCTAGAGGCATTATCAAGGACGATTATGGGAAAATTATCCTCTTGTTCATTGAATCCATTGGGTTCCACTCCAAAAATGTTGTTGAATTCAAAGCTTTATTCCAAGTATGATCCTTGGCATATTGTATCTACATCTGAAGACTCATGATTGAAGGGGATTATCTAAACACAATAAATACACCAAAGGAATTCACCCTCCTACATGGCCATTTTAGAATCTTATTGATGAGTCAAAGATCTACATTGGCACATTTGAGAGATCTATTATCCAACAAGCATTCAGAGAATGGAATGGTGCAGCTGATATCATGGCTAATTTTGGATTATCCCAACATAGCCTCTATGTTTGGATTGAAAACTTTCCTTGTGAAGTCACTAATTTTTGTAGGAGGATCGACTCCCCAAATCAGCACTAGCCCCTAGAGCAATGGCACCCTTAACAAACCCTTCAATAGCTGGACCAATGGTCAGTTGCATATTGGTATGAGGATAAATGTGCAACCCAATTTAGATCAGTCTATCAAGTGGACTCTCAAGGGGTAGTTTATTTTGAGTAAAGTAGATATTTTCATCATTTATATCCTTGGTGGTTTGCTTACTCTCTGGTGGCAGTCATGCATGACATCTTCAAATCAATCTACCAAGATTTATTTTGTAATTGGAAAACCCATTTCTAGTTGGTGTTCGTGCTTGTTTGGACTAAATTTTAAGCTCAGATCTAACATTTCGACTCCCAAATGATAATTTGACTCGAGGTCCTTTTGCAAATGGTGGTTGTACCCTTTTGGGATGACTTCCAAAATCTTTTTTGACAATTGGATTTGCAAGTGCCTCACCATTCCAAGTAGGCTGACAAGTGGACATCTAGGTTGGAAATTTTATTCCTTTTTGAGGTGGTTCCCTAGTATGAGTTACATGTCTTTGAATATATCCTTTGTGACTAACTGGATATTTCCTCCAATTTTTTCTTCCTCAAAAATTGCTCCTATGTGGACTTCCAAGATGAATCATAGGTGGTTCATTTTTTCTCTTCCAGAGGTTTTACACTCCTTGTGGTATTAATGTGTTGGTTCCAGAGTGGCATATCCCTCTTCTCCATTTGTGGAACTTTCCTCTCTGGTGTGCCACTTTGAATCTCGATCCTCTTGATAACTTTAATCTGCATGCCACTTTTTCCACTTCTTGTAATTGTCTCTAGCAGAAGACCTAGATCCATCATCATTATACTTTGTTCTCATGGTGTACCAAAGTGCCGAGCCTTGTGTCTTGTCATCCTCCATGCTTAAATAGCATTGGTATTTACTTTCCTAACTTCATGTCGACACACATGACTAGACGTTCTGGAACCAAGCTGCCTCATCAATGAATTTCCTTCAGTCTGGCTTCTGAACTTTGTAGCATGGCTATTAGTGCCTCTTCCAAAAATTTTATACCTCAATGTTTTTTAAGACCTTGCATCCATAGACCTACCCATATTTAGCCCCTGTTTAAGTCTTATGTCCCAAGCAACCATGAGGTGGGTTGTAATTCTTGTTCATGCAAGAAGAGGGGTCAACAAATATTAGTGATGGTGTTACTTGAGCCAAAGGTTTTGGAGCTCAACTCCATGGTGGAAGAGATAGTAGGGTCCCACGACTTCCTCCACTTCCTGAGGAAATTCATTGAGAGTTATTATAAGCCCTCAATGGAATGGTTCCACTCCTAGGATAGTGGAAGCATCACTATATGTGGGGTTTTTTTGTATCACTACTCGACTAATAATGGAGGTCACAAAATTAGTGAGCAATGATGATTTTATTCAATGGGATAAATAGTCTATTATTGCTTAATTGGGGTATTTTTAGGACAAAGGCAAGAATTTAAAAAAAGTGAACAATGACATCATTCAGAAGGACCTAACAACACCATGTAATAGGGTATTAATACCCATCATGCAAGACTTCATTATAGATGACCCTAATGCGTCACTGCATAGTTTCCACTTGGTGTTTGTCAACCATTTTAAGGGAATTATGTTCATCAATATCTCATATTATCTTTATCGCTCTACGGATTTGTCCATCTCTAGTATTAGGTAAGGGAAGTCTTCCCACCCTAAGCACTAGGGGCTCCACCTCATGATTTTTAATCATGTGCTTCAATGCCAAACTCCTTCTCTTGAAATTTCTATTTTGGAGGGAATTGAGGACCATCCCATTCTTCCTGAGATGATTCTAGGTTCACCTCTTAATAAAAAGGCCAATGACTATGAAGAAAATATGGAAACTACTGACTTAGCTAAGATTGGAAAGAAGAAGCTAATGTTCTCCATCGATACCACCCCTACCCCCTGCAGGTGCTTTCCTCATATTATTTCCATAGGATACAAACATGAAGGTGTTATCACCTTGGACTAGTACAATATCACTTCTAACTCTCTTGTTAGTTGCAAGAAGAAATTGTGTGATATGGCTCCTAACATATTGCTTTCTCCTAGAGGATCGTCTATCCATATTTCTCTGAATAACGAGTCCAAGATTTTGACTAAACTGAATGATCTCATTAGTCTAGCAAATTTTTGCTCTCCCAAGCTGTTAGAGTTTTTACCAAAATTATCTATCTCAAGGTGTCATCCTAGGCTGCAAAGGTGAACCAAGAGATTGAGATTGCCCTCAACATGCCAACCCAGATGGGGATTGCCTTGCTCACACAGACTTAGGTTGTAGAGTTGAACTAGAACATGGTGGTGAACCCAAACATGGAAGATGGTGATTAGGATCATCCCATCACCTTGGGATAATCTTGTGGTGGGTGCTCCTCTTGGAAATCTTATCCTTTTTTGTTGTCATTTTTTGTCCCTTCAGGGTTGTCTTGTCTCAACCTTTCTCCTTTTAGTTTTTTTGTTTGTTATTCCATTATGGGATTCCAACTTCTATTTCCATGTTTTGAATTTCTTTGTAAAAGGTTTGGAATCCCTTTTAAACCTCTTTCTATCAATAAAAAAAGATAACATATTTACCTACTTATAAAAAATTGCCTTATTCAAAAGTGTTTCATTGCCATTAACAACATGTGCTTTATGAATACTAGATTTAATGGAATTGTTTGAATAACTTGTATATAATATTTTTGTCACATCTAGATACCCTTCTTCTTAGCTATAAAACAATTTAAAATATCACCAACCCCTACTATGCTTCCAAAGACATGGTCTATATATTAAATCCAGGAATAAAGTTATAGTAATGGTCCTTCAAAATAAATACATAATTTAAAAGATATAACATAATGGTGAATAATGACGTTGTATAAGCTCACATGAATAATAACAGTGCATATTTCTGGATGACTGTCATTTATTTTTAGAGATTGTTTTACTTTTTAGAGCATAATATTAGAATTAGTTAAACATGATAACAAATCCAAATTATTATTTTTTTCAAAAAAGTAAATTTATATTAATTTAAGATAACAATATTTACAATCAAAGAAAAAATGAGTGGGTAGGTTAACACACTCCATGGGGAATCAGACTAACTCTTATTGACAAGGGTTAGTAAATAAAGCTACCAAAAAAACACAAGTTTACCAATCATAATTATTGATGATCATTACATCAAAGAAAACATTTTATATGGAGTAATGTGCCTTGGCATGTTGTCCTATATAAAATACTAGTGATTATGGGATGGGAATCCACCCCTCTACATCAATATTAAGGCCTTCAGTACCCACATCGCTTCAGCCAACAACTAGGATAGGAGAAACTGGTTGAACATCATCCCACCCCCCATCTTGGTGGGATGAACAAGAAATGTCAACATTAGGATGCTTCCTGACTAGTGAGGACTAGGATAATTGCCTATCTATGAGAACACTTCTTGCATATGATGGAGGCTAGTGGTGAAAGTAGGTTTGAAAATACTCCTAAGAAGAGTGTTTTATGGGGATCCGATTGACTGTACATAGAGCATTGACCCAATGCACTATGGGGATCTGATCGACTGTACATGGAGCATTGCCCTAGTGCACTAGAAGAACATGAAAATGATCCAAATCCATAGAAAATTTGTTGGATTGAGTACATATTTGTAGCCAAATGGCATTAAAAGCTTTTAATTTTTTGGCATGAGTAAATATGATAGAAGGTGTACATTGTTCAAAAATAATTATGTTACAAGCCTTCCAAATATAAAAGAGTAGGCTAATCCTGAAAACCTACCACACTTCAAAAAGTGGGAGAGACAAAGTAAAAGAGTCCCCAAGAAGATCTTGGGGCCAAGAAACTCTTGCAATTATAAATGGAAAAAAAATAACCCATTCCCAAGATTTCCTAGATCTTATACAATTCCAAAAGAGGTGAATAAAAGACTAAGAACACCACAAAAAGGACATTTAGGATCAAGAATTCCAAAGTGCTTATTTTTATTTATTTATTTATTTAATTTTTATTTGGTTAGAGTGATAAACCTCTATGATGGAGGGTCGAGTAGTCTCATCCCAACCATGAGCCCTCATAAAGCCAAAATCTATACTTATTAATAGAGAATTTAACACACAACAACCATATGTCTACCCCCTCACACACTTGCCCACACTGTGGTTTGAAATTTGGACCTATTGAAAAAGAGCCAAAGCCTGAACCATTGCACTATCCCTCATAGGACAAAACCTTATGTTAAGGAAAATTGTTCCCCTCGTATCCCCTAGGGGCGAGGACTTTTCGTTCCATGGAGCTTGTCTCATCTGGGTATATCCCCTCAGGTTAGCTGAGGTGAGGAGTTTTGTATCTAATGTAGGCTACCAATATTGAACCCTATACCTCCTTTCGATGATTGAGGGAACTTGCCACGTGGTGTGGATTCAAATTAAATTTAATTTAAATTAAAAAAATATTAAAAATGTTATAAATTTATATTATTAGAAAATTTGTATATCCTCCAACTCTTATCAAAAACTGAAAGAAGGTCTGTATTTTTCTTTTTTAAAATCAAATTAAAGTAAAATAAGGTGGCCTACATTGTTCATTCTTTGTTCATTATGTGTTGTGGAACAACACATAATTGTAAATTAATATTTTGATATATTGGTCTCTTTTCATTTCTAAGTTCTTTAGCACAACTTTAATTGTAATTATTTGAAAAAAAGAAAAAAGTGCATAGTTTGTTAGAAATTTAATGATCACATCATGTTATAGCCTAATTTACTTGATTTCATGGTGAAGATTTATATCCTTTTATTAATTTCTTCAAAGGTAATTGGATGATGAATGCTTTTTTTTTTAAATTTCCTCCTTTATTTAGATTACAACTTTTTTTTTAAATGTAAAATCCAACTCATTGATCATAAGTCATTTCTCTGCAACATTTATGTTTCCTTCCCTCACATAAATTGTAGTCCATTTTATATATAGAAAAATAATTATATTGAATCTTGTATAAATCAAACAAAAGGTTTATATATCTAAACCTAGGTTTATAAATCACTAAGTTAACACATTATCTAACTATTTCATGAAGCTTTAGTTATGTACTAAAGGTTCAAGTGCGTTGAGTGTCTCTCTGATAACCATCGATTGTAGGAGTTTTTGATTGCCTGCAGCAACTTCGAGCATCGCTCTCAAGATGAGTGATAGCCACCGATCACTCTAAATGCTAGTGACCACGAGAGTCATTGTATGCCTTCAGCGACTCTGGGCATTGCTTGAAGGAGGAGCGAAAGCCAGTGGTCACTCAAAATTTGAGCAATAGCCGATGAGGGAATAAATAGCCTGAATTTGATTGGATTCCAAGAGACACTAGGAATCACTCATGCAAACGAGCGATCACGGGCGTATTTTCCACAAAGAGCAATTAAGACGAAATAAGGTCACAAGTTTGTAAAACTTTAAATAAAATATAAATGACGGAGATCACTTCAACAAAGAGTGATTCCCTTAATTGCTCACCAAGTAGAGCAATAAAAAGCAAGCTTAAAAAGTTGACAAAGTTGACTCACCTAAACAGGGATGTTACGGATCGCTTGGGCTAAGAACGATGCACTAAGAAAATACAAAATTTAACACAACAAAATGCAGATTTTTATATTAATAACATCAACCGAGATACAATTCATCCTCCTATGAGGGATTACATGGGTCTGCATAAAATGCAAGATAAAATAAAAATAGAGAGGAACCCGAAACTACTATTCGGTATTGTTGAAGTTTTGCAACTATGTTACCTCTGCTCTAACTGACGCTCCTTTTGCTGCTATTTTGCATCACCTGAAAATGCCAACTGAACTAGTATATATAACTGGACTTCAAAGATAAAAGGTGAGAAAAATTCCAACTACCCACATGCGGGAAATAACTACTGATGTCAAATCATGTTAGGCGAAAGAAATTCATAGTACACTGGAATTAATGGAGACGTAAAATCAGAACATAATGCAAGAAAATTATTATTGCTATTTTTGGCAAGTGATTCCCGAAATTGCTCCTTTCTTGAGTGATTCCTAGGATCGCTACAAAGGGCGAGCAATTCTCAAAATAACTTGCCTCTAGAGTGACCTACGTCGAGGGTGAAAAAGGTTTAATTTTTCTAACACCCTCCTTTAAACCTGATTTTACAAGCACTTTGATGCCCAACTGCTCACGCAATCTGCTAAAGTCTTCCTCCTTCAAAGGCTTTGTGAAAATGTCAACTTTTTGCTCCTTGGATATGCAAAACTATAGCTACACTTTGTCTGACTTCACCAGTTCTTTGATGAAGTGATACCTAATATCGATGTGCTTCATCTGCCCATGAAACACTAGATATTTCGATAGTGCTATGGTAGAGTTTTTGTCACAAAACATTGTTGTCGCCCCTTCAGGTGGATGGTTCAGTTCACCCAAAACCCTCTACAGCCATATTTCCTGGCATGTGGCTGATGTGGCGATGACATATTCAGATTCAGTAGTGGAAAAAACAATGATTGGTTGCTTCTTGGATGACTATGACACTCCTCTTGATCTGAGATAGAAATCATACCTAAAAGTGATTTTTTGATCATCAGTGTTGCTAGCCCAGTCACTATCTATGTAGCCCACCAATTCCAGCTAGTCTTTTCTGGCATAGAATATGCCATGGTTTTGCATCCTGTTGACATAGTGCAAAATTTGTTTGTCTACTTGCCAGTGCGTGTCCTTTGGAGTCTCCATAAATTGGCTGATCAAGATGATTCCAAACATCAGATCTGGCTGAGTTATAGTCAGATACATCATACTGCCCACTAAATTTTTGAACAAAGTTGGATCAACATTCCTGCTAGAGTCCAACTTGCTCAGCTTCAAACCTGTGGTAATAGGTGTGATGGCAAGTTTGTTGTCCCCCATATTGAATTACTTCAGGACATCCTTCATATACTTGACCTGAGAAATGAATTTGCCATATGCTGATTAGTCAAATTTGATACCGAGAAAATACTTCATCAACACCAAGTCCGTCACCTCAAACTCCTTCTTCATAGTTGTTTGAAATTGGTCAAACTATACATCATTGTTGCCAGTGTAGATCAGATCATCCACATACAAGTAGATGATTATCATCTCCCCTACTTCATTCATTTTTATGTACAAGTTGTGCTCATATGGTCATTTAACAAACCCATTATCCTGAAAATAGCCATCAATCCAAGTATACCATGCCCTAGGTGCCTGTTTCAAATCGTACAGGGCCTTCTTCAGCTTCAGAACAGTACCATATTGTCCTTTAATCTCATAACCTAGTGGCTGGTCTATGTAGACCTCCTCCAAAACATCGTTGAGGAAGGCTGACTTGACGTCCATCTGGTAAACACTCCAGCCCTTTTGATATGCTAGTGCAAGGATCATCCTGACTATATCAAGTCAGGCTATAGGTGCATACACTTCATGGTAGTCGATGCTTGACTTTTACTTGTAGCCTTTTACCATCGACCTGGCCTTATGCATGTCAACTTCTCCTTGGGATTTGAAATTCACTTTATACACCCACTTGACCCCAATGGTCTTCTTTCTTGCTAGAATATTTGCCAGCTACCATGTATCCTTCTTCTCAATGGCGTCTATCTCCTCATCCATCACCTTCACCCACTTCTGATTTTGACTTGCCTCTTCAAACTCAACTGGATCACACTTAGTAAAGAATGCAAATTCAGAATGTTCTTCATATTCATGATTTTGGGTTGCCTCGTAAATATCTTGCAAGCTCCTCATCTTTGTGGGTGTCTTAAAATTTGGAATCTTGCTTGCAAGTTGTGGTGACCGATATGGTGAGGTTGTGCTGCTACTGGCACCACCACTTTTGCTTGAGGCTATAGGTGGCTACACAGTGTTCTCCTCCAAATCCATAGATTCAATAACTACTGGCTCAGGCTAGCGAGTCTTCGATTTCTAGTTCTAGGCTTCATCTTCCAATAACTTCACATCGCAACTGATGACAAGTTTCTTCATCATAGGATTATATAGCTGATATGCCTTCTCTTGCTCATTGTACCCTATGAAGATGCACTTCTCTGCCTTGTCATCTAGCTTATGTCTATTTCTTCTAGAACATGTGCATATTCTATGCAATTGAAAACTTGTAAATGAGCCACACTCGGCTTCTAATTATTCCAGGCTTCCTCGAGAATTTTGTCCTTCACACTCTTTGTGGGACATCTGTTCAGTAGATAGACTGCACAGGACACTACTTCTACCCAAAACACATGTGGCAAGTCCTTCACCTTCATCATACTTCATGCCATCTCCATAATGGTTATGTTCTTCTTCTTAGCTACACCGTTCTACTGAGGTGTGTATCTAGCAGTAAGCTACCTCTAAATTCTATGTTGCTTGCAGAAGTTTTGGAATTCATTGGAGATGTATTCATCTCCACCATCTATCCAAAAAGTCTTCACCAAATATCCGCTCTGTTTCTCCACCAGAGCCTTGAACTCCTTGAATCTGGCAAATGATTATGTCTTCTGGTTAATGGGATAAACCCATGTCTTTTGGCTAAAGTTATCAATGAAGGTCAAGAAGTATTTGGTATCGAAAAAAGTGCTGGTGTGCATCGGACCACAGATGTGTGAGTGCACCAACTCCAATGGTTGTGAAGATTTCCAAGACTTCCTAGAAGGGAACGAATACCTGTGTTGTTTTTCGACTAAAGAGCCCTCACAAATTTGATTTGACTACTCAATGAGGGGTAAACCCTTCACCATATGCTTCTTGTGCAACAGATTTAGGCCACTAAAGCTCAGGTGACCGAATCTGAGATGCCACAACCAGGTAGCATCTTTCACAACTACACTCAAAAATAGCAAAGATTCATTCCGAATCTACAGTGGAAACATTTTTTTTTTCAATATGGAAACTATTGTAATTTGTCCATGCACTTTGTATCTGATGGTGTAGACTCCATCCTTGAATTGAACAGTGTACCCCTTTTGCATGAGCTGTCCAACACTCAGCAGGCTGTGCTTTAGGACAGGCACATAGTAGACATCATAGATTTACTTTCTCTCATTGTGTTTGGTGTAGATAAGAATTTTCCCTTTACCCTTGATGAGAACCTTGCTATTGTTCCCCATATTGACCTTGAACTGGACTATTTCATCCAATTGTGAGAACATATCCTTGTTCCCCATCATGTGGTTGTTGCACCCGCTGTCGATATACAAGATGTTCTTCTATCTCTCCTCCTTAATATTGCACATCAACAACATGTTCCCACATGCATCTCTACATTCGGTATTTCCAGCATCATTTATGTAGTGGGCTTGTTGTTGGTTCTCCTTGGCCATCCTTTTTTTGCACTCAAAGATGTAATGGCCAAACTTCTTGGATTAGTAATATTGTTCCTTTGATTTGTCTTTCTTCTGACCAGATCCACCTTGCTGATGGAAGTTGCAATTGGTATCCCTGTCATTAGGGTTTGACCTTTATCCTTTCTTGTTGCCTTTCCCATGCCTGCCTTTGCCTCTTCCTCATGAACTAGAGGCTACATGGTGGGAATCTTATCTACCAATGTCTTAGAATGAGACCTACACCTTAAACGCCTGCTCTAGAGAGGACTAAGATGAGTTGCTCAGCCTCTGCTCATGTGTATACAATGAACCCATTATCTCGTCCATCGAGAGGGTTGTCAGATCCCTCGATTCCTCTATTGTAATTACTATAGAGTCAAATTTAGCAGGCAGGCTTTTGAGAATATTCTCCACAATTCTCTAGCTTTGCATTATTTCTCCATTCAATCGCATCTTCTTGATAAAGTTTGTTGTTCAAGTGAAGAAATCACCCATGGACTCTGACTCGCTCATCTGCAGGTTCTCGAACTCCCTCCTTAGCATATACAGTTTCACCAACTTCACCCTGTTGGTACCCTGATACGAACTGGCTAGGATTTCCTAGGCCTGCTTCGCCTTGGTTGTAGATGCGATCCATGGGAAAATGGTCTCCTTAATGCTTGCATAATGTAAAATAAGGTTTTCTGGTCTTTCTTTGTATTTTCCTTCAACAAGTCTTTGTCTGCTTGGAAGAGTGCGGCCAGTGCTGCTGCATCTATCGGTTCTAAGTAGCCATTCTCAACCAAGTCCCACAGCTCCTGAGACCCAAATAGGATCTTCATCTGGATGCTCCAATAGTCATAGTTCTTATCATTGAATCGCGAGATCTGCAAATGGAGTTTGTTGCTGCTAGAAGCCATGCTTCAACCTCTACGTCAAGGAACTGATTGGCTCTGATACCAATTTGAAGGTTCAAGTGTGCCGAGTGTCACTTTGAGAACCAGTGATTGTAGGAGTCATTGACTGCGTGCAACGACTTCGGGTGTCACTCTCAAGATGAGCGATAGTTGATGGTCACTTTAAATGTTAGCGACCGTGAAAGTTGTTGTATGCCTTCAGTGACTCTACCGACGAGGGAATAAATAGCCCAAAGTTGCTTGGATTCCAAGTGACACTTGGAATCGCTCACGCAAATGAGCAATCGCGGGCGTATTTTCCACAAAGAGTGAATAAGACAAAATAAGGTGGCAAGTTTGTAAACCTTTAAATAAAAGGTAAATTATGGAGATTGGTTAAACAAAGAGCGATGCCCTTAATCGCTCACCAAGCGAAGCGATAAGGAAAAAGCTAAAAAAGTTGACAAAGTTGGCTCATCTAAACAGCGATGTTGTGGATCGCTTGGGCTAAGAACGAGGCACTAAGGAAATACAAAATTTAACACAGTAAAATACAGATTTTTATATTAATAACATCAATCGAGATACAATTCATCTTCCTATGAGGGATTACATGAATCTGCATAAAATGCAGGGTAAACTGAAAACAGAGAAGAACCTGAAACTGTTGTTCGGTATTGTTGAAGTTCTACAACTGCGCTGCCTCTGCTCTAACTGATGCTCCTTCTGTTTTTGTTCTGCATCACCTCAAAATGCCAACTGAACTAGTATATATAGCTGGACTTTGAAGACAAAAGGCGGGAAAACTTTCAATTACCCACATTCGAGAAATAACCGCTAATATCAAATCATGTCAGGCGAAAGAACTTTATCATACGCTGGAATTAATGGCGACGTCGAATCAGTCCACAAGGCCGGAAACTCATTATCGCTATTTTTATCGAACGATTCCTGAAATCGCTCCTTTCTTGAGCGATTCCTAGGATCACTGCAATCGGCGAGCCATTCCCGGAATCGCTCGCATCCGGAGCGACCTGCGTCACGGGTGAAAAAAGGTTTAATTTTTCTAACATGTACCTCGTGGGAGATTTTGTATTGGATAGTCAATTTAATGCTCATGTAAGTATGCATGTGTTTATAATTATATGAAAGGACAATAATTTGTGTTTTGGATTATTTGACAGCCATATGAAGTCTACCAACTTGTCGTCTTGTCTTTTGAGGTATCTAAATCGTATTCGTCTTAGTTCACTAAGATATTTTAAATTCCTTAAACGACGATCATATTATGTTGCAGACCAAAGAGACTTAATTAATAATGGCGTCCCTTTAAAAAAAAAAAAATGTTGTTCCAGAGAGAAAAAGCCAACATGATTCACCAATAATCATCATCGTAAATGTGGAGGGGAAAGATGAGGGGGAGGAGAGGTTAACACTGGCAGACATAGCCAATGAAGATTCATTAGATGCATGGGGCAGACATCACAAACATTATGGATGGGATAAAGACGTACGATCATGGTGTCACCAAGTCAGGCTAGGATTCCTTCTTGTAGGAAGATCAGCGAGGGGATCGTCGGTCTCCATAAAAAGAGTGCCCAAGTTCTCAAGACATTAAACAAGTAAGTATATGAGCTTTCCGTTGTGTACCAAACTCTCTGACATACAGCAGTAAAAATTGGACATTGTACACGAAATGGTGACATGGGGCTACATGTCCGAGGAAGACATTATCACCAAGATAAAGGCATTGCTTCCTAGCATTTTTGAGAGCTACGAGGGAAAATTTGATTACAAGCAACAAGAATTGCTGAAGCTCGCGTTCACTCCGGACGGGTGCTTTCTTCTCAACATTTTGAATCCCCTGAAAGACCTTTCCGCATGGTTTCTGGATCCCAATTTCAGAGTCCAATCATCTCAGTTCGATATCTTGGGTGATATTCTCAAGCTTGAAAGCCAGATAGCCATCATAGTTCCGGTAAAACTACTGGCAACGAAGAAGCATGTGCCCAGATGCAGAGCCAAGAAAATGCTGCTCAAAATCATCTGTGAAGGCCTAATTACAATAGCCTCTCCTTATCATCTTCCCTTCTCCCAGAAGCAAGAGCTACAGATCAAGACAAAAGGGAAGACCCAATATGCCAAGTACAATTGAAGGAAGCTCTGGATAAATATGCAAAGGACCTAGCTGATTACAATCACGTCTTGGGATTTGTTGATGATTTCATTGTGAAAGAGGGAGGAAACAGAAAAAAAAGGAAAAAAAAACCGCAGTGATTTTGCAGAATGCTTGTTCCTACATCGAAAGAAATCCCAAAGCATTCGCAGGAGCACGAGTCGGCTGATGCTATGATCACCGCTGCCGTCTTCTTTTTCCGTGGTACCTCATGGTACAATAATAAATATGTAGTAGATTATCATCTGAGTGTATAGTTTAGAAGTGTTATTTATATTTTATTAAGTATATGTTTAGGATGTACATAAGTGTTATGCAATTATGTGCGTAAGTGTGAAGAGTGAGAATTTGTGAAAGGATGTATCTCTTAGATATTTGAGGAGTGCAATAATTAAGTATTGAAGAGTCATATTTTTAAGGTTATATAATGAAGACAAATTTTTATGTCTCAAGTATGAAAGGAAGTATCTCCTAGATATTTGAGGAGTGCAATAATCAAGTATTGAAGAGTCATATTTGTAAGGTTATATAATGGAGACAAAGCTCTATGTAATTTATCAAAGAATATATGTATTTCAAGCATCAAATAAAGAATCCTATATACAGTTTAAATAATTTTACTATAAGTTTTTTTTTTTCATGTTGTTGCATGAATGATATTGGCTAATTTATTTTATGTTATTGTTATCTTAAATGAATATTTATTTATTAATATTGGCTACATATATTGAATGCTCAAATATTGAACAATATATTGTTATCCTAAACATTAGGACCTATGATAATTTAGCTAAAAATACAACACCTATCAAACTATTGATCTTAAAAGCATGTTACTCCAAGGTAGTTGGACACTTCAATATTAGAAAAGTACTTTTTAATGCTATAAGAATACTTTCACCATCTCCGCATGTAAGAAAGTGAATATCTACATAAAATAATATATACCATGCAACACATGGCCGAACCAACAAACAAGAATAATAGGCTTTGCACATCATTACAAATAACCTCTAAACCTTGGGAGTCAATGATCATGTATTTTATCTAAATACTAATAATCAGTAAGTGCCAATATAATTGTATTTTAATTATTTTCGACATGTTTAGTTCCCCTAGAGCTACTAGAAATGAATAAGGACATGCCCAAATACAAAGCCAAGAAAATATTGCTCAAAATTATCTATGAAGACCTAATTGCAATAACCTCTCCTTTTTCATCTTCCCTTCTCTGAGAAGTAGCAACCACATATCAAGACAAAAGTGACAACCCAATACACCAAGTACAATTGGAGGAAGCTCTAGATAAATATGCAAAGGACCTAGCTAAATACAGTTATGTCTTGGGATTTGTCAATGATTTCATTGTGAAAGAGGGAGGAAACATAAAAAATAAATCCACGGGGATTTTGCAGAATGTATGTTCTTGCATAGAAATCCCAAAGCATTCAAAAGAGCACGAGTTCAATGATGTTGATGATCATTGTTCCCATCTTCTTTCTCCCCATGGTATATTATGATACAATAGTAAATATGTAATTAGGAATGTGATTTATATTTTCTTTTAAGTAGATGTTTATTTGTAGGATGTGCACAAGTGTCAAGTAATTATTTGTGCAAGAGTCATTAAGAGAGTGTGCATATGTATAGATGTAGGAATGTGGAAAGTGTCATAGAATAAATAAAGTGTGCAAATAGAAAGTCAAGATTCATGTATATATGTTTCAAAGACATGAGAGGCTTGTCTTATGTGTGGAGTATGAAAGGATATATCTTATAGATATGCGAGGAGTGTAATAGTCAAGCATTGAAGAGTCATATTTCTAATACTATATAATGGAGATAAATATCTATGTAATTTATCAAACAATATATATTTCAAGCATAAAATAAAGAATCTTGTATACAATTTGAGCAATTTTACTATAAGTTTTTCTTCATGTTATTGCATGAATGATATTGTCTATTTTAATTGATGTTATTGTTATCTTATATTAATGTTTATTCATTAATATTGGTCACATTTATTGAATGCTCAAATATTGAATAAATAATTTGGCTAAATATCCAACACCTATCTAACTATTGATTTGAAAAGCATATTTGGACACTTCAACATTAGCAAAGTCCTTGCAATGCTATACAAATACTTTCACCATCCCCACATGTGTAAGGAAGTGTATCTCTACATAAAATCTTATATACCATGCAACATGGACAAACTAGAAAACTAGAATATTAAGCTTTGCACATCATTATAGATAACCTATAAGCCTTGGGAGTCAATCATCATGTATTTTCTCTAAAGGCTAATAACCAATAAGTGCCAATGTAATTGTATTTTTATTGTTGTAGACATGTTTAGAAATATGGCTATCATGAAAACATGTTAGAAAAGCATAATAACTTTAAAAATTACTTTTTTTCTATTCTAACATGTTCAAATTCACTTTGATTTACCTAGGTCCATTATTTCACACAAAGACAATTGGTTTTTTAGCAACTTCTATATCCATATTTGGATGACCTTGGATAGTAAGCTCTAGCATTTCACAGCCTTTCATCCATATAGTGATGTGTAAAACATGGTGGTTAATAAGATTATAGCAAATATATTATGGATATATATAGCCACAACCACCCACAAATATGTGATGAAATCCTACCATATAATTAATACTCCTAAAATATGTTTTTAATTCTTCCACATGCAATAGTTCATTCCAAGAATGTTTGTATTTTTATCCTAACATTCATTGGACATCAACTTCCACATACCAAGTAACCCAATGATGCCAGCTCAAGAAAAAGAAGGAAAAGAACTAGAAAAAAATTCCAAAGCAAATGTAGAACATCCATACACAATTCCAATAGACCTTACAATACCCATAATATAAGATAAAAGAATGCCATGACTAGTATCATACATCCATTATAGGTTGGAGATAAGGTTTGAATCTTCTTAAATAAGGAATATTTATTTGGCCTACACTCTAAGATCAATCCATTATAATTGTGTCCTTACACCATTTAATTCTATAAAAGGATGACCACTTCCATTATCAATCTATCACCAAATTTTTGATACATCTAGTGTTCTACACTAAATACCTCAAGCCATACCTACCATATCTTCTAGAGGCTATGATGGTACAACACCTAATTTATTTATATCCAACACAATTTAAACCTATCATACTGGGTAAACTAATCAAAGTCATAAAAAAGGGATGTACAACCTATTGAAGTTACAAAATAGAGTCAATTTTTATATAAGCAATGTGTCACAAGCTAGATCAGCTCAAGAATTTTTTTCTAGTTAGAGGCCAATGTAGTGGTGACCATTACTTCTTTGGAGGATGAATGACTTGAGTAAAGCAAGGATTGTTCATAGTTCCTTAAGGCATGATGTCAAAACCATTTTAAATATTTATCTATGATGTCTATCTAGATTCATCACTAAATTGATTGACACCAAACTCCAACTTTGATACTAAGACTCTGTAAGTGTCAAATTTATTTGGCACCATGATCACTTACAACTATTAAGTTGGTGTTCATCTAGCTAGTGCTATCCAAAAGTGCAAAATTTGTTTATGCTTCATGCAATAATAATATGTGATCAAAAAAATATTATGTGTCACCATTGGAAGGTGATTGTATCCTTTTTAGACCACTTCAACCAATTTTCCACTTCAATAATTAACACTAAGTATTCAAAGGGATAAGATAATTTTTTTTGGATATTCTTGATACCACCAAGATGCACTAGGAATTGAAGCATTTCTTATTCTATATTATTTGTAATATTGTAAATAATTTATATAAATGAGACTTATTGTTCTTGACCAAAAAACCACAAACCCATGACTTATTCTTGCATTGTCTTATTATTACACCTATCTAGACTAGAATGATATGCTTATTATAATGCAACTTTGAACTCATTATTTATAATACCATATCACATTTAATATAAGATATTCTATTTATGACAATATTTTTTTACATCTTTCTATAATTTTCTTGTGTGATTCTATTGAGGTGTAATTAACCAAAATAGTTTATCCAAAGTTTTGTAGCAATATCATTTTGATTATAACCTATAAAATACCACTAGATTTTTCTATGGTTTGTTCCTCTTGATACAAAACACTAGACCACCTATTTCTTGAAGAAAGTTGCAACTCTTGACTACTTTTGTAGTTGGCATATAACTGATTATAAGGTTCAATTTTACTTCATATTATTCCTATTTAAATATTAGACATAACTTTATTTTCTTTATAGATTTTATGTTGTGGGATAGCATACAATTATAAATTAATATTTTGTTACTTTTGTCTCTTTTGATTTTAATGTTATTTAAAACCTTTGTAGATAAATAATTATAATTAATTGAAAAAATAATTTATAAAGTGTGTTAGAAATTAAAAGATTTCATTATGTTATAGCATATAGCTAAATTCTTGTTCAAGATTTATATCCTATATATTTATTAATTTAAATCCAATTAGATGATGAATAATTTTTTTTTTCTTCGATTTAAATTATAACTTTTTATTTAAAGATGTAAAATCCATAAAGGTTGAGCATTCAATTTTCCCTCAGTCTCTCTCTTGAACAAAAATCCAAAATGTCATATTCAATGTAATATAATATGAATTTTTATATTTAACTAAAGTTTAAAAATATATACTTTAAACTATAATAATATATTTGGTCCAAAAACTATTAATTTCAATTATTAATTATACTAAATAATGACCAATTATTATTAAGATAAACTTATATTTATTTTAATTTTAATATGAAGGATAGTATATTTTCATCTAATCAATTATTTAAATATAAATATTTTTCAAATATTGTAGTGTATAATTACAATGGAATGTGAACTAGGAGTGAGAACTAGGAGCGAGTGCAAGCCAAGAACAATTAGGAAGTGTGTGCAAGAAGTAAGAGGAAAATAATGATCAAGGAGTAAGTGTCACTTTTTGCTCTAGATATTAGAAAAAAACTAAAAAACAAAAGAATTCATATGGAGAAAATCTTGGTAACATTACTAGAAATTTATTTTTGAAAGTCCTTACTAGAATTTGTTAGCGTATATTTTCAGTTATTACATTATTATTAGCATCTTGTTATTAAGTTACAACAAGGGCTATTTCAGCCTCGGATGGTTTCGTAACCTTCGGGCTATTTCAGCCTGTAGATGTATTATTTAATCCATCTCCAATGAATTATCAAGTTGTTGTTTTATTCTGACATGGTATCAGAGCCAGTAGCGTGAGAAGAGAGGCTGGAGGCGGACGCTATTTTTTTGCTTGGAGAAAAGAAGCGAAAGGACACTGTGCGCTATTTTTTTTTCCAGCGCTGGTCTGTTGTTTTTTCCCGAGCACCGCGAGTTCTTTTTTTTCTTCCTTCCGCGACGTGTTATTTTAATCACGCTGTCGCGTGATTGCATTTAAAAAAAAATATATGATGCGACGTGATTTTTTTTAATCACGCCTCGCGTGATAGTTGTTGAAAAAATAAATAAATAAAAATTCAGCGGAAGGCCCACCCCCCCATCCCAACCCGTGAATTAAAAAATAAATAAATAAATAAATTCGCGACGGCCACCTGCAGCCGCGACACCCTCCTCTCCCCCCTCCCCCATCGAGCTGCGCAGCACGCAGCAGCGCTGCACTACGCAGCCACTGTGCAGCACGCAATGTCGCACTGCATAGCGCGCAACATGCACTACGCAGCGCGTAGTGTAGCACGTAGCAGCATTGCATTGCATAGCCACTGTGTAGTGTGCACTGCGCAGCGTGCAATGCAGCACACAGTAATTCTGCACTACGCAGCCACTGCGTAGCGCATAGCGCAACACATAGCGCTGCACTGTGCAACGTGTGATAGGGCCCAACGTAGCACGTAGCGCGCACTACGTAGCGTGCGGCAGTGCCCAACGTAGCACACAGAAGCTGTGGCAGTGCCCAGCGTAGCAAGCAGAAGCTACGACAACGCCCATCGTAGCAAGCAGAAGCTACGGCAACGCCCAGGCGGAGGATAGAGTCAGAGGAGGAGGCACAGCCAGGACGAGCTGCGGGCTCGTGTTGAAAAAGGAGGATCCCACTGATCCAAGCGGATCAGCCCGCTAGCTCACCTGGCAGTGAGCTATGCGGTAGGGCTCGGGGAGCCCTGAGGTTGCAGGTTCCAATCCTGCCAGGTATAAGTTTTTTTATTTTTTTTATTAAAGTTTTATTTTTTTAATAATTAATATTTTATATTAATTAAATTGTTTTCTAATTATTTTTTTTAATTTAATTAGAAACTTATTTAATTAATTTTGAAATATTTTTATTAAAAGTTTAAATTTTACTTTTTTCAAAATTTATAAATTGCTAAAATACCATAAAAAAAAAAAAGAAGGGGGATAGTGAGAGTATTTTTTTTTAAATAGCAATTTGGCGAATTGTAAAAGGTGCATTTTCGACTGCGCCCGACACCTTGTGGGTTATTCCTGTGGGCATTTTTTTTGTTGTATGTTGCATATTTGTCTTTTGCACTATAACATTAAAAATTAAAATCAAATTCACTCCCTAAGTCCCCGGAATAATTAAAACCCATCCGTGTAATTTATTGCACTGCAACATTCGGTATTTGTGATACCTCTGGCCAGCACTTACAGGTAAAGCTGTCGTGATTGCGCTACTGTATCCACCACCTAATATAGCTGCTACAACAACGTCTGAGCTTGTTCTCTATAAATCGTCGGGGAGAGATAAGTTTGCCATTTTTGCATTTTTTTTACTCCATCCACTACCCTTAATCGCTCTTGTGTTTAGGCGTAAATCCTGACGAAGTATTCTTCATAGTGTTTAGGGGAAGTTATGCCCCACGCATGATAAGAATATTCTATGGTAGGTGCCATCAACAAGGCGATTCCCTTTCAGTACTACTTATGTTCCACGTATCGTATGATCTCTAAAACTCACCTATGGTTTCCCTCACGTAAGGGCGGGTGATTTTTGTTGATCTTTCTAAATACCTATAGTTTCCCTCACATAAGGGCGGGTATTTTGTACGGTGTAACGGCCTAGCAAAAGGTATATCGAAAGGGGGACCAATTGGTGTTATAAGGAACCTTCATCATGTCTGCAAAACTAATGACTGATTCTCATCAGTTGTTGAAAGGTCCTAATTACACACCATGGAAAAATAAGATGAAGGCCATCCTAGCAATGGATGATTTATGGGATGTTGTATCTGGCACAACAACCAGACCTTCACCTATTTTTGGTGCTACAGCTCCATCTAATGCTCAAAGAGACTTTGATAAGCTAGACAGTAAAGCAAAAGTGCTCATCTTGCTTGATGTGTCTGATGAAGTCCAACCCCATATTGCTAACTGTGCAACTAGTAAAGCCGCATGGGATGCCCTTAATACTATATATGAGGGAAAGAATGATTCCACCATTCTATTTCTTCAATCTCAATTACACAGTCTAAGCATGAAGCAAGTGAGACAGTTGAATTCTTTCTTTGCAGAGTTTTTGAATTGAAAGCAAAGTTGAATTCTTTGGGAGAACCAGTTGAAGACAAACTCCTTACTTCAGTTGTATTGAGAGCTTTACCTGATTCTTATCGGGTGTTGATTACTTCCCTTCATGTATCACAACGAAAAGTTACTTTTGTAGAATTGGTTAATATGCTTCAAGAGGAGGAAGCATGCCAACTACAGAGAGATGATTCTTCTAACACTACTCTCTACATCAACAGGAAAGGGCAAAACCAGAAGAAGGGTAATTTTCAGAAGGGAGGGAATTCAAAAAAGGATTCAAAAGGGAAACAAACTCAACAACCTCAATAGAAAAAGAGATATTGCAAGATCTGTGACAAAGAAGGTCATGATACAAACAGATGTTGGCATAAGAATAAGCAATCAAAACAGAAAGGCCGAAACAAACCACAAAAGAACAAACATCAAGTGAATGTTGCTATTGAAGAATCTGACATGGATTCTGAGAGAGCTCACAAAGTTCTCATGACTACCATAGTGTCCAAGCAGACGGATCCTATATGGTATGTTGATTCTGGAGCCAGTAAGCACATGACTAGTGACAAATCATGGTTTGAGTCTTTTGAGGCCAAAGAGGGCAAACCTGTCACTATTGCTGATGATAAAACCTACAAGGTTTAGGGAGAAGGCACTGTTTCAGTCACTCTTCCTGATGGCAAGTTTCAGATTGATAAAGTTCTCTATGTTCTAGGATTGGCAAACAATTTGTTGTCAATCCACAAATTCTAGACAAAGATATGGTTGTGAACTTTAGTGTTGATGGAGGCAAGAAGTGTTGTTCTATTACCAGGAGGGGTAATAACATTGCAACCGCTTCACATAAGCATGGCTTATTTGCCTTAGATACTATCTCTACTCCACATGTTGCCATGACAGTCTCTACAAAGGAGGCAACTTCCCTATGGCACAAGAGATATGGACATTTGAGTTCTGGTTACTTACTTGAGCTAAGTAAGTATGAGATGGTTAAGGGTCTTCCTTCCCTTTCCAACACTTTACCAGTTTTCTCTGACTGCTTGGCAAGAAAGCAACATAGAGTACCTTTTGAAAAGAGCTCTACTAGAACAAAGAAACCTCTGGAGTTAGTTCATACTGATCTGTGCGGTCCCTTCACTCCCAACAGTTATGGGGGTAAGAGGTATTTTTAGTTATTTGTGGATGATTACTCACGAAATATGTGGGTATTCTTTCTTCAACTGAAATCTGAAGCATTTGGCTTCTTTCAGCAATTCAAGAAATCTGTTGAGAAGGAGTCAGGGACTTCTATAAAGACCCTCCACTCAGATCGAGGGGGGGAGTTCACCTCTAAAGAATTTTTTGCATTCTTGAAAGAAAATGGGATCACAAGATAGTTAACTACTGCTTATACTCCTTAGAAAAATGGAGTTGCTAAAAGTAGGAATCGTTCCATCATGGAAATGGTTCGTTGCATGCTCACAGGAGCTAGACTTGAGCAACTATATTGGGCAGAAGCTGTCACCACAGTAGTATATCCGTTTAATAGGGCACCCACAAAGGCCCTACAAGGAATGACTCCACAGGAAGCATGGAGTGGTAGGAAACCCTCAATTTCCCATCTACGCATTTTTGGGTGTAAAGCTTTCATGCACATACCAAAAGAGAAAAGGAAGAAGCTAGATGAGAAGTCATTGAAGTGTATTCTTCTTGGGTATGATGAGCACTCTAAGGGTTATCGTTTGATTGATCCCTTAACCAAGAAGATTCACATAAGTAGAGATGTTGTTTTTGATGAGGCTTTCACATCAGCAAACACATCAGATGTATACCTAGACCTTGTGGAAACTCAGGTTGTTAAATCTCCTTCATCAAAGGTTGGAGGTTCTTCTGGATCTTCTTCAACACCTAAGAAGAAGAATCCAAAGTGGTATACAAATACAATCAAAGACTCTAAGCTATCTACTCCACCATATTTGACTTTGGATAGGCCTCGTACTCGCAGCATGGCTCGACAGGAGAAAGCTGCAACAGAGAATACTAGGGTTGATGATCTGTGTCAATATTTTGAATAACTTTCTATAGATCTAGAGAGAGATACAAAAGATATGGATATTGATAGTGATAAGGTGTTTATGTCTTCCATAGATGATCTTGAACCTGCATCAGTACAATTTTCTCTTGGTGAGCCTCAGTGGAAGGCTGCTATGGATGCAGAATATAAGTCTTTGATGAAAAACAAAACGTGGAAGCTTGTCGATCTACCGCACAGAAAGAAACCCATAGGCTGCAAATGGGTGTATAAATTCAAGTACAAAGCAGATGGGACAATTGATAAGCATAAGGCCCGTCTTGTTGCAAAGGGCTATGCATAAAAGGAAGGCATTGACTACGAGGAAACTTTTGCACCTACTGCTCGGATGACAACAATTCGAGTTATTTGTGCTATGGCAGCACAGTTTGGGTGGAAAGTTCATCAGATGGATGTCAAAAGTGCCTTTTTGAATGGTGATCTCTAAGAAGAAGTCTATATGACTCAGCCAGAAGGATTTGCAATGGAAGGCCAACAGTAGAAAGTTTGCAAATTGGTCAAATCCTTATATGGCCTGAAACAAGCTCCTCGAGCTTGGTATATAAAAATGGACAATCACCTCCTGCAGCATGGTTTTAAGAGATGTACGTCAGATGCAAACCTCTATTTTAAGAAATAGGGTTCTGAGATAGTGTTTCTTGTACTCTATGTTGATGATCTGCTCATTACAGGGAGTTCAGAAACTATGATCTCTATTGTCAAAAGAGACTTGTGTCAATATTTTGAGATGTCAGATCTTGGACTTCTCCATTACTGTATTGGTCTGGAATTCAGCCAGAAGGAGCACTCCATCAAAGTCTCTCAAAAAAAATATGCCAAGACATTGCTAGAAAAATATCGCATGACTGATTGCAAGCTAATGGCAACTCCGATGGATACTGGAATTCAGTTATCATGATATGATGATTCACCTTAGGTAGATGGTACTCTCTATTGACAGCTGATTAGGAGTCTCATATATTTGACCAATACTAGGCCAGATCTCATATTTCTTTGTCAACTATCTTTCGAGGTTCATGCAGGAGCCTAAGACCACTCATTGGAAAGTAGCAAAATGTGTTCTTCACTATGTCCGTGGCACAATAGAATATGGCCTAGAATACAAGAGGAACAACAAATTCTTCTTGCAAGGATACACGGACTCCGACTATGCCGGATCATTTGATGATCGCAAGTCAAATTCAGGATATATTTTTCATCTTGGATCCGGTCCTGTCTCTTGGCACAACAAGAAGCAATAGGTGGTTGCTATTTCATCAACAGAGGCAGAGTATCACGCCGCACGTGAAGTTGTGTGTGAAGTGATATGGTTGCGTCGCATTCTGACAAGTATGGGTCATCCATCCAAATCTCCAATACACTTGTTTTGCGATAATCAGGGTGTTCTAAACCTAGTCAAGAATCCAGTCCATCATGAAAGAACAAAACACATTGACACACAATGTCATTTCATTCGAGATGAAGTTTCGAGGCACCGAATTTAGCTTCAGCACATTCCCACCGATGCTCAAGTTGCAGACATTTTCACTAAGGCACTTGCACATGTCAAATTTGAATTGTTTCGCAGCTCTCTTTGTATTGCAAAATGATGTAATCAGGGGGGATGTTAGTATTTTGTAGTTGAAAATATGGAAATAAGGATTTTGTAGATGAAAATATGGATACCCTAGTTAGTGATAATAATAAGAGCAAGCCTATTGCAAACTCCATCCAAGTAGTAGATACTACACCATAAGTGATTATCAATAATGAAATGGTTGAGCATGATATAATGGTTCTTAAAAACAAATTATTAATGTATAAGTTACATCAATAGTGACTAGTTTTTTTCAATAGTTAAATTTGGATCAAGTGGAAGTGGGATTGAATTCAAAATTTTCAATGAATATTCTTTTATCTAGACTTTTATTTATTATATTATATAATTCAAAAATAAGGGATAAAAAATATGTAGAGATCATTGATGAAGGTGACATCCTAAGGTTGTATGTCTTAGAGGTCTTAGAATTACATTTTGGATATTAGGGTTCTAAACTAATCTATGAAAAATAGGAATCACAATGTCTTTTTAGCATTCATCAATACAACTATACTAAATTTCAGACTTTGTTACTAAAAGAAGACCTAGTTTTAATTTAATCTAAATGCTTAAATAAGTCAAATAACAACTCATATTTAATTGAAAAGTACTAAGCTAACCAAACATAAATACAACACAACTCAAAGAATATATATTTCAATGCAAGAATGAAATAATAATTAACATGAATAATATTGCAAAATCAAAAGGAAATAATAGTGCATACATAAAAAATATTATAATGGCCCATATTGGTTGGACATTCCCTTGTTGTTTGATTTATGTATTTTTTTGTTGATAAGGAATGAATGATCCTATTTTATCCTATCAAGATAAGTTGTTATTAGTACTTTATACTTTTTAGAGTTAGATTATAATATTTTTAGAATATTGTACTATTGATGAATTGTGTTTTTGTATGAATTTTATGGTTGTAGGACCATGTAATCTCATGGGTGGATTGGTATAGGACAACCACTAGAGTTGAGGGAACAATGAAATGGAAAATGATAGATTTTCTGTCTGATAATGTATAGGAGTAAAACAATCACATAGAAGTATTTTCATGTGTGTACATGTAAGTAAATACATAATTGGGAAAGGAGGTTGCTATAAGACAAAATATCCCTTACCCCTATGCTTAGGGGTCATTTCATTGGTGGTTGATAATCTTGTAGTTATCATAATACCTCCTACTTAGGGAATAGTAATATTTGTGCATATTCTTGATTACTATTAATTTTATTTTTAGTTTGGGTAAGGATGGATTTTAGCAAGAGCCCTTGTGTTGCTTAGGCTCTTAATTTACCATTAGGATGCATTAATTCATGTGTTTCAAAGAATAAAATCTAATTGGTTAATTGTTTGACAAGTAAACTATTAATAATAATGTTAGTATTATTAATATTTAAAAATATTAAATATCTAATGTTAATAATTAATATTAGCATTAGACAAGAGAAATTAGTAATAGTATTAATTAATTTAATACTATGAACTAAGTGAATAAATTCATTACTAATACCTTTGCTTTAAAAAAATTAAATTAAATAACCATTAATATTATTAACTAATTATTTATTAAAAGTGCACATTTAATAATTAGTTGTTGTTAAAAGGACTAAAGTCCATAGTGTCTTTTTTAACATAATGGGAGCATTGAGCATTTGAAATTATAATGTTGGGAGCATGGACCATTGGATGATCTTCATTGTCCTTGGATCACTATTTGAGGCTACAGGCTATCAAGGTTATGGGGATAACTAGCTAGCAAAGGAAATATTAGAAGAGTGAAGGATTTAGGAAATCATAGAAGATTTTGACTTGCAGTAATAAAGGTAAATTTCAAATCCTTGCCCCTATTTCTTATAGGATATTGGTTTATTTTTCTCCTGAAATAGATCCTATTACTTGTTGTTTTTTGTTCATTTTTAAGAACATGTATATAAATGTATTATAAATACCTTATTAGTTTGTTGATTTGATCATTTTGAAAAAGTCTTAAATATTTGACCATCATTACCACTTAAGTGTAGTTGAAATGAGCTTTTACCATTAGAGCTTTACTTAGTTCTCCCCGCAAGTTACTTAACTGATAATATAGTCTTTGGCTTAGTTTTTGCTTCCATTCGATCCTTCACATTTAATTTACCTTCACTCCAAATAGTTGTAACAATGTTTTTCCATATTTCATCTATGAGTCTAGTTTCGAGAGCTTGAGTTAAGCTTTAGAGGAACCATAGAGTCTTACGCAAGGAACTATTTTTTTCATGTGTAGGTGGCTCTTCAAAAATACGAGCCATGCAAGGCATGGCATTTTAACCTTAGAAGAATTGAAGACTTATGCTTCTATTAATGATGAATAAATTATGTTGATTAAATAATAATTATTATTTAATTACTTATGCATTTAGTTAATAGTCGTATTAATCTTTATTTTAATGTCAAAAACTATTAATAAAATAAGGATGAAGGCTTGCAAATTTTCTTAATATTGATCTTAAAATGTGTTAGTTTATTAAGCAATATTAAGAAAAATATATGGTTCTTTTAGAACAACATTTATACTCATTGTCATAAGAAAGTTTTGAAAGCTTAAAAAATGGAATTACTATGTTTTGTAAGTTCTTTCCTTTAAGAATGACTAATTGTTATTTTTACTTAGGTAATGAATAGTAAGTAATTTAAGAGGATATCATTATTAGATTTTTAATTACACTTCCTTAATTTAGAAACACTATTAATGTGTCATTTTTAGTATTAATAGTTTAAAATAAAATATTTTTAGATTAATAAGGTTAAACTATTAATTTAATATCAATAGAAGATTGTAGACCCTTATATTTTTAATGTTGATTAAATAATATATTTGTTTAATTTATTGATGCAAGAGCATCCACTGGTGTAAGAGTGATATTGCATCATCCAAAAATTTTAATGGTTTTTATTTGTTCTAAGTTTGTTTAGTTTTTTAGGGAATGGAAAAAATACCTAACGATGAAAGCATAGTCCAAATATCTTGAACGGTTTGGGAGATATGTAAATTTTAAGGTCTTCTACCCTGTCAAAACTAGTGAAAATCCTACTAGTAAAACTTGGAGATCAATTTCAAAGGTCTTAGAGGCCTCTTAGAGGGCTGAAAAATGGTGGTAATATCCTTTGGGACATTATTTGGTTGTGAACCCCTTTGAGAGCTTTTCGAAAACATGTGCCAATAGTCGTTTTAAGCAACGACCGAGGAGTTATGACCTTGGGAAGTTTTACCCTAAAATTCAAACTTCAAAGGTGGTAATATCCTTTGGGACATTATTTGGTTGTGAACCCCTTTGTGAGCTTTTTGAAAACATGCGCCAATAGTCATTTTGAGCAACGACCAAGGAGTTATGACCTTGGGAAGTTTTACACTAAAATTCAAACTTCAAACACACTGTTCTAGGTAGGAAAAGGAAAAATAGGGTATTTGAGGGGGAATTTTGAATTTGTAATTAGTTGGTCTCTGTAAGCTCTATTTTCATAATAGTAATACAAGAAAATATTTGGCTCATTTTGCATTTTCTTTTATTTTTGTAGTTGGTTTGTGTTTTGTTTATGTTGATTTGCTTCACGTTAGAGCGAGATTTGTGCAGATAGATCATCAAATGTGAGGTAGTTTGCACCAGGATTTGTGGTTAGGTTTTGTGAGAAACTTGAGAAAAATGCCTCCACGAAGAAATTATGGTGGTGAGAGAAATACTATGGTGCTATAAGAGTAATTTAGATCTTTGCAGAGGTAATTTCAAGCTCTGCAAGAGAAGTTGCATAGAGAATTTGAGCTAAGACGAGATGATGAGAGTGAAGATGAAGCTAAAGAAGATGAGGTCCAGTTCAAGGAATAAGAAGAGGTAGTAGATCCTGCAAAATCCAAATTTTATAAGACCATATACTAGATTGGGAAGAGACTGAAGTTTGATGTTTCTAGGTATTCTTGAAATCTTAACCCAGAAGAGTTGATCAACTAGATCAATGATATGATTTGATTGACTAGATCAATGATATAGAGGAATACTTTGAGTATGATGAGGTTACATATCCTAAGAAGGTCAAGTTTTCTAATACCAAGCTAAAGGGTCATGCTAGCATCTAGTGGAAGGGAGTACAGTTGAATAGAAATAGAATACAGAAATAAAGGATAACAATGTGGGAACAAATGGTGGAGAAGATGAAGAGATAGTTCATTCCATTTGATTACAAGTTGGATCTGTTAAATAAAATGTAGGTTTTGACACAATCAAACAATTCTATAAAATAATACATAGAGGAGTTCTATAATATTCTAATAAGAACAGGTCATTATAAGGCCAACAAGGAGAAGGTAGTCCATTACATAAATGGGTTGAGAGCAAGTATTCAAGAGGAGCTAAATCTAGTCAGGATGACCACCATAGAAGATGCTTACCAGTTTGCCTTAAAGGTAGAAGAGAAGCTAAATAGAATATTTGAGATAAAGTAGAGAGGAAGAGGTCATGGTGGAAAAAATGGTGGGAGAACAAATGCAGGGCGACATAAGGACCAAAAAAAGAATGGAGAAGGAAGCAACAATAAATACTAGAAGGGGGAGAATGGTTACCACCCCCGTGAGTAGAATAATAGCTACCAAAGATGAAGAGGAAGGTCTAGACAAGGTCTTGGAAGAGGAGGATTTTGTGGAACCTATTTCCAATGTGGAGAAGGACATCGAGCATACGAGTGCCCACAACACCAAGGGGGAACAAATAAGATGCCTAAAGGTAATGCCCAAGCTATTGTTGTAGATGAATGTGCTAAATCCGAGCACTTTGAAGAAGTATAAAGAGGAGAAGTTTTGGTCACAAGGATAATCTTACTGAATGAGGAGAAAGATCCAGATCAAAGGAAGAGTTTATTTTGCACAATGTGTAAATGTGTAGGTAAGGTGCATAATGTTATCATTGATAATGGTAGCACTGATAACCTAGTTTCATAAGGGATGGTTACCAAGTTATAGTTAGAGATAAGGAGGCACCTGCATCCATATTGGATTGCATGGTTGCAGAAGGACCATTGGGCTTTAGTCAGCAAGTACTATTTGGTAAAGTTTTGTATTGGGAATTACCATGATGAGGTCTTGTGTGATATCCTACCTATGGATGCTTACCATTTGCTATTAGGAAGGCCATGGCAGTTTGATCAACATGCAATACATGATGGGAATGCCAAAACTTACTATCTGACAAAGGATGGAGTGCACCACAAGCTAAAGCCCTTGAATGAGGTGGACGAAAAGGTATGTAGCAGTGCCATAATTGTTTAGTAGATGGTAGAAAATTTTTGGATGGCCTGAAGCACGAGCATATGTGCTATGCATTAATTCCTAGATTTAACGAAGAGCAATGCAAATATATCCCAATAGAGGTCTCATGTTTATTAGAAGAATTCCCAAATATTGTATCAGATAATGTACTCGAGGGTTTTCCACCAGTGAGGAATATTGGTCACCACATAGATTTGGTATTAGGGGCTAGTTTACCCAATAAGGCAACCCCTAGAATGATTTTTGTAGAAAGTGAAGAGCTAAATAGACAAGTCCAAGAGCTACTTAAAAAGGACTTATTCAAGAGATCTTGAGTCTATGTGTAGTACCTACAGTACTAGCACCAAAGAAATATGGGGAGTGGAGAATGTGTATAGATTCTTGAGCTATTAACAAAATCACCATCAAATACAAATTTTCATTGCCAAGGATGGATCACATTATGGATTGTTTGAGTGGATCCAAGTACTTCACAAAGATTGACCTGAAGAGTGGGTACCATCAGATCCATATCAGATAAGGAGATGAGTGGAATACAACCTTTAAGACCAAATAAGGTTTGTATGAGTGGGTGGTCATGCCATTTGGGATAACCAATGCACTAGGCACCTTCATGCGACTTATGAATGAGGTATTAAAGAAACTTTTGGGAAAATTTATCATTATCTATTTGGATGACATTTTAATTTTTAGTAAGACTTTAGAGGAGTAAATGTTGCATAATCGATGAGTTTTTGAGAATCTACAGGAGGAGTAGTTGTTGATTAATTTAAATAAGTGTAGTTTTTTAAAGAAGGATTTGGTGTATTTGGGATTTGTCATCTCAACTGAAGGTCTTAAAATGGACCCATAAAATTTGAGGGCTATCATTGAATGGCCTACCCCAAGGAGTATTACATAGGTAAGATTATTCCATGGCCTAGCCAATTTTTACAGAAAATTTATTAGAAATTTTAGTAGCATTTGTGCACCCCTAATGGATAAAATGAGAGGGGATAAGAATGAGTTTAATTGGACTTCAGGAGCAGATAATAGTTTTGATATGTTGAATAATAATGTCACATAGCAACCTATTTTGGCACTTCCATAATTCAATAAGGTATTTCAAGTAGATTGTGATGCTAGTGGTAGTGCCATAGGATCTGTTTTGAGTCAAGAAGGTAAGTCTGTTGCCTATTTTAGTGAAAATATTAATGATGCTAGGAAGAAGTATTCCATATATGATCAATATTTTTATGTTATAGTTAAGGATTTGAAGAAATGAAGATACTATTTGTTTCCAAAAGAGTTTATTTTATATACTAATCATCAGGCCTTGTAGTATATTAATATCCTAGGGAATCTAAATCAAAGGCACTTAAAATGGGTTGATTTTTTGCAAATTTATACCATTGTGTTAAATAATAGGAGTAGGAAGTCAAATAGAGTTGCAAATGCCTTAAGTAGAAGGTTGAACTTGTTGATAGAAAGTAAGGTAGAGGTTATAGGGTTTGATGAACTTAAGATTTTGTACCTTGAAGATCCAGATTTTGTAGAGGCTTAGAGAGCTTGCTTGGCACCTGTTACTTTGAACAGAACTAAATGGTTGAATTTTCTAATCCAATATGGAATGTTGCTCAGAGTAAACTGATTGTGCATTTAAAGGAGTTCTATGAGAGAGAATTTGGTTCATTGAGAGTGATTTCGAGCCCTCAATGGAACAAGTACACTACTAGGATAGTGGAAGCATCACTATATGTGGGTTTTTTTTGGGTCACTACCCAACTAATAATGGAGATCACAAAATTAGTGAGCAACGGTGATTTTATTCACTAGGATAAATAGTCTATTGTTGCTTAATTGGGGCATTTTTAGGACAAATCCAAGCATTTAAAAAAAGTGAACAACGACATCATTCAGAAGGACCTAACAACAACATGGAATAGGGTATTAATACCCATCATGCAAGACCTCACTATAGATGACCCTAATGCATTGCTGCAGAGTTTCCACTTGGCATTTGTCAACCACTTTAAGGGAATTATGTTCATAAATGTCTTGGATTATCTTTATCACTCTACGGATTTGTCTATCTCTAGTGTTAGGGAAGGGAAGTCTTCCCACCCTAAGCACTAGGGGCTCCACCTGATGATTTTTAATCATGTGCTTCAATGCCAACCTCCTCTTCAGCTTTCTATTTTGGAGGGAATTTAGGACCATCCTATTGTTCCTGAGCTGATTCCAGGTTCAACTCTTAATAAAAAAGCCAACGACTATGAAGAAAATATGGAAACTACTGACTTAGCTAAGACTGGAAAGAAGAAGTTGATGTTCTCTGTCGATACCACTTGTACCCCCTACAGGTGCTCTCCTCATATTATTTACATAGGAGATAAACATAAAGGCGTTATCACCTTGGACTAGTACAATATCACTTCTAAATATCTTGTTAGTTGTAAGAATAAATTGTGTGATATGGCTCCTAACAGATTGCTTTCCCCTAGAGGATCCTCTATCCATATTTCTCTTAATAACGAGTCCAAGATTCTGACTAAATTGGATGATATCATTATTCTGGACAATTGCTGCTCTCCCAAGCTATTAGAGTTATTACCAAAATTATCAATCTCAAGGTGCCATCCGAGGTCGCAAAGGTAAACCAATAGATGGATATTACCCTCAACATGCCAACCCAGATGGGGATTGCCCTGCTCGCACCGAATTAGGTTGTAGAGTTGAACTAGAACGCGGGGGTGAACCCAAACATCGAAGATGGTGATTAGGATCATCCCATCACCCTAGGATAATCTTTTAGTGGGTGCTCCTCTTGGCAATATTATCCTTTTTTGTTGTCGTTTTTCTTCCCTCTAGGGTTGTCTCGTCTCAACCTTTCTCATTTTTTTTCCTTTGTTATTCCATTATGGGCTTCCAAATTCGATTTACATGTTTTGACTTGCTTTGTAAAATTTTTGGAATCCCTTTAAAAACCTCTTTCTATCAATAAAAATAGATAACATATTTACCTACTTAAAAAAATTGCCTTATTCAAAAGTGTTTCATTGCCATTAACAACCTGTGCTTTATGAATATTAGATTTAATGGACTTGTTTGAATAACTTGCAAATAATATTTTTGACACATCTAGATACCTTTCTTCTTATTTATAAAACAATTTAAAATCTCGCCAGCCCCTACTATGCTTCCAAAGACATGGTTTGTATATTAAATCCAGGAATAAAGCAATAGTAATGGTCCTTCAAAATAAATACATAATTTAAGAGATGTAACATAATGGTGAATAGTGATGTTGTATAAGCTCACGATGAATAATAACAATGCATATTTTTGGATGACTATCGTTTATTTTTAGAGATTTTTTTACTTTTTAGAGCATAATATTAGAATTAGTTAAACATGATAACAAATCCAAATTAAATTTTTTTTTCAAAAAATAAATTTATATTAATTTAAGATAACAATATTTACAATCAACGAAAAAAAGAGTGGGTAGGTTAACACACTCCATGGGAAATCAAACTAACTCTCATTGACAAGGGTTAGTAAATAAAGCTACCAACAAAATACAAGTTTACCAATCATAATTATTGATGATCATTACATCAAAGAAAACATTTTATATGGAGTAATGTGCCTTGGCATGTTGTCCTGTATAAAATACTAGTGATTATGGGATGGGAATCCACCCCTCTACATCACGATTAAGGCCTTTAGTACCCACATCGCTCCAAAAAACTAGGATAGGAGAAACTAGTTGAACATCATCCCACGCCCCATCCTAGTGGGATGAACAAGCAATGTCAACATTGGGATGCTTCCTGACTAGTGAGGGCTGGGACAATTACCTATCTATGAGAGCACTTCTTGCATATGATGGAGGCCAGTGGTGAGAGCGGGTTTGAAAATACTCCTGAGAAGAGTGTTTTGTGGGCATACGATTGACTGTACATAGAGCATTGGTCCAATGCACTCTGTGGGATCTGATTGACTGTACATGGAGGATTGCCCTAGTGCACTAGAAGAACATGCAGATGATCCAAATGCATAGCAATTTTTTTGGCCTGAGTACATATTTGTATCCAAATGGCATTAAAAGCTTCTAATTTTTTGGCATGAGTAAATGTGATAGAATGTGTAAATTGTTTTAAAATAATTATGTTACAAGCCTTCCAAATATAAAAGAGTAGGCTAATCCTGAAAACCTACCACACTTCAAAAAGTTGGAGAGACAAAGTTAAAGAGTCCCCAAGAAGATCTTTGGGCAAAGAAACTCTTGCAATTATAAATGGAAAAAAAAAGAACCCATTCCCAAGCTTGCCTAGGTCTTCTACAATTCCAAAAGAGCTGAATAAAAGACTAAGAACAACACAAAAAGGACATTTAGGATCAAGAATTCCAAAGTGCTTATTTTTATTTTTATTTATTTATTTATTTAATTTTTATTTGGTTAGTGTGATGCGACGGAGCGCTGAGTAGTCTCATCCCAACCATGAGCCCTCGTAAAGCCAAGATCTATACTTATTAATAGAGAATTTAACACACAACCACCACATGTCCACCCCCTCACACACTTGCCCACACTGTGGTTTGAAATTTGGACCTATTGAAAAAGAGCCAAAGCCTGAACCGTTGTGCTATCCCTCCTAGGACAAAACCTTATGTTAAGGAAAATTGTTCCCCCCGAATCCCCTAGGGGTGAGGACTTTTTGTTCCATAGAGCTTGTCTCATCCAGGTATACCCCTCAGGTTAGCTGAGGTGAGGGGTTTTTGTATCTGACGTAGGCAACCAAGATTGAAACCTCTACCTCATTTCAATGATTGAGGGAACTTACCATGTGGTGCGGATTCAAATTAAATTTAATTAAAATAAAAAAATATTAAAAATGTTGTAAATTTATATTATTAGAAAATTTGTATATCCTCCAACTCTTATCAAAAGTTGAAAGAAGGCCGGTTTTTTTCTTTTTTTAAATCAAATTAAAGTAAAATATGGTGGGCTACATTGTTCATTCTTTGTTCATTATGTGTTGTGGACCAACACATAATTGTAAATTAATATTTTGATACATTGGTCTCTTTTCATTTCTAAGTTCTTTAGCACAACTTTAATTGTAATTATTTGAAAAAAAGAAAAAAGTGCATAGTTTGTTAGAAATTTAATGATCACATCATGTTATAGCCTAATTTACTTGATTTCATGGTGAAGATTTATATCCTTTTATTAATTTCTTCAAAGGCAATAGGATGATGAATGCTTTTTTTTTTTTTTTTCCTCCTTGATTTAGTTTACAACCTTTTTTTTTAAATGTAAAATCCAACTCATTGAGCATAAGTCATTTCTCTGCAATCTTTAAGTTTCCTTCCCTCACATAAATTGTAGTCCATTTTATGTATAGAAAAATAATTACAATGAATCTTGTATAAATCAAACAAAAGGTTTATATCTCTAAACCTAGGTTTATAAATCACTAAGTTAACACATTATCTAACTATTTCATGAAGCTTCAGTTCTGTACTGAAGGTTCAAGTATGTCGAGTGTCGCTCTGAGAACTGTAGATTGTGGTAGTCGTTGATTGCCTGCAGTGAATTCAAGCATAGCTCTCAAGATGAGTTATAGCCAACAATCACTCTAAATGCTAGCGACCACGAGAGTCATTGTATGCCTTTAGTGACTATGGGCATCTCTCGAAGGAGGAGCAAAATCCAGTGGTCACTCAAAATTTGAGCGATAGCAGGTGAGGGAATAAATAGCCTAGAGTTGCTTGGATTCCAAGAGACACTTGAAATTGCTCACGCAAATGAGCGATCGTGGGCGTATTTTCCACAAAGAGCAATTAAGACAAAATAAGGTTGCAAGTTTGTAAACCTTTAAATAAAAGGTAAATGACAGAGATCACTTAAACAAAGAGTGATTCCCTTAATTGCTCACCAAGCAAAGCAATAAGGAGTAAGCTAAAAAAGTTGACAAAGTTGGCTCACCTAAACAGTGCTGCTTTGGATCGCTTGGGCTAAAAAAGAGGCACTAAGAAAATACAAAATTTAACACAACAAAATGCAGATTTTTATATTAATAACATCAATCGAGATACAATTAATCCTCCTATGAGGGATTGCATGGATCTGCATAAAATGCAAGATAAACTAAAAATAGAGAGGAACCTGAAACTACTATTCGGTATTGTTGAAGTTCTACAACTGCGTTACCTCTGCTCTAACTGACACTCCTTATGCTGCTATTTTGCATCACCTAAAAATGCCAACTGAACTAGTATATATAGTTGGACTTCAAAGACAAAAGGTGGGAAAACTTCCAACTACCCACACGCGGGAAATAACTGTTGATGCCAAATCATGTTAGGCGAAAAAAATTCATAGTACGCTGGAATTAATGGCGATGTAAAATCAGTCCATAAGGTGGGAAACTAATTATTGCTACTTTTGTCAAGCGATTCCTAAAATTGCTCCTTTCATGAGCGATTTCCAGGATCGCTGCAATGGGCGAGCGATTCTCGAAATCGCTCGCCTCTGGAGTGACCTGCGTCAGGGGTGAAAAATATTTAATTTTTCTAACACCCTCCTTTAAACCTGATTTCACAAGCACTTTGATGCCCAACTGCTCACGCAATCTGATTTCAAAGGCTTTGTGAAAATGTCAACTATTTGCTCCTTGGATCTGCAAAACTGTTGCTGTACTTTGTTTGACTTCACCAGTTCTCTGATGAAGTGATATATAATATCAATGTGCTTCATCTACCCATGAAACACTGGATCTTTTGACAGTGCTATGGTAGAGTTGTTGTCACAAAACACTATTATCGCCCCTTCAGGTGGATGCTTCAGCTCACCCAAAACCCTTTGTAGCCATATTGTTTGGCATACGGCTGATGTGGTAGTGACATATTTAGATCCAGTGGTGGATAAAACAATGATTGGTTGCTTCTTGGATGACCATGACACTACTCTTGATCCAAGATGGAAAGCATACCCAAAAGTGCTCTTCTGATCATCAGTGTTGCTAGCCCAGTAACTATCTATGTAGCCCACTAATTCCAGCTAGTCTTGTCTGGAATAGAATATGCCATGGTTTTGCGTTGTGTTGACATAATGCAAAATTTGTTTCTCTACTTGCCAGTGTGTGTCCTTTGGAGTCTCCATAAACTGGTTGATCAAGCTGACTCCAAACATCATATCTGATCGAGTTGTAGTCAGATACATCATACTACCCACTAACCTTTTGAATAGAGTTGGATCAACATTCCTGCTAGAGTCCAACTTGCTCGGCTTCAAACATGTGGTAATAGGTGTGGTGGTAGGTTTGTTGTCCCCCATCTTGAATTGCTTTAGGATATCCTTCATATAATTTCCCTGAGAAATGAATATGCCATATGCTGATTGGTCAACTTTGATACCGAGAAAATACTTCATCAGCACCAAGTCCGTCATCTCGAACTTCTTCTTCATGGTTGTTCAAAATTGGTAAAACTATACATCATTGTTGCTAGTGTAGATCAAATCATCCACATACAAAAAGATTATCATCTCCCCTGCTTCATTAGTTTTCAAGTACAAGGTGTGCTCATATGGGCATTTAACAAACCCATTATCCTAAAAATAGCCATCAATCCGGCTACACCATGCCCTAGGTTCCTGGTTCAAATCATATAGGGCCTTCTTCAGCTTCAAAACTTTACCATCTTGTCCTTCAATCTCATAACCTAGTGGCTAGTCTATGTAGACCTCCTCCTCCAAAACACCATTGAGGAAGGCTGACTTGACGTCCATCTGGTAAACACTCCAATCCTTCTGAGTTGCCAGTGCAAGGATCATCCTGACTATGTCAAGTTGGGCTACAGGTGCATATACTTCATGGTAGTCGATGCTTGAATTTTTCTTGTAGCCTTTTACCATCGATCTGGCCTTATGTATGTCAACTTCTCCTTGGGCATTGAACTTCACTTTATACACCCACTTGACCCTAATGGTCTTATTTTCTACTGGAAGATCTGCTAACTGCCACGTATCTTTCTTCTCAATGGCATCTATCTCCTCATCCATCACCTTCATCCACTTATGATTCTGAATTACCTCTTCAAAATCAACTGGATCACACTCAGTAAAGAACGTAAAGTCAAAATGTTCTTCTTATTCATGATTTCAGGTTGCCTCATAAATATCTTGCAAGATCCTCATCTTCATGGGTGTCTTAAAATTTGGAATCCTACTTGCAAGTGGTGGCGATCAATATGAAGTTGTGCTTCTACTGGCACCACCACTTCTTCTTGAGGCTACAGGTGGCTACACAGTGTTCTCCTCCAAATCCATATATTCAATAACTATTGGCTCAGGCTAGCCAGTATTCGATTTCCAGTTCTAGGCTTCATCTTCCAAGAACTTCACATCATAGTTGATGACAAGTTTCTTCGTCATAGGATTATATAACCGGTATGCCTTCGCTTGCTCACTGTACCCTATGTAGAATCACTTATCTACATTTTCATCTAGCTTCTGTCTCTTTTCTTCTAGAACATGTGCATATTCTATGCACTTGAAAACTTGCAAATGAGCCACACTTGACTTCTAATTATTCCAGGATTCCTCAAGAATTTTATCCTTCACACTCTTGGTGGGACATCTGTTTAGTAGATAGACTGCACATGACACTGCTTCTACCCAAAACACATGTGGCAAGTCTTTTACCTTCAGTATACTTCATGCCATCTCCATAATGGTTCTGTTCTTCCTCTCAGCTACACCATTCTACTAAGGTGTGTATCTGGGAGTAAGCTGCCTCCAAATTCTGTGTTGCTTACCAAAGTTTTGGAATTCATTGGAGATGTATTCACCTCCACCATCTATCCGAAAAGTCTTCACCAAATATCCGCTCTATTTCTCCACCAGAGCCTTCAACTCCTTGAATCTAGAAAATGATTATGACTTTTGCTTGATGGGATAAACCCATGTCTTTTGGCTAAAGTCATCGATAAAGTTCAAGAAGTATTTGTTACCGATAAATGTGTTGGTCTACATCGGACCGCAGATGTCTAAGTGCACCAACTCCAATGGTTGTGAAGCTCTCCAAGACTTCCTAGAAGGGAACGAATCCTTGTGTTGTTTTCTGATTAAGGAGCCCTCACAAATCTGATTTGACTACTTAGTGAGGGGTAAACCCTTCACCATATGCTTCTTGTGCAGTAGATTCAGGCCACTAAAGCTCAGGTGACCGAATCTTAGATGCCACATCCAGGTAGCATCTTTCACAACTACACCCAGAGATAGCAAAGATTCATTCTAAATCTGTAGTGGAAACATCTTTTTTTTCATTATGGACACTGTTGCAATCTATCCATGCACTTTGTATCTGATGGTGCATATTGCATCCTTGAATTGAATAGTGTGCCCCTTTTGCACGAGCTATCCAACACTCAGTAGGTTGTACTTTAGGCCAGGCACATAGTAGACATCATAGATTTACTTTCTCTCATCGTGTCTGGTGTAGATAAGAATTTTGCCTTTACCCTTGACGAGAACCTTGCTATTGTTTCCCATATTGACCTCATACTGGACTGCTTCATCTAATTATGAGAACATATCCTTGTTCCCCATCATGTGGTTGTTGCACCCAATGTGGTTGTTGCACCCGTTGTCGATATACAAGATGTTCTTCTATCTCTCCTCCTTAATATTGCACATCAACAACATGTTCCCACTTGCATATCTACATTCGGTATTTCTAGCGTCGTTTATGTAGTGGGCTTGTTGTTGGTTCTCCTTGGACAACCTTTTTCTATACTCGAAGATATAATGGCCAAACTTCTTGGAGTAGTAATATTGTTCCTTTGATTTTTCTTTCTTCTGACCAGATCCACCTTACTGATTATTCACACTACCTCTTCCTCCTTGCTGATAGAAGTTGCAGTTGGTATCCTCATCATTAGGGTTTGACCTTTTTTCATTCTTGTTGCCTTTCCCATGCCTGCCTCTACCTCTTCCTCCTTGCAAACTAGAGGCTCCATGGTGGGAATGTTATCTACCAATGTCTTAGAATGAGACCTGCACCTTAAATGCTTGCTCTAGAGATGACTAAGATGAGTGGATCAGCCTCTGTTCATGTGTCTACAAGGAACCCATGAGCTCGGCCACTGAGAGAGTTGTCAGATCCCGCGATTCCTCTATTGTAATTACTATAGAGTCAAATTTAGCAGGCAGGCTTCTGAGAATATTCTCCACAATTCTCTGGCTCTGCATGATTTCTCCATTCAATTGCATCTGCTTGATGAAGTCTGTTATTCGGGTGAAGAAATCACCAATGGACTTTGACTTGCTCATCTGCGGGTTCTTGATTTCCCTCATTAGCATCTATAATTTCACCAACTTCACCTTGTTGGTACCCTGAATGGAACTGGCTAGGATTTCCCAAGCTTGCTTCGCCTTGGTTGCAGATGCGATCCATGGGAAAATGGTCTCCTCAACGCTTGCATAATGTAAAACAAGGATTTTTGGTCTTTCTTTGTATTTTCCTTCAACAGGTCCTTTTACTGCTTGGGAGAGTGCATCCAGTGTTGCTGCATCTGTAGGTTCTAGGTAGCCATTCTCGACCAAGTCCCACAGCTCCTGAGACCCAAATAGGATCTTGATCTGTATGCTCCAGTAGTCATAGTTCTTACCATTGAATCGCGGGATCTACAATTGCAGTTTGTTGGAGCTGAAGCCATGCTTCAACTTCTATATCAAGGAACTGATTGGCTCTGATACCAATTTGAAGGTTCAAGTGTACCGAGTGTCACTTTGAGAACCAGTGACCGCAGGAGTCACTGACTGCCTGTAGCTACTTTGGGTGTCGCTGTCAAGATGAGCGACAGTCGGTGCTCACTCTAAATGCTAGCGACCATGAAAGTTGTTGTATGCCTTCAGTGACTCTGGGTGTCGCTCAAAATTTGTGCGATAGCCAGCGAGGGAATAAATAGCCCGAAGTCGCTTGGATTCCAAGCGACGCTTGGAATCGCTCACGCAAATGAGAGATCACGAGCATATTTTCCACAAAGAGCGAATAAGACGAAATAAGGTGGAAAGTTTGTAAACCTTTATATAAAAGGTAAATTATGGAGATTGCTTAAACAAAGAGCGATGCCCTTAATCGCTCACAAAGCGGAGCGATAAGGAGAAAGCTAAAAAAGTTGACAAAGTTGGCTCATCTAAACAACGATTTTGTGGATCGCTTGGGCTAAGAACGGGGCACTAAGGAAATACAAAATTTAACACAGTAAAATGCAGATTTTTATATTAATAACATCAATCGAGATACAATTCATCCTCCTATGAGGGATTACATGAATCTTCATAAAATGCAGGGTAAACTGAAAACAGAGAGGAACCCGAAACTGTTGTTCGGTATTGTTGAAGTTCTGCAAATGTGCTGCTTCTGCTCTAACTGACGTTCCTTCTGTTTTTGTTCTGCATCACCTCAAAATGCCAACTAAACTAGTATATATAGCTGGACATCGAAAACAAAAGGCAGGAAAACTTTCAATTTACCTGCATGAGGGAAATAACTGCTAATATCAAATCATGTCAGGTGAAAAAAATTCATCATGCGCTGAAATTAATGGCGACGTCAAATCAGTCCACAAGGCGGGAAACTCATTATCGCTATTTTTGTCGAGCGATTCCCGAAATCGCTCCTTTCTTGAGCGATTCCCAGGATCACTGCAATGGGCGGAATCGCTCGCCTCCGGAGCGACCTGCGTCACGGGTGAAAAAAGGTCTAATTTTTTTAACATGTACCTCGTGGGAGATTTGTATTGGATAGTCAATTTACTGATCATGTAAGTATGCATGTGTTTATAATTATATGAAAGGACAATAATTTGTGTTTTGGATTATTTGACAGCCATATGAAGTCTACCAACCTGTCGTTTTGTCTTTTGAGGTATCTAAATCGTATTCGTCTTAGTTCACTAAGATATTTTAAATTCCTTAAACGACGATCATATTATGTTGCAGACCAAGGAGACTTAATTAATAATGGCGTCCCTGTAAAAAAGAAAAAATGTTGTTCCAAAGAATGATTCACCAATAATCATCATCGTAAATGTGGAGAGGAAAGATGAGGGGGAGGAGAGGTTAACACTGGCAGACATAGCCAATGAAGATTCATTAGATCCATGGGGCAGACATCACAAACATTATGGATGGGATAAAGACGTACGATCATGGTTTCACCAAGTCAGGGTAGGATTCCTTCTTGTAGGAAGATCAGCGAGGGGGTCGTCTGTCTCCATAAAAAGAGTGCCCAAGTTCCTCAAGACATTAAACGAGTAAGTATATGAGCTTTCCGTTGTGTCCCAAACTCTTTGACATACAGCAATAAAAATTGGACATTGTACACGAAATGGTGACATGGGGCTACATGTCCGAGGAAGACATTATCGCCAAGATAAAGGCATTGCTTCCTAGCATTTGTGAGAACTACAAAGGAAAATTTGATTACAAGCAACAAGAATTGCTGAAGCTCGCGTTCACTCCGGACGGGTGCTTTCTTCTCAACATTTTGAATCTCCTGAAAGATCTTTCCGCATGGTTTCTGGATCCCAATTTCAGAGTCCAATCCTCTCAGTTCGATATCTTGGGTGATATTCTCAAGCTTGAAAGCCAGATAGCCATCATAGTTCCCGTAAAGCTACTGGCAACGAAGAAGGATGTGCCCAGATGCAGAGCCAAGAAAATGCTGCTCAAAATCATCTGTGAAGGCCTAAGTACAATAGCCTCTCCTTTTTCATTTTCCCTTCTCCCAGAAGCAAGAGCCACTGTGAAGGCCTAATTACAATAGCCTCTCCTTTTTCATTTTCCCTTCTCCCAGAAGCAAGAGCCACTGTGAAGGCCTAATTACAATAGCCTCTCCTTTTTCATCTTCCCTTCTCCCAGAAGCAAGAGCCACAGATAAAGACAAATATGCCAAGTACAATTGAAGGAAGCTCTGGATAAATATGCAAAGGACCTAGCTGCTTACAATTACGTCTTGGGATTTGTCGATGATTTCATTGTGAAACAGAAAAAAAGCCGCAGTGATTTTGCAGAATGCTTGTTCCTACATCGAAATCCCAAAGCATTCGCAGGAGCACGAGTTGGCTGATGATATGATCACCGCTGCCGCCTTCTTTTTCCGTGGTACCTTACGGTACAATAGTAAATATGTAATAGAGTACCGTGCGAGTGTATAGTTTAGAAGTGTGATTTATATTTTATTAAGTATATGTTTAGTATGTATATAAGTGTTATGTAATTATGTGTGTAAGTGTAAAGAGTGAAAAATTGTGAAAAGATGTATCTCGTAAATATTTGAGGAGTCCAATAATCAAGTATTGAAGAGTCATATTTCTCAGGTTACATAATGGAGACAAATTTCTATGTCTCGAGTATGAAAGGATGTATCTCTAGATATTCCAGGAGTGCAATAATCAAGTATTGAAGAGTCATCTTTCTAAGGTTATATAATGGAGACAAAGCTTTATGTAATTTATCAGAGAATATATATATTTCAAGCATCAAATAAAGAATCCTATATACAGTTTGAACAATTTTACTATAAGATTTTTTTCATGTTATTGCATGAATGATATTGGCTAATTTATTTTGTGTTATTGTTATCTTAAATGGATATTAATTCATTAATATTGGCTACATATATTGAATGCTCAAATATTGAATAATATATTGTTATAAACATTGGGAGCTATGATAATTTAGTTAAAAATACAACACCTATCAAACTATTGATTTTAAAAGCATGCTACTCCAAGGTAGTTGGACACTTCAACATTAGCAAAGTACTTTTTAATGCTATAATAATACTTTCACCATCTCCACATGTAAGAAAGTGAATCTCTACATAAAATAATATATACCATGCAACATATGGCAAAACCAACAAACAAGAATAATAGGCTTTGCACATCATTACAGATAACCTTTAAGCCTTGAGAGTCAATGATCATGTATTTTCTCTAAATACTAATAATCATTAAGTGCCAATATAATTGTATTTTAATTGTTGTGGACATTTTTAGTTCCCCTAGAGCTACTAGAAATGAATAAGGACATGCCCAGATACAGAGCCAAGAAAATATTGCTCAAAATTATATGTGAAGACCTAATTACAATAACCTCTCCTTTTTCATCTTGCTTTCTCTGAGAAGTAGCAACCACATATCAAGACAAAAGTGAAGATCCAATACACCAAGTACAATTGGAGGAAGCTCTCGATAAATATGCAAAGGACCTAGCTATTTACAGTCATGTATTGGGATTTTTCAATGATTTCATTGCAAAAGAGGGAGGAAACATAGAACAAAAATCCATAGGGATTTTACAAAATGTTTGTTCCTGCATAGAAATCCCAAAGCATTCACAAGAGCACGAGTTTGGTGATGCTGATGATCATCATTCCCATATTATTTCTCCCCATGGTATATTATGGTACAATAGTAAATATGTAATTAGGAATGTGATTTATATTTTTCTTTAAGTAGATGTTTATTTGTAGGATGTGCACAAGTGTCATGTAATTATTTGTGCAAGAGTCATGTAAGAGAGTGTGCATATGTATAGATGTAGGAATGTGCAAAGTGTCATAGAATAAATAAAGTGTGCAAATAGAAAGTCAAGAGTCATGTATATATGTTTCAAATACATGAGAGGCTTGTCTTATGTGTAGAGTATGAAAGGATATATCTTCTAGATATGCGAGGAGTGCAATAGTCAAGTATTGAAGAGTCATGTTTCTAAGACTATATAATGGAGATAAAGCTCTATGTAATTTATCAAACAATATATGTATTTCAAGCATAAAATAAACAATTTTGTATACAATTTGAGCAATTTTACTATAAGCTTTTCTTCATGTTATTGCATGAATGATATTGGCTATTTTAATTAATGTCATTGTTATCTTATATGAATGTTTATTCATTAATATTGATCACATATATTGAATTCTCAAATATTGAATAAATAATTTGGCTAAATATCCAACACCTATCTAACTATTGATCTGAAATGTATATTTGGACACTTCAACATTAGCAAAGCCCTTTCAATGCTATATGAATACTTTCACCATCCCCACATGTGTAAGGAAGTGGATATCTACATAAAATCATATATACCATGCAACATGGCCAAACTAGAAAACAAGAATATTAGGCTTTACACATCATTATAGATAACCTATAAGCCTTGGGAGTCAATCATCATGTATTTTCTCTAAAGGCTAATAACTAATAAGTGCCAATGTAATTGTATTTTTATTGTTGTAAACATGTTTAGAAATATGGCTATCATGAAAACATGTTAGAAAATCATAATAACTTTGAAAATTACTTGTTTTCTATTCTAACATGTTCGGATTCACTTTGATTTACCTAGGTCCATTATTTTACACAAAGAAAATTGGTTTTTTAGCAAATTCTATATCCATATTTGGATGACCTTGGATAGTAAGCTCTAGCATTTCATAGCCTTTCATCCATGTAGTGATGCATAAAACATGGTGGTCAATAGGATTATAACAAATCTATTATGGATATATATATATATATATATAGCCACAACCACCCACAAATATGTGATGAGATCCTACCATATAATTAATAATCCTAAAATGTGTTTTTTATTCTTCCACATGCAATAGTTCATTCCAATAATATTTGGATTTTTATCCTAACATTCATCGGACATCAACTTCCACATACCAAGTAACCCAATGATGCTAGCTCAAGACAAAGAAGGAAAAGAACTAGAAAAAATTCTATAGCAAATGTAGATCATCCATACACAATTCCAATAGACCTTACAATACCCATAATATAAGATAAAAGAATGTTATGACTAGTATCATACATCCATTATAGGTTGGAGATAAGGTTTGAATCCTATTAAATAAGGAATATTTCTTTGGCCTACACTATAAGATCAATCCATTATAATTTTGTCCTTACACCATTTAATTCTATAAAAGGATGACCACTTCCATTATCAATATATCACCATATTTTTAATACATCTAGTGTTCTACACTAAATACCTCAAGCCATACCTACCATCTCTTCTAGAGGCTATGATGGCACAACACCTAATTGATCTATATCCAACACAATTTAAACCTATAATAATGGGTAAACTAATCAAAGTCATAAAAAATGGATGTACAACCTATTGAAGTTACAAAATAGAGTCAGTTTTTACTATAAGCAATGTGTCACAAACTAGATCAACTCAAGCATTTTTTTCTAGTTAGAGGCCAATGTAATTGTGACCATTACTTCTTCGGAGGATGAATAACTTGAGTAAAGCAAGGATTGTTCATAGTTCCTTAAAGCATGATGTCAAAACCATTTTAAATATTTATATATGGTGTCTATCTAGATTCATCAGCAAATTGATTGACACCAAACTTCAACTTTGAGACTAAGACTATGTAACTGTCAAATGTATTTGGCACCATGATGACTTACACATATTAAGTTGGTGTTCATCTAGCTAGTGTTGTCCAAAAGTACAAAATTTGCTTATGCTTCATGCAATAATACTATGTGATCAAAAAAATATTATGTATCATCATTGGAAGGTGATTGTATCCATTTTAGACAACTTCAACCAATTTTCCACTTCAATAATTAACACTAAGTATTCAAAGGGATAAGATACAAACTTTTGGATATTCTTGATACCACCAAGATGCACTAGAAGTTGAAGCATTTCTTATTCTATATTATTTGTAATATTGTAAATTATTTATATAAATGTAGCTTAAGACTTATTGTTCTTGACCAAAAAACCACAAACCCATGACTTCTTCTTGCATTGTCTTATTATTACACCTATATAGACTAGAATGACATGCTTATTATAATGCAACTTTGCACTCATTATTTATAATACCATATCACATTTAATAGAAGATATTCTATTTATGACAATATTTTTTTACATATTTCTATAATTTTCTTGTGTGATTCTATTGAGGTGTAATTAACCGAAATAGTGTATCCAAAGTTTTGTAGCAATATCATTTTGATTATAACCTATAAAATACCACTATATTTTTCTATGGTTTGTTCCTCTTGATACAAAACACTAGACCACCTATTCCTTGAAGAAAGTTGGAACTCTTCACCACTTTTGTAGTTGCCATTTAACTGATTATAAGGTTCAATTTTATTTCATATTATTCCTATTTAAATATTAGACATAAATTTATTTTCTTTATAAATTCTATGTTGTGGGATAGCATACAATTATAAATTAATATTTTGTTACTTTTGTATCCTTTGATTTAATTTTATTTAAAACATATTTATTGTAGATAAGTAATTATAATTAATTGAAAAAATAATGTATATAGTGTGTTAAAAATTAAAAGAGTTCATTATGTTACAGCATATAGCTAATTTTTTGTTCAAGATGTATATCCTATATATTAATTACTTTAAATCCAATTAGATTATGAATAATTTTTTTTTTTGTCGATTTAAATTGTAACTTTTTATTTAAAGATGTAAAATCCATAAAGGTTGAGCATTCAATTTTCCTTCAGTCTCTCTCTTGAACAAAAATATAAAACGTCATATTAAATGTAATATAATATGATTTTTTTTTTTAAGCGAAAACCCCTTGCGGGGCCGCCTTGGTATGAGAGACCACGAACATGGGGTTCTATACCATCAAAGTCACCCGAGAGTCGTACCAAGCCCTGCCCACACCAACATTATCAATTGGATTTTGGGTACCCAATTCAATTTTTTGGTAGGGTGTAGATTCGAACCTGGGACCTCCCTTAGAGGATTGCCCTCTCCTCTCCAACTCACCTATAACACTTGGGTTATAATATGACTTTTTATATTTAACTAAAGTTTACAAATATATACTTTAAACTATAATAATATATTTGGTCCAAAAACTATTAATTTCAATTATTAATTATACTAAATAATGACCAATTCTTATTAAGATAAAATTACATTTATTTTAATTTTAATATGAAGGATAGTAAATTTTCATCTAATTAATTATTTAAATATAAATATTTTCAAATATTATAGTGTATAATTGCAATGGAATGTGAACTAGGAGTGAGAACTAGGAGCGAGTGCAAGCCGAAAACAATTAGGAAGTGTGCGCAAGAAGTAAGAGGAAAATAATGATCAAGGAGTAAGTGTCACTTATTTCTCTAGATATTAGAAAAAAACTAAAAAACAAAATAATTCATACGGAGAAAATCTTGGTTACATTACTAGAATTTTTTTTTTGAAAGTCCTTACTAGAAGTGATGATATCCTAGTTGGAAATAAGGATTTTGTAGTTGAAAATATGGATGCCCTAGTTAGTGATAAGAATAAGAGCAAAACTATTGCAAAATCCATCCAAGTAGTAGATACTACACCATAAGTGATTATCAATAATGAAATCGTTGAGCATGATATAATGGTTCTTAAAAACAAATTATTAATGTATAATTTCCATCAATAGTGACTAGTTTTTTTAATATTTAAATTTGCATCAAGTGGAAGTGGGATTGAATTCAAACTGCTCAATGAACATCATTTTATCTATAATTTTCTTTATTATATTATATAATTCAAAAATAAGGGATAAAAAATGAGTAGAGATCATTGACGATGAGTGTCATTAATGCTATCACTTTAATATTTTCTTAGACCAAGGTGACATCCTAATGTTGTATGTATTAGAGGTCTTAGAATTACATTTTGGATATTAGGGTTCTAAACTAATATATGAAATATAGGAATCACAATGTCTTTGTAGCATTCATCAATACAACTATACTAAATTTCAAACTTTGTTACTAAAAGAAGGCCTAGTTTTAATTTAATCTAAATGCTTAAATAAGTCAAATAACAACTCATATTTAATTGAAAAGTACTAAGCTAACCAAACATAAATACAACACAACTCATTGTTGAAAGAACATATATTTCAATGTAAGAATGAAATAATAATTAATATGAATAATATTGCAAAATCAAAAAGGAAATAATAGTGCATACTTAAAAAACATTATAATGGCCCATATTGGTCGGAAATTCCCTTGTTGTTTGATTTATGTATTTTTGTGTTGATAAGGAATGCATGATACTATTTTATCCCATCAAGATAAGTTGATATTAGTACTTTATGCTTTTTAGAGTTGGATTATAATATTTTTAGAATATTGTACTATTTATGAATTTTGTGTTTGTATAAATTTTATGGTTGTAGGACTATGTAATCTCATGAATGGATTGGTATAGGACAACCACTAGAGTTGAGGGAACAATGAAATGGAAAATGATAGATTTTTCTGTCTGATAATGTATAGGAGTAAAACAATCACGTAGAAGTATTTTCATGTGTGTACATGTGAGTAAATACATAATTGGGCAAGGAGGTTGCTATAAAGGAAAAATATCCCTTACCCCTATGCTTAGGGGTCCTTTGTAGGTGGTTGATAACCTTGTAGTTATCATAATACCTCCTACTTAGGGAATAGTAATATTTGTGCATATTCTTGATTACTATTAATTTAATTTTTAGTTTGGGTAAGGATGGCTTTTAACAAGAGCCCTGGTGTTGCTTAGGCTCTTAATTTACCATTAGGATGCATTAATTCATACGTTTCAAAGAATAAAATCTAATTGGTTAATTTTTTGACAAGTAAACTATTAATAATAATGTTAGTATTATTAATATTTAAAAATATTAAATATCTAATGTTAATAATAAATATTAGCATTAAACAAGAGAAATTAGTAATAGTATTAATTAATTTAATACTATGAACTAAGTAAATAAATTCATTACTAATACCTTTGCTTTAAAAAAAATAAATTAAATAACCATTAATATTATTAAGTAATGATTTATTAAAAGTGCACATTTAATAATTAGTTGTTGTTAAAAGGACTAAAGTCCATAGTTTCTTATTTAACATAATGGGAGCATTGAGCATTTGAAATTATAAAGTTGGGAGCATGGAACATTGGATGATCTTCCTTGTCCTTGGATCACTGTTTAAGGCTACATGCTATCAAGGTTATGGGGATGACTAGCTAGCAAAGGAAATATTAGAAGAGTGAAGGATTTAGGAAATCATAGAAGAATTTGACTTGCAGTAATAGAGGTAAATTCCAAATCCTTGGCCCTATTTCTTACGGGATCTTGGTTTATTTTTCTCCTGAAATAGATCCTATTACTTGTTGTATTTTGTTCATTTTGAAGAACATGTTTATAGATGTATTATAAATAACTTATTAGTTTGTTGATTTGATCATTTTGAACAAGTCTTAAATATTTGACCATCATTACCACTTAAGTGTAGTTGAAATGAGCTTTTAGCATTATATCTTTACTTAGTTCTTCTCCATAAGTTACTTAATTGATAATATAGTCTTTGGCTTAGCTTTTGCTTCCATATGATCCTTCACGTTTAATTTACCTTCACTCCAAATAGTTGTCACAATGTTTTTCCATATTTCATCTATGAGTCTAGTTTTGAGAGCTTGAGTTAAGCTTTAGAGGAACCAAAGAGTCTTCTGCAAGGAACTATTTTTTTCACTTGTGTAGGTGGCTCTTTAAAAATATGAGCCATGCAAGGCAAGACATTTTAACCTTAGAAGAATTGAATACTTATGCTTCAATTAATGAGGAATAAATTATGTTGATTAAATAATCATTATTATTTCATTACTTATGCATTTAGTTAATAGTCGTATTCATATTTATTTTAATGTCAAAAACTATTAATAAAATAAGGATGAAGGCTTGCAAATTTTCTTAATATTGATTTTAAAATGTGTTAGTTTATTAAGAAATATTAAGAATTATATTTGGTTCTTTTAGAAGAGCATTTATACTCATTGTCATAAGCAAGTTTTGAAAGCTTAAAAAATGGAATTACTATGTTTGGTAAGTTCTTTCCTTTAAGAATGACTAATTGTTATTTTTACTTAGGTAATGAATAGTATGTAATTTAAGAGGATAGAATTACTAGATTTTTAATCACACTTCTTTAATTTTTAGAAACACTATTAATGTGTCATTTTTGGTATTAATAGTTTTAAATAAAAAAAATTTAGATTAATAAGGTTAAACTATTAATTTAATATCAATAGAATATTGTAGAACCTTATATTTTTAATGTTGATTAAAAAATATGTTTAATTATTTGTGCAAGAGCATCCAATGGTGTAAGAGTGATATTACATCATCCAAAATTTCTAATGGTTTTTATTTTGTTCTAAGTTAGTTTAGTTGTTTAGGGGATGGAAAAAATACCTAACGACGAAAGAATCATCCCAATATCTTGAGCGGTTTGGGAGATATGTAAATTTCAAGGTCTTCTACCTTGTCAAAAGTAGTGAAAATCCTACTAGTAAAACTTGGAGATCAATTTTGAAGGTCTTAGAGGTCTCTTAGAGGGCTGAAAAATGGTGGTAATGTCCTTTGGGATATTACTTGGTTGTGAACCCTTTCGAGAGCTTTTCGAAAACATGCACCAATAGTCGTTTTGAGCAACGACTGAGGAGTTATGACCTTGGGAAGTTTGACCCTAAAATTCAAACTTCAAACACAATTCTAGGTAGGAAAAGGAAAAACAGGGTATTTGAGGAGGAATTTTGAATTTGTAATTAGTTGATCTTTGTAAGCTGTATTTTCATAATAGTAATACAAGAAAATATTTGGCTCATTGTGTATTTTCTTTGCTTTTTGTAGTTGGTTTGTGTTTTTTTATGCTGATCTGCTTCACATGGTATCAGAGCAAGAGTTGTGTAGATAGATCGTCAAACATGAGGTACTTTGCACCAGGATTTATGGTTAGGGTTTGTGAGAAACATGAGAAAAATACCTCCACAAAAAAATTATGGTGGTGAGAGAAATACTATGGTGCTAGAAGAGGATTTTAGAGCTTTGCAGAGGTAAGTTCAAGCTTTGCAAATGAAGTTGCATAGAGAATTTGAGCTAAGACGAGATGATAAGAGTGAGGATGAAGCTGAAGAAGATGAGGTCTAGTTATAGGAATAAGAAGAGGCAGTAGATCCTATGCAAGCAAAATTGTATAAGACCATATCTTAGATTGGGAAGAGACCGAAGTTTGATGTTTCCAAGTATTCTTGAAATCTTAACCCAGAAGAGTTGATCGACTAGATCAATGATATGAGTTGATCAACTAGATCAATGATATGGAGGAATACTTTGAGTATGAGGAGGTTACAGATCCTAAGAAGATCAATTTTTCTAATACCAAGCTAAAGGGTCATGCTAGCATCTAGTGGAAGGGAGTACAGTTGGATAGAAATAGAATACGAAAATAAAGGATAACAAGGTGGGAATAGATGGTGGAGAAGATGAAGAGATAATTTATTCCATATGATTACAAGTCGCATCTGCTAAATAAAATGTAGGGTTCGACACAATCAATTCTATCAAATAATACGTAGAGGAGTTCTATAATATTCTATTAAGAATAGGTCATTATAAGGCTAACAAGGAGAATGTAGTCCATTACATAAATGGGTTGAGAGCAAGTATTCAAGAGGATCTAAGTCTAGTCAGGATGACCACCATAGAAGATGCTTACTAGTTTGCCTTAAATATAGAAGAAAAGCTAAATAGAATATTTGAGAGCAAGTAGAGAGGAAGAGGTCATGGTGGAAAAAATGGTGGGAGAACAAATGCAGGCCAACATAAGGAACACAAAAATAATGGAGAAGCAAGCAATAGTAAAGAATAGAAGGGGGAGAATGCTTACCACCCTCGTGAGTAGAATAATGGCTACCAAAGAGGAAGAGGAAGGTCTAGACAAGGGCCTGTAAGAGGAGGATTTTGTGGAACCTATTTACAATGTGGAGAGGGTAATAGAGCATACGAGTGCCCACAACACCAAGGGGGAATAAATAAGATGCCTGAAGGTAATTTCCAAGCTATTGTTGTAGATGAAGGTGTTGAATCTGAGCACTTTGAAAAAGTAGAAAGAGAAGAAGTTTTTGTTACAAGGACAATATTACTGAATGAGGAGAAAGATCTAGATCAGAGGAAGATTTTATTTCGCACAAGTTGTAAATGTGTAGGTAAGGTGTGTAATGTTATCATTGATAATGGTAGCACTGATAACCTAGTTTCATAAGGGATGGTTACCAAGTTATAGTTAGAGATAATGAGGCACCTGCATCCATATTGGATTTCATGGTTGCAAAAGGATCATTGGGCTTTAGTCAACAAGTACTTTTTGGTAAATTTTCATATTGGTAATTATCATGATGAGGTCCTATGTGATATCCTACCTATGGATGCTTACCATTTGCTATTGGTAAGGCCATGGCAGTTCGATCAACATGCAATACATGATGGGCATGCCAACACTTACTCTTTGACAACGGATGGAGTGCACCACAAGCTAAAGCCCTTGAATGAGGTGGACGAAAAGGTATGTAGCAGTGCCATAATTGTTTAGTAGATGGTAGAAAATTTTTGGATGGTCTGAAGCACGAGCATATGTGCTATGCATTAATTCCTAGATTTAAGGAAGAGCAATGCAAAGATATCCCAATAGAGGTCTCAGGTCTATTATAAAAATTCCCAAATATTATATCAGATAATGTACTCGAGGGTTTTCCACCAGTGAGGAACATCAGTCACCCAATAGATTTGGTATCGGGGGCTAGTTTACCCGATAAGGAAACCCCTAGAATGACTTTGTAGAAAGTGAAGAGCTAAATAGACAAGTCCAAGAGCTACTAAAAAAGGACTTATTAGAGAGAGCTTGATTCCATGTGTAGTACCTACAGTACTAGAACCAAAGAAATATGTGGAGTGAAGAATGTGTATAGATTCCTAAGATATTAACAAGATCACCATCAAATACAAATTTCCATTGCCAATGATGGATGACATTATGGACTGTTTGAGTGGATCCAAGTACTTCACAAAGATTGACCTGAAGAGTGGGTACCATAAGATCCATATCAGAGAAGGATATGAGTGGAAGACAACCTTCAAGACCAAAGAAGGTTTGTATGAGTGGTTGGTCATGCCATTTGGGATAACCAATGCACTAGGCACCTTCATGCAACTTATGAATGAGGTACTGAAGGATTTTTTGGGAAAATTTATCATTGTCTATTTGCATGACATTTTAATTTTTAGTAAGACTTCAGAGGAGTATATGTTGCATATTTGACGAGTTTTTGAGAAGGTAAGGGAGGAGCAATTCCTGATTAATTTCAAGAAGTGTAGTTTTTTAAAGAAGGATTTGGTGTATTTGGGATTTGTCATCTCAACTGAAGGTCTTAAAATAGACCCAAAAATGGTGAGGGTTATCATTGAATGGCCTAACCCAAGGAGTATTACAGAGGTAATATTATTTCATGGCCTAGTCAATTTTTACAAAAACATTATTAGGAATTTTAGTAGTATTTGTGCACCCCTAATGGAGACAATGAGAGGGGATAAGAATGAGTTTAAGTGGACTTCAAGAGAATATAAGAGTTTTGATATGTTGAAGAAGAAGGTCATAGAGCAACCTATTTTGGCACTTCCATATTTCAATAAGGTATTTCAAGTAGATTGTGATGCTAGTGGTAGTGTCATAGGAGTTGTGTTGAGTCAAGAAGGTAAGCTTGTTTCCTATTTTAGTGAGAAGCTTAATGATGCTAGGAAGAAGTATTCCATCTATGATCAGGAGTTTTATGTTATAGTTCAATATTTGAAGAAATGAAGACACTATTTGTTGCCAAAAGAGTTTGTTTTATATACTGATCATCAGGCCTTATAGTATATTAATAGCCAAGGGAAGGTTAATCAGAGGCACTTAAAATGGGTTGAGTTTTTGTAGAGTTATACCATTGTGTTAAAGCATAGGAGTAGGAATTCAAATAGAGTTGCAAATACCTTAAGTAGAAGGTTGAAATTGTTGATAGAAATGAAGGTAGAGGTTATAGGGTTTGATGAACTTAAGATTTTATAAAGTCTTGGAGAGCTTGCTTGGCACATGTTACTTTGAAAAAACTGAATGGTTGGATTTTCTAATCCAATATGGAATATTGTTCAGAGTAAACCAATTGTGCATTCCAAGGAGTTTGATGAGAGAGAATTTGGTCAAGGAGAAGCATAGTGGAGGGTTGGTTGGACACTTTCATGAAGATAAGATCATTGCCCTTATTAGTAAGAACTACTATTGGCTATAGTTACAACAAGACGTGAAGAAATTTGTGTAAAGTTTTAGAGTATGCCATAGGGCCAATGGTGTGAGATAGAACACTGGATTATATCAGCCATTACCTGTACCAGAGAAACCATGGGAAGACATCACTATAGATTTTTTTCTTGGCCTTCCAAGGACACAGAGAGGGAATGACTCCATATTTGTGGTGGTAGATAGGTTTTCAAATATGGCATATTTCATTCCCTACCAGAAAACTAGTGATGTAGTCCATGTTGTAGGGTTATTTTTCAAATAAATGGTACGACTACATGGTCTACCGAAGAGTATCATATTAAATAGAGATACCAAATTTATTGGGTATTTCTAGAGGACCTTATGGAAGAAATTGAAGAAAGTTTTAAAATTCAGTTTTGCATACCACCCTCAGATTGATGGACAAACAAAGGTGGTTAATAGGATCTTGGGTAACCTACTAAGATGCTTGGTCAAAGATAATACCAAGGGGTGGGATCTAGTTTTACCATAGGTAGAATTTGGTTACAATAATTTTGTCAATAAGAGTACTAATAAATCTCCATTCCATATTGCATATAGAAGAAGCCCAAGGAATGCTTTTGAGTTGAGGAAGATGGATAGAGGGGAAAAGAGTAGTGTTGAGGTTGAGGACTTTGCAGAGCACCTGAAGATATTGCATGAAGAAGTAAGAAAGCATATTTATAAGATGAACACTTAATACAAGACAAAGGCAGACTAGAAGTGGTGGTTTAAGGAATTCCAAGTGGGAGATGAAGTATGGTTCACCTAAGAAAGGACAGGTTTCCTGTTAAAACCTATAACAAGCTAAAAATGAAGAATTTTGGACCATGTAGGACAATAAAGAAACATGATTCAGGTAATGCATAAGAAGTAGAATTGCTGAATAGGTTTAACATATCACCTATGTTCAATATTTTTGATTTGTAATAATATCATGGAGATAATGATGAGGGGCCAATAACAAAAATTTAGGATATTCTAGCGTCTACTCCAAAGAAGGAAGAGAATTGAAGTCCTAGACAGCCGCATTGGTAAAAGTACAAGAAATATGCAATATGAAGAATATATGGTTATGTGGAAGGGTAGGCTTGTTGAAGACTCATATTGGTTGTCGAAGACAGATGTTGACCACCTTGGTTTTCCTCCAACAACAAAGAAGTGAAGGTTACTTCTCAATCTACCATGGGTGTCTAATGTAGGATCATCCAATGGTGTAAGAGTGATCTTGCATCATCCAAATTTTGTAATGGTTTTAATTTTATTCTAATTTTATTTAGTTATTTAGGGGATGTTAAAACATACCTAACCATGAAATAATCTTCCCAATATCTTGAGCGGTTTGGGAGATATGTAAATTTTAAGGTCTTTTACCCTACAAAAACTAATGAAGGTCTTAGAGGCGTCTTAGAGGGCTTAAAAATGGTGGTAAAATATTCAGGATATTACCAGGCCATGAACCCCTTGGAGAGCTTTCCAAAAACATGTGCCAATAGTCGTTTTGAGCAACGAGTGAGGAGTTATGACCTTAGGAAGTTTGTCCCTAAAATTCAAATTTCAAACACATTGTCCTATGCGGGAAAAGAGAAAACAAGGTATTTGAGGGGGAATTTCTAATTTGTAAGTAGTTGGTCTCTATAAGCTCTATTTTTAGAACAATAATACAAGAAAATCTTTGGCTCATTTTGCAATTTCTTTCCTTTTTGTAGTTTTTTTGTGTTTTTATTATGATGATCTACTTCATTAATCAATATGATTATGGTATTTTTAAGTTAAGAGTTATACTATGTTATAGGTTAAATTATAAATTAATTTTAATAAAATATTGAAGACCTTGTCATATTAATTATTGATTGACTAATGTGTTTGATTTATTAATTCACTATAGTTGGGATTATTAGGAGAGTAATAAATTAATGATATAGAAGAAGATTGTAAGTTTATAAGTAGATAAAGTATATTGTAAATTAATACTATAATTTCATGGCGGACAACGCAAAATACTATGGCAGCCATAAAATCTAGATAGCTTGCTCGAATTCATGGCGGTTATCAATTCCACCATGTAAATTCAAAAAATAAATTAATACTATAATTATAATTGAAGGTTGAGTAGTAAATATATCCAAGGGAATAGTTATGGTTTGAGTAACCAAAGAGCTATAATTGAGTGAGAGAAGTATGAAATTCTCTTGTTCATAATTAATAACATTTTTGAAAATATTTTGGTGTCTACTTTTAGAACTGAGTTATTGTATTCTTGTTCAATATTTTACTTGCATAATGCATGTTAGGCTTGTATATTAATTCAAAGAGTTGCCATGATACATATAATTATGTTCAAAAGTTTAATGGAGAGACCTATCAAGTAGAATAATTTAAAAAATAAGATGTGACTTATGATCATTACATACTATTGTATTGAAATATTGTACTTGGAAATGAGAAATACTTAAAATATGCAATGTGTAGATGATATGTTATGCAATTATTATGGATAATGAACTATCCTTGTAAACATCCTTGATATATTGTTATAAATTTTATTTTAAATATGACATATGAATTATTACTTTCTTTCTATATTAAGTACCTTTGGAAAGGATCTATAGTTAGCAAGATAGACAAATTATGTTCATTCAAGAAGATGATGAAATAATAGGGAAAATAATTAATTTGATTATGATATTTCTAGATGTTGCTTTACTTCCTTTATTTTAAATAAAGAAAATACCTAAATTTCTAGTGTTATATTCAAATTGAAGTACATAAATTCTCTTACTTGTATTCTTTTAATATATGAAGTTAGTATGAAATTTTGGAATGTTTTATTATAGCACTTTATTTTTGTGGTTTAAACAAAATTGATGAATAAGACTCTTAGGTTAGAAGGGGGTTATTTTTGGGTATTTTTTATTAAGTTCCATGTTATTATTCCTTATATTTGAGTTGTATCCAATCCTAGTTGACTTGTGGGAAGAAAATTCAACTAGGTAATTACGAATGTTAAACCCTAGCAATGAGGCTTTGATGGACCTAGTAGTTAGGATTGGTGATTCCTAGTGGTGATGCTTGGGTAATCTTAATTATGGATTGGTATGGGAGAATCCATAATATCATTCACTAGGAAGTATAGTGGTGGTACCTTGCAAGAAGGTAAGCGTATCAATGATCATTATCAGGTGAGTGGTAATTGTCTTAGGTAGTTTCATGGGTAGATAGAACTAACTAATCAGTAAGCCATTATGCCATATTAATCCTACATAGATTATTGTATGTAGGGTTAGGTAACAGGTACCACCTTTTAGTGTTAGGGAGGTAGTGTAGGGAAATGGGGGGACCACCTATGACATATTTTCTAATGGTGAGGTTAGAATAAGTGAACCCTAGAAATTATGGGAAATTGACCACTCTTATCCACTTGAGTGTATTTTGTAGTGACAAGGAACTCAATATGGTTATGCCTTAATACTAATGAATTTATTGTGTCATCTTGGAGAGTTAATTACTTTTTATAGGAAAAACATCAGCTCTCTCCCTTGGATCAAGAATGAGGGTTGTTATAGCTTGTATTAGAGCCTAGGTTGTGGTACTCAATGCTTCCTTAAAAATAACTAGGTTGGAATTTAATTAGTGTGCTAACATTAATAAGGCTAAAGTTTTATAGGGACCTTAAATTGATACACAAAAAATGGGTATTACATGCCATATTGACTAGTTTAACCACGAAGTAAAAATACTAAAAATTATAGACCTGTATTGAGAATTATTACTTTCCATAACCTAACCTAGCTTCTTGTTAGAAATGATACTTGTTTTTAGAGGGGCATCTTATAGGAATTTGATGATGGTAGGAACCTAGGGTTCCTAGCACATAAATTCATAAATAAATAAATAATAACCTAAAACTAAAAGAATCTCTTTTGGATTGTCGGGAAGTCCCTTCAATGTTTTAATAAATTTTTTGTATAATATTTCATGGATGATTGAATGATAAGTTCTTACAATGTTTTATACCCCTCTAGGGTTATAGGTGAAAGGTTGCAATGCTTCCTAACCCTAATCTTATAATAATATAATTAATTATTATATTATTTATTATTATATTATTTTATTATTATGACCATAGGATATAATATATTATTATTATTAATATTATTAATTAATGTTAGGATAGGATCCTAACATTCCACCCCTCTTGAAAATAGCTTTGTCCTCAAAGCTGAAACCCTATTTCTTTTATAATCACCATGTGTAAGGCCCTGTCGGAAGAGCTTCGTATGCCTTGTATCACTTGTTAAATGTGATACTCTAGCCAAAACCAACCAATTTAATTTTCATAAATGTTGATGCCAACATTCTTCTAAAGGAAACTTGAAATTTACTTGTATTCACCCCCACCAAGTTGCATACATCATGAATTTTTAGCATTTGGATACGGCAAGATGCAAAAGTGTTTGGTCATTGGAACACTTGTAGTACATATCCTTAGAAGATGTGACTTCTAACAATATTTTCAAGGGGTGTTATAATACTTTCCTTGGTAGCTTAAAAACAATACCGATTCACCATCGTTATTTAGATTAGAGGCGAGATCAACATATTCCTCTAATAAATACTTCACTAGCTTATCATGCTCTCCTTTGGGTGCTGTATTTTTTATTTATTTATTTTTTTTAATACAATAAAGTTTTTAAAATATAAGATGAATGTATTTAGTCACAAGGGTAACAAATAAATTTGAAAGTATATTCCGCTTTCCATAGTTTTTAAGGCTCTAGATCCCCATATTCCTCTGTAAAAGAAAAAAAGTTTACACCCTGAAATAAAGTTTTTGGCTATGTAAAGAGTCAAGAAAATTTACTTTTGGAATAGATCATCCTTGTTTTGGTTTCCACTTTCGTGCCCAACTGTCTTTGAATTCTCTTTCCTCCACGCATGCTAATTTCGAGCTCAAGTTGTGGCGAGATGTTCCCCAAGACAAATAACATGACATGAGGAATAGTGGTATCATGGTGGTCATAAACCACATATTGGGCGAACATATTAGGTCTTAGACTTCAGCTTGTGAATCTGCTCACATTTCCACTTGTAGATGTTTCTTCATCACATAATGTTGGACCAAGTGTAAAGGATGGATCTTCTAATCCTCCAAGTTTTTTTTTTTTCTAAAAGCCACTCTTGGTATGTTTGATAGCTCACATGTATGGAGCAATTGCTCTTGCCAACCATATAGCACGGACTTTATCACCCATATGAGGCCAGTAAGTTGTTTTTTCTTGTTTTACATTTGTTATATTGTGCAATGTTGAACGTATTATTTATTTCATTGCTTTATTGAGCTAGTATTACAATCTCTACGTAGCATCCAGTTCTTCTTGGACATCGGTCATGGAATCAAACCGCTTTTTGTCCAGAGTGATGCCAATGCACCCTCTTTGTGTCTCCTTTGTATTCACATAAATACCATGATTATTATTTTTAGACATCATTTTTGTTATAAGAGTTTGCATTCTATTCTGTGACCTCATTCTTTCCATCCTACTGCAGTCAGCAGAAATGAATATGCAAACTATCGTAAGCAGACCCAGCAGTTTCAAGTATGATATTTTTTTTGTTATTCAGAGAGACTGTAAAATCAATCTGGGCATTTATTACTAGATGTTGAGCATCTTTATCCTAGATCACATAGATCACTATCACAAGTTGTTGAGCAATCACAAATTATGTCAAGTATAGTTTAAGGATAAGCCCACGTAGCATATCTTTGCTACTGGATAGGTACTTGGATGAACTAAGAGGAATTATTGTGTATGTAGAATGAGCATAAAGTGTTAAAATACAACAAAATGGTAAGTTAGTTATGTTTTTCTTGTTCTACTATTCACACTTTGGTAACATAAATTTTGACATTGAGTATATTTGTAATTGAATTTGTGATGTATTTGTGTATTTTTTTACAGGCACTAAGGAAATTTAAATGTCGCATTTGGGGAAGATATTTTAGGCTTGGGACACAAAAGTGTGTTGTTTTATTTTAAGTAATCAATGGGTTAAATAATAATAATAAAATTAATTCGAAAAAAAAAGAGGCCAGCATCAGGAAACATCGGGTGAGATGGGCACAAAGAAAAATGTTTTTTTTTTTTTTGTAAATATGGAATATTCTGTTGATAATAATGGGTTTATTTTGGAATTCCACCTATGAAAGGCCCGCGACTTCTCCAGGTGTGGAGAAGCAATTGATCACTTGGTAAAAAAAAAATATGAAAATGATTTGATGGGTCCAATTATTAGTCTCATATTTTGTGTGTTCAACTTCCCTTGGTCATGTATGTTTGCAAATATCTGGTGCTTCTGTACAGCCAGTTGCTGAGAGAAGTTCATCATTTGTTGTTGATCGATTCATCCTACTATAGTCATGGTAAAATTTAAGGCCTCTTGAGGTTATTGCTGGAGAATTTCATAGTAATGTGCTACAAAGGTTCTTGTTGCCATATATGCCAGTGCTTCTTGATCGTTAGACATTGTAGAACCAGTCAAAAGTGGTGTTTGATCAGATTGAATTTGTTGTGATATTGAAAACCAAATAATGAAAGGAGTTGGATATTTCGGTTATTTTCAATAATTAACAGTGTTTTTGTGGTCTTAGATTCTTGTTGTCTATCTGATTTCAAACAGATTGCATACTATGATGACATCTGTGCCATATGTGAATCCACTTATGCTATTTCAGATTTTTATTTTTCACCTATTGGTGGTGGCCATGGGGGCGGTCTCGAAGGAGATAGGCATCCACTAGTAGTGATATCATGTGCAACTGGCAGTATATTTCTTCCCAATGGATCATATGCTAATTTTGTAAATACACTTACTTCATTAACATTAATTAAATTATTCCAAAAATCATTGTGAACAGTATTGGAGATATTGGAAAAACTTGTTTGTTGCTTTAGGGTTATATTAGGTTGTTTTCCACATTGATGGTTATGTCCATCACCCATATGCAAATATGTAAAACACTATTTTTTGGAAGCCTTTTTATTTGATATCCCTTTCTTCTTGGTACACTCTTGATGGTTACATTTTTAGGGTTTTGAATTTTTTTTGGCAGTGCAATATGTATTTCTGAAAGTTCTTTTGTTATGGGCTCATCCAGAGAAACAATTAATTTAGGGTTTGGAGAAATATGTTTAGTTGCATTTTTTTCTTTATTGGGAAGAGCAATGGGTACCACCTGGGATTCGTTGGCTATGGGTTATTCCTCCACCTAGGATTCCGTGGCTATGGTTTCTTCCTCCTCTACTAGATATTCCATGGCTAGGGTCTCCTCCTCTTGCATTTCCATTAAATATTGTATAATACGATCAGAACATTCCATTTTTTTTTTGTTTTTGTTCAATCATTCTTCTAATTTTTGCAATGTCATTTTTAATTTCCTTGACCAATATGGTTGGATCCATAAGGCTCTGATACCATATGGTAGGAACCTAGGGTTCCTAGCACATAAATTGATAAATAAATAAATAATAACCTAAAACTAAAATAATCGCTTTTGGATTGTCGGGAAGTCCCTTCAATGTTTTAATAAATGTTTTATATAATATTTCATGGATGATTGAATGATAAGTTCTTACAATGTTTTATAACCCTCTAGGGTTATAGGTGAAAGGTTGCAATGCTTCCTAACCCTAATCTTATAATAATATAATAAATAATATAATTAATTATTATATTATTTATTATTATATTATTATGACCATAGGATATAATATATTATTATTATTAATATTATTAATTAATGTTAGGATAGGATCCTAACGAGATGATGGCTATGTAGGGAGAAGCTATAGCTTGACCCCTAAAGGAATCTAGAAGATCAAAATATTCCAATGAAAGGATGGAAAATATTACATCAGTAGTTAAGTTACTATAAGAGAAGATGCAACAACAACAACAAATGTTAGAAACACTTCTTAATCAAGAATTCAATAATCAAGAATCAAAGGTTAGACAAGAATAAAAATCCTGCTAGAGAAGTCCAAGGGGGTAAAGGTCATATTGAGGCTAAGATTTCCAAAGACTTGAATAATGAAGGGTACCTAAATCTAGTGGAAAAAAGAAGGTAATGTGGCCAAAACATGGTTGAATGAATTAGATATCTACTTTTCCATAAATAACTACTTGTCTAAAATTAGAAATTATTTGGACCACCCTTCATCTACAAGATGTTGCCTTGGAATTATGAAATACATTTAAGGTCGGTAGAGAAATTCAAGTGGTGGATCTAAAATGAAAATTTCAATATAGTTATAAGAAAACCTTTTTAGTGAGTCAATGCTTTTCCAATATCGATATTTCCTTACCTAATGGATAAACTATTTAGCACTTATATGTAGCACCACAACATGCCTATGCTATAAATCTAGGGATGGATTAGATTATAGCCCATGGTTACCTAATCAATTTCAAAAAAGTGGATGTATTATACTAGTAAACATAAGCAAAGACTAAATATTCAAAGCAAACAAGGGTCTTTATAAACCTATTTATTACAAGCCTTGCAACTTAATAAGGTAATTAAAAGAGGCAAAATGTTGTATGTAATAAAATTAAATAAAAAAAAGGGAAGTAATGGAGATTTGTAACTACTTAAGAAGCATCCAATCTTGCATGAATTTATAGATGTGTTTCTATAAGATCTTCTAGGACTTCCACCTCAAAATGAATTCGACTTCATTATTAAATTAATATTGAGAGCCAAACCTATTAGTAGGAAACCCTTTAGAATGACCATTATTGACTTGTAGGAGTTAAAGGTGCAACTCCAATACTTTTTGGATAAAGGGTATGATTAAATCTAGTGTATTGCCTTGGAGTGCTCTAGTTTTATTTGTAATGAACAAGGATTGTTCATTAAGACTATGCATAGATTACGGGATGTTAAACAAAGTGATCATAAAAAATAGGTATCCCTTACCAAGAATTGATGATCATTTTGATCAATTAAAATATGCCACCATTTTCTTAAAAATTGATCTAAAAATTTGATACCATTAGTTGAGAATTCATGAGGAAGACACTCACGTAACAAATTTTATACAAGATATCAATACTATGAATTTATGGTTCTACCATTTAGATTGACAAACATACTAGTGGTCTTTATGAGCCTAATGAATAGTGTGTTTAGGAAATATCTAGATCATTTTGTGTTGATATTTCTAGATGACATCTTCATTTACTTATGCACCAAATAAGAACATGACCATCATTTAATATTGGTTTTAGAGGTGTTGAATAAGAATCAACTATATTAAAGGTTGTCAAAGTGTGACTTCTATATTTCACAAGTATATTATTTAGGATATATTATCTATAGAAAGGATTGTTTTTTATCAAAAGAAGACCAAATTCCTACTAAGATAACTTGCACCTACCAATGTGTCCAAAATTTGAAGTTTCATGGAAGTAATTAGTTATTATAGACACTTTGTGGAAAACCTCTCAAGAATTACATACTATATTATTAGCCTTAAAAGAAAAGGAAAAGATTTCAAATGGATGGAAAAATGTGAGGCTATATTTGTAACTCTTAAGAATAAGTTTACTACAACACCAATTCTCAAGATGCGTGATCCTTTTGGGAACATCATAGTATGTATAGATGCTTCTTTAGAAGGGTTGGGAGAATTTTTATCCAAAAGTGAAGCTATAGTAGCCTATGAATATAGAAAACTTAAGAATCATGAGTTGAAAAGTGCTACTCATGACCTAGATATAGTAGTGGTTGTCCATGCTCTTAAGTTTTGGAGGAATTAATTTTTGGGAAAACCTTTTGAGTTAAGATCCAATAACCACAATTTAAGTTATATCTTTATCCAAATGATGTTGAATGGAAGGAAAAAAATTTGGATAGAGTTCTTATCTGAGTATGAATTTGGTATATAATATATAAAAGGAAAGGAAAATAAGGTAGTTGATACCTTGAGTAGAAGGAGGAATATAACAAATTTAACCCAGAGTCATGTTGACTTGATTGAAAAAGTAAAAAAATGCAATTAGAATATCCTTATTGCACCAAAAACCAAATTCAACTAGAGAAAAATCCTAAAGGAAGTGAGGAATTTTAACATAAAATATAATCTATTGTTTTTCAAAGATAAGGTTATAATTGTAACAACCCACCAACTCGACCCAAGGGAGAGAGTAATTTTTTTCACCAAGGATTAACTCACAAATAAGACCCGGTATATTTCATCAGTATAAGGCATAACCACATTTTGAGTTCATTATCATTGCAGATGATAGTTAAGTACACAAAAGTGGTCTATTTCTCATACTTGTGGGTTTCACTTTCCCAAAGATCATCATTTAGAGAAGATGTCATCAGTGATCCTCCAACTTTTCCCATACCCTCATTGGTATAGAACAACTTGACCTCATTATAGTTATTATCTTTAATTAAAGAGGGACACATGTTACCTAACCCTACATAATTCCATCTAGATAGAATTATTCTAGCATAATGCCTTAGTGATTAGTTAGCTTCACCTCACTATGAGCTTAACTAAAGCCATTACCACTCACCCAGTAATGATTATGGTCATTCTTACCTCATCACAAGGTGCCACTACTATACTATATTATGAATTATATACCATATTATCCCATACCAATCCATCACTATGATTCCCAAGCCTCACCACTTTGGACCACCCAATCCTCAATACTTATGTTCATTCGAGACTCACTGTTTAGGGTGTATCATTCACAAAAATCTAGTTGATTGCCTCATCGCATCCACACTAGGATTGGGTACATATCAACTTAGGGGTTTACTAAAATGGCTCTAGTTCATGCCCCAAATCCCTTTTCCAAAGTCCATGAGTCTTAATATTAAAAAAATTCTCTCCAAAAAGGAAATAAAGTGTTATCATAGTAAAACATACCACATTGATAAGAGCTAGAAATTTAAAATACTTCTTCAATCTCAAATATAGAATTTTGCATCTCCTTATTTACAATGGAAGTACAAAAGCAAACTTTAATAAATCATAACCATAATAGATTAACACATACTATACTTTTTTAAAATTAACTAACTTATTCCAATAACATAAAATAATGCCAATAATTGATCTTCCATTGTTTGGAAAAGTATCAAATAATATAACAAGAATATTATTCATAAAATATTTATTCCTTCTTCATTTTCATGATATACATAACAATTTTGAACTCAAAAATATTACATTTAAATATTTTAATACATAAATAATTTCTAATCTCATTTTCCTCAAGGCCTTCCACTTGTTGGGTCTTCTCCAACAAACATTGAAAGTAAATTCAGGGAAGAGGACAACTCTTACATGCATATGCAAGCCTAACATGCACTATGCAAGAAACATATAACAATGATAACATATGCATCATGCAAGAAATTTTAGGCAAGAACATAGATATAATACCATATATTCCTTAGCTACTCAAGCCTCATCCATTTTTGAAAATCATTAATTAAATGTTAGCTTTTGAAGCTTAATACTTAAGATAAAATTCACCAAAATATTAATAGTAAAGTTACAATCTTATATATATATGATAATGGTAATATTATAGAAGTATAAAACTCATAAATAACTTCAAGAATCACTCATAAACTAGCCATTAACAAATGCTCACAAAAATAGTACAATAGCTCTGAAAGTAAGTGTCATGTCTCGTCACATCATATCACTTTACAAATACACATACACTACACAAATAATTTAATGTGACTCTTCATGTGGATCACTCTTGAACTTCACTCTTCTAGAGACTCTTCCACTTCCTATTCTATGGATATATGTGCACATGGACAACTATGCACATTTACAATACCAAAATACTTTGCACACTTTAATAATACTTGTGCACTTATTAAATTTCATAAAGAAAATCATAAATTTTAATCTAGAAGAGTCTTCATATCTAATGATGTACCCAATGTGTTACATTAGCATGTACCAAATAATTTAATATATTCCAACACCCCCTATATTACATTATTTGGTTATTGAAGACTTCAGTCCTCAATATGGATCTTCTTCTTTGATTCTTCAATCTATCTCTTTGAAGTTGATTCATGAACTTCCACAAAACAATTCTTGTTTTACCTTTATAATGTGACTTATTCTATTATTTCTTTTTATTTATTTTATTTTGTATCTTCTTTAATGATATATCTGCTTTCTTCATATGATTTCTTTCCTAATTTCTATTCCTTTCTTGTTCCTATACTGTTAGTAAAGATTCTTCTTCATTATGATGAGTTTGTAGATCATAATAATATTTACTTGGATTTGATGATTCTTTTTTAAAATAATCATATGAATCATTTATTTTAACCTAAACCTTCCCTTGAGAGAGTTCAAAAACAATTAATGAAAGGTATATAATTAAACACCCTTCTATATTAAATAAAATGGTTCCTTGAGATTCCCAACAATAATTTAAATGTTTTCATTAAGATATCCTATAAAGGTAATAAATTTCCCTTCTTTAGTTTCTTTGAAGAATGAGCTTAATTTATATTTTAGAACATTAAATATTTGAGCTCCATCAATATTGGAATTTAACCCATGTGAATAAAATATGAATGCATGTAGTATTTCTTAACTATCTTCATTAAATACCTTCTTCATTCTTTCATCCATAGTTTTTTTTTAATAAGATGTATTTGATAGAAATTAGTTAGTTTTCTAAGTTTGCCCTTAAGTTGAATCCTTTATTTCTCCCAAATTTTAGGCTAAAGACAATTTTGAATGGAGTTTTTTATTCTTCAAAATTTTTAAGATTGACTCCCTAATTTCAAAAATGTAACTTCTTCAAAAAAATTTAATCTAATGTTGATGTTGAATACCTTATAAATATAAACTTAGAAATTCATAAATTTATTAAAAGAATATTTGCAAATTTTTAAAAACTAAATTTGATGTCGAAAAACTTAATATTGCATTCTATTTAAATTGCAAATATTTCTAATTGTTTTGTAAATAATCAAATTACAAAACTTTTAGTTTAGTCCTTCAATTCCTTTAAACTAATTTTTAATCATTCACAAAAAAATTAAATAGCACTTAATCTTATTTCTAAGGTTTCAAATTTTAAAACTTATCCCTCCAGAGTATATAAGTTCACTTTTATCCTTAGAAATAATAAGTGTATATATTCCTTATATTTCCTTATTCTAAATGTGCATAAATAAAATTTGAATAAAATGAATTACCCTAACTTTAGCCATGGTAATTCCCTCTGGTCAACAATGGTTGACTGTCAATTGATAAGCGCTCCCCTTTTATGAAACCTTTGTTATACTTTGTGTTTCCTTGGAATATATTTTACCTTCTCCTTCTGATTGACCAAGTTAATACAAATCTATCACATGCACTCTGTAATGTATTCAACCTTTGATTTTTTGACTCCCTACATGGATTGAACTTTATTCCTTTCAAATTCCAAATGGTACCTCACTTCTTACTCCCACTTTACCTTCAATTAATGGTTGGGCTTATACATCCTTCTATTTCATGTGCATCTCTATGAAAATATTTCATTGACTCCTCTCTATTTTTTTTTTTTTTTAAATTCCCTCCTTGGAATGGGTTCTATAAACTCTTAACATTCCACCTTATGTGTGCCACATGGCACTTAATCTCTTACACTACTCTTAAATTGTCTTCTTTGTTCTATCAAATTATTTTCTTGCTTGGGTGAATGGTATTATGGCTTTTTGGGTGTTACTTCATAAAAATATGAATGCCTCCTTTTACCTTGGCATCTATTTGACGTTAAAGATTATCCTTATCTCTTATTACACGTGTATTTCACATGCAATGTGTCCACAAAAACTTGTAACCGCCATGAGCCCTAATCCTTCTATCTTCTACGTATTCTCTTTTATTCTTACACAAAAAAATATTCACTTGCACTTCATGGGAAAAAATCTATGGCTTTCTCAACACTTATGATGGCGGTGCTCCTTTGTACGGTCATGGAGCTTTCTTCGAATAATGGTGGTGCTTCTTTGTACAGTGGTGCTTCTTCCTCCTAGGAAAATGGTGGTGCTTGTTAGAGGTGGTGCTCCTTAGTGTTGGCTCTCCTTTGAGTTATGGTAGCTCTTCTATGGTGGCACTTATTTTTATAGTGGTGGATCACCCTTGAATAGTGGCACATTTTCTTACCAATTTTCTACACCAACCGAATTCTCTTACTCCTCCTTTAGATTATGGATATCTAGTGTCTTGAGACACTGAGACATTTTACCTTATTTAAAACCATTTTTCAGTCTTTAACTTACTCAATCAAATGCTTTTATTTTAATTCCTTTCACTTTAATAAATTTGTATTCTTATCAACTATAAAACAAAATTTAATAATAAGGTTATACTCTTCTTATTTTTCCTTTCTAAATAGTTCTTACTTAGATTTTTGTTTTTTCAATATTGAAGATTTAAGATGTAAATGCTATTAAAACCTTTTGCTTGAAGAATTATTTTAATATTTCTCCTTAATATATTAGTAATTCTAATATGGTGCTATAAAATACTTAATTTAAAATAAATTTAAATGATCAAATAATAAAATTATGTTGCACCAATATTGCATAATTTTCTGGTCTCCTTTTTGCTAGTTTTTTGGTGATTTAATTCACCCCTTATCGTATCCTAGATTTTGTAAGTTTTGTACCTTTATTCTCCTTCAAAAAACTTACCAAATTATTAGTTCTAATTGTTGCTCAACTTTTTACTATTTTTTTCCAAATAACTCTTCCCAAATTTGCCTTGAATTTCTCCAAAATTATAGTTCTTTATCTTCTTCTAATTATATCCACAAAACTTAATTCTATGGCTCCAAATATCCTCTAAAAATGATCCTTCAAACTTTGTCACTTGCAGCTATTAATTTTGCACAAATTTTATCAAAAAATTTCAACTCTTCAATCAACTCATCCTCTATTTCATTATCCAAAACCTACAAAGAATATCTCTATAATGTTACCTTATTTTATTGTATTAATATTATTTAATATCTTGTTCAAGGGCACTCCAAAATATACCCAAATTTTTTTAAATTTGTAGCTCAAAACCTTCTTCAATTTAGAATCCTTCAACCCTTCAATTTCTCCTTCAAAAATTTGCAAAATTATCTGTTCTCTCAATTTTATTATCAAAATCTGACTTCAAATTCAACCTCCTTCACTATCTTCTTCCTCAAGAATTTAAATTTCTTGAGATATTAAAAAATATTCTCCAAAATTTGGCAAACTGCTTGCGAAAATCTTCTTCTTTTGTGCTTGTTGTATGGTGACAATTGTCCAAAATCCTTCTTATTAGAAACTTCTCCTTGCTCATAATCTCCTATCATGAACCTTCTCTAAATATCCTCCAATGGTTACTTCTCCAACTTTGCAAAGTTACTTCTCCTTTCTTGTAATCTCCTATCATAAACATTCTTTAAATCTCCTTCAATGATCACTTTCACAGTAAGGCTTTTTCTAGCCTTCTTCCTCTTCTCTTAATTCTTTTGAGACCACTTCTATTGGGTCTTATAATTTTTGAACTCTTCAACTCCTCTTCTTAAAACTTCAATGAGACCTTTTCTTAGTCTCTTCAATCTTCCAACTATAGAAATTTTACAATGAGATCACTTTTTTGGATCTTCTAAATCTATTGCTTCTCAATTCTACAATAGGACCTTTCCTTAGTCCACCTCTATATTTAATTTTCAATCTTCAATATTTCAAATATGGAAGCTCTTCAATATGACCACTTTTGGGTCTCTTCAACTTCTCCAATTTGTAGCCTTCAACCTCCAATATCCAATACTCTATGGGAACCTCCTACACAAGTCTCCTCAATATTCAATATGTATTCTTCAATCTACAATCTTTAATCATCAATCTTCTAAATCTGCAAGTTCTTTAATATGACTTCTTTTAGATCTCTCAATCTCCTCAATGTGAATGTCTGTATTCATGACTTGTAATCTTATTCTATCCAAATTTATTCTTGGAATACGTAAATATTCAAACTTCTTTAGTTTTTCTTTCCAGAGATAATCTCTTAACTTCACTAGTTTCTCCTTTACCAATTGAAATATAATTTGTAACTTTAAAACCTCTGCAAGTCAAAACCTTGTTGTGGCTTTGATACGACTATTAGCTTTTGAATCTTAATACTTGAGATAAAATTTACAAAAAAGATTAATAATAAAGTTGCAATATGATATATATGATAATAGCAATATTATAGAAGTATAAAACTTAGAAATAAATTCAACAATCACTCATAAAATTATCATTAAAAAATTCTCATGAAAATGGTACAATATATTTGAAAGTAAGTGTCACATCTCATCACAACGCATCACTTTACATATACACATACACTGCATATATAATGTAATGTGACTCTTCATATGGAGAACTCTTGGCCTTCACCCTTCTAGAGACTCTTCCACTTCTTATTCTATGGACACATGTACACGTGGAAAACTATGCACATTAGTACTAAAATACTTTTCACACTTTAATAATACTTGTGCACTTATTACATTTCATAAAGTAAATCATAACTTCTAATCTAGAACACTCTTCCTAATCTAATGATGTACCCAAGGTGGTACATTAACATGTAAAAAATAATATAATATATTCCAACATTAAAGCATTCAAATAATAAATCTCATTAAGATATATTCCATTCTTTTCTCCATTCTTGAACCCATTTATAACCTTTGTATTTAATCAAAATTCATGGAATACTTCAACATTAACAGTTAATTCCTACCCTCTAATATAATAAATGTTGATTAGTGGATATAAAATAATAAATGCAACATACTTTATTCAAGCAAGCTCCATTCCAATAACTCAATAAAACTTATTGATAAAAGTCCTTAATACTTATACAAATAATAAAAAATATATTCAGTCATTCATTAATAATTCCATTAAGTTTTTTTTTTTTTTTGGATTAGTAACGGGTTTTATAAGGGACCCAAAACCTTATATACAAGCTGTAAGGAGGATCCCGTGAAGGTTCGAATCCCTACAAAACAAACCAAAATTGGTCCAAAGACATGGAATAATTCCATTAAGATTTATCAGACATATCTATTAATTAGTTTTTTAAAGAAACATACCAAAATGAAAGAGTTTGACCACATAATGTATCATATTAACTTATATATATATATATATATATATATATATATATATATATATATATATATATATATATATATATATATATATATATATATATATATATATATATATATATATATATATTCAATACCATTTAATCATTTTTATTTGTTGATAAAAAGGGTTTTGAAATGTCCCAAAACCTTTTACACAAATGCAGCAAAGACAACTAGCCAGAAACGAACTAATTGAAATGAAAACAAACAACTTCAGAGGGGAATAAAACATCCAACTTTAAACCAGAAAGAAGGCATAGACAAAAACAAAAAGGAACAAGGGTCCAAACCACAACATCCGAATTTAAACCAAAAAAAAGCATAAACAAAGACAAAAAGGAACAAGGGTCCAAACCACAACAACGGTACCCAAAAGAAAATTAAAAAAACATCTACAGAAGGTCCAACCAAAATTACTGCATTAAGATTCAATTCCAATCCATGTCAACAAATGTAATTATTATTTTTATTGTAATTTACATTCATTTAGAGGTTTATAAAACAAACGAGCTACCATCTTTCATCAAGTTAACATAGTTTTCCTACTTATGTAGGAACTCTTTAAATTAAAAAGTGAAAAAAAAAAAAAAAAAAACAAGGCGTTTCATTGCCATTTACAACCTTTGCTTAGTCTATGAATCTTATATTTAAAGGACTTATTGAATAAAGTGTGAATAATCTTAAGCACTCACCACATCTCGATACCTTTCTTCTTAGTTATAAAAGAAAGTTATAGCTCACCAGCCCCCACCATGCTTCCATGACTTGGTCTGTACATTACAAGCCAGGAATAATGTTATAGTAATGGTCCTTCAAAGTAAATGAAGAATCTCACAGACATGAACATGAATGTGACGTTGTATAAGCTCGCAATGAATAGTAATAGTACATATTTCTGAACTAATATAGCTTCGTTTACAGATATTTTTGTTTTTTTAAGCATAATATTAGAATTAGTTTAAAAGCATGATACCAAATATTTGAAGCAAATTAAATTTATTTAAAATTAACGATATTAAGTAATTTGTAAATTTATTTCATTAAGAACGTAACTTTGGATACCATCTCCTCCAACTCATCAAAAGAAATTGAAAGTTCAAAGAGAGCCCGCATTTTTCTTTTTAAAATGAAATTAAAGTAAAAGAGAGCGGCCTACATTGTTCCGGATGTTGGAACAAAAGTTGGCACCGTAAAAAGTAAAGTGTTGCCGCGTGAAATGCGTGAATGTAATGTAAACTTTACATTACCTAGCTTTATTTCGCCTAATTTCCAAAAATATAAATGCAAGCTGTTCCTCTTTATACAAAACACTCGAGCACCTATTTCTTGAGGAATGTTGGATCTCTCGACTAATTGTCTGGTCGGCATATAACTGATTGTAAGGTTCAATTTTACTTCGTATTTTTCGTCTTTTAATTATTAGGTATAGCTTTATTTTCTTTGTTCATTCTGTGCTGTGGGACATCACAGAATTGTAGATTAATATTTTGATACGTTTGTCTCTTTTAATTTCTAATTTCTTTAGAACAGCTTTATAGCAACTCTAATTAATGAAAAAAAAAAAAAAAAACGTAGTGTTAGAAGTTTAAAGATCACGTCATGTTATAGTCTAATTTACTTGAATCCATGCTTAAGATTTAAATATATTTATTAATTTCTTAAAAGCCAATCGAATGATGAATGCTTTTTTCCTTCCTCCTTGATTTAGATTACAACTTTTTATAGATGTAAACCCATAATGATCGAGTATTCGATCTGCCCTCGGTCTGTGCTGAACAAAAATCCAACTCATTGAGCATGCCATTTCTTTGTAACCTTGTAAATCATAGTCAATTTTATGTCTAGAAAAAACATTACAATGAATCCTGTATAAAAGGAACAGAGGGTTTATGTGTGTAAATCTAGATTTATAAATCGCTTAATCAGATTAATCTGAATTACCAACGCATTATCTAACTATTTCATGAAGCTTCAGTTCTGTACCTCTTAGAAGATTTTGTATGGGATAGTCATGCAAGTAATCATGTGTTCATAATTATATAAAAGGAAAATGATTTGTGTTTTGGATGATTTGACAGCCATATGAAGTCTATCAACCTGTCTTCTTATTTTGGTCTCTAATTCGTCTTCCACATAGTTCACTGAGATGTTTTAAATTCTTTAAACGAGGATCATGCTATGTTGCAGGCCAAGGAGACTTAATTAATAATGGCGGCACTAAAAGGAAAAGTCGCAGAAAAGGTGTTGTCACAAAGAGAAAAAGCCAAACTTGATTCACCAATATTCATAACAAATGTGGAGAGAAAAGATGAGGAGGATAAGAGGTTAACTCTAGCAGAGATAGCCGAAGAATCATTACATGCCGACAGAATGGCATGGGCCAGAGATCACAAACATGATGGATGGGATAAGGACGTACGGTCATGGTGTCACCAAGTCAGGCTAGGATTCCGTCAGCTGGGAAGATCAGCAAGGGGGTCGTCGGTCTTCATAAAAAGAGTGCCCAAGTTTCTCAAGACATTAAACGAGAAAGCATATGAGCCTTCCGTTGTCTCCCTCGGTCTTTTTCATGACCGGATCTCTCCAAAACTCTCTGACATAGAGCACTACAAATTGGACGCCGTACACGAAACCGTGACATGGGGCAAGATGTCCGACGAAGACATTATCGTCAAGGTAAAGGCGTTGCTTCCCGGCATTATTGAGAGCTACGAGGGAAAATTTGACTGCAAGCAACAAGAATTGCTGGAGCTGGCGTTCACTCTGGACGGGTGCTTTCTTCTCAACATTTTGAATCTCATGAAAAACCTTTCCGCATGGTTTCTGGATCCCATTTTCAGAGTCCAATCCACTCAGTTCGATATCTTGGGTGATATTCTCAAGCTTGAAAACCAGATCCCCTTCATACTTACCGTAGAGCTGCTGGCAATGAAGAACGATGTGCCCAGATACAGAGCCAAGAAAATGCTGCTCAAAATTATCTGTGAAGGCCTAATTACAATAGCCTCCCCTTTTTCATATTCCCTTCTCCCAAAAGCAGGAGCCACAGATCTAGACAAAAGGGAAGACCCAATACGCCAAGTACAATTGGAGGAAGCTCTGGATAAGTATGTGGAGGAGCTAGCTGATTACAATCACGCCTTGGGATTTTTCCATGATTTCATTGTGAAAGAGGGAGGAAACAGAAAAAAGAAACCCACAGGGATTTTGCAGAATGCCTGTTCCTGCATCGAAATCCCAAAGCATTCGCAGGAGCAGGAGTCCCGTGATTCTGATGATCACCGCCGCCGTCTTCCTTTTCCTAATCCTCTGCGTCGACTGCAGGAGAGAAATATGTTTCATAACAGCTCTGTTCTCAATCTTTTTCATCGACCTCAGCCTAGGCAATTGATTTCTTACAACTATCTGACTCTGGTAGCATCGGCCACGGAGCTACACAGGAACGGAATGACGTTTAGATCGAACGAAGGATTCCCCTCCATCGACTCCATCCGTTTTCATAAACAGAGCACCAGTTTTCACCTGCCCACCGTGCGGATAACTGGCCTCACAGAAGTGGTCTTCAGAAATTTAATGGCGGTGGACGTTTGCCAGGAAAATAAACTCAGCGTTATCTCCCACTATGTGTTGCTGATGAACAATTTGATCAACGGTGCAGGGGATGTGGTTCTGCTGAGGAAGAGGGGAGCCATTCAGCACTCCCTTGCTACTGATCAGGACGTGTGCAACCTCTTCAACTCTCTGGCAATTGGAGTGGACCTCAATGTTGCTGATTCCGATGTCTTTGAGGACTTGAAATTATCAGTGAATAGTTGGTATACGAGCCAAACTATGGTCAAAATTACTCAATTAATTGACAGACAACCGAGGGCGGTAAAGTATCTGAGTGTATTTTGGGCTTTTGTTCTTGTGGTGGCTGCTTCCATACCACAGGCCATAAATGTTGCCGTCAACATAATTAAACAATTCCAGCCCCATTTATTCCCTCGCAAGAAGCTTGGTTGACAGGGCTGTATGAGCCGCAGAGAAGGGATGATGTGGAGAGCCTTTATTACTATTTCTCCCTCCTCTCCATCCACTCTTCATTTGTTGGGTTGATTCTGTAGGAGTTTGTTAGTGGTATTATTTTGTAATGGTTCTGTTCTTAAATAGAGGATAAGACTTAGTTATTATTTAGCTATTTTTGGGTTGTAGTGTTAGAAAAATAGGACACTATAATGAGAGCTTTTTGTTAGCTCTTCTCTTACTTTGGATAGTGCTCTTCTATGCCCGTTTGTATGATGTTCCTCACTTGTGGAAGATGTGTCCTTAAGAAACTCAAGTTTTATCCTCTTTCCTATGTAGGATAATTTCTATGGATAGTGCTCTTCTATGACCGTTTTTATGATGTCCCTCACTTGTGGAAGATGTTTCCTTAAGAAACTCAAGTTTTGTCCTCTTTCCTATGTAGGACAAGATGTTATGGTACAAAATAATGTAAATAGATTTGTAATACAATACTTTGATTTTGCCCCTTCTCTTTTGTAATCTTATTTTGTTGGTTTTAATGGCGCCTTCTCTGTACTGTTTCTTGTAGATAAGGGTTGATTGATGTTGTCTTTTCTTCTAGACAAATCTCTTCTTCACTTGGTTAATCTACTAATGAACCCAAGCTAATAATCTTGTAGATAATATGCCCTTGAAGGAGTAATTTATGTACTAATTTTTTACCTGTAATGAGCTCTTAGTGCACCTTGAATTTGAGACTCATCAAGTCTCAATTTTTGGCTTCTATCGCTGATTTAATGGTTGCCTTCTTCTTCTCCACTCCTTGGAGGAATTTCGATCAGCTTGGTGGCTTCTATAGGCCACAATACATTGCAGGTATTGAGTTCTAAATAATGTATTTAGACACTTTGATTATTTGCAGTTTTTTGTGTCCTTGATCTTTAATAATCAATACACAAAATAACCCTTTAAGAGTAACTAGTTTAATGAACTAGTATAGTGTAATGAACTAATAATATTTCTAACTTAATGCAATTTAATAATCTCACCTTATTGCTCCTGTAAACAAGCTCTCAAAGTAGTTTCAAATGGACTAATGATAACTACAAATTTCTTAATGTAGTCCTCTTCTCAATAATTAGATAATAGGAAGAATGTATCTAACTCCTATTAATGTGTAGGTAATAAACCTTAACAGAAACTATCTTTTGCACTTTCTTTGAGGACTTAAAATGCAACCTTCTATTTTACAACTTCCAAATTCTAATATGGTTCTTAATGAAGATATGTAGTAATCCAAATTAAGTGTTCAAGTAATGAACCTTTTGCACCTAAGTTGCTTACCTTTGATGATGAATATCTTGATGAGTTGATTCACCAATATTTTTTTTTGGAATGGTGGTTTCTTAGAGCTATGAATGCTTCTAGTTTGCTGCTCTGAAATTGTAGTAGATGATTTCAACTTCTCCTCCAAAATCTGGCTTGGAACTTTGAAGTCGTTTAGCTAATAATGCTATCTTGATTGTTGCCCTTTAGCAGTCAATCTATTCACCGAAATGTTGTCCTGCTAGAACCCTTCCTGTATTTTTTTGTGACTCCAAAAATATCTATCTTTGAAATGTGTCTTCTTTAGCTATGAAGGGCAATCTCCAAATCTTCTTGGATTTGGTAGGCTTCTTCTATATGATTTCATATTCAATATCTTTATCAGGTTCTGACTTCAAACATCATTTTCTTCTAAATAATCTAAAGGTCTTGAGGTCTTCATGAATATTCTCTCTGAAGGTTGACAATTTGTTTGCCAAATATTTCTCCTTAGAGATTTTTGTTGTATGGTGATAATTGTCCCAATTCTTTCACTATCTTTTGTAGTGAATTTTTTCAAAGAGTTATCCTAGGAACTTCTTTGATGGCTTCTCCAATTTTTGTAATGAGGCTACCAATATTTCTCCTTATTTATCCTTTGATACTCTCCAAGGTTTTTAGTCTTGCAGCTTCTCTGGTCTTCTTTATGAGACCTTTCCTTCAACCTTCAACTACGAAAGTGTTGGTAATGATATCTTCTTCACGGATATCTAGAACAAGACTTTTGATAGTCCTTCTCTATATATTCCAAGGATGGAAGTTCTTCAATGAGACCTTTTATGGGTCTCTTTAGCTTCTTCTAGAGGAAGTCTTCAATTAGCAAAGGATATCACCAATATCCTATCTTTCATGGACTCTTATCTGGAGTCTTCTTCAAGTTCAAGGACTCTTCTTTGGAGTCTTCTTTAGGTTTAAGGACTCTTCTCTAGAGTCTTATTTAGTTTCAAGGCTTCTACAACATTTTCTTCTAGATTAATGCTTCTATGGCCTTTTCTTCAACAATAAGGCTTATGTAGTATTTTCTTATGTAATAAAGCTTTTATGGTCTTTTCTTCTGCAATAAGGCTTATGTGGCCTTTTCTTCTACAATAAGACTTCTATCGTCTTTTCTTCTACAATAAGGTTTATATGGCCTTTTCTTCTACAATGTGTAGGTCTGAAACATGGCTTCCTTTAGTTTCATTTTTTTGCAATAAGATATTAGTAATATGATTATAAATCTTGTCAATGACGAATATTCAGTAGCTAATTTGTCAATCTAGTGGAACGAATGGTATGTCCTAGTCTTCACGAGTTTTCTATAACTCCATGGAAATATTCTAGCCAAATGCAATCACAAAAAAATTAGATCTAAGGTTTGCTTTTCCTCTCTATCTCTCTTCTGACAATGTTTGCATATAGTGGCACACAATGGCATATGCAGTTTACAAAGATGCAATAGAGTTCAATCTTATAGGAATAGTGATCTATTGTGGATCTCTCTAATCTTATTGACCTACAATAACTCTAATACCACTGTTAGCTTTTGATGGTGTATGCCAAAGGAGAAAACAATCACAATATATGAAATATGCAAAAATGTAAGATGTTAAAAAATATGTTATTAATAGAAAGTGATGAAAATGATACAATGCAATATGAAAGAAATGAACACTCCATAACTGATACTGAAGAACTACATTGTATCCATCACCGATCTATATAGTTATCTATATAGCACAACTATTACTTCCTACAGTGATATATAATCAATCAATATGAGGTTCTTTATATAGAAATATGGATTGCTTGGCCAACACTCTACCTATTTGTACAAGAAAAAACTTGCACATTTAGAACTTGCACATAGACACTTCTGCATTTATTATATTACTTGAAGTAACTAGATATCTACCACCTAAAGTAATCCACTACTCTAGTTATGTACCAAGGGTGGTACATTTACATGACCCAAATGATGTAATATACTATAACAGTTCAAACCATAACCCTCTACTTTTTTAATCTTCTCAAGGCAATTTCAAATTTCCTAAACCCTTTATATTCGAAGCAATGTGGTTGAAATACCTAGAGCTACAAGATAATATTAGTGAGTGGTGGGCTCAAAAAATACTCTAGGCCATTAATCTCTCAAGTGGATGAGAAATTAAGGTGGGTTAAAATTAATTTAATGATCTGAATAGAGATAGTTTTGGTCACATAAATGTGAAAAAAGAGTCCTTGAAGGCCCAACTTAAATATTTGGAGCGTAAGATTAAAACTAGATATTTTTTTTATGGAAACCATAATGGGAGATAAGAATATTTTGGTGGACCTGCACAATATTTTAGTGTGTGAGTAAATGCTATGGAAACTAAAATCCAAAGCCTTATGGTTAAAATAAGGAGATAGAAACACAAATTTTTTCCGTGTGTTCACTTTGAGGCATAGGAGTATTAATAAGATTAATGAAATTTTATAAGCATATGTTCAAAAATATATTGATATTCATGAAATTAGATTAAAATCCATAAAATACTTTGAGTATATTGGGGTAGAAGTCAAATGTGGATGAACAGGAAGAAAGAAAGCTATTATCTAGCATTCCACAACTAGAAACAGAAGAGATTAAGTCTATTTTTATCAACCCTTTTGAATATGAGGAAATTAAAAATGTGGTGTTTTCCATGTGAGGGTTGAAAGCTTTGGGCCTATATGGGTTCTCTCGTATCTTCTTTCAGAGATACTAGCACATTGTACAAAGAGATATTGGAAATGCTTTGAAAGAGGTTCAGATAACGACATATTTCAAGGGATGTTAATTCCATTTTTTTAATTCTTATTACTAAGTCTCACAAGATCAAGGATTTCAATTATTTTAGACCTATTAGTCTATGCAACAATGTGTATAAAATTTTCTTTAAGGTTTTGTCTAATAGACTAAAAATCTTCTTCCTGGAGATCATTGATCCAACTCAGGAAGGTTTTGTGGGTGGAAGATAGTTATTGGATGAGATTATTGTTGTGCATGAGATCATCCATTGTATAGATAAAACTAGGATATCAGGTATTTTTCTTAAATAAGATATGAATAAATCTCATGACCATGTCTTCTAGAAAATTTTGATAAAAGCTATGCATAAATTTGGGTTCCATTAATGATGGCTCAATTTTATCAAAGAATATATTTTTACATATTGGATTTTAGTCTTAGTGAATGGGTCAATAGTTGGGTACTTTAATATCTAGGGGGGGCTTCACTGAGGTGAGCCTCTCACCCCCTTTCTTTTCATCTTTCTTGTTTAGGTTCTTGGTAGAGCCATAAAAGCTAAGCCAGGTATCAAGGGTATTAGTATAAATTTATACTTTGATCGCATATCTCATAACCAATTCATCTATGATACTCTTCTATCCACTATTGGAGGAAATTCCTACACCCTTAATAGATTTTTCAAGCTGCATGACTTCGCTGATCTGATTAGCACTATAGATTTTGGTGGATCCACATTTTTAACTCAAAAAAATATTATTGTAAGACTCTAGACAAATCGAGTAAGATAGCAAAACCCTAGAGGTGAGCCTACAATATTTCTTATATTCTCATGCTCATCCAGTTTGCAAAAAACAAAATAAAAATACAACATAATATTTGACCAATCTTCAAAGTAACTCTTAGCTAGTGCTTCAAAAAGTAGATCGATACCTTATCGATTGGGAAATTGTAACCAAAATTAAAATATGGTGAAGAGAGAAGGGATGAGATGATAAAATTCAGCCAACCACATTCATTCAAATAATTCAACAAAGTTTATTAAGCATACCAGTGTGAAAAGATGCCATTTACACATTCAAATGATGTAACATGTAAATAGGACAAGCAAAATTGTACATAGAACTACTAAAAGGAGGAAGCAAGAATGTATTATCCATTAAATCATTACAATTGGAATCTGATTAGTGTAATAAGATATCACTAAGAAAATACAAATGATTTCTCCATTCAAATCATGCAATAGAGAAATGTAACTCTTCATTCAAATGATGTAACAAAGAGCCTCCTAGCTTTCTACCTCAACAAATAGAACTGATCTTGGTAAACTAGACACATCCTTGGTAAAAACTTGCACAATAATTGGAAAAAAAAGGGGTAACTAGAAAAGACACAAAGAAAAATACAATCAACAAGGATGTGCACTCTGGTATACCTCTTGCAAAAATATTGTGTAAAAACTTGATGATGTTTCCTGCTGCAACAACTCTCTTAAATAGCTTTATTACTTGGACCATAATTGCAAAAATTGTAACTGCCTTGATTATGGCCCATAACTAAAAATTACCCACAATAGCCATTATCTCGATTTCCTTATTTTTTTTTTAGGGTTAAGGGTTTAGGGTTTTGAGTTTAAGGTTTAGGGATTTGAGGTTTAGGGTTGAGCTTATTTTATGTTTAGGATTTAGTGTTTCCACCCCCATTTTACAATGTGACAAACCCTAAAGTAAAACCCTACATCTTAAATCCTTAAAGATAAGAAATATAGAACCAATTTTGCCAACCAAGTACAAAATCTAGAGATATAGCTCTTATCTAGATTTCTAAAATCTATAGAAATATTAAATAGCTCTTATTTAGATTTCTAACCCTACATCTAAATATTAAACTACTCCATATTTGGAATTAGATAGTTGTCTTTGAGATAGCTCTTATTTAGATTTCTAAAATCTAGAGAAATATTTATCCCACTATTATTTTTTCTAACTAGAACCAGGTTTGCCAACCAAGTACAAAATCTCACCTTCCTAATTATCTTGGTATCTAGTAACCTTTGCAGTTTTTTCTGCATAATAGGATGCAAAGTGGGATTGAAATTTCTTTGTTTCTGCCTAAAAGGCTTTGTATATTTATGAAGGGGTATTATGTGAGTCATTACCTTTCTGTTGAAGGTCTTCAGATCTTCATAACTCAAAGCAAAAACATCCATGTTAGTTTCAAAAAATTGATATATTGTTGCTTCTCTTTTCCTGATAGAGGTTTATTTATCCTAACAATATTGATCTCTTCCTCTATTCCAATATTAACTTCATCTAATTCATATTCCCGGACTAGAGGTTTATATGCTTTATCAAATTCATCAAAAAATCCTTCTAATTATACCAAATCCTTAGGGATCCTATTGATTTTTAGTTGTATGACTTCCATGGGCTCTCCAATAACATCCTTCAATTTTTCTTCATCACTTTCATCACAAAAAAAATCTAAAAATTCATTCTGCATAGTCATAAAATCATTAATGTGTATATCATCATGAAAAACTTGTAAATATACCACATTATCAGGGATAGATGGATTATAAATAGATATGGTTGGGAACCTTTCCATAAATCAAGTGTCTATCTCAAAGTTTTCTTCTCCTAAAACATTTTTGGTAAATATATTAGCATTGTGATTCTATGCTCTAGGAATAAATTGTAAATCAAAATCCAGAAAAAATATCTATTCCATCCAACACTACCTACTTATATTGCTTTAATCTAGGGTGTTTTGTTTGATATCTCCCTTTGATTAGTTGAATTATCAACTCAACATCTCCACTAAATTTGAGGTAATTAATACCCAATTCATTGGTTTTTCTTAGCCCTAGAAATAAAGCTTCATATTCTACAACATTATTTGTACAAGAAAATTCTAACATGTATGGTATGTTAAAATAGCTTCCATTGATTTCTATCAATAGTACTCCAACTCTTGCTCCTGCTTTAGATTTTTCCCCATAAAATGTCATAGTCCATAACTCAAAAGTCAAAATTCTATCAGTTTTGACATCTACTTTAGCCTTTAGTTTTGGATCTATATTCTTAGCATCGGGTACTTCCAAAAATAAAGAAGAATGCCAAATAGAGGAAACCCCATGTTATTTTCCTCAACATAATTCATGACATTATTCATATTATCATTAGGATCTTTAATTCAAATGAATACCTATTGAAGTTTTTTTTTAAATATAAGTTTCTCCTTACCCTACATTGGAATAGTGGCATATGACTAATCCAACTGAATAGTACCATCTAGATACTCTACCCCATGCCTAGAGAGTAATAAAAAAAATAAAGGATCCACATCGACAACTACAACATCCATCACCACTCCTTTATTATGATATTTTTCAAGATGGACAAGAAGTCTAGTTATAATACCTACGCAAGGTACTCTCCTATTATCCATGAAATAAATAAGAGGGTGCTCTTTATAAAAAAATAAATTCTAACTGATTAGCTACTTCTTTTGACATTACATTCATCGAAGCACCACTATAAAGAATGCAATTATGAATAACTTATTGGTCCCCATAGCCTAATTATACCTTAGTGATATGTAAACCCTAGTGGCTTAATTGAGGACAAGGCTCTGACTGCATTGTTCACAAGGCCTATGGGATTTTGAGACTTTCCTCCTGACTGATCATCTAATTTGGAGGCTCTACATTTCTTATAATGATACTTTGGAATAGTCATTAATTCTCCAAAAGTGATGCTAACCTTCTACTCGGCAACTTCTATACCCATATCAAACTGATTTTTTTATCATCAATTCATTTTCTAGTTTTCTTATTAGCCAAGTTATTGTGCTGCTTTTGGATAATTTATTCTACATTAGGCTCTTCAAGAATCGTTTGCAACTTCATATGATTTACATTTTTCTGTGAAATCACTCCTTTAGCGTACTCCTTTTGTGCAAGCCCTTGATCAACTTTGTTTTCCACTATTTTTTTCTTCATATTGATAGGATGTATTATTTCTACAGATTCAACCCCTTCTATTGTAGGTATAATCTTCCCCTACTTCATTCTATCAAATCTGGTACTAAGAATCTCACTTTAGGTTGATGCTTCTCCAAAGACAAAGGCTCTTTTCTAAATATTAGTGGTACATATGTCCATATCCCTTTAAAATTCCTATTCTCTAGTTTCATCCTTATGATTCAATCCTCTTGAGCAAAGACAACTATCCCAACTACTTTTTTTTTCGCCTAATGCTCTTCTAACTCTTGTGATCAAATTCTTATTTGGTAATTCTGCTAAACCATTCTCTTGGGGATAGTAATTTGTAGAATGAAAAATCTTTATGTTGTACCTAACAAAAAATTCAATCATCTCAAAAGAAGTGTAGTTGCCATTGTCTATGACTATCTTTCTAGGAACCCCAAATCTTATCAATATGTGCTCTTCTAAAAAATTGATGATCACTTATATAGTGGATTTTCTAAGATGTACTACTTCTACCCACTTCGTAAAATAGTCTATTATTTTAATGATCCACCTATGACATATAGAAGAATTAGAATTAATCTTCCCTATGAGATCTAATACCCATTGAGTAAAAGGAGCTTACATAATCAGTAGTTTCAAGGGCATGGCTAGAAAATTATTCTTTCATACAAAAATATAATAGTTATGACAACTCCTAACAAACAAGTAAACATACTTAAACAAGCAGGGCCAATAATAACCAGCTCTCATGATCATGTGAGCAATAGAATTTGGAGCAAAGTGACCCCCACAAAAGCTAGAATGATATTCTTTCAGTGCTTGAGTGACCTCTTTCTCAAAAAAATAGAGAAGCAACACACCATTTGGATGCCTCCAATATAGTCTTCCTTCTTGAATGTAATACCTTTGAGTCAATTGCTTGATAGACCTTATTTTGTTTTGGGGTATATCTCTTAGAAATAACAAGTTCTAAAGGTAAAATATAATACCATCATACCACCTACAATAAGAATTATCAACTACTCTTGCTTCTTATTGTTCATCTACTACAATAGTGTTATTCATAGACTCTCAAATGTTAGCCAAATACTTTGTTAATCCCTATCCTCTGACTATAGCAATTTAGCCATCCACATTGCAGGACTGTCTAAAGGTTCAGTCTGAGTGAAAATATATTTAACAACAATGTAAGGGATACAAACTATTGCCTTGTTGGATCCAAATATGCACTTGAAATGATCTAAAGCTTTGATTAATGCATAATCTTATTTTTCCAGTGAATAAAATTTCAATTTAGCACCCTTCAATCCTGTGCTCATAAAGGCTATAGGTCATTCATTTTTCTCTTCATCTTGTTAAGTTATAACTGCAACAATAATGTGTTATGAGGCATATGAATAGGTCTTGAAATCTCTGGAATAATCTAGGAAATTCAATACTGGAGCCTAATTAAATACATCTTTGATCTTCTAAAAAGTTGCACTATTTTCCTTTGTCCACATTATTTCTCCATTTATCTTGATCATGTCATTTATTGGCTTGGCAATCTTAGCAAAATCAAGGACAACCCTCCTAATAAAGTTAATATTTCCAAAGAATGATCTAACTACCTTAAGATTCTTAGGAGGAATTTTAACAATGGCTTCTACTCTTTATGGATCAATGCTAATCTCATATTTTGAAACAATATGTCCAAGTAGTTTACCTTGTGTGGACCCAAAAACATATTTTTTAGGATTCAAAGATATGCCAAACTCATTGCATCTCAAACACTTGAGTTAGATGTGTAAAATGATTTTTAAAAGTTTTTGAAAGACTTTAATATCATCAAGATATACAACCACTATCTTCAACATAAATCCCTTAAAAGCAACATCCATTGCTCTCTGAAATGTTGCCCCTACATTCATCAATCCAAAGGGCATCCTGAGATATTCAAATTTTTCCCAAGGTGTACATAAAGTTGTTTTGTGTTTGTGTTTTGGATACATTGCAATTTGATTGTAACCTAAAAATCCATCCAATTAAGACATTCTTGATGATCCAACCACTACTTGAAGCAAATCCTCATTATTTGAAAGTGGATAGTTGTCTTTTAGAGAGATATTATTCATATTTTTGAAATCTACACAAAACCTGGTCTCACCATTCTTTTTTCTAACTAGAACAACAATTGACACCTAGTACTAAAGAAATGAGATACAAATTATTGGTTATTCTTCATATTACCAAGATGCACTCGAAGTTTAACCAATTCCTCTTCTAGATTATTTGTAATACTATAAATTTTTAATATAAATGTAGCTTATGACTTCTTGGTCTTGACTAAAACACCAAGAACCCATGACTTCTCACCTTGTCTTTTATTGCTTTTCACTATTATTGCACATATAAAATATAATTCCCTCTCCTTACATTGTCACTTTATACTCATAATTTATAATATCATCTCATAATTAATATACAAGTTTCTATTTGTTACTTGATTTTCATAGTTACAACAACCTTCTGAAGATTAATCTGAATTACTAACGCATTATCTAACTATTTCATGAAGCTTCAGTTCTGTACCTCTTAGAATATTTTGTATGGAATGGTCATTTAAGTATAGATGTGTTCATAATTATATAAAAGGACAATGATTTGTGTTTTGGATTATTTGGCAGCCATATGAAGTCTATCAACCTCCTGTCTTCTTATTTTGGTCTCTAATTCGTCTTAATTTCGCCTAATTTCCAAAAATATAAATGCAAGCTGTTCCTCTTTATACAAAACACTCGACCACCTATTTCTTGAGGAATGTTGGATCTCTCGACTAATTGTCTGGTCGGCATATAACCGATTGTAAGGTTCAATTTTACTTCGTATTTTTCGTCTTTTAATTATTAGGTATAGCTTTATTTTCTTTGTTCATTCTGTGCTGTGGGACATCACAGAATTGTAGATTAATATTTTGATACGTTTGTCTCTTTTGATTTCTAATTTCTTTAGAACAGCTTTATAGTAACTCTAATTAATGGAAAAAAAAAAAAAACGTAGTGTTAGAAGTTTAAAGATCACGTCATGTTATAGTCTAATTTACTTGAATCCATGCTTAAGATTTAAATATATTTATTAATTTCTTAAAAGCCAATCGGATGATGAATGCTTTTTTCCTTCCTCCCTAATTTAGATTACAACTTTTTATAGATGTAAACCCATAATGATCGAGTATTCGATCTGCCCTCGGTCTGTGCTGAACAAAAATCCAACTCATTGAGCATGCCATTTCTTTGTAACCTTGTAAATCATAGTCAATTTTATGTCTAGAAAAAAACATTACAATGAATCCTGTATAAAAGGAACAGAGGGTTTATGTGTGTAAATCTAGGTTTATAAATCGCTCAATCAGATTAATCTGAATTAATAACGCATTATCTAACTATTTCAGGAAGCTTCAGTTCTGTACCTCTTAGAAGATTTTGTATGGGATAGTCATGTAAGTATTCATGTGTTCATAATTATATAAAAGGAAAATGATCTATGTTTTGGATGATTTGACAGCCATATGAAGTCTATCAACCTGTCTTCTTATTTTGGTCTCTAATTCGTCTTCCCCATAGTTCACTGAGATGTTTTAAGTCCTTTAAACGAGGATCATGCTACGTTGCACGCTAAGGAGACTTAATTAATAATTGCGGCACTAAAAGGAAAAGTCACAGAAAAGGTATTGTCACAAAGAGAAAAAGCCAAACTTGATTCACCAATATTCATAACAAATGTGGAGAGAAAATATGATGAGGATAAGAGGTTAACTCTAGCAGACATAGCCGAAGAATCATTACATGCCGACAGAATGGCATGGGACAGAGATCACAAACATGATGGATGGGATAAGGACGTACGGTCATGGTGTCACCAAGTCAGTCTTCATAAAAAGAGTGCCCAAGTTTCTCAAGACATTAAACAAGAAAGCATATGTGCCTTCTGTTGTCTCCCTCGGTCTTTTTCATGACCGGATCTCTCCAAAACTCTCTGACATAGAGCAGTAAAGGCGTTGCTTCATAAAAAGAGTGCAAGCAACAAGAATTGCTTCACTCTGGACGGGTGCTTTCTTCTCAACATTTTGAATCTCCTAAAAGACCTTTCTGCATGGTTTTTGGATCCCATTTTCAGAGTCCAATCCACTCAGTTCCATATCTTGGGTGATATTCTCAAGCTTGAAAACCAGATCCCCTTCATACTTACCGTAGAGCTGCTGGCAATGAAGAATGACGTGCCCAGATACAGAGCCAAGAAAATGCTGCTCAAAATTATCTGTGAAGGCCTAATTACAATATCCTCCCCTTTTTCATCTTCCCTTCTCCCAAAAGCAGGAGCCACAGAGCTAGACAAAAGGGAAGACCCAATACGCCAAGTACAATTGGAGGAAGCTCTGGATAAGTATGTAGAGGAGCTAGCTGATTACAATCACGTCTTGGGATTTTTCCATGATTTCATTGTGAAAGAGGGAGGAAACAGAAAGAAGAAACCCACAGGGGATTTTGCAGAATGCCTGTTCCTGCATCGAAATCCCAAATCATTCGCAGGAGCAGGAGTCCCGTGATTCTGATGATCACCGCCGCCGTCTTCCTTTTCCTAATCCTCTGCGTCGACTGCAGGAGAGAAATATGTTTCATAACAGCTCTGTTCTCAATCTTTTTCATCGACCTCAGCCTAGGCAATTGATTTCTTACAACTATCTGACTCTGGTGGCATCGGCCACGGAGCTACACAGGAACGGAATGACGTTTAGATCGAACGAAGGATTCCCCTCCATCGACTCCATCCGTTTTCATAAACAGAGCACCAGTTTTCACCTGCCCACCGTGCGGATAACTGGCCTCACAGAAGTGGTCTTCAGAAATTTAATGGCGGTGGACGTTTGCTAGGAAAATAAACTCAGCGTTATCTCCCACTATGTGTTGCTGATGAACAATTTGATCAACGGTTCATGGGATGTGGTTCTGCTGAGGAAGAGGGGAGTCATTCAGCACTCCCTTGCTACTGATCAGGACGTGTGCAACCTCTTCAACTCTCTGGCAATTGGAGTGGACCTCAATGTTGCTGATCCCGATGTCTTTGAGAACTTGAAATTATCCGTGAATAGTTGGTATACGAGCCAAACTATGGTCAAAATTACTCAATTCATTGACAGACATCCGAGGGCGGTAAAGTATCTGAGTGTATTTTGGGCTCTTGTTCTTGTGGTGGCTGCTTCCATACCACAGGCCATAAATGTTGCCGTCAACATAATTAAACAATTCCAGCCCCATTTATTCCCCCACAAGAAGCTTGGTTGACAGGGCTGTATGAGCCGCAGAGAAGGGATGATGTGGAGAGCCTTTTTTACTATTTCTCCCTCCTCTCCATCCACTTTTCATTTGTTGGGTTGATTTGTAGGAGTTTGTTAGTGGTATTATTTTGTAATGGCTCTGTTCTTAAATAGAGGATAAGACTTAGTTATTATTTAGCTATTTTTGGGTTGTAGTGTTAGAAAAATAGGACACTATAATGAGAGCTTTTTGTTAGCTCTTCTCTCTTGCTTTGGATAGTGCTCCTCTATGCCCGCTTGTATGATGTTCCTCACTTGTGGAGGATGTGTCCTTAAGACACTCAAGTTTTGTCCTCTTTCCTATGTAGGACAAGATGTTATGGTGCAGAATAATGTAAATAGATTTGTAATACAATACCTTGATTTTGCACCTTCTCTTTTGCAATCTTCTTTTGTTGGTTTTAATGGCGGTTTCTCTGTAATGTTTCTTGTAGGTAAGGGTTGATTGATGTTGTCTTCTCTTCTAGACAACTCTCTTCTTTGCTTGGTTAATCTACTAATGAACCCAAGATAATAATCTTGTAGATAATATGCCCTTGAAGGAGTAATTTCTGTACTAATTTTTTACCTGTAATGAGCTCTTAGTGCATCTTGAATTTGAGACTCATCAAGTCTCAATTTTTGGCTTCTATCGCTGATTTAATGGTTGCCTTCTTCTTCTCCACTCCTTGGAGGAATTTCGATCAGCTTGGTGGCTTCTATAGGCCACAATACCTTGCAGGTATTGAGTTCTAAATAGTGTCTTTAGACACTTTGATTATTTGCAGATTTTTGTGTCCTTGATCTTTAACAATCAATACACAAAATAACCCTTTGAGAGTAACTAGTTTAATGAACTAGTATAGTGCAATGAACTAATAATATTTCTAACTTAATGCAATTTAATAATCTCACCTTATTGCTCCTGTAAACAAGCTCTCAAAGTAGTTTCAAATGCACTAATGATCACTGCAAATTTCTTAATGTAGTCATCTTCTCAATAATTAGATAATAGGAAGAATGAATCTAACTGCTATTAAAGTGCAGGTAATGAACCTTAACAGAAACTATCTTTTGCACTTTCTTTGAGGACTTAAAATGCAACCTTCTATTTTACAACCTCCAAAATTCTAATATGGTTCTTAATGAAGATAAGTAGTAATCCAAATTAAGTGTTCAAGTAATGAACCTTTTGCACCTAAGTTGCTTACCTTTGATGATGAATATCTTGATGAGTTGATTCACCATTTTTTTTTTCTGGAATGGTGGTAGCTCAGAGCTATGAATGCTTCTAGTTTGCTACTCTAAAATTGTAGTAGATGATTTCAAAATCTCCTCCAAAATCTGACTCGGGAGTCTTGTAGCTAATAATGCTATCTTGATTATTGCCCTTTAGCAGTCAATCTATTCACTAAAATGTTGTCCTGCTAGAACTCTTTCAGTATTTTGTTGTGACTCCAGCAAATATCTATCTCTAAAATGTGTCTTCTTTAGCTATGAAGGGAAATATCCAAATCTTCTTGGATTTGGTAGGTTTCTTCTATATGAGTTCTTCTTCAACCTCTTTATTGGGTTCTGACTTCAAACATAATTTTCTTCTCAAGAATATAAAGGTCTTGAGGTCTTCATGAATCTTCTCTCTAAAGTTTGACAAGTTGTTTGCCAAAGCTTTCTCCTTTTAGATTTTTGATGGATGGCGATAATTGTCCCAATTCTTTCACTATCTTCTATAGTGAATTTTTAATAAATCCTCCAGAGATCATCCCTCAATATTTTCCAGAATTATTTCCCTAGCTTTTGAGAATGCTAGCCTTGTCCCTTATCTTGAGGGTTATAGCCATGGCCTTGAAGCCAAACTCATTTCTACTTTTAATATCCTTGTTGGTCCTTCTCCTCTTGAGTTTACCAAGGCTGATAGATCTATGGTTGCTTGGTCTCCTCCACCCTAGCTGGATCGAGCTCAATTTCAATGCGGTTACCAAGGGTAACCTTGGAAAAGCTATCTCTAGAGGCATTATCAAGGACGGTCATGGGAAAAATATCCTCTTGTTCATTGAATGCATTGGGTTCCACTCCAACAATGTTTTTGAATCCAAAGCTTTATTCCAAGTATGATCCTTGGCATATTGTATCTACATCCGAAGACTCATGATTGAAGGAGATTATCTAAACATGATAAAATACACCAAAGGAATTCACCCTCATGCATGGCCATTTTCCAATCTTATTGATGAGTCAAAGATCCTCATTGGCAGGTTTGAGAGATCTATTATTTAAACAAGTATTCAGAGAAGGGACTGGTGTAGCTGATCTCATGGCTAATTTTAGATTATTCCAACATAGCCTATATGTTTGGATTGACAAGTTTCCTCATGAAGTCACTAATTTTTGTAGGAGGATCAACTCCCCACATAGGCACTAGCCCCTAGAGAAATGATGCCCTTAACAAATCCTTCAATAGTTGGACCAATGGTCGGTTACATATCTGTATGAGGACAAATGTGCAACCCAATTTTGATTGGTCTATCAAGTGGACTCTCAAGGGGTATTTTATTTTGAGTAAAGTAGATATTTTCATCGTTTCTATCTTTGGTGGCTTGCTTACTCTCTAGTGGTAGTCATACCTGGCATCTTCCAACCAATCTGCCAAGATTTATTTTCTAATTGGAAAACCCATTTCCAGTTGGTGGTCGTGCTTGTTTGGACTAAAATTTAAGCTCAGATCTAACATTCTGACTCCCAAATGATCCTTTGACTCGAGGTCCTTTTCCAAATGGTGGTCGTACCCTTTTGGACTAACTTCCAAGATCTTTTTTGACAATTGGATTTGCAAGTGCCTCACCATTCCAAGTAGGCTGACAAGTGGACTTCCAGGTTGGAAATTTTATTCCTTTTTGAGGTGGTTTCCTAGTCTGAGTTACATGTCTTTGAATATATTCTTTGTGACTAACTAGATCTTTCCTCCAGTTTTTCTTCCTAAAAAAGTTCTCCTATGTGGACTCCCAAGATGAATCACAAGTGGTTCATTTTTTCTCTGCCAGAGGTTTTAGACTTCTTGTGGTTTTAATGTGCTAGTTCTAGAGTGGCATATCCATCTTCCGCATTGGTGGAACTTTCCTCTCTGGTGTGCCACTTTGAATCTCGATACTCTTGATAACTTTAATCTGCATGCCAATTTTTCCACTTCTTGTATTTGTCTCTAGCAGAAGACCTAGCTCCATCATCATTCTCCTTTATGTTCATGGTGTACCAAAGTCCCAAGACTTGTGTCTTGTCATCCTCCGTGCTTAAATACCATTGGTATTTCCTTTCCTAAGTTCATGTTGACACACATGACTAGACGTTCTGGAACCAAGCTGCCTCATAAATGAATTTATTTTAGTATGGCTTCTGAACTTTACAGCATGGATATTAGTGCCTCTTACAAAACTTTTATACCTCAAAGTTTTTTAAGACCTTGCATCCATAGTCGTACCCATATTTAGCCATTTTTTAAGTCTTATGTCTTGAGCAACCATGAGGTGGGTTGTAATTCTTGTTCATGCAAGGAGAGGTGTCAACTAATATTAATGATGGTGTTGCTTGAGCCAAAGGTTTTGGAGCTCAACTCCATGGTGGAAGAGATAGTAGGGTCCCATGAATTCCTCCCTTTCCCGAGGAAGTTCATTGAGAGTGATTTCAAGACCTAAATGGAATGGGTCCACTCCTAGGATAGTGGAAGCATCACTATCTGTTGGGTTTTTTTGGATCACTACCTGACTAATAATGGAGGTCATGAAATTAGTGAGCAACAATGATTTTATTCACTGGGATAAATGGTCTATTGTTGCTTAATTGGGGCATTTTTAGGAAAAATGCAAGCATTTAAAAAAAGTGAACAACGACATCGTTAAGAAGGACCTAACAAAACCATGGAATAGGGTATTAATACCCATCATGCAATACTTCACTATAGATGATCCTAATGCGTCACTACAAAGTGCTTGGTGTTTGTCAACCACTTAAAGGGCATTATGTTCATCAATGTCTCAAATTATCTTTATTGCTCTATAGATTTGTCTGTCTCTAGTGTTAGGGAAGGGAATTATTCCCACCTTAAGCACTAGGGGCTCCATATCATGATTTTTAATCATGTGCTTCAATGCCAACCTCCTTCTCTTGAGATTTCTATTTTGAAGGGAATTGAGGACCATCCCATTGTTCTTAAGTTGATTCTAGGTTCACCTCTTAATAAAAAGGCCAACGACTATGAAGCAAATATGGAAACTATTGAATCAGCTAAGACTGGTAATAAGAAGCTGATGTTCTCCGTTGATACCAACCCTACCCCCTGCAGGTACTCCCCTCATATTATTTCAATAGGAGATAAACATAAAGGCGTTATCACCTTGGACCAGTACAATATCACTTCTAACTCTCTTGTTAGTTGCAAGAAGCAATTGTGTGATATGGCTCCTAACAGATTGCTTTCCCCTAGAGGATCCTCTATCAAGATTTATCTAAATAACAAATCCAAGCTTCTGACTAACTTAGATGATCTCATTAGCCTGGCCAATTGTTGCTCTCCCAAGCTGTTAGAGTTATTACCAGAATTATCAATCTCAAGGTGCCATCCTAGGCTGCAAAGGTGAACCAACAGATGGAGATTACCCTCAACGTGCCAACCCAGGTGGGGATTGCCCTACTCGCACCGACTTAGGTTGTAGAGTTGAACTAGAATGTGGGGGTGAACCCAAATGTGGAAGATGGTGATCAGGATCATCCCATCACCCTAGGATAATCTTGTGGTTGGTTTTCCTCTTGGCAATCTTATCCTTTTTTGTTGTCATTTTTTGTCCCTTTAGGGTTGTCTCGTCTCGGCATTTCTCCTTATTATTTTTTCCTTTGTTATTCCATTATGGGCTTCCAAATTCGATTTCCATGTTTTGACTTGCTTTGTAAAAGGTTTGGAATCCCTTTCAAAACCTCTTTCTATCAATAAAAAAAGATAACATATTTACTTAAAAAAAATTGTCTTATTCAAAAGCGTTTCATTGCTATTAACAACCTGTGCTTTATGAATATTATATTTAATGTACTTTTTTGAATAACTTGTCGATAATATTTTTGACACATATAGATACCTTTCTTATTAGTTATAAAACAATTTAAAATCTCGCCAGCCCCTACTATGCTTCCAAAGACATGGTCTATATATTAAATCTAGGAATAAATTTATAGTAATGGTCCTTCAAAATAAATAAAGAATTTAAGATATATAACATAATGGTGAATAGTGATGTTGTATAAGCTCACGATGAATAACAACAGTGCATATTTCTAGACGACTATCGTTTATTTTTAGAGATTGTTTTACTTTTTAAAGCATAATATTAGAATTATAACAAATCCAAATTATTTAAAAAAAAAAAAAAGTAATTTCATATTAATTTAAGATAACAATATTTACAATAAAAAAAAAAAAGAGTGGGTAGGTTAACACACTCCATGGGGAATCAAACTAACTCTTATTGACAAGGGTTAGTAAATAAAGCCGCCAACAAAACACAAGTTTATCAATCATAATTATTGATGATCATTACATCAAAGAAAACATTTTATACAGAGTAATGTGCCTTGGCATGTTGTCCTGTATAAAATACTAGTGATTATGGGATGGGAATCCACCCCTCTACATCACTATTAAGGCCTTCAGTATCCACATTGCTCCAACCAACAACTAGGCTAGGAGAATCTGGTTGAACATCATCCCACCCCAAATCCTGGTGGGATGAACAAGCAATGTCAACATTAGGATGCTTCCTAACTAGTGAGGGCTAGGACAAGTAACTATCTACGAGAGAACTTCTTGCATATTATGGAGGCCATTGGTTAGAGTAGGTTTGAAAATACTCCTGAGAAGAGTTTTTTGTGGGGATTCGATTGACTGTACATAGAGCATTGGCCTAGTGCACTCTATGGGGATCTAATTGGCTGTACATGGAGCATTAGCCTAGTGCACTAGAAGAACATGCAGATGATCCAAATCCATAGCAAATTTGTTGGTTTGAGTACATATTTGTAGCCAAATGGCATTAAAAGCTTCTAATTTGTTACCATGAGTAAATATGATAGAAGGTGTACATTGTTTAAAAATAATTATGTTACAAGCCTTCCAAATATAAAAGAGTAGGCTAACCTTGAAAACCTGCCACACTTCAAAAAGTGGGAGAGACAAAGTTAAATATTCCCCAATAAGATCTTGGGACCAAGAAAATCTTGCAATTATAAATGGGAAAAAAAAAGAAAGAACCCATTCCCAAGCTTGCATAGATCTTCTACAATTCCAAAAGAGGTGAATAAAAGACTAAGAACACCACAAAAAGGACATTTATGATCAAGAATTCCAAAGTGCTTATTTTTGTTTTTATTTATTTATTTATTTAATTTTTATTTCGTTTGTGTGAGAAACCTCTACGATAGAGTGCTGAGTAGTCTCATCCCAACCATGAGCCCTCGTAAAGCCAGAGCTATAATTATTAATAGAGAATTTAACACACAACCACCACATGTCCACCCCCTCACACACTTGCCCACACCATGGTTTGAAATTTGGACCTATTTAAAAATATCCAAAGCCTGAACCGTTGTGCTATCCCTCCTAGGACAAAACCTTATGTTAAGGAAAACCATACTAAGTCTCACAGGATCAAGGATTTCAATGATTTTAGACCTATCAGTCTATGCAACAATGTGTATAAATTTTTCTTCAAGGTTTTGTCTAATAGACTAAAAATCTTCTTCCTAGAGATCATTGATCCAACTCAGGAAGGTTTTGTGGCTGGAATATAGTTATTGGATGAGATTATTGTTGTGCATGAGATCATCCATTCTATAGATAAAACTAGGAGAGCATGTCTTTTTATTAAATAAGATATGAATAAATCTCATGACCATGTCTTTTAGAAAATTTTGATAAAAGATATGCATAAATTTGGGTTCCATTAAATATGGCTCAGTTTTATCAAAGAATATATTTTTACATCTTGGTTTTTAGTCTTAGTGAATGGGTCAATAGTTGGGTACTTTAAGAGCTAGAGGGGGCTTCACCATGGTGAGCCTCTCACCCCCTTTATTTTCATATTGCTTGTTTAGGTGCTTGGTAGAGCCATAAAATCTAAACCAGGTATCAAGGGTATTAGTCTAAATTTATACTTTGATCGCATCTCTCATAACCAATTCATCTATGCTACTCTTATATCCACTATTGGAGGAAATTCCTACACCCTTAATAGATTTGTCAAGTTGCATGACTTTGTTGATATGATCAACACTATAGATTTTGGTGGATCCACATTTTTAACTCGAAAAAATATTATTGTAAGACTCTAGACAAATCGAGTAAGGTAAGGAAACCCTAGAGGTGAGCCTACAATATTTCTTATATGCTCATGCTCATCCTGTTTGCAAAAAATAAAATAAAAATACAACATAATATTTGACCAATCTTCAAAGTAACTCCTAGCTAGTGCTTCAAAAAGTAGATTGATACCTTATCAATTGGGAAATTGTAACAAGAATTAAAATATGGTGAAGAGAGAAGGGAGGAGAAGATAAAATTGATCCAACCACATTCATTCAAATAATTCAACAAATTTTATTAAGCATACCAGTGTGAGAAGATGTCATTTACACATTCAAATGATGTAACATGTAAATAGGACAAGAAAAATTGAACATAGAACTACTAAAAGGGGGAAGAAAGAATGTATTATCCAATAAATAATTACAATTGGAATCTGATTAGTGTAATCATATCTCACTAAGAAAATACAAATTATTTCTCCATTCAAATGATGCAATAGATAACTGCAACTCTTCATTCAAATGATGTAACAAATAGCCTCCTAGCTTTCGACCTCAACCACTACAACTGATCTTAGTAAACTAGACACATCCTTGGTAAAAAATTGCATAAAAATTGGAAAAAAAAGGGGTAACTAGACAAGACACAAAGAAAAATACAATCGACAAGGATGGGCACTCTGGTATACCTCTTGCAAAATTATTATGTAAAAACTTGATGATGTTTCCTACTACAACAACTCTCTTAAATAGCTTGATTACTTGGTCCATAATTGCAAAAATTGTAACTACCTTGATTATGGCCCATAACTAAAAATGATCCACAATCGCCATTATCTCCATTGCCTTAATTTTCTTTTTATTTTTTTTAAGGTTTAGGGTTTAGGGTTTTGAGTTTAAGGTTAAGGGATTTGAGGTTTAGGGTTTAGGTTTTTTTATGTTTAGGGTTTAGTGTTTCCACCCCCCTTTTACAATGTGAGAAACCCTAAAGCAAAACCCTACATCTTAAAGCCTTAAAGATAAGAAATTACTATTTTTGGAAAATTTGTTATTTTTAGCCAAAAACAACCCTATTTATATTAAGTTTCCAAAAAATATCAAATGGGCTTCAAAATTAATACACATTATTGGATAACCCATATTAAGCCTTCTATAAAATATTAACACATACTGTTGTCTAAAAAGTTATTAAAATGCAAAAATTATTTCTTCTAATTTTCTATAAAAAAACTAAAATCCATTTTTAGGACACTAAATGAAGGAATTAGGGCCCAATAAAACATTGAAAAATCTTCAAGGATTCTATAGAAACTTACCATGATGTTGTCCACCTCTTAATATAGCTCCCTATAAAATTTCAAGTCGATCCAATGGTCAAATCAAAATTTATGCTCTCTAGAAGATAGGCTCCTGCAACAACCTTATTTAGGCCAAACATTTATTGACAAAAAGACCTTAGGAAAACCAAAATAATGGCCTGAACTTGGTGACATAAAAACTTTCATTATTCTTAGAGGATGGAACATGACTTCAAAAGGACCAAAAATTTACAATAATTGGAAAGGACTCAAGGGGGTATTTCAAATTTGAAAAGCCCATAGGACATTAAAAATTCAAAAATTTGGGGTAAACTAAAGTTGGATTTTGAGGATCCAACATAAGATTCTATTGGGATAGGTGATAAAAGATAATTTAAAAATGAATCACCTGAGAATTCCAGAATCTTCAAAAGACCACAAGGACTCAAAAACTAAACTAATCACTTTAAAAGAACACCTTAAATCACCTAAAAATGACACTTTAATCACCTAAAAAGGACACCTTAATTACCTAAAAATAATAAGACTAAAATACACTTTTTTACGCTTCTCAAGCCCTTTTTGTAGAATCTTAAAATTTCAAATGTTGTTCAATGATAGGAATTGAAAATTATGTACCATCCAAAGTTTGCAATTTGCAATTATGTTGGTCTACATTCCAAAGGATTTGATAGAGTCCAAGACATTTGGGTTCCCACTTCCCCTTCTAACCATACTTTTCATTTTTGGGGTCCTAGTAAAACACTATATCTCCTCCCTAAAAAGGTTTACCCTTGGATTTATTAATGAAAAACTACATTGTTTTGTGACCTTGCTTAGCTATCTTCATTAATTCATCCTTTTTATCTTCCTGCAACTTCACAATTTTATCAAGTCTTCTCTGCAAGACATTTGTATTATCATGATCCAGAAGAAGCAAGGATAAAGCATGAATTTCCACTTGAGGAGGTAATAGAGCATTCTCAGCATATACTAGTTCATAGAGAGATTTTCATGTGCTTCTTTTGATAGATATTCTATCAGACCATAAAAAAAAAATGTAACTCACCGTCCCAACATCTTTTGTTTCTACCTATTTCTCTCTTGATTTTTATGATAAAATTATTATATGAAAATTTTTCTAAACCATTCTTTTGAGGATAGTAATTTACAGAATGAGAAAGCTCTATGTTATACCTAGCACAAAATTCAATCATATCAAAAGAAATGTAGTTACCATTGTCTATTATTATCTTCTTGGGAACCCCAAATCTTATCAATATGTGCTCTTCTAAAAACTTGATGACCACTTCTGTAGTGGATTTATTGAGAGGTGCTACTTCCTCCCACTTCCTAAAATAGTTTATTGTTGTAATGATCCACCTATGAACTCTAGATGAATTAGGGTTAATCTCCCCTATGAGATCTATTCCCCATTGAGTAAATGAGCTTCCACAATCACTAGCTTTAGGGGTATGGCTAGAAAATTATTCTTTCATACAAAAATCTAATAGTTATGACAACTCCTAACAAATTGGCAAACATCATTAAAGAAGGGTCAATAATAACAAGCTCTCATGATTTTGTGAGCAATAGCATTTGGAGCAAAGTGACCCCCACAAAATCCAAAATGATATTCTTTTAGCACTTGAGTGACCTCTTTATAAAATAAACATAGAAGCAACACACCATTTGATGCCTCCAATACATTCTTCCTTCTTGAAGATAATACCTTTGAGCCAATTGCTTTATAGAAATGATAAATTCCAAAGGTAAAATATAATATCATCTTATCACCTGCAATCAGAATTATCAACTACTCTTACTTTGTTTTGTTCATCTATTGTAATAGTTTTATTCATAGCCCTTCTTCTTTTTTAACTAGATACTTAACCAATACCTATCCTTTGACCTTTTGTACTACTTTGAATTCCACATCATACTGCAGTAATTTAGCCATCCACCTAGCAAGACCACTTTAAGGTTTAATCTCAGTGAAAACATATTTAACAACAATGTAAGGGATACATGCTATTACCTTGCTGGATCCAAAAATGCACTTGAAATGATCTAAATATTTGACTAATTTATAATCTTATTTTTCTAGCTAAGCAAGTTGCTTAGCTTGCTCTTACTTAGATTTCTAAAATCTACATAAATATTTATCTCACTATTATTTTTCTAACTAGAACTAGGTTTGCCAACCAAGTACAAAATCTCACCTTCCTGATTATTTTGGTATCTAGTAACTTTTGCACTTTTTCTACATAATTGGATGCAAAGTGTGATTTAACTTCCTTTGTTTTTGCATGAAAGGCTTGATATATTTTTGAAGGGGTATTATGTGAGTCATTATATTTGTGTTGAAGGTCTTCAGATCATCATAACTCCAAGAAAAAATATCCATGTTATTTTTCAAAAATATGATAAAAAATATTGGGCTCTTCCTCTGTTCCAATATTAAATTCATATAATTCAGATTCTTGGACTAGAGGTTTATATGCTCTATCAAATTCATTAAACAATCTTTCTAATTATACCAACTCCTTAGGGATCCTATTTATTTTTAGTTGTATGACTTAGCTGGGCTCTCCAATAACATCCCTCAATTAATTTTCATCACTTTCATCACAAATAACATCTAAAAATTCATTCTACATAGTCATAAAATAATTAATGTGTATATAATTATGAAAATACTTGTAAATATACCACATTATCAGGGATAGATGTATTATAAATAGATATGGTTTGGAACCTTTCCATAAACCAAGTGTCTATCTCAAGGTTTTCTACTTCTGAAGAATTTTTGGCAAATATATTAGCATTGTGATTCTATGCTCTAGGAATAAATTGTAAATCAAAAGCCAAAAAATTATCTATTTCATCCAACATTGTCTGCTTATATTGATTTAATCTAGGGTATTTTGTTTGATATATCCCTTTGATATGTTGAATTATCAAATCAACATCTTCACTAAATTTGAGGTAATTAATACCCAATTCATTGCCTTTTCATAGTCCCAGCAATAAAGCTTCATATTCTGTAATATTATTTGTACAAGAAAATTATAACATGTATGGTATGCCAAAATAGCTGCCATTGATGTCTATCAATAGTACTCAAGCTCCCACTCTTGATTTAGATTTTTCCCCATAAAAGGTCATAGTCCATAACTTAAAAGTTAAAATTCTATTAGTTTTTACATCTGCTTCAGCCTTCAGTTTTGGATCCATATTATTACCATCAAGTACTTCCAAAAAGAAAGAATAATTCCAAATAGAGGAAACGCCCATGTCCTTTTCCTCAACAAAATTCATGACATTAATCATATTATCATTAGGATCCTTAATTCAACTTAATACCTATTGAAGGTTTTTTTTTTTATATATCACTTTCTCCTTACCCTGCATTGGAATAGTGGCATGTGACTAATGTAATTGAATAGTACCACCTAGCTACTCTACCCCATGCCTAGAGAGTAATACAAAAAAAAAGGATCCACATCCACAATTACAAAATCCATCACCACTCATTTATTAGGATATTGTTCAATATGGACAAGAAACCTAGATATAATACCTACACAAGGTACTTTCCTATTATCCATGATAGAAATAGGAGGGTGCTCTTTCTGACAAATAAAGCCTAATTTATTAGCTACTTGTTTTGAAATTACATTCATCAAAGAACCACTATCAAGCATATGAATAACATATTTGTACCCATAACCTGATGTATACCTTAGTGATATGTATACCTTAGTGGCTTAACTAAGGATAGGGCTCTGACTACATTGTTCGCAAGGCCTATGGGATTTTGACGTTTTCCTCCTGACTGATCAGCTAATTTGAAGGCTCTACATTCCTTATACCAATACTTTGGAATAGTCATTAATTATCCAAAATTTATGCTAACCTTCTACTTGGCAACTTCTATACCCATATCAAACTGATCTTTTTTATCATCAATTCATTTTCTAGTTTTCCTATTAATCAAGTAATTTTCTTGCTTTTGGATAATTTATTGTACATTAGGATCTTCAGGAATCATTTGCAACTTCATCTAAATTACCTTTTCTGTGAAATCACTCCTATGGATTTCTCCTTTTGTGCAAGCCCTTGATCAACTTTGTTTTCCACTATTTTTTTCTTGATATTTATAGCATGTATTCTTTCTACAAATTCAACCTCTTCTATTGTAGGTATAATCTTCCCCTACTTCATTCTATCAAATATGGTACTAAGAGGCTCACTTTAGATTGACGCCTCTCCAAATACAACGGCTCTTTTCTCAATATTAGTTTCACATATCCCTTTCTAATTCCTATTCTTTGGTTTCATCCTCCTGAGTCAAAAATACATTAATTCTAATATCTTGATCTTCACATTCAACATTTAAATCAACATTAGAATACATACTTATATAAATGCCACAATCAATAGGGTTATGTGGTGCATCACAGGAAGAGAAATAAAAGGGATGATTTGATGCTACATTATATGATGGCATGGGATTTGGAACATAATCTAGATGCCTCTCTATTTATTTCTTTTTACAATTTGCACTTTGATTCATGTTTCCCTTTTCATTTCCATTGTTATTCTAGTTTTTAGTGAAATTCTTCCTAAAAGGAGGTGTATTATCTTTCTACTATCTATTATTACCCTGTAAAGTTTCTACAATTCTATCCTTACATTTTTCAAGTCTAGCCAACCTGTTATTCAAAGTAGTAAACATCTCACTCAATTGATTAGTTATTTTATTCATGGTATCTTGATCTATTTTCTTAGGGACAAAGAACTCAACCTTCATAGGATTTCTTTTAGGTTGTTTGGTCTCCAAAGAGTATGCTTTCAGTTACCACTATCAATCATGTCTCTCTATTTCAATAGATTTTTCCATACATATATCAATGGTGGTTGTTGTTTTTTGACTTAGCTCATAACTAAAATCTCTATAGAAGCATTTTTGTAGAAACAAATGGATTGATCATCGTTTGGCCTTAATAATACAAAAATCTTATTTTTTGTCTTAAAGAATATTATATTGAAATCTTCCACTGATTTATTTCATTTCTTTTTCATGGTAGCCAATTTTATCAGCAAGGATTGTTCGTTCTTCCTCAGGAAAGTGTGCTCTAGCTCTTGAAAATGATTGATAGTACCAAATCCAAGGCTTTTGAACCATTCTTGACCATCCTTTTCTAATTTTTGAAATAAAAATCTAAGGGCATCATCTTCATCATCCACCTCAAAACTATCCATGGCATATAAAAATCCTTAGTATGATCTTCACCAATCACAACATTATTTCCTCGGAATTTAGGAAAGTACTTATGATATTTACAAGGAAGAGGATTCAGATTTGTTGGTAACACAAAAGCTCTATATCTATTGGTCCTCCAATGATTAACATTAGCATTGGCCTTTGATTAAAATTTTGATTTATATTGACATTTTAATTTGCATTACGAGCTGCCATACTCACTACAACTTGATTCACTCTAGGAAATACTATGAGAAAAACAAACTCAAAATTATACCGAGTCTTCCCCAAAAATGGTTCCAAAAACTATGGGAGAAGTTCTTGCACCCTTAATAGAGTTGTCATGCTACAATACTTCCCTAATCCAATCAACATTATGGATTCTGGTGTATCCACCTCTTTAACTTAGAAAAATATTATCCTAAGGCTCTAGATAGATCAAGTAAGGTAAGGAAACCCAAAATGTGGGCCTACAATATTTCTTATATTCTCATGTTCATCCAGATTGCAAAAAAATAAAATAAAACTATAACATAAAAGTTGATCAAGTTTCAAAGCAACTCCTAGCTAGTGCTTCAAAAAGTAGATCGGTGCCTTATCCATTGGGTAATTGTAGATTGAATTAAATAATGGTGAAGAGAGAAGGGGGATACTATAAAACTCAGCCAACCACATTCATTCAAATAATGCAATAAAGATGATTAAGCATGCAAGTGAAATAATATAACATTTACACATTCAAATGATGTAATATATAAATAGAACAAGTAGAAATTCACATATAACTATTAAAAGGACGAAGCATGATTTTATTATCCAATAAACCATTACAATGGGATTCTGATCCATGTAATTGGAGCTCGCTAAGAAAATACAAAATATTTCTCCATTCAAATGATGCAATGGGGAACTGCAACTCTTCATTTAAATGATATAATAAAGAGCCTCCTAGCTTCCAACCTCAGCAACTAGAACTGATCTTAGTAAATTGGACACCTCCTCAGCAAAAACCTACACAATAATGGGGAAGAAAAAGGGGTAACTAGACAAGACACACAAAAGAAAATACAATTGACAAGGATGGGCACTCTGATATACCTCTTGAAAAACTATTGTGCAAAAACTTGATGATGTTTCCTATGGCAACAACTCTCTTAAATAACTTGATCACTTGGTCCATAACTGTAAAAATTGTAACTTCCTCAATGATGGCCCATAACCACAAATGATCCACAATAGGCACTATTTCCATCACCTTCATTTTATTTTTAGGGTTTAGGGTTTAGGGTTTAATATTTTGAGCTTTAGGGTTTATGGTTTTTTTTTTTAAGTTTAGGGTTTGGGGTTCCCTCCCTTTTACAATGTGAGAAACCCTAAAACAAAACCCTACACCTTAAATCCCTAAAGATCAAAAATTACTAGTTTGGGATAATTTGCCATTTTTGACCAAAAACAACCCTATTTTTAGTATGTTTCAAAAATTCTCATATGGGCCTCAAACATAATATACGTTATTATATCACCCATATTAATCCTTCTAGAAAATATCAACCTGTACTCATGTTAAAATTGTTATTAAATTCTAAAAATATATTCTTCTAATTTTCTAAAAAATACTAAAATCCATTTTTTGAGTACTATATGAAGGAATTAGGGCCTAATAAAACACTAATAAATATTTAAGGCTTATGGAGAACCTTTACATGATTTTTTCCACCTCTTCATCCATCTCCTTGTAAAATTTCAAGTTGATCCAACGGTTGGATCAAAAGTTATGTTGTCTGAAAGATAGGCTCCTCCAACAACCTTATTTAGGGTAAACATTTATTGACAAAAATACCTTAGGAAAACCAAAACAATGGCCTAAAATTGGTGACATAAAAACTTTCATTATTCTTGGAGGGTTAAACAGGACTTCAAAAGGACCAAAATTTTTTGATAATTGGAAAGGACCCAAGGGGGTATTGCAAATTTGAAAAGATCATATGACAATAAAAGTTCAAAAAATTGGGGCAAACTCAAGTTGGATTTTGAGGATCCAACACAATCTCCCACTGGATATTTGATGAAAATACACTTTACCAATGACTAACACAATAACTCCAAAATATTCAATAGGCCATAAGGACTCAAAAACTAAAATAATCACTTAAAAAGAACACCTTAATCACCTAAAAATGCCACCTTAATCACCTAAAAGTGACACTTTAATTACCTAGAAAGAACAATATTGAAACACGCTTCTTCTCAAGCCCTTTGTGCAAAATGATAGAATTTCAAATGCTAACCATTGATAGAAATTGAAAATTTTGTAGCATCTAGAGTTTGCAATTTGTAAGTATGTCGGCCTACATTGTAAAGGATTTGATAGGAACCAAGCCATTTTGGTTCCCACTTCCTCTTCTCACCATCCTTTTAATTTTTGGGGTCCCAGTAGAACTTATATTTCCTCCTTGAAAATTTTTACCCTTGGATTTCTTATTGAACAAGTACATTATTTTGTGAGCCTGCTCAATTATCTTTATTAATGCATTGTTTCTATCTTCTTGCAACTTCACAATTTGATCAATTTTTCTCTACAATACATTTGGATTACCATGATCTATAAGAAAAAAATATAAAATATGAATTTCCACTTGAGGAGGTAATAGAGCACTCTCACCATATACTAGTTCATAAGGAAATTTTTATGTGCTTCTTTTGATATATAATCTATCAGCCCATAAAGCAAACTTTATCTCACTGTCCCAACTTCTTTTGTTTCTGCCTAACGCTCTTCTAACTCTTGTGATTAAATTATTATTTTGAAATTTTGTTAAACCATTCTGTTGAGTAAAGTAATTTGTAGAATTAAAAAGCTCTATGTTGTACCTAACACAAAATTCAATCATATCGAAAGAAGTGTAGTTACCATTGTCTATGAATATCTCCTTGGGAACCCCAAATCTTATCAATATGTGCTCTTCTAAAAACTTGATGACCACTTTTATAGTGGATTTCTTGAGATGTACTACTTCTACCCACTTAATAAAATAGTCTATTGTTGTAATGATCAACATATGACATATAGAAGAATTAGTATTAATCTCCCCTATGAGATCTATTCCCTATTGAGTAAAAGGAACTTCCACAATCACTATTTTCAAGGGCATGTCTAGAAAATTATTTTTTCATACAAAAATATAATAGTTATGACAACTCCTACCAAACTAGTAAACATCCTTAAACAAGCAAGACCAATAATAACCAGCCATATGAGAAGTAGCATTTGGAGCAAAGTGACCCCCACAAAATCCAGAATGATATTATTTCAGCACTTGAGTGACCTCTTTCTCAAACAAACAGAGAAGAAACACACCATTTGGATGCCTCCAATACAGTCTTCCTTCTTGAATGTAAAACCTTTGATCCAATTGTTTGATAGACCTTCTTTTGTTTTGGGGTATGTATCCTAGAAATAACAAGTTCTAAAGATAAAATATAATACCATCATACCACCTATAATTAGAATTATCAACTACTCTTACCTATTTTTGTTCATCTACTGCAATAGTATTATTCATAGCCTCACCTTTGTTAGCCAGATACTGTCAATCCTTATCCTCTTACTATAGCAATTTAGCCATCCACCTTTCAAGACTATCTAAAGGTTCAATCTGAGTGAAAATATATTTAAGAACAATGTAAGGGATATAAACTATTGCCTTGTTGGATCCAAAAATGCACTTGAAATGTTATAAAGCTTTGATTAATGCATAAGCTTATTTTTCCAATGAATAAAATTTCTATTTAGAACCCTTCAATCTTGTGCTTATAATTGCTATAGGCCATTCACTTTTCTCTTCATCTTGCTAAGCTAGAACTACAACAATAATGTTTTCTGAGGCATATGAATAGATCTTGAAATCTATGGAATAATCTAGGTAATTCAATACTGGATCCTGATTAAATGCATTTTTTATATTTTGAAAAGTTGCACTATTTTCCTTAGTCCACCTTATTTATCCAATTTTCTTGATCATGTCATTTATTGGCTTGGAAATATTAGCAAAATTAGGGATAAAACTCCTAATAAAGTTAATTTTTCCAAAGAATGATCTAACTCCCTTAAGATTCTTAGGAGGAGGAATTTTAGCAATGGCTTCTACTCTTTGTGGATCAATGCTAATTCCATATTTTGAAATAATATGTCCAAGTAGTTTACCTTTTGTGGCCCCAAACACACATTTTTTATGATTCAAATATATGGCAAAATCATTGCATCTTTCAAACACTTGAGTTAGATGTGAAAAATGATCTTTAAAAGTTTTTGAAAGGATTTAATATCATAAAGATATAAAACCACTATATTTAACATCAATCCCTTAAATGGAACATCCATTGCTCTCTAAAATTTTACCCTTACATTCATCAATCCAAAGGCCATCCTGATATATTCAAATTTTCCCCAAGATGTAGGGAAATTTGTTTTGTGTTTGTGTTTTGGATTCACTGCAATCCGATAATAACCTAAAATTCCATCCAATTAAGACATTCTTGATAATCCAACCATTGCTTGAAGCAAATATTTATTATTTGGAATTCGATATTTGTCTTTGAGAGAGATCTTATTAAGATTTTTGAAATCTACACAAACCCTAATCTCACCATTCTTTTTTCTAACTAGAACCAGGTTTCCCAACCAAGTAGAAAATATCACCTTCCTGATTTTCTTGGTATCGAGTAACTTCTATACTTCTTTATGCATAATTGAGTGCAAAGTGGGATTGAATTTCTTTTTTTTCTACCTAAAAGGCTTGGTATATTTCTAAAGGGGTATTATGCGAGTCATTACCTTTGTGTTGGTCTTCAAATATTCATAATTCCAAGCAAAAATATCAATGTTCTTTTTCAAAAATATGATATATTGATGCTTCTCTTTTCTTGACAAAACTTCATTTATCCTAACAATCTTGGGCTCTTCGTTTGTTCCAATATTAACTTCATCTACTTCAGATTCCTAGAACAAAGGTTTATATGCTCTATCAAAATCATCAAACAATATTTCTAAAGATACTAACCCCCTAGGGATCCTGTTGTTTTCCAATTGTATGACTTTCGTGGGCTCTCCAATAACATCCTTCATTTTTTATTCATCACTTTCATCACAAATAACAAAAAAAAAAATTATTCTGTATAGTCATAAAATCATTAATGTGTATATCATCATGAAAAAATTGTAAATATAACACATTTGATGTGCAAGGTGCAGCCAAAGTATTGTCATTGTTGTCAACACATATAGAGAGATCAACTGATGCAGTTGATCCAATGGACAAGAGTTCAGAGGTCAGTGAGATCATGTATAGTAAATTTCTAGGAAGACAGAAGTGGCCCAGATTCTCAGAATCAAAGAAAAAGACAAGTAAGAAAACTATCGCGATATCGTGACATGTTTTCTGTCGTAATTTTGTGACATGGCCGAGGAGAGAGAAGGTGCAAGCAAAATTGTCGCGATTTCACGACATGGCCGAGGAGAGAGAAGGCATAAGCAAAATTTTCATGATTTCACAACATGGCCGAGGAGAGATAAGGCGCAAGCAAAATTGTCATGATTTTACGACATGGCCGAGGAGAGAGAAGGTGCAAGCAAAATTGTCGTAATTTCACGACATGGATGAGGAGAGAGAAGGCACAAGCAAAATTGTCATGATTTCGCAACATGGTCGAGGAGAGAGAAGGTGCAAGAAAAATTGTCACAATTTCACGACATGACCGAGGAGAAAGAAGGCGCAAGGAAAACTGTCACGATTTTGCAACATGTTGGAGGCAAAGAAGCCAAGTGGAAGAACTGTCGTGATTTCATGACATGTTGGAAGCAAAGAAGGCAAGTAAGAAAACTGTCATGATTTCATGACATGTTTGGAAAGAAGGCGCAAGCAAAGAAAACTATCGTGATTTCACGACATGTTTGGAGAGAAGGCACAGGCAAAGAAAACTATCACGATTTCGCGACAGGTTTGAAGAGAAAGCGCCAAGGATAGAAAGTGTCACAATTTCGTGACAGGTTCGAAGAGAAAGCGCCAAGGAGGAAAAGTGTCACGATTTTGTGACATGTTTCGTTTTCGCGGGCCAAAGACAGAAAAGGCACAAGGTAGCGAAAGTGTCACGATTTCGTGACATGTTCCATTTTCACGGGTGGAAGGCAGAGAAGTGCAAGGAAGCAAAAAGTGTCATGATTTCATGACACATTGTGTTTTCGCTGGCCAAAGATAGAAAAGGCACAAGGCAACGAAAGTGTCACGATTTCGTGACATGTTCCATTTTCATGGGCAAAAGGCAGAGAAGTGCAAGAAAGCGAAAAGTGTCACGATTTCATGACATGTCTGGTTTTTGCGGCTACAAGACAAGAGGTGAACAAGGAGGCCAAAAATGTCATGATTTCGTGACTTGTTGCGTTTTCACAGGTAAAAGGCGAGAAGTGCATAAAGAGATAGAAGTGTCTCAATTTCACGATAGGATGCGACAGCACGATCACTGACAGTTAACTGAAGCAAAACAACAGTCAAAGGGGCAGTTGTAGAGGAAAAGCATGCAGCTATTTTAAGAATAGTCGAAGAAGGAGAAATCGAACAGTCGCATAAATAGAATCAAAAAATGCATGCATGCACAGAAATGAATACGAATAGTTATGTTCAATAAGACGTACAGTCATGGTAGAGATATACGTTGCATGTAACGTAATGCCCACTATATAAATACAAAAGGAGTTACATAAAGAAGGAGTTATAGTTGAAAAGTGGCAGAAGAGATAATTAATATAACAGTTACAACTGACAAGTGGCGCATGAGAAATAAAATATGGAGTTACAACTGGAGTTACTGTTAGCCAATTTGATTATAAAAGGGCAGTTGCATGGAGAAATAACGTTGTCGCTCATAGTGAAAAAGTGCTACTGAAAGAGAGAGTGTGCAGGAGGCGAGTGAGCAGGGTGTGTGTGTTGTGTAAAAAGTGGGCAATGTTGAGAAAGCAATAGACCAGTCAGGGTCTTGTAAAAGCGAAGGCATTTTTATGTCAAAAAGATTCAAAATAGAATTCCGAGTTGGTGCTTGGAATCAGGGGTTGGTGCTCCTTTCTGTTGGTGTAGATAAATTAGGGGTTGGTGCTCCTTCCAGTTGGTGCTGGTAAATTAGGGGTTGGTGCTCCTTTTTGTTGGTGCAGAAAAATTAGGGGTTGGTGCTCCTTCCAGTGGGTGTTGGTAAATTGATTGTAAAGTTGGTGCTTTGCAAAGGCTGGATTTGGATGGGTGTCCAAGTAGTATATTTTTGAGGAGTAGCCAAAACTGGTGAACCTCATTACATCTTGTGTTATGTGATGCTCTCATGTGATATTTTCTTGATATGGTTTTAAGTTTTCATTGCTTTAGATTTAAGAGTTGCACATTTAAGTTTTAAATAGCTACATTGATTCACCCCCCCTCTCAGTGCCATTGTAAGACTAACAATTGGTATCAGAGCCAAGTTCTTGAACAAGCTCAATCGGCTAAGGTGATCTGGGAAGTGACACAATGGTAGTTGGTGAAGGATTCTCATCAAACAAAGCTCCATTGTTTGACGGGACTAATTATGCATTCTAGAAAATTAGGATGCAGACATATTTGTGTGCATTGGGATACGACATATGGGACTCAGTAGAAAGTGGATACACAATACCCACCACTCCTCCAACCGATGCTACCAGTAAGAAACTGTTTGAGAATGACTCAAAGGCAAAGAATGATATAATGTGCGGTGTAGCAAACAGTGAATTGGTAAAGATCATGAGCTATAAAATTGCAAAAGAAATTTGGGACAAATTGAAGAGCATTCATGAAGGAGACGATAAGATCAAGGAGGCTAAGTTGAAAACTCATCGAACTCAGTACGAAGCGTTAAATATGAATGACGATGAGAACATAGCGACATATATGTTGAGAGTAAATGAAGTCATTAATGCCATTAGAGGACTCGGCAAGAAAATCGAAGACCCTACAATCATAAAAAAGGTATTAAGATCTCTTCCCAAAATATTTGATTCTAAATTTTCAGCTATAGAAGAAGCCAAAGATCTAAATACATTTAGTATGGATGAGATGCATGGTACGTTGACTACGTATGAGATGAGAATAGGAAAGTTTGATCCCACAGACAGAGAAGCTACGTTTAAAGCCCACAAACATACGAAAGCAAAACAAGAATCCAAAGATGAAGAGACATCCGATGAGATGGAAGCAAACTTTGAAATGGGACAAGGAAAATACAGAGGAAAGCTACCATTTAAATGTTTTAGTTGTGGAGGCATTGGGCATGTTGCAGCTAAATGTCCATGAAATATGGAGAATGAAAGTGATGAAGAATCGCACCGAGAAAGAAGTGACTGGAAGAAAAATATGAAGTTCAGAAACAACCACTTCAAGAAGAAAAGTTTCATATCCAAGAATGTCAGCTCCTCTGAAGACAGATCCGGTGAGGATTCTGAAGAAGAAACAGGTGAAACTCTGTTCATGGCATTCGAAGAAGAAAATACAAAAGAAGAACAAGAAAGTGATGGAAACCTTGAGGCTGAGGCTGAAGTAAATCTAAGAGGTGAGTTGATTGCTGCACTTGAAGAATTGAGGAAAGAAAAGAAAAAGAACAAAAGACTGTCCAAGAAATTGGAAGAATATGGGGATGATATTGAAGATCTCTTCTTACAGGTTCAAAAGGCCAAGAAATCAGAAGAAGCCTTGAAGACACACCTGGATGATGAGAATTATGTATGCAACACAAGTGAAGAAGAATCTAAGAAAGTTATTGTTGATCTAAAGCTGCAAGTAGAATAACACAAAAGGATTGAAGATATTCTCAGGTCTCAAATCAATGAGAAAGAGACTGTTTGCTGCCAACAAGAAGAAGATATTGTTTCATTGAAGAAACAACTAGTAGAGGCCAATGTAAATCTCAAATATGAGAAGAGCACAGAGTTGCTAGATAAAATGATAAAGCAACAAAGAAGCTCCACAACTAAGCTTGGTCTTGGATATGAAGCTGAACAACCATCATCTTCCAAAAATGTAGAGAAGAAGAAGTTCACTAATGAAGGAAAGAAGAAAGAAAAGTCTGAAGCTGAATCTTCAAAAGGAAGAAAATATCAAAGAAGATCTACAACAAAGCAAACACCACAAAAGAGGTTCTCTCATTCTCACTCTTCTCATAATAATGCTTTTAACGGCTATTGTTTTAGATGCAGCCATTATGGTCACCGAGAAATTTATTGTGGATTGAATAATAAATCAAGGAGTTATCTTTGGTAGAAATACATATGCTCTTCTGAGTGAACACCATGTGCAATGTTTTAAATGTAATGGTCATGGGCACATAGCAAGGTTTTGTCCAAGAACCTCTGCAACTAATCTAAGACAAGACCGCAGATTCCATCAGACACAAAGAGTGCAACACAGATAGGAAAATAATTATCCTTCAAGAATGCACAAGAGACAACCACCCAAGAGAAATGTTTAGGTTCACAAAAAGGTTCAAAATGTGGATGCAGGTGAAAATTCTCAGCCTAAGTTCAAGAAAAACTAGAGAAAGAAAGAAGAGAGGAAATCGTGTCTCCTTGGACAGAAGGAGATTACTCCTCCATTGCTCTAAGCAACTCCAGTTGGCACATCCTCAGGGGGAGCAATATTAAAGTCTTATTTTAATGCTCCTATGTATTTGTATGGTTTTCTGAGGATGAAAGGCAAGTGGTCGGGAAATTGTCGTATTGCTGTTAAAGTGTGTTTTTCAGTTTATGTAGTGGTTTGTTGAAGTGCCGTGAAGTGTGGTGATTAAATGGAGAGTTGTCACCATTGGTAGTATTGCTTATGTCATTGTTGCTCTGTTGATGATTCTTCTGCCACTGTTCAAAATTACGGATCATAACAGTTTAGATTTTTGGTTTGATGAAAGAATGCATGCGTGCCCTAGCTGCGTACTTGTGTTTCGATGCAGCAGCTGATAGGCATTATCTGAGATAGAACATGCAGCAAAGAGATGCCAGAGTCAAAGCAAACAGTGGCACTAGCACCCAGTTCGTCAAGAGTGCCAAGTGGCACATGCAAGGCAGAGACATTGAGAGAATAGCGCCCAGGTGGTGAAGTGCCAAGGAGGTCAAGATGCCTATGCACCTAAGAAAGTCTTGCATTATTTGAGGAATGCGAGATATTGCTTGAGGAAGCAGAATACCGAGAGTTGATGACTGCGCACTGATTGAGGTTCCAACGCTAGAGGTAACGGTCCAGAAGTATGAGTTTGAGTAAGGTGTAAAAGGATATATTGTTTGTATGCTTTATATTTCTTTTTATAGTTGACTTCTAAGGATTGGAGTCATAAGGTGTTTTAAGGAATAAATATTTTTGTGGTTACTTTTATGATCTAACCCTAACTTGGTGGCAAAGTTGAGGGTGGTGTTGGTAATAGGTTGAAGATCTATTCTCTTCTTCCTCAAACAAAGAGGAAGCATTTTTCACTAGGGTTTATGTTAGTAAGTCTTGCTACTTGCAGTGAGATGGTGAAACCCTTAGTTGGCTATTTTGAGATTGATGGTTGAGTTGCTTTCATAGAGGTTGTTTTGATCAAGTTAATACTTTACTTGATACATGATTTGGGCTTACTCCATTGAGATTGATTTGAGCAAGTTATTCTTTGCATTGGTGATTTATGTTGGTGGTTGTTTTGTTCAAATACCTTTGGAAGGAAAAGGATGTCTATTAGTTTCCTTTTCATGCAGTGATTGGTTGAATGCTTCAAGGTTAATCTTGAGTTGAATGATGTTGGTTAAACCTTGTCTATAAGCATTGTTGTTAAAGCCCTAAATGGTTGAGAAAAGATATTGGTTGTGGAAATATCATGAGTATCATTGTTATATGAGTTATTGCATGGTTGGCAATTGTTGGGTTGTGTTTCATGTTCTTGAGAAAAGCATACTACATCTATCTTATTATTTTGAGATTGAGATTGAGCTGAGATTGAGATTGGGAGTTAAGTATAGAACATATTGAGTCTCTAAAAATTCTCTTTATGCTTCTATGAGGTTGATGAATCACATTGGATCTTTAACAATTCTCTTTGTGGGTTCATGCTAAGCAAGTTTTTCTTGATGAACTTGTGAGCTGATTTGGACAAGTTCTAGCGAGGACTTGTGAGCTGATTTGGACAAGCTCTATGTAAGCTTGTTAAGCAAGTTCTGTGTGAGCCTATTGATAGAGTACAAAGAACAGAGTCTCAATGGATAGAGATCCAGCAGCCAACATAGTTGAAGATAGATCCGAGTAATGCCTATTATGCTTATCATGATGTTGTCAAACAGTGAAATGAAGTGGTCACATATTCCCAAGAATAGTCTAAGAATTGACTAGCTATCGGGATCAAATTCTCAAGGGGAGCATTTATGCATCTGTTTATCATATTGCTCATGTTTATGCTTTTTGCTAACTGTAATAATTTTTGCCTGAGAATGTTGTGCATGGACTCAGGGGGAGTCTGCAGTAGCCCTTTGGTATTATTGTCAAAGGGGGAGAAGAATTACAGGAGATTGCATGAGTGTTGCCAACAATTCCAAAGGGGGAGATTGATGTGCAAGGTGCAGCCAAAGTATTGTCATTGTTGTCAACACAGACAGAGAGATCAGTTGATGCAGTTGATGCAATGGACAAGAGTTCAGAGGTCAGTGAGATCATGTACAGTAAATTTCCAGGAAGACAAAAGTGGCCCAGATTCTCAAAATCAAAGAAAAAGACAAGTAAGAAAACTATCACGATATCACGACATGTTTTCTGTCGTGATTTCACGACATGGCCGAGGAGAGAGAAGGCGCAAGCAAAATTGTCATGATTTCACGACATGGCCGAGGAGAGAGAAGGCACAAGCAAAATTGTCATGATTTCACGACATGGCCGAGGAGAGAGAAGGCGCAAGCAAAATTGTCATGATTTCATGACATGGCCGAGGAGAGAGAAGGCGCAAGCAAAATTGTCACGATTTTGCGACATGGCCAAGGAGAGAGAAGGCACAAGAAAAATTGTCATGATTTCATGACATGGATGAGGAGAGAGAAGGCGCAAGAAAAATTGTCGTGATTTCATGACATGGCCGAGGAGAGAGAAGGTGCAAGCAAAATTGTCGTGATTTCGTGACATGGCCAAGGAGAAAGAAGGCGTAAGGAAAACTATCGTGATTTCACAACATGTTCGAGGCAAAGAAGCCAAGTGGAAAAACTGTCACGATTTTGTGACATGTTGGAAGCAAAGAAGGCAAGTAAGAAAACTATCGTGATTTCATGACATGTTTGGAAAGAAGGCACAAGCAAAGAAAATTGTCATGATTTTGTGACATGTTTGGAGAGAAGGCACAGGCAAAGAAAACTGTCGCGATTTCAAGACAGGTTTGAAGAGAAAGCGCCAAGGATAGAAAGTGTCATGATTTCATGATAGGTTCGAAGAGAAAGCGCCAAGGAGGAAAAGTGTCACGATTTCGTGACATGTTCTATTTTCGTGAGCCAAAGACAGAAAAGGCACAAGGCAGCAAAAGTGTCACGATTTCACGACATGTTTCGTTTTCACGGGTGAAAGGCAGAGAAGTGCAAGGAAGCAAAAAGTGTCACGATTTCGTGACATGTTTTTTCGCTAGCCAAAGACAGAAAAGGCACAAGGCAACGAAAGTGTCACGATTTCGCAACATGTTCCATTTTTGTGGGTGGAAGGCAGAGAAGTGCAAGAAAGTGAAAGTTTCATGATTTTGCGACATGTCTGGTTTTCATGGCTACAATACAAGAGGTGAACAAGAAGGCCGAAAATGTCATGATTCCATGACATGTTGCATTTTTGCGAGTAAAATGTGAGAAGTGCATAAAGAGATAGAAGTGTCACGATTTCGCGACAAGTCGCGACAGCACAATCACTGATAGTTAACTGAAGCAAAACAACAGTTAAAGGGGTAGTTGTAGAGGAAAAGCATGCAACTATTTTAAGAACAGTCAAAGAAGGAGAAATTGAACAGTCGCATAAATAGAATCAAAAAATGCATGCATGCACAAAAATGAATACGAACAGTTATGTTCAAGAAGACGTACAGTCATGGTAGAGATATACGTTGCATGTAACATAATTCCCACTCTATTAATACAAAAGGAGTTACAGTTGACAAGTGGCAGAAGAGATAATTAATAGAACAGTTACAACTGACAAGTGGAGCATGAGAAATAAAATATGGAGTTACAATTGGAGTTACTGTTAGACAATTTGATTATAAAAGGGCAGTTGCGTGGAGAAATAACGTTGCCGCTGATAGTGAAAAAGTGCTGCTGAAAGAGAGAGTGCGCAAGATGCGAGTGAGAAGGGTGTGTGTGCTGTGTAAAAAGTGGGCAATGTTGAGAAAGTAATAGACCAGTCAGGGTCTTGTAAAAGCGAAGGCATTTTTATGTCAAAAATATTCAAAATAGAATTTTGAGTTGGTGCTTGGAATCAAGGGTTGGTGCTCCTTTCTGTTGGTGTAGATAAATTAGGGGTTGGTGCTCCTTCTAGTCGATGCTAGTAAATTAGGGGTTGGTGCTCCTTTCTGTTGGTGTAGATAAATTAGGGGTTGGTGCTCCTTCTAGTGGGTGTTGGTAAATTGATTGTAAAGTTGGTGCTTTGCAAATGCTGGATTTGGATGGGTGTCCATGTAGTCTATTTTTGAGGAGTAGCCAAAACTAGTGAACCTCGTTACATCTTGTGTTATGTGATGCTCTCATGTGATATTTGCTTGATCTGGTTTTAAGTTTCCATTGCTTCAGATTTAAGAGTTGCACATTTAAGTTTTAAATAGCTACACTGATTCACCCCCCCCCTCTCAGTGCCATTATAAGACTAACAATACATTATCATGGACAAATGGCTTATAAATAGATATGGTTGGGAACCTTTCCTTAAACCAAGTGTCTATCTCAAGGTTTTTTAATCCAAAAGCAATAATGGCCAATATATTAGCATGTGATTTTTTGCTCTAGGAATAAATTGCAAATCAAAAGCTAAAAATTCATCTATTTCATCCAAAACTACCCACTTATATTGCTTTAATCTAACGTATTTGTTTTTATATATTATTTTAATCTATTGAATTATCAACTTAGCATATCCACTAACTTTGAGGTAATTAATATCCAATTCCTTAACTTTTATTAGCCCTATAAATAAAGCTTCATATTCTGCATCATTATTTGTACAGGAAAATTCTAACCTGTATGGTATGCCAAGATAGTTTTCATTGATATCCATCAATAGTAGTCCAACATCTCCTATCCATGGTTGCCATTGATTCTAATTTTACCCCATCGAAGTTCATATTCCATAATTCAAAATTAAAAATTTTGTCAATTTTAGCATCTGCTTTAGTCTTCAGTCTTGGATCCATATTCTCAGGATCAGGTACTTCCAACAAGAAAAGAGAATTCCATATAAATTAAACCATAATGCCCTTTTACTCAATAGAATTCATGAAATTAACCATATTATACTTATGATCTTTGAATTCATCTTAATATATATTGAAGTGTTCTCTTTTAAATATTACATTCACATTACCCTGCATTGAAATAGTGGCATATGACCAATCCAACTAAATAGTACCACCTAGATGCTCTACACTATGCCTAAATATTAATATAGAAAATAAAGGATCCACAAACACAACTGCAACATCCATAACCACTCCTTTATTAGGATATTGTTCAAGATGCACAATAATTATAGTGATAATACCTACACAAGGTACTCTCCTATTATCAATGATAGAAATATGAGGGTACTCTTTCTAACAAATAAAACCTAACTGATTAGCTACTTTTTTTGACATTACATTCATCGAAGCACCACTATCAAGCATACAATTGTGAATAATATATTAGTCCCCATAGCCTTATGTATACCTTAGTGAGATGTAAAATTGCTTAACTGAATATGGGGCTCTGATTGCATTGTTCACAAGGCCTATGGGTTTTCGAAGTTTCCTCCTAATTGATCAGTAATTTGAAATATCTATATGCATGATAATGATACTTTGGAATAGTCATTAATCCTCCAAAAGTGATGTTGATATTCTGCTTAGCAACTTCTATATAGAAATCAAAATGATATTTCTTATCATCATTTATTTTCTAGTTTTTTGATTAGCCAAGTCATTTTGTTGCTTTTGGATAAATTCTTCTACATCAGACTCTTTAGGAATCGTTATTCGATTTACCTTTTTTGTTAAATCACTCTAGGATATTTCTCCTTTCATGCAAGGCCTTCATCAACTTTATCTTCCACTGTTCTATTCCTAAGATTGATAGCATGTATTCCTTCTAAAAATTTAACCTCTTCTACTGTAGGTATAAGCTTCCCCTACTTCATTCTATCAAATCTGGTACTAGGATGCTCACTTGAGGTTGATGCCCCTCCAAATACTAAGGATATTTTCTCAATATTACTGGCATATACATCCTCCCTTTCAAATTATTGTTCTCTAGTTTCATCCTCCTGAGTCCAACATACATTAATTCTAATGTCTTCATCATCATATTCAGCATTTAAATCAACATTAGAATGCATACTTAGATAAATACAATAAGGTTATGTGGTGCACCATAGTAAGAGAAATAAAAGGGATGATATGATGCTATATTATTTGATGGCATGGGATTTGGAAAAAATCTAGATATCTCTTTATTTATTTATTTTTCCAATTTTCTTTATGATTCTTGTTCCCTCTTCATTTCCATTGTTATTTCAGTTTCTATTAAAATTCCTCCTAAAAGGAGGCTTTTTATCTTCCTATTTTCTATTATTTCCCTATGAATTTTCTACAATGCTATCGTTAACTCTTTCAAGTCTAGCCAACCTGTTATTCAAAGTAGTAAACATCTCACTCAACTAATTAGCTATTTTGTTGATAAGATCTTGATATGTTTTTTTAGGGATAGATAACTCAACCTTATTAGGCCTTTTTTTAGGTTGTTTGGGCTCTAGAGATTATTATTTCATATTACCACTATCAATCATATGTCTCTATATTTCAATAGATCTTTTCATACATATATCAATGGTGGCTGCAACTTGTTACCTTAGCTCATAACTAAAATCTCTAGGGAAATCATTTTTTAGAAAAAATTGACTGATCATCATTTGGCATTAATGCTACCCAAATATTATTTTTTGTCTTAGAGAATATTCTATTAAAATATTCCACAGATTCATTTTATTTCTTTTTTAGGGTAGGCAATTCTATCACCAAAGATTATTTATTCTTCCACTCTCAATATTTACTAAGGAAAGTGTGCTCTAGCTCTTGAAAATTGTTGATAGTACCAACTCCAAGGCTGTTGAATCATTCTCGAGCATCCTTCTCTAAATTTTTAAAGACCAATATAAGGACAACATCCTCATCATATACCTCAAGACTATCCATGGCATATATGAAGTGCCTAATATGATCTTCATCAATCACAACATTGTTTCCTTGGAATTTAGGCAAGTACTTATGAGCTTTACAAGGGAGAGAATTTATATTTGTAGGTAACACAAAATATCTATATCTATTTGTTCTGCACTGATTAACATCAGCATTGGCATTTTGATTTGTATTAGGAGTTGCCATACCCACTATAGGTACTTGGTTTACAGTAGGAGAATATTGATTCAAACCAAGATTTGGGTTAGAAACTAAAATTAGAACTGAATTATTTTTTGTGAGACATGAAGAATACCTTAGGATTTGGCACTCTAGGAAGCACTTCTTTACCACTTCTTCTTGTAGATGCCATATCCAACTCCTCCTTTTATTTTTAAATCCTTAGGCCAATATTCAGAACCACCAACACATATGTGCAAAGAAAGAGTAATATCTTCAACAATACTTGGGCCAATATTTTTCAGCCTGATATTTACTCATTTCTCACAAATAGGGTTATGCATAAGGGATTGGACTCAAAATGCACTTGTAAAAAAATGGTGAATCCTAATCAAAATCAAGGTGAATCATGGATAATCCTAAGAAAATCAAATCGAGCATATTCATACCAAAATTTGAGGTATTTGAAGCCCTAAAATCTAAGGTCATATTTGGGGCCAATTTTGACCTATTAAATCATCTTATAACTTCATAAAAATGCCACCATTAGATCAGGATTGAAACGATCTTTCTAATGAGTAAAAATATGCCTATGTTTGGATATATATTGTGGTTAATTGACCCTAAAAACCAATTGGTCTTGAAAATTTTAGGCAAATGGGCTGACGTCGAGGGTCCTCATATTCGCCAATTTCCAATTTTGGAAATCCTAATATTCGCCCAATTTGTGAATATTTGCCACTATGCATAACCCTACTCACAAATTTCACTTTAGAATAAAAACAAATTCAAAATTGTATTGAGTCTTCCCCAACAATGGTACCAAGAACCTCAATATTTGGCACTCCAACAAGCACTTCTTTCTCACTTCTTCTGGTAGATAATTGATTCAGATCCTCCTTTAATTTTTAAATTTCTAAATTCATTTGGAGTCACCAGTACAAATATGTAAAGAAAGAGAAATATATTCAATAATACTTGGGCCAAGATTTCTCAACCTGATATTCATTCAATTCTCACAAATTTCGCTCCAGGAAAGACTATGAGAAAAACAAACTCAAAATTGTACTGAGTCTTCATCAACAATAGTTCCAAACATTTTTGGGGAAAATTTTTGCACCCTTAATAGATTTGTTACACTTCAAGACTTCCCTGATCTAATCAGCACTACGGAATCTAATGGATCTGCCTATTTAACTCAAAATAAATATTATCCTAAGACTCTAGATAGACCGATTAAGGTAAGGAAACCCTAGAGGTGTACCTACAATATTTCTTATAGTCTGATAAAGATATTTTTTATGAGAAGTTGAAGTTTCAAACTACGATAAGAGGATAAGTTGAATGGTTGGAGTCAAACTATGAGAATAGGATAAGTTGAATGGTTGGGAGTCTAAATATATTAGAATTTAAAGAATAAATATAAAAAAAAATGAATAATTTGAGGGATAGGAACATAAAAGTAATATTTTATTCATAACTATCTTTATTTTGACAACCTAGTGGTTAAGCTTTTGGGATATCTTTGGGGATACTTAGGTACAAACCAAAGCATGCCCTATGAGGATATAGGTTGGTTAGTAGCGGCATAATATTTGTTGGTAGGCTGCTCAAGTTAGATTTCGTAGATAGTCTCATTGGTTTTAGTATTTGAACTTATTTCCATGAAGGAGTAGGGTCCCATTGACTTAGTTATTGGGGTTCTATTCATATCCCCTCCAAGTGGTGCATGTGATGGATTTATTTTAGGAAATCATCATAGAGATATTTTTATGATAGTTGCTAGGAGTGCATCTCAAAATTTGGACATTATACATAATGACTCTTATGGGCCTATGGAAACACCTTCTCATTTAGAAAATAGGTTGTTTCTTATTTCTATTAATGACTTTTATAGATATGCGTGGGTATATACACTTCACACTAAGGATGAAGTGTTTGAGAGGTTCACAATTTTCAAGGCTCTTGTTGAAAATTACCTAGAGAGAAGGATCAAATATCTAAATATAGATGGGGGTGATGAATATGTTTTCCAAGGTTTTCATGATTTTTTTGCCACTCATGGAATAACATATTAAAGGACTATTCATTACACTCCTCAATAGAATTATGTGGTAGAAAGAGAAAATATGGTAATCATGAAGATGGCTCATTGTATGATTCATGCCAAGGGACAATATCACATATTTTAGGATGAGATAATCACTTGTGCAAGGCATATCATCAAAAGGTTTCATGTTAGGGTTGCTTGAGAGATAATACCTCTTGAGAAATTGACAAGAGATAAGCCATATGTTTTGAATATTTAGATATTCAACATGAACTTACATACTTAATGATATTTTAAAAAAGATGCACAAAAGAGCCATAACTATATATTTAAGTGATAAGAGAAGGGATAGCTTGAAGAACATTTTGTTGAGAGGATGAGTCAAGAGGAGTAGTAGTAAAAATATTAGAAAAGTAATCGACAACAATAGAGTTCATGCCATCCCAAATGTAAACAACATCTCCAGAATATGATTTTAGAGAAGAAATAAAGTTGTGAGATCTTCTATCTAGAAGATATTTGTGGAAGAAATTTGTGTTTCAATCTCCTTCTTTGAGCCATTTATTTCTAGTTTTTTTCTTCCATAAGAGTTCTCTTTTTTTCCCATTCCTCTAACTGAGTTGTAAGTTTAATTTCATCTGCACTTCTACTCTCTATGAGGCCATCTAAATGAATTTTCTTATTCAAATTTTCAAGTTGAGCAATATCTTCGTAGTTTTTTATGAGCATCCCCAAACTCCTTCTAGTTCCAAGTCTTGATTTTGGATTTAATGTATTGTAGTATTTTGGCAAAATAGAACATCTTAGTCCCATACCTAGGCTTACCTTCCTTCCAACATTATTGCACATAATGTCTAAAGTAATTGTCTCTGAGCTACATTTAATTGAAAATAAAAAGGAGAGAAACTCACATTGGTTTTCCACATTTCCACCATGACTGGATAGTGATCCAAACTAGCATTGTTAAACATCTTCACTTTAGGAATGTGACCATGGATTAAAAAAATTTCAAAGAGCAAAAACCTATCCAATCTCTCCATTGTACAAGCTAATACTTACCTTCTATTAGACCAAGTCATAAGGCCATTATCTAGTTGGATGTCCACAAGATGGAGGTTTGCAATATATTCTCTCATGAGGTTAGTGCTTCTATCTAAATTTATATTTCCCCCCATTTTCTCATTCAGATTGAGGATGGTATTGAAATATCTTATGATCAGGATCTAAGATTTAGGAAAATGAGATATAATATAAGTTATATCCTTCCACTGTCTTATTTTTTCCTTCAAAGCAATCAGAGCATAAATAGTAATGTAAAGCATAATTTTGTTGGAATGTCTACTTTGAATAGCTATAGCCAAAAGACCCCAACTTCCAACCATATGGTGAATAACTACCTCCTTTGGGTCCCAAAGACAAGCAATGCCACCATAAGTCCCCTGAGAACTGAGGGAAACCACTTTTCTAGTTGGCCAAATTTTACTAGGAATAGAGTCCATATCCTCTATTGACATCTTCATTTCTTGAAGGAAAAAAATATGTGGATGATTTATCTGAATCATTCTTCTAATTTCATTTTGTTTTGAAATACTCCCTTTGAGTCCTCTAATATTCCAAGTGATGATCTTCATTAATACCAGGGCTAAAAAATTTGGGAAGGACATTAATATTACCTTTCTCTACAATATTTTCACCTTCTTTTACCATATGATATTGATTGGTCTTTCGACCTGCCTTTTGATAAGAAACCATCTTCAATTTTTTTCCCTACTTCTTGACTTACTCCAATTGAATCTGAGATGTCTTCTAACATTGAAGAATGCTCGTACACAACCAAAGTTTTACTAGAGGGTTCAACATAGTATATATTGGGACCTGTATTATTTGAATTTTTTATATTTAAAAGTTTGTTTTTTCTTATGTAAATGTTCTCCATTTTTTTTATTGAAAACCTTTGATTTGTTGGTTTGTCTCTAAATTTTTCCCTTCATATTTAAATTGTGTTTCTAATACTTATGTTTCCAGTATTTTCTCTTTCTCACTTGGGTCATCATTCGTGGAAAGGATTTCAAACATATTAACAAATGATTTTGATTGATCCTTCATAACTGGTTATTTATGAGTAATCTTCTTATGCATTTGGAAACTTGCTAAGTTCATATCTTCTTTCTGTTGATCAAGAATTTTATTTGGGCAAGCACTAGCCAAATGACCATATTCATGATAAATTCTAAAACAAAAAGGAATGTTCTCATAGTCCACTACTTGCTCCCAAGTGTCTTCCCCAAATTGTAATGTAATTTTTTTGGGTAAGGGTTTATCAAAATCTGATCATAAATAATATGTTCAAAATTTTGAGTACAATTAGCAGCCATCAGAAACATTCCTAAAGAGTTTCCAATTGAAGAAAAAATAGTAGGATTCCAAAATTTAATAGGGAGACCAAAGAGTCTAACCCACACGGGAGCTGTAGAAGGCATCAATTATTTAGATTTAAATTTAATATGCTAGGGCTTTATGAAAAAACCCCGCCCTTCCAAAGAACCAGAGAACCCCTTGAAAAATTTTCTCTCTATCTTCATTATTAGCAAATAAAACATAAAAATAACCATTTGGATAGATAGAGATTTGTAACTCACCTTTAGTTTTCTATTTTTTTGCATCCTAGACTTTGAAATAAGATAGGCTCATATGAAAACCCACAAAACATCAAAGTAATCTTTTTTTTTCATATCTTCAATGATAGTCTGAAAGTTACCCATATCAAGCTTAACAATAGGAGTTCCATCAACTGCTTTAAGAAATCCTGAATATGTTTTCCTAAGATCAATATTAGGTATTCTTAGAGGTTTATGGAAAGCCCTAAGATTAATATTATCATTGGGCTGAGGCTATCCACCATAGATGGCATCCTTAAAATTAATTTTTTGGGTTAAGTCTTCAATATTCTTACCCTTAACAGGGGTTTCCACAGTAATTTTATTTTGTGGGTGCACCTTAGCACTAGAATCACTTGAGATATGAGCCATTTTTTGATCAACTGCTTGAAACTTATTTTGTGATCTCTTTAATCCTTGCTTTAGACATCATGTAAACGTATGGTTTTCACTTTTATTTTGTGTAGCAAATTGGAAGTCATTGTCACTCAATTTCATAGCATGATCTATTGAAAGATAGATTTCTAACCCATCTTGGATCCCCTACAACATATCTTGCTAAAATATTAAGTATAAACCACAAAAATATTTGTCGCTAGGGCCTGAAGGCCCTGAAAACCAACCTCTAGAATTGCTTGCACTCAACCTATATGAAACCCTCGCACATCTACTTGCCAAAAATATCATTCACACATAGGTATGAGCTAAGATATGTGTTGCTCCAAATGATCTGAATATTGGTGGAGACATTCTAGGGTTTTTCAGGCATCTACCCTCAAAATTTTAGTTCAATCCGAGTCCACATGAGTGAAATATGGCCAAAAAAAGTTTGACAATTTGAGTAATCCTATGAAAAATGTCCCTCCTCAATAATGCATCAACCACCACAAAATGATCCGATCTTCATATGAAAATATGTTGTTACCTTAAAAAAATACTCTTAGTGATTGTTATTTGTTATGAATTATTCAATAAATATTTTATTCTTTTCTTATTTGAATAAAACTAAATTAATTTTAAAATTTTCATTTTGCATTGAAAAAAATAGAAAAGCCTAAAAAATATTCTATAATTTGACTACTTTTTTTTAATTAGAAATTAAAATTAGCAAAGAAAAAATAATAATACGGTGATCAAGGGGTTTTACACTGTCAAAGTCACTCGAGAGTCCCATTGACCCTATCTGCACCAACATTATCAATTGGATTTTGGATATCCAATTCAACTTTTTTGTAAGGTGGAGATTCAAACCTCAAACCTCCCTTAAAGAATTACACTCTCCTTCTTAACTCACCTACAATATTAGATAAAGTTTAAAGCTCCATTTAAAAATGAATATCATCTAATAAAATAAAATTAAATATGATATCGGTGGAAGTAAGAGTTAAAGCCAAAGGAGATTATAAATGTGACTAAAGATATTTTTAAAGTAATGTTCTCAGCATTTTTATGATATTTATGTATATTTACATAGAGAAGTGAAAGGTTTTTTTAAATAGAATCTATTAATAAAATAGCATCTAGATATTGCATAGTAGTAGTTAATTTCAAAGGGGGAAAGTCAAGGATGTGCATTGAAGAAAGAGAAATGCATAAAATTACATCAAAATATGAATCTTTGTAATTGCACTAATGATGGTTTGCTTTGATGGATTTATTGAGTCCAATATTTCAAGCCAAAGAATAATGCAAAAAATGGGATTTTTACTAATTTAGGTTGATGTTTATAGAACATTTTGGTGATGATAGATGAGTATTTAAAATTATTCCTATGTAATATGAATATGGCTATTTATATAAACAGAAATCCAACTCATAATACATTTAAAATAGATAAATTATCCCACGAAAAATACAATATAAATATACTACGATTAGACAAAGTTTCCAAAAAGACGAGATAAAATAAAATAGTAATCATCGTAAAGTATTCATTCAACAAAATAATACACAAAAAAAAAAAAACAAGGTAGTATAATGTGGTATAGACCTACAAATCTAGTAATCCGAACCAACATCTCACCAAATTATTTCTAGAAGCATATTCCTAATAGTTTATCTATACTAAACATTCTAATTTTATGTGTACATATAAATAGATTCAAGCACACATCAATTATTTTTATTTAGTAGAAAAGGTGCCGGTTAAATGTTTTGAGACATAGTAGGTAAGAGTGCTCCATGGTTATGTTTACTTGAAAACATGTTCTTTGATTTCTTATTTTTAATAGGACTATATATTTTTAAGATAAATCCACGTAATTTATTTTTTTTGCATAGAAAGATTAATGGTATCACTTCTATGATTTTATTTAATCTTGTAGTTTAAAAATATTATATTTAACATTTATTATGGAAAATTAAATAATGAAATGTTATTATTAATAATAATAATTTTATCATTGGAGGTATTATATTATTTAATATCTTGCAATATTAATGTAAAGAGCATGTAAATAATTTAAATTAAGGTGTATTTAATAATTGAACCTATAATAGATGTCATGTTATTAAGTGTGAGTTATATGTCATGTAAATAAGTGTGAAGTTGTGTAGGTAAAGTGTCATGTTAGTAAGTGTGAGTTATGTGAGCGAAGTATGATATTCACAAGTGAGAAGTAATGAGTTATGTGCAATCATGGAAGTCTGTTTTTATATAAATATGCGATAAATATGAAGAGTTAAATATCCCATGAGTATGAGGAGATGAAGAGTTTATGTGAGTGCAAAGGTCAAAAGTTTTGAGAATATCAAAATTCTGATGCATATATATATATTAAAAATAAAACTTTGTAATATGCAATCAATGAATAAACATTACATTTACGCATTACATAAAGTAAATGTTTATCAATATTATATAATGAGATTTATGTTCATTGTTACAGATTGACTTATGTGTATATTATTTTATCTTGGAAGAGTGATAAACCTATGAGAATAGTGGTGAATTAGTAACAATGTTATCAAATCTACGATGGAGAGAAGTCAAAGCCATAGTGGAGAGAAGACAAAGTTGTATTTGGAGTGCTTATGAGGAAGAGATAGTATTTGTAAGTAGCTAAAGGAGAGAAGATGTGAGAACCAAGTCTAGTAATCACTATGAAAGTTACATTGTATAAAGGGAAAGCAACATTGTTGTGAGAGATACTTTGCATGAGCCAAGAGAAAACCACATTGAGATAAGAGCAATAGTGTATGATCCTAAAGAAAGATCTACATCATGGTCTAGCAGTGACTATATTATCTAACAGTGATTACATTAGAGAGGAAGAGTAAGGATGAAAGCACCTAGCAGTAATTAAAGGAGAGATAAAACATCTTTGGAGGAGAGAAACATCATAAAGAATAATAGAGATAAATTTTGATCCATATCTGAGAGGAAACTACTTGAGAAAGCATAATTTTGGAAGAGAAAATGTAGGTTCAGGAACATCTAAGTTGGTTCAGAAAAATACTAGTCTAGAGAGAATGTTTGAGAGAAGAAAAAATAATGCAAAACCTGAGGAGAACACCTAAGGGATAATTTTAACAGTGCCTAAGAAGGAAATATATAGAATATAACATATATGGTGGTGCAATCCAAATGAAACATACATAGAATAAAAGCATTATGTTTGGAGTAGAAGATGTGAAAAAATAGGAATATTGTCAAGTTTCTAAGGTAACACAAATATTTCTTGCATAAGTATTTGATTATGCATGAAAATATTAAAGTTGAAAGGTTTATAATTTTTTTAAAAGAGAACAGAGTTAATTTTGTGAAAGATAGAATTAAACAAAAGTGACTAAATTATAGAATTGAAAAAAATCAATATTTGAATAAAATATATTGAAGAGGAATTTCTAATTGAAGAAAAATATTGAAGGAAATTAATTTGGTAGTTGTAGTGAAAATTCACTACAATATAGCTAGATTATACCTGAATAGGATGCAGAGTTTGGGGTAGAGATGGGAGTGTTTCAATCATCACCAACATCTAAGAATTTCATGTCAAGAATCACCAAGTAGATATCTTTAAAGGGTGAGAACGAGTGTAAAAACCTTCATGTTGTGTGGTTAAGACAATCACCAGATTATCATATATAAAGGTCCACAGTAATTATGCATATCTCTTTCATTGATATTTGAACATAACCTCATTTTTTATGGTGTCTAATGAGATTTTTTAATGACAAATAAAAAATATCCATAATTGGTGAAGGTTCAACCCAAAGGAAGGGTGTGGGTGAGCTACCAAAACTGGTTCTCATCCAATAAAGCATATAAGCGTATGGACAAAAAGAAAGGATAAAAATGTTTAGAGCAAGTTGAGCAAGACAGAAGATAAATCCTAACAATACATCCTTAGAAGCTAAGGATAGTGTGATCAAGACTTAAAATTTTCAAAGTAAAAGTTCCAATAGGCAAATTCTATGAAAGAAAAACTTTCAAAAAGAAATATAGGAAATATTTTTGAGGGAGTTGGTTAGATACTGTGATAAGTACAACATATTGAAATAGGAGGACAACCATGAGTAATGATGCACAAATTCTTATAAAAGGTAGATGAGCCATAGTAATATGCCATTACTGAGAAGGAAATGAATGCATATCAAGGATGCTTTAGCTTAGTTTGAAAAAGGGCAGGTGGTTAATTAATAATTAAGGAATGACATCTACAATAGTAGTGGCTAAAGACTGAGAAAAGTAATGGAAATAGATATCATTCCATTTTCATAATCCCAAGAAGAAGAAGCTGAAAGGATCAAGTCATACTCCAATTTTTTTATGTAAACCCTTCCCATTGTGTCTATAAATAGCAATAGTGTTAGCTTTATTAGGGATTGACAAGTTTTATAAAGTTTTCCTTTCATTTATTCCTATGTAGTAGTTAGCAAAACCTAGAGTGACTTGTGTGCTTGGCATAATATTTGTAATCTTGTTTACATATATATACACACTAGAGGGCTACACATATATTTTGTGTAGCCATTTGTGGTTTTCATGTTATGACCAATCTTTTTATGTGTGTATGTTTTCAATATTTAGCTATTTTTGAGTTCTACTTACATATATGTGTATATGGGAGACCTACATGCCTATTTTGAGTAATCATCTATGGTTTTACTGGTCTAACCTATCTCTTTATGTGTGTGTATGGTTATAACTCTCATTTGGTCTCATTTATATTTAGGAGAGGAAGTGTTCACGCTCGCACATAACATTCAGGCTTGTTGTGCAAGAGGATCATATTTTATCTTTAGCGCATTATTGCTTTGTTAGTTTAGAATTATTTTTTTATTTTTTCTATCTTTCCCTTTCCTATTTTTGCGTAACCCTTTCCCTCCAAGTTATTATATTAGGAAGGTGCACCCAAATATCACATCTTAACAAGGATATGACCTTGTAAAAACTCTTGGACACCCCCGATTGAGTAGAACCCCATGTTCTCAGGAGAACCTATTGTGTCACTCTATAGGAGGTACGATTGTCTTGACTCTCTATTCCTAGGAAAATCATAGAGGAAAATAGTTTAATAGCATGCCCAGTGGGACCCTAGTGATATAAATTTGGTTCCACAATTTTAACAAGTTAGGTTAAGAATTTGTAAGGATCTCTACCTATCCTTTCTTGTTGAAGTACCTTTGACTCACCTGACAACTCTGCTCCAAAATTAACATCAAAGAAGTTATTGCTAAAGGCTAATATTATAGTGAAGGTGTTAGTTTATCTAATCTCTACACAAAATCTATATTCAACTAGTGTCTCCATTCTGAACCAAAGATATACTATTAGGTTTTGTGCTAATTTTTTTTAAATTAGTTACTACCACCATTTGCGATCATTCGATGAAGAAGAAGAGTCATAGGTTGTAATATGGTTGCTCCACCACCACCACTTAGGATATTCTCTACTTGAAATGATAGAGGTCCTCTAGCACCTTCAACTATGAATTATGTATGGTAGGATATACCTCAATATGCTATGAAATCCCTCACTTAATTCATCAGGGAGGATCTCACTATTCCAATTGAACATCTAAACCACATGGCCAATCTGTGTTCGATTCATAATATATCAAAGGAAAATATGGCTCTAAGATTGTTGATAATCTCCTTCAAGGGAAGGGTCCAAGAGTGGTATCTTACACTATAGTCTATATTGATATCTATTTGGGACTATCTCAACACTATTTTTGTGGAAATATTCAAAGAAAAGGCAAATGGGGTGTCTCTCCTAGAATAATTGTAGTCCATAATGAGAGCTTCCATTGAGTTGGTAGAATATTTAAACCTCAAATTTCATAAGTCTTGATATAGAATACCTAAAGATATATATCCTCACTCAGGTATGGCATTCATATATTATCTAAAATCCTTGGATTATGAAATCTCACTAATGATTAAGGCCTAAGGTGGAAATTATTTACCAAATCCGTATGGTATAGCCATGCATGTTGGACATGATATAATTCATATCGGAAGACTATTCCTAAGCCTCCTATACATATGTATCCTAATATGTGATACAATTATCAACCTTACTTGATTGCTTGACCAAACAAATTGTAGTCAATCTCACTATCCCCTATAGTTACTCTACTCCCTTCCACTCTAGAATATCCATAGAAGAAAGCATTGCAAAAATTTCTCTTATTAATTTCCAATAAGGTGATAGCCATGAGGAGGGAATGAAATACTCTAAGATACCCTTACTAGAACAACCCAAGACATCCTTTATTGCAAGTAAATTAGGGCTATAAAGCACCATCTAGTGGATATCTCAGGCCTTATTTCTAGAGTAATAGGGAGAATGGTCAAACCCAAGGTCAAAATCAGCAAATAGTCCTAGTATCAACTCCTCTACAAATAGAAATCCCTAACCATGCTAGTGAAATATCCCCTATCCAAAATAATTATGTAGAATCTACCTCTTGGTATTGTCCCCATCCATATGTCCACTCTAGTCAAAGAAACATTGGGAAATGTCGTAGCTCCTTGTCACTACAATGGCTGAGATAATGCCTTCCAAGTAGCTACTTCATGTTCAACAATTGGAAGGTAGATTTAAAAAAAAATTGCTTCAATGCAACCCTTCCTATAGTTGTGCTCCTCAAGAACAAATATTAGTTCCTTAGAATAAATAGGAGATTTATGCCATATTATATGAAATGGGTAATTTGATGGCCAAAATACCACAAGTTAAATTAGGCTATATAACATGGTCTAAGAAGTAGACAATGAATGAAAGAGAAACAACAACTTAATAACTCCTAGCAATCAACATAAGTTAGCCCAAAAAAAATGGAAACTTCCAAATTTAGAATCTCAATAGTCAAATACACCTATAACTCTTGTTATAATTCAACAAAATGGTCAAATAACTCCAAGTAACTAGGCCAAAATAACCAACACCATCTTGGGACTCCCAAAAACTATATCACCAAGAGTCCCAACATTTGCCAAGCGAAGCGATACCTCAAAAACCCCAAGGAAACAAACATCACCACTAAAAATGGCTAGAAATAGCCAACTAATAGGATAAAAGCTACGATATACCCTACCAAACGTCACTCAAAAGGATATATCTCTAAGATATTTCAATGTAGTGGATGATATCAAAAGAGCCATGGTACTAGTGCTAGTCTAGGACATCTTAGTTATCTTAGGATAGAAGGAGCATTTGCAGAAATCCCTAGAAGAAGAAGAAAGAAGGAATGGGTAGAAACAAGCTACCATAATATTATAGGTATCATGCCCTAGAATTAGCAAGTCCAAACCTCCCAATTCTATCCTATCCTCTTCTACCAAGACAAGTTGATCCACAATAGTATAATATATTCTTTGGCCAATACATATATTATGCCAAAAGGAATAGAGCATTCACTGGGATTGAAATATTATACTAAAGATAGGAGGGTTGTGCAATTGGATAAAATTTTAGTTCAAATAATGGGAATCATGGAAAATATTTGTTCTCCCTATATGCTTGTCCAAACTAAACAATTGCACAAGATATATCCATAATTAATTTATTTTCATATTTCAATATCTTCCTATCTAAAGACTTCAATACAAATCTAGTGGGCATCTATATATGGATTGATCCCTTATGGTCTTAATGATACAACACAAGACCAAGATTAAAATGTAGACTGGACCCATATTTCCTTACCATGTCAAGCAGTTGTTCTCTTAGAATACATCAATGGTTAGATCCTTATGGTTGAAGAAGAATGATCCAAACCTCACATAATTATATATAAGTTATCACCATGTATTTCAAAAGACCAAGTAAAACAATTGGCAACAAAAATATAGGATTTATATCCCACAAAAATCTACAAAAAAATGGGCATGGGATAAAGAAAACCAAATATGTGATCTAACCCCTAGGGTGGAGTCATGTAAATATGTAAAAAAGTACATAAAAGAAAAAAATGAAATACAAGATGTTTTTTCAAGCACAAGGATAAAATGTTGGACCACTAACAAATGTACCCTTGAGATTAGCAATAGGTAATAAAATTATCAAATTAATTGTGATTACTAAAATTGCATGAGCCTAAAATAATTAATGGAGATGAGAAGATTATGCACAAGAAGGAGATCCTATTGCATAATTATGAAGTACCAAAAAATATGTCCAATTTGAGAGCAAGGATAGTGAAAAGAAAGATGCACATGCTCAAGGAAAATAAAATTAATATGGGCAGTTGTTTCATCCTCAAAAGAAGGCTATAAAATAAAAGGTTCAATACTCTCCAAAACTACATTTTAATGACTTTGTGCCCAATAGATAATGCCTTTTGATTTGTATTCAACTCCTATTGCAAGTAGAAGGTCCCTTGAGAGCCACCAAAGTCATGAAAATTCTCTAAAATCTAGCTATGTTATACCTAAAGAGAATGTAGATCCTAGGGAAAAATAGGAGCTCTTCAATAATCACCAACATCTAAGAATTCCATGTCAAGAATCACCAAGTAGATATCTTCAAAGGGTAAGGATGGGTGTAAAAACCCTCATGCTATTTGGTCAATATAATCGACAAGTTATCATATATAAATCCCCATGATAATTATGATTATTTCTTTTGTTGATATCTAAACCTAAGCCCATTATTGATGGTGGCTAATGAGTATTTTTAGTGATAGCTTAAAAAGCCTCATCATTTGCAGAGGTTCAACCTAAAGTAAGGGTGTGGGTGATCTAGTGGAATTGGTTCTCATCCACATTTGTTTGGATTCATGGACTCTTGCACCTCATCCATCATCTCTCCACCACATCTGCTTCAACTTAGTCCAAAAAGGAGTAGGTGGTATATTGAGGATGATGAGAAGTTTTTTGCAATAGTAATAGCTCAAGACTAAATAAATAAACGGCAATGGACATCTTTATTCAATTTTTAAAATCCCAAGAAGAAGTAATTGAAAGGGTCAAGTAATATTGAATTTTTTTTAAGGTAAACCCTCCCCATTATCTCTATAAATAGAAATAGTATCAACTTTAATAGGTATCAACAATACTTTATAGATTTTTCCTTTTATTTCTTCTTATATATCAGTTAGAGGGATCCTGAGTGGCTTATGGGAAATAAAACCCCTAATTTTGATAAAAAAAATTGTAATCTTGTCTACCTATATATATATATATATATATATTGGAGGCCTATGCATCTATTTTGGGTAGTCATCTATGTTTCCCATGCTTTGACCCATCTATACCATATGTGTGTATGTTTGGAATTTTTACTTAGTTTTAAATATTACTTCCATGAATGTGTATATGGGAGGCCTATGCATCTATTTTGAGTATCCATCTATGGTTTTCATGCTCTGACCCATCTCTTTATGCGTGTGTATTATTATAACTTTTATTTAGGCTCATCTATGTCGAGGAGAGGAAGTGTTCATGTTGGCACTTAACATTTATGCCTATTGTAAAAAGGGTATTATTTTATCTTTGGTGCATCACCATTTTGTTTGCTTAGGAATATTTTTTCATTTATCCTATTTTTGATTTTCCTTATTTTTCCCTAACACTTTCCCTCCAAGCTATTAGATTAGGAAGGTGTGCCCAAAGATCACATCTACACAAGGATTTGGCCTTGTAAAAAACCCTTGGAGGCCCCCAATTATGCCAAACCTAACACTCTTGGAAGATACCCTATTATATTATTCTACGCAAGGCATGATTTTCATGAATATCTCTTCCTCAAGAAATTCGGAGAGGACAAAATGAATTATAAGAAAAATTTATGAATATTAAAGAATAAAAATGATTATTGAAAAGTGAAGTATAAAATATTAGAAATTGAAGAAGAATGACTAAAGGGAGTTATAATAAGATAATTAATTATAGAAGAAGATTGTTTTTTTTAAGCGAAAAACCCCTTGTGGGGCCACCTTGGTCTAAGAGACCACGACCAGGGGGTTCTACACCATAAAAGTCACCTAGGAGTCATGCCCGGCCCTGCCCACACCAACATTATCAATTGGATTTTGGGTACCCAGTTCAACTTTTTGGTAGGGTGGAGATTCGAACCTAGGACCTCCTTTGGAAGATTTTCCTCTCCTATATCCAACTCACCTACAACACCTGGGTAAAAGAAGAAGATTATTGATTAAAGAAATAAACTAGTTGAAAATTTTTGAAAATTGAGGAAAATAAAAATTTGAAATTGAAGATGATAAGAATTATTTGAACGAAAATAAATTGAAGTTTTAAGTTTGAAGAAGAATAAGGTCATGACCAGTTACCCTCCTACCTTATTTAAATAATATTAATTGATATTGGGGATCAATTAATGCCTGATAGAATGGGCATGACCCTAAAACTTCAATTAATTTTATTTTAGGTTGGGAAAATATTAATTATCTTTTAGAGAAGATAATTAATTATAAATTAATTATGAGGACTTGTGAAAGATAAAATTGAGGAATTATATTTTACAAAATTATAACAATATAGTAAATTATGTCTACACAACCTAGTGGACCCAAGTTGGATGGGACTCAGGAGGACTATAGGATTTTTAAATATTATACATCTATCCTATCTATTGGGAATACACATATGGCTTCCCTATATTGGTGGAAATTAAAAGGGAGATTTCTTATCCTATCAAAAATAGTTCTAGTTTTGTATCCATTCTATGCCTTAATAGTATGGGTTTTATATTTGTCCCCTATGAAAAAGGACACAACAAAAATAAGGTCATTCCCCTAATCTCTAGAGGACCCCTTTAGTGACATGATAAGTCGTAAGAAATCCAAGGTATATTTTTAATATTAAAATAATGAAGCCACTACTTGGCCACAAGTAGAGAAATTTTCCTATAAATAGAAGACATTTTGTGAAGAAAGAGGATCTAGGAAGTCTTGGAGGACTAGGGAGTACGCTCTCAACCCTTGGGTGGATCAAAAACCAGAAGTCCTTTGGGAAATTACTATGAGCATTTGGCCAAAATAAGATGGGAGGGTTTTTGAAGAATAGATTGAGGAAATGAATAATGGACTAGGAGGAAATCTTTGGAAATTTCAAGAAAAGATAAAGCAGGTTAAACCTCTTTTCTTCACCAATAGAATTAATATTAAATTGTTATACAAGGTTTTCTTTTGAAAATATGAAACTCATTTTGTAGACCCGGTACTAAATAAGTAAGGTTAGAATTGTTATATAAGGGAAAGACTTCTATATAAAACCAATACCTCTTATATTTTATTTATATACACTTAGATATGGAATCGACCTATCATTTAATGCAACGTGTCAATGCAGTCTTATGATATAAAAACAGAGAAAATAATAATAATAATAATAAATAAAACGTGTTTCTAGCGGTTCTACGTGGGTTTCGAACCCAAGACTTCTTGGTCCACCATACCCTAGTATTACTCTGATGGCCAACCACACCTTATGGCGCAAAGAAATTAGCAAGGTCAATGTTGTATTGACTGTGACCTGGATTGGGATTTCAAACCAATGTTCACCATTGTTTGAGAATAGACAAAGGATCACATAGGGTACATTAAACCCCTTTTGAATGTTGGTTTGTGGGAAAACATCATGAATTTAAAACCACACCCTGAGTTTTCTAACCGGATACAAGATTAATAGGAGGTTTCCAGCATTCTAGCAATATTGGGCCAGGTATTTATGGTTGTGGATGATAGCTTAACTATCGCACCGAACGGAAAGATGTTTTTGACGGGACATTCACTTGAGTAGAACCATGTTTATTTGTTTAAAGTGTTTGATCTCTACCATCACAAAATAAAGAATGATATTATCCACCCCTATCAATGAGCACTCGAACCTTTTGGGGATCTTCCACAATGGGATAGGTTGAGTCGTTGTTTTCCAGTCCTTTGCTACTTGGATTGATTGTCGGTAGGGATTGGAGAGTTTTATCTCATGAATAGAACCAACCAGTGAACAAAACCTCATTTGGAGTTTGTCACTTCCATATCAAAGTTTGCTATTCTTCATAACTAGGTGATGACGGTGTTGAGAGCCGGTGACTTGATCGCCTCAACCGCGTGCAGCTCCTACCCACCGTCGATAGGGGCCTTCAAATAGAAGCTCAAAATCTTACACTTATAAGTCTCCATAACCTAACATCGAAATCACAGAATTAAATAAATTTGATCTACGAGTGCGACATATTGTGGTCTTTCAGATGGGGAGCCTTCCTCAATTTGCGAATCCCTCAGAGTCAAACCCCAAACAAACAATGGCTTTCCTCTGCAACCAATTGAAATATGTCATCATCGAAGATAGATCTGCACATCAACACTAGAAAACCCCTGACGATGCCAGACCCAAATTTATTATGCATTATGGGATGATTCGAATTCAACGGATGTTTTCGAGGTATTTCATGACTTATGACAGTCGATTCGCAAAATTCTACTGCATAGTAGCTGTCTGTCTATGTGGTTTTAAATAGGATCTCATTTTGGAATTAGATGATTCCTAGGGCACTCTTCACCCATATTACTATTCGTATTGAGTTCTCACTGCTCGCTGCTGAGATATATGTGCGTAATACTGGTTACACTTGAAACACCTCTGAAGATTGTCGATGTCATTAGATGATACTCGGATAGCTGATATGATTAACACTTGTCAAAAGTCATGACATATAAGCAGTTGTCACTTCCTATCGAGACCCCATGGTTTTGTACTATGATTTACAAGCTTTATAAAACACTAACTTTTAATATACAACATGGTATGTGGCCTTAATAGTATATGGAAGAATGGCAACCCTTCGAGTCACCAAATTATCCTAATCGTGCTAGACATTGTATGGAAGTTAATATTTAGCTCTAAAGCAATAGATCTAAGTGTTAGCACCCCTTTATTAGCTTCATGTTATAGACTTGGTATAAAACTCAATAGAAGCATATCAACACTCTAATAGTATAGTATATAAAAAAAGAAACTAAACTAAACCTTCACGAATGATGGATTTAGTTGTGGCATAAATCATTTAGTGTACTTTTATTTGAGAATAATAGTTGTAATTGAAAGACCATACCTTTTTGAGTTATATATTAGAGATGTTAACAAATTGAGGGTAAGCCCTACGGAGATATTAAAAGGTTTAAAAAACATTAGGTTATTTAATATTTTGGTACTATGATATAGAAGGTTGTCTCTGTGAATCAAAGGTTTGGTATTTCTTAGTGAAACATTATAAATATTTATTAGAATATTAAATATAGTTTTAAGAGTAAACATCATGGAATGTTTACAAAGTAATGGTCTACATAAATTAAAGGTATGGAACATTAATTTAAGAAGTAAGGACTAATTATTTATTGATTTGAAAGAATGAAGTTGGAATTCATTCATGAGGAAATTTATGAAAATTTCCCTCCCATGTTAAAGAATCATCTTCAAAATTTGAATCCAATGATTATCATAGACTTGTTCAAGATGTTGTAAGACTTTAGTAAGGTTTTTAGAAAGGAACCAATGGGTTCCTTAGATTACAATTTAAATTATAATGAAACATATAGTTTCCTTTCTGGTATGGAAAATACCGTAGTAATATCTTGATGACTTAGAGAAAGGAGTCAGATACTTCCTTAATTGCATCAAGTATATGTCTAGGAACAGTTGCTTTCCTTGATTTGTATAATTGATGGGATCCATTGTGACCCTTATATACTTGTAATTGTTGATACATCTTGAGTTTATGAATATGAGGAAAGAATGCATTTTGGAGGCTAGGTTTATTCCCCATGAGGGTTCCCAAGATAAAATAATGTGTCAATCATTTGTGGTTTGCTTTATTATTTCCTATGGATGTTGCATTTATTTACATGGAATGACAATGCTTATATTGATTCATCTTATTTGGTTTGTAGCCAATTATTATATAAAATTGTATGCTTAATTCTAATATGCCATGAAATAATTAAATGAAATGATGAAATGGCTATACACATCTCTAGAGTCTAAAAATGTATTCATTTGATGTAAAGAATGTGTGCCTAATTTCTAATAGATTTAATGATATGTGATTGTGTCATGGGTTAAATTGGTTAAATGTTATTAAATTTAGTTTTACTTCTTGTATTCAATGGATGTATGGAATCATAAAAGCTATTCATAATGGAATATAATCCTTGTTTAAGTGGATCTCTCATGTGATGTTTCAAATATATGGGTATGATGAATGAATTTTATCATAAAAGGCTTCATTGAATTGAATTTACCTCATAAACAATCCTTATGGTTTAGGTGACAACACATTGGAATTTGGAATGAAATGAATTTCCACAAGAAGGTAAAATTGATCTTAAGATATAAACAAAAAACAAACCTTATACCCTAAAATTTAAGAATTTAAGTGTGCATGAAGAGGGGTATTTCCATACTGGACAAGTATTGTCTTTAATTGACTCTGATGAATAAGGAAATTGGATTCCTAAATGAAGGAAGGGACAAACAAGTTGTAAGAGGTTTTAAATTATATAATCTTGCTTAATATGAAATTCCATGGATCCTATGCAATATCTTATCCTAAATATCCTATCAAAAATATGTAGAGTTGATCTAAGGTAGTTATTATGGTTTTTCATTGGTGTGGTTCTTCATATCCAAGGCATTCACCTACATACCAATATTGGTGGACAGTATGTTAATAGGTGATTTCCCTTTTTATGTGGGATGAAACCTAATGCTTGACCAGTGTTCTCATACCAATGGGGTATGAGGGTTTCATAGAAGCTAATCACTTCTACTCAAAAGAGAATCTGATCAAGTCTTAATATCTTTTGAATCTATTTTCCTTGATAATATTTAAACCAAATGGAATGGTTCTACCTTAAGCCATGATTATGTTATAAAAAAATTGAGTGGTTGAGTAGTGACAACTGGGGTTGTTACAATTGGTATCAGATCTTAGGCTAATTAATAGTCTCTAGTTAATATCTAGGTTAGCAAATACTTGGGGCATGAAACTAAACTCGAGAGAAACTCCCATAAATTTAACATGCACACTTGGTTAGGACAAGTTCAATGTATGATATTACAATGTCTGAGTTGTTATCCCTCACGAGTAGATCCATGGTCATTCAAAAATGGAAGGGCTAAGTGAACCCTCCTATATGGGTTTTAAGAGGTGTACTTTAGACTCTTTTGGGAAATCACTCGACATCTATGTCTTTGGTTGCCTACTCTTTATGTTCAAGTGTGTCTAACAATTTGAGTTGGTGGAATAATTAAAATAATGTTTTCTTTAATTAATTTTTGTTACGTTTTGGCCTTAGACAATTAGACTAAACATATAAAATACAATGAACTCTGGTGGATTACTATTTCGAGTAGTAATAGTTCACCCAGAGATAGTCACGAACCTGAAATTTTACCACAGTTAGAGATACCGCTCTCCTTGTTGTGATCTAATAGATGTGCTTCACACTATTTAAGCACTAAAATGAGACATGAAGTGACACATGTGGTATTAAACCCTACATGAGAACCCGATGGTAAAAACAAAAAAAAAACAAAAATCTTGTTGAAAATGACTAAATGCAATTTATTATCATCATATGTGAATACAAGTTAGTCATTGAAAACTAACGACCATAATTTTAAGATAAGCAAAACAATGTTTTCTTCATTTTGATTTTTGATCTATGTTACAATATACTTTGGGTGTGGAAGCTATCCCAATATTAGATGAAGAAACTTCACATTTTTCTTGACATGGAATTATTTAGAGGAACTCCACGAATTCTTTGGACAAACTCCACATGCATTTTGGCTCAGTAGTGATTATGTCATCCAACTTTTCGTATGGTTGTTGCATGTAGTAGAGTATGCTAAACTATTTAAATCAGAAATTACTCATTATACCATGCATGTGGTATTATTTTCCAAGTAAAACTGGAGCACAAAATAGTTGTATAAAACATAGAAAGACCAACATCCAAACATTATTAAGCAGTTTTTGGAATACAAATAGGCCAAAACTAGGATATGGACATAACAGTAATGGTAAGAAGAAAACCCTCATAATCTTAGTTAGAATTTGAGTTATCATAATCTTCAACTGGAGATAAACTATGCTTGGAATAGATGAATCAAAGAGGAATATTGTAATGAATTACAATATATATCAAACACATAATATGGCACAAGAGTGCCACAACGTCCATATAACACAAGATCCATTTTTGTCAAACACAAAGTCTGAGAGAATCTATTCTAAATTTCCCATAGTAAGTGAGACTGCACATATCTCTAATATAAAAGACTCTGATAAAGTTCACTATCAAAAGAATTCTTTCCAGTGGGAACATATTTCTTGACCACATCCAAATAGCAGGCTGATAGAAATTGAAATAAAATATTTAGAGGATCACCTATTAGAGGTAACCAAGAATCTCCAAATCAAACATGGAAATTCTAGTTGGGCCAACTGAAGAATCGATCGAACCACTCAAAATGACTTAAAGGACTTTCAAAAGCCAAATAATTATGGGAATTATTCCTTAGCCACACATCACAGAGTGCATCCTAGAAAAAGGTATTGAAATATATTTGGTCCATGGGTATAAGGGCATTACGAGCTTTGATAGTTTGAATTTGTATAAAATCCCTACAATATGTCCCTTTGCTGAAGCAAATTTCGAGGAGTCCAGACAAAAGACTCATAAAATTCATGTTGCTCTTCCTCATAACAAAACATGGTGGCTAATTATTGAACCGGTTTTCTATCGAAAGGAAAGTTAAGATAATTTTTCTCTCCCTTTTCGATAAGGTGTTTGATGTCAACAAATACTCATTATAGATTTGAAAAATAGTACCGATGATATGATTCACAAATAAGTGTGCACGAGATCAACATTCCAATCCATTGAAGGAAAAATGATGTGACTAGGTGTAAAGTTAATAGCTATAATAAGGGAACACGTGTTACCTCAAAAATCATCTATAGGACAATAAATCCGAATAAAAATGTGTATCATGGAATATGAATGATTCACCTTGGGATTTTCAATATATGATCGGTAAATGTATGAACTAAAATCGATATGGACATACCTAATGGTCATTTGAGTATTGGAGAAGTTTTATGCCCATGACATTCAATGTGATCATATTTATGGTGGGATTCACCTGGATGATACTGGTTTTAAGTGGAGTGAACCCCATTATGTGCTTTATGATTCTTCTACTTTTGATTACTAATCTATTATTTCACATAGCCTAAAGATTAAAATTTGATCGAAAGCAACACCATATTTAGCAGGTGGAATAATCATGGTAAGAATTAGGAAACCCATGAATACAACAAAGAGGAAATATCCAGTGCAATAGGCTCAAGAAGATGCATGGGCACATGAAATATTAAGGCTAATAATAGAGAGAGATGTTGCTATAGCAGAGCAGGATCGGCTTAGATCTGAAAAGTTGCAAATAAATAATTAGAGAGCAATAGTGATGGCAGCCATGCTCATAGAAAATCCTCAATTTTGTCAATTAAGGGAGGAATTTAATGTTGCATTCTTGAAATCTTGTTTGGTTGACTTGCTAAATCACAATATACTTATTCCATCATAACCATATATTAATACACAACATGGGAGAAGAGGAGGTAGTGATCAAGTAGTTGCTGGAATAGTAGCTCCACCGCCATCCCCAGCCTTAAGTACCAGCATAGTACGAGGAGAAGAATAGACCCAGGAACATCAATATTAAGGCCCTTAAGATCACCACACTGTAGGCCATAATTTTGTAGTAGTCTATTAATGCCAAGGGTGAGGCATAAACATTAGCAATTTTTGAATTTTATATTTTTTTTGAATGATATATGAATATTATTACTTATGATAGATTTAATTAGTTAATATGTGATACAACAGAATGCATGAATATTGAATTTTGTTTGATTAAATGAATATGAGGAATGGATTGGTTTCCATTATTGGATTAGGTATGGGACTTCTCTATGATTTTATAAACCAAGGAGACATCTGGGTGGATGCTCTGGCATTAAAATATATATTAAGATATATGTGAATATCCTGAATTGAGATTCTAAAATTATGTTGTATTTTTGCTAGCGCTTTGTGTTATTAGGATAATTCATGCCAAAGGTTAACCAAATTATACTGTGATACTCCTTGGTGGGAGTTTTGATAAAATTAATAAGACTTTCTATGCCAAATAAGGTACAAATGCATAATTTCATGATATCTTTGTAACATCATTTTGCAAATTCTAATATACAGTTCCCTAGATCAATTGTTTATGAAATTTGAAATGAATTGAAACTGTAGTTTTGAGATGATATTGTGTATTGATGATGCTTTCAATACTTGTTGATATGTAAAATGGATATTATATTATTTATAAGGACATGGTATTGCTGATATTTTGCATTTTTGTAGGTCTAGGTATTTGTTGTGGGTCAAACACAGGTTAATTTTGTTCCTATTTTGTCACTACCCATGCATTTAAATTGTCAACCCAGGGAGCTTCGTAAACTTTAGAAGTGTCTCATACAAGATCACTACAATACCCACTTTGATATGAGTCCGACTAATTCTATCATTTGGGAGTTTAAAATATCAATAGTCATTCATCCACACCACAATAATTTACATATGAATAATTAAATCCTTAGAAAGTAAATATTCATACGTGCATAATTAACTAGACATGAAAGTAAGTTCACTACAACAATGAAAATAATAGTACAGAAAGCAAACCTATGAAAGCATGAAAATAATCTAAGAAAGCACAATAAAAAGGGAAGGAATATTAGCTTGGAGTGGGCCCAGGCTCCAGTAGCTCCCTTCCAGCTAAACACACAGTTAGGAACTCTCAAACTTTATTGTAATTGCAAAAGAATTATTACAATGCTTCTATCTCCTCATAATGATAAATGTATTCTAAATTATATTTTTGGATGATTATCAAAGAGGTATGTGTGTGTTTATATAGCACACACACAAATATTCTATTACAAAGAAGTTACAATAGTAGTTTAGTCCAGACTAAACTGGGACAATCTGGTAAATGTAATCGACATCTGCTAAAATAGGCATTTTTCCTAATGGTGGCGCATTCATTGATTGGTTTGAGTTGCTTGAGTTATATCATGATTTTCCTAGCATAGGTAATATGTTCTCATCTATTGGTGCAACTCGCATAATTATCTTGCATGATGTGGAATTGGAACGACATCGGTCAACTCTTCTCACGTCGCTTTACTTGGTCATCTGGCGAAGAATGGAGGTGCCTTCTCTTATGAGGAAGGTGTCTTCATCACGTGCTTTTAATAGGCACATTTCGTATGTGGAAGGTGCATACTGATTTTGAGTACCTTCTTCCTATGAAATCCACCTATTGATGTGGGAACGTTATTTATACAGAATGCACTTTACCTTGTATGGGGCGCCTCCATTATGCGGAAGATGCCTAAGAATGTCGGGCGTATTCTTTATGGGGAAGGTTCCTACCTTCTGTTGGCACCTTCCTTGAAGAGGAAGGTGCCTACTCATCATGCTTTGATCTCGAAATAAATAGAGTTCCAGGTCCATGAAAGACCTCGACGGATCCAAATCTATCAAAATCAACTACATTTCTACAAAAATACACTAAAACACACAAATTATATAATGCACACAATTCTATTAAATAATTACATAATTATTCATAAAAGTACATAGTTCCTATTATATTGCTGCATAACAATCGGTGAAACGCATACAAAATATGAGAATTTTTTAGGCTCATCATCCCCCCATGCCTAACATATGCCATGCCCTCGTGGCATCAAAACTGTAGGTAGCTCTTCATATTTCTTCATCATCACCATTTTCCAGTGGATCTGGTTGTACCTGTGACCTGTGACTACTTCTTCTATGGACCGACATCAAGAGGTGCGGTCTTCCTTTTTCTACGTAGATTTGTGGTGTTGGGGCATCCAGTTGTTGTTGTCTGCCTCTACTCAATCTGCTAGCTTTGCCTATTCGATGTTCCCACCATGACTACTCCTGGAGATGGTATAGCTAGCATAGTCCCTGCTACCTGGAATGCAGCTTCTGCAACTTGCCATAGGTTAGCATCCGAAGGCTTGGAAACTGCAAGAGGGATGTCAGAATTGTCCCTCCTAAGATGAACTACCTCGGCCTTGGGTAATTGGGCTACTTTAGGGGTAAGCCCTACATTTTATATTGCAATGGCAGAGGCTTCAAATTTAGTCCCATATATTCCCCATATCTCAAAATATCTTCGTATTTTAGAGGTGCGTCCTCGATATGACCAATAAATCTCCCAAAAATTATCGTCATCTGTCGGGTTAACAAAAATACCTGGGTCTTCTTGGACCTTTGAGCCTAACTTCCTAGTCTCCTTTGTTGCTTCCATATCTTTTAGCATTTTTTCAAACCACTTCTACCTCTTTGCGAATGGTTGCATGTCCCATTCGTCCTCGATCGATTTGGTGAAGGTCACCTTCGTATTATTTCAAGCCATCATGGGCCCTTTTCTTTTGGCCCTGGTAGAAAGTGCAACTACTCAAAATGGGGATTTCTCTTCCTTCTTGACGGGTGTCTTTTCATTATGAAGGACTTGCTTTGATGTCCCTAAAGTTGTCCCTCATTTCTCTGGTTGTTCTGGTGTCAACCCCGTAGGTCCCTCAGTCCCTCCTTCCTCAGGTCCAGGGAATTCTTACTTCACCCCTGGTTCTTTCTACGGCTACTGGTCCACACCAAGCTTTGTGTCACTTAGGTCTATAACAGGGGGCTCTGTTGGGCTCCCTCTCCTATTAATATAAAAAATAGACGAATTATCCCCTACTTTCGAGATAATTTGTCGTGCATCCAACCAAAATTTCCCCAAAGAAATTACTCTTTCTAATGAGGTAGGGGAATTCATTGGGACATCAATTGCCCAATCGGTTTGAGTGGACACATCCCTTCTTTCTATCTCCTTGGCCCAGAATTGTTGATTCTCCTCCTGCAGCTGCTGGACCAGCTGCTCAAGATAAGATATTCTTCATGCCTGCTCCTCCAATTCCTTCATGTGCATTTTCTAGCAATCCTCCAACATTTTTTTAGCCATACAACAATCAATATTCCATTATAGGGCCTCCTCTAGGGCTACGTCGACACTGCTGATTAATGCCCTCAACAGCCCCTACATCCTATGGACTCTAGATTATTAATTCTTAGAAGGTCTGAGTTGCAAGACCAACCTTTGGGTCATATTCTTCCTCCTTCAATGATAGGAGCAAACACTACAGGCACTTTCTCCCGAGAATTGGTTCTAGTTGTCATAATTCATCTTTGTTGTTGGCAAGTCGTGCCCCTTATTCTATGAATTTGGGCAATGTTGAATGCCCTCTCTCTTCTCAAAAATTAGGAAATAGCAATTGCCCTCTATCTTCTACCTATTCTATGGTGCTTTCTTCATCTTGCCCAGCCCTGGTGACAAAATATTTTTGTCCTTCTTGGCCTTCCCGACCATCATCTACCTCTGCATTGGAATCTTCCCTTTGTACTTCTGTATCGTGAACCAGCACTGTGATCAGCCTATGGTGGTCCAAGGTAGAAGGTTCACCCCTCTCGTATTGATCTGCTTCCTCCTTTATGGAACTTTCTAGGTAAAAGGGTGCGTTCATCATCCATCCATGCACCAAGTGATCTAAAAACTATACATGATTAACGTGCAGGTGGGAATATTTCCCTGTGCATGTGAAAATCAAGCAGTTTGCTCAAATATATTCCATAGGTTCATAGGAAGTATGCTTTTTAGTAGCCCTTCCTTTTCTACCTGCACATTTTCTCCTGGAAATAATAATTTAGCACACTATTTCATCATGCCGCCTTTGTATGTGCACTCTCCTGTAAGAGGTAAGCTGGTCACCTGATAGATGTATTCTAGGGTGACCATAATATTTCTTTCATGCACTTGAGTTGTGTTGCCTCTAAATGAGGTAATGAATTATTTGGCTACCTCCATATCCTAGTTCTAATAGACTAGGGTACAGTAATCGAGCCATCCCTTGGCTTCGAACTGAGTCCTGACTGCCCCCTTGATCCCCTCTGTGTCACTCGGCTCATTCTTCTTGATGGCGTGATTCTTTGATCACCATGCCATGGCACCTTCCCTAACTGCTCCTATGTTTTCCTACCTTACTTTCTCAGGAAGGTTCCTTCTTATAAGGAAGACGCCTAACCCTAGCATTCAATTATGGGGTTGGCAAGGTATGCCTCTCAAGCCATAACATTGGCACGATGTTTTGGTCATGGGGGGTGCATGATTTTTATGGTGGCGCTATTTTTCAATACTGCATAGTTCATAAACAATTATATAAAAATTTAATTAAAATTATGTGTGTACCTAATTAGATGCTTTGTGCATCGTTGAAAATAGTTATTCACAGATCTGTGCCATGGAGGATAGGTATTTCACATTTGTGTATTACACTGGACTTCATTTGGCTTGAAAAATGCCTGTCTATCATATTTGAGGCATACACAAGAATCCTACCTCGTAACTTTGCAAGATATTTGGTTGGGATATATTTTTCATCACGTGGGATCTGATGGTAATCTGGTGCTGCCCAATCGTGTGTTGATATCATTCGAATGGAGGTGTACATGAAACCAAAGTGTCGGTTGTATGCATAAGGCACTTTTTTGGTACCTTCTCAATGCATAAGGCACTTTAAATGAATGGTGCCTTCCCTAGGTTGAAGGCACTTCTTTTTTATGATACCTTCCTGTTGCGAAAGGTGCTTTTGAAAAATGGCGCCTTCCTATTATGGAAGGAGCTTTTTAAGAATGGCGCCTTCCCCTTGCAGAAGGCACTTTTGAAGAAAGATGCATTCCTGCTACGAAAGGCACTTTTGAATGGATGCACCTTCCTGGAATGGAAGGCACCTTGATCATCATTTTTTTTTTTCATGGCACCTTCATGATGCAGAAGGCACCTTCTCAAATTTTTTTTTTTAGGACTCTCCTTTGGGCACCTTCTTTATAAGGAATGTGCCTTATTTTAGTTGGGTGCCTTCTCTATAAGGAAGGCACCTTATTTTTGTGGGGAACCTTCTTTATAAGGAAGGCACCTTATTTTTGTGGGGCACCTTCTCTATAAGGAAGGCACCTTATTTTTGTGGGATGTCTTCTTTATAAGGAAGGCACCTTATTTTTGTGGGGCACCTTCTTTATAAGGAAGGCGCCTTGACTCCATATTGATACCTTCTTCACAGTGGGAACATCCACCCTCATTAGGCACCTTCTTCAAATATTAAGGCGTTGTTCCTCTTGTGGAGAGTCTACTTTGAATATGAAGGCTTTCTACAAGGCATTTTTCTTAACAACATGTCATGATCATCTGGGCAAAGTTGATCAAGCCTCCTCAAACTTTCTTCATGCTACCGTAGCATCCTCCTATGAGGACTAGTATGTGATTTTCCCCCAAAGGATATTTTATTGCCTTCGCCCGAGCTTTGATAGATGTTGCTTCTAAAATATGTGTGCAGGTGTCAGGATGATGATCCGGTTTAGACCTGGTTTCCCAGATACCCATTTTTCAAGTTGTCAAGTCCTTCACCTATAAAAGCAAATAAAAATAAAATAAAACAATAGGTAGTTAGATGCATTCTGTGCCTACTAGGCCCTCTACTAGGATGCCTACAACTTGCATGCAGGAATCATCCTTGCAAAATACATCATAAGAAATAAAACAAACCTAAACTAATTGATTTTGATGGACACCTCCATGTCCACCATTTTACTTACTAAGATTTTGGTCCAGATTTACAAGGATGGGGTCTGTCCCATGCCTTCTCTGGACTCCACCAATAAATTTTTGGACGTGTTGTATAACCGCAGTCGGTGGCCATTCACCATCAATACAACGTTACTATCGTCAATGGTCCTGATGCATACAACATCATTCTTGATGAGCTTTACCACCTTGAACGGTCTCATCCATCTCTGTATTAATTTTTCCTTCCATTCCTACAACCTAGAATTGTACAACACTCATTCTCGCTCTTGGAACTGTTTCAACTTGATGTGTTGATCATGCCATTTTTTTCTTTGCTTTTGTATGATCTTCATTTTTTGTAGAGCATCCATTCAAATTTTTTCCAGCTAGTTCAGTTACCGAACCCTCTATTTTTGAGCTTCTTCTAAGCTCAAATTTAATTCTAAATCAGTTCTCAATGTCTTAATCTCAAATTCGATGGACATAATTGCACTCTTCCCATAGACCAGATGGAAGGGTGTGAATCCAGTGGTCGACTTCCACATGGTGTTATACACCCATACTACCTCCAAAAGCCATGTAGCCCAATATTTTCTATGTTGCTACATGGTTTTTGTTAGGATGTTCTCAATCTCTCTGTTCATCACCTCCACTTTCTCGTTTTCCTACGGGTGGTAGGGTGTAGTCTTATTGTGCCAAATTCTATATTGCTTCATCAATTTCTTGATCAACTTGGAGGTAAATTGAGGTCCTTGGTCTATTGTTATCTCTCTAGGGACCCTGAATCGTGTAAAAATATGAGCAAATAAGAAATCAACTACTATTATTTCCTTTGAATCCCTCAATGCTTGGACTTCCACCCACTTGGTGATAGTCTATACAGACTAAAATAAATCTCCTTCCTATCGAAGGTGGATTAATTGGCCTCACAAAATCCATGCCCCACTTATCAAAGGGTTCTAGATGCAATTGCAGTTGAAGGGGCATCGCGTCTCGATAGGTTGGTCTACCCATTCTTTGGCACTCGTCATACTTTTTGGCATAGGCAACCACATATTTCATACTTTTTGGCATAGGTGGCCACATATTTGAATAGAGTGGGCCAAAAATACCCAGCTTGTAGGATTTTATAGGTAGTCCTTTTCCCCACAAAGTGTCCTCCACATGGTTCATTGTGCAAAGCTTTGATTATTTCTAAGAAATACTACTCTGCTACGCATCTCCTTATAATCTGATCACGTCCTATTTTAAATAGGAGGCCATAAACCCATAGAAAGGAGGTGCTTTTATCTACTACTACCTACTTTTCTCATGAAGAGAGAGCAGGCAAGGTTCTTCTAGTGGCTAAGTAATTGGCTATGTCTACATACCACAATGTTTTCTCGCTAATGGTGAACAACTGTTCATCTGGAAACTGGTCTTCCACTGTCGCATGATCTGTTGGTGTTAATATGGATAGAAAATTTACTACAATGTTGTCCTTGCCTAGTTTGTCAACTATTATTATGTCAAACTTCTTAAATAGTAGAAGCCATATTATATTTCTTCCACCAATAGCTGGTTTGCTCATTAAATACCTAATAGCTATGTGATTTGTATGGAAAAACACCTAATACCCGGTGATATAATGATGGAATTTATTTATGGCATGTACAACTTCAAAAAACTCCTTCTCCATAACTGTATAGTTGAGCTTAGCCCCTACCAAGTTTTTGTTGACGTAGTAGATGGCGTAAAATTCCTCGCCATCCTTTTTCTTGAGGACTGCTCCAATGGCATTGTTGGATGCATCACAATAGATATGGAAGGGTATCACCCAATTTGGTCCCCTTAGAATAGAAGCAAATATCATATATTCCTAGAGAGACTAAAACACTCTTTTGTAGTCTTCCATCCAGTTGAACTCCACGTATTTAGACAATAAAGTGTGTAGTGGTCTTGCAATTTTACTAAATTCAACGATAAATCATCAGTAATACCCGATAGATACAAGAAAACTTCTTACCTCTCACTGCGTTCTGGGGTTGGGCAGGTCATTGATGACCTCAATTTTTCTTTTTTCCACCTTTATTCCTTTCACGGAGATATGGTGTACCAATACGATGCCCTCTTGCATCATCATAATGCATTTTTCATTACTAATGGATAAATTATTTTCCTTGCTTATTTTGAGCACTCTTTCCAAGTTCGTCATTGCTTCATCAAAGGTTTCTCCATAAAAAATGAATTTGTCCATGTAAACTTCAACTGCATCTCCTATCATGTCTGAGGATACGCTAAGCACCACCCTTTGGAAGGTGGCAGGTGCATTGCATAACCCAAAAGGCAATACCCGATAATCAAACATTCCCCAAGAACAGGTGAATGTTGTTTTATCTTGATCTTCTTATCCTATCTATATCTAGTTGTATCCATTGAATCCATCCAAGAAGGAGAAGTACTTTCACCCCAAAAATGTATCCAAGACCTGATCGATGAATGGGAGTGGGAAGTGATCCTTTTTGGTCACTTTGTTCAACACCCTGTAGTATACACAAATATGCCACTTCTCATTCTTCTTGGGGACCACCACAAGTGGTGATACCCACTCACTATTAGAAATCAGATAGATGAATTCGATAGATAATATTTTTTGCAATTCTAACTTGACAATGTCTTTCATTACCAAATTCATCCTTCTTTGCAGCTTCCTACTTGGAGCCGCCTGCTCTTCAAGGTATATTCAATGGATACAAATTTCTAGGCTGATACCTTTTATATCTTAGTAATCCCATGTAAATACCCATCGGTGTTTAACCAGGAGTTCATCTACTTTCATTAGCTGTGTGGGGGTCAACCCATTATTGATATTCAATGTCTTTCTTGGACCAACATTTATCTACTAAACATGGTGGTCTTGGGTGCCAGCTAACGGTGACTCGAGCATGGTGGTGGAGGACTCTCCTTGGAGGAATTCTATGATAGTGCCATCCTCATATTATTCCTTTGAAAATTCATCTAATGCCATCATCGACTAGATTATGGACAACTCATCATCTCCATGATTGGTCAATGCAAACTCTCTCAATGAATCAACGGACTGTGCGGGGGTGAAATGGTCAACTTTTTTACATTCTATCCATTAGGGATTGTCATCAGCCCATCACGACAGCTGATGTAAGCATCGAATTTCACCATCCATGGTCTTCCCAAGATAAACAGGTAGCCATCCAGCCTGGTTTTAGACTACAAAACCAAGAAGTCGACTGAATATTCCCATGCATCAACCGTCACTATGATATTTTCAAGCATTCCTTCTGGTGCTATGGTTTATCGATCAGCCATTTGTAGCACCATAAAGGTGGGTCTCAGGTCTATGAGTTGTAGCCTCTGCATGGTATCCTAATGCATTACGTTGATGGCTATCCCGATATCGACTAACGTATTGGTCAAGGAATATCCCCCAATTTTTATAGTCAACACTGGATTGCTTGGGTCTGCATACTTAGGATGACACATCTTTCCCATCATTAAATCTACCAACTTACCCATGATATTGATAGTCTGGGTTACTCTTCATCCTGACTTTCTTAGGCACATCTCTTTTATCACTTTAGAATATATCGAGACGTCTTAGATAGCTTGAAAGAGTGGAATTGTCACTATGAGATTTTTCAAGCTAGAAATAATATCAAACTCTAGCTATGTTAGTTTCCTCTATTCTTGCAGTTGGTTAGGAAATGGAAACTTTTTTCTCTTAGCCACTTCTTCTTCCACCTCTTCTATAAGATGTGTTTCTTCTACATCTGCCTCCTCTTCTATCAACGAAGGTGTCTCTACTCTTAGTTGTCTACCTGATCTAAGTTGAATAGGATTACAACTAATATGATACATCGGATACATATCACATTCTACATTGTATGTTGGTTGATTTACTCTATTATTTGGATTTGTTGTCGATTATGCGGGTAGCTACGCAGATCTCATTGTAGGCAAGGTCATTAATTTTTTATGGGTGTGAGCTGGCACTAAGTTCTATGGAGCCATATTCCATGGAGCATGGCCTCTCCATTGTTTCCTAGGATATTGATATGGCATCCAAGGTTGCTAGTTCATAAATGTTGCTCCTTGGGGTACGTTGGACCAATAATATGGCCCCCACCACCCCATGTTAGGTGGTTGAGGCTAGCCTTGTGGCATGTATGGTCCTCCCTCGTATGATGGCATTCCTGCTGGTATATTCCCTATAGGGGTTTGTGGCCAACTCCTCTGATTGCCTATAAAATAGGCTTCCTTAACATCAATATCCTCCTTGATACTAGGAAATTGCAAGCACAATTGGGTCTTATAATTTAGTTTACATACCGCGCATACTCTGACTTTGTTCTGTAGGTATGCATTCTTTGCATGCTTTCCTCTGCATTTCAAGCAGAAATAAGCCAATGCTACTTTGTTTTCTTGCTTCTTTTTCTCCAATAGTAGTGTGTCCATTTGTAATGCCAAATATGAAAGCATCTCACTTTTCAAATCTTCCAACATGTTGCCTATTTCTATTTTTGTGACCGAAGTAGTTGCTTTCATGGTTCTAGAAGTGGTCTTGCCTCTCCTTCTTGAGTACTTTTGGTATAATTATCAGATATCTTCCATAGTGTGCTAGTAGACGTCGCATCCAGAAATCATGTTGAGAGATTCTAATGATTCATTGTTAAGCCCTCTTAAAAAGATGTTTTTAAGAGACTTATCATCTAGCTTTGCATGAGGAGATAATTGAAGATTGAAATTGAATCTCTCCCAGTACTCCTCAAGAGACTCATATTTTTTTTGCATCATGCTCAGGACCTCTTCTTTGGAGTCTCTAGCTCTCCCAAAGTATTGATATTGATCTAAAAAGAGACTCTTCATTTGATACCATGTGGCAATGTGTTTGTCTCCTAGACTAATGAACCATCACAGAGCTGCATTTTCTAATGTGGAAGGAAAGATCTTCAACTTTTGCATATCATATTTGTAGTCCACATACCTGCATAGAACATCAAACTTAAATAAAAATAGGTTAGGGTCCTCAGTTGGGTATCCTCTGAAGGTAGGAAGGTGAGTAGGGGATATGTTTTTCATTTTAGTTTCTCTTGCTCCTTACTTAATTGGGAAACTAAAGCCAAATTAAGCCTCTTTTTCGAACATTTTTTCAGGAAATGTTGTCTTTAATGCAGTTCTTATGGACTCACGGTCATTCAAAACTTTATGAGTCAAGGCTCTAAGGTCGTCTGGTGTTATCTTTTGGTCTTATACAACTTTCCATAATAGTGCTTCCTCATAGGGTGTCCTCTTAAACAATAGGCTTACAATGGTTCATTCTTCCTTGGGTTTATGGGATGAGGAAGCACTTTGCACAAAGCAAGGATCGTCACTCTAGTGGACTACTGGTGGTGAGTCGGCGAATCTAGTTCAAACTCATAATGTTTTGCTGACTCATATTTTGGTAGAATTTGTTTTACAAAATGACCGTCAGGTCCTCTTCTTATCGAAGAACTCATACAAAGTCAGATGGAAGGTTTTCAAGTACTCCAATTAATCTAGTAGAGGCTCCTCCCCAGAAATGATGCCAAAATGTTGCGAACCAAACACAAGTTAATTTTATTCCTATTTTGTCATTGCTCGTACATTTAAATTGTCAACCCATGGAGCTTCATAAAGTTTATAAGTGTCTCAAACAAGATCACTACAATAGCCACTTTGAGATGAGTCCAACTAATTCTATCATTGGGGGTTTAAAATATCGACAGTGATTCATCCACACCACAATAATTTACATATGAATAATTAAATCCTTAGAAAGCAAATATTCATACATGCATAATTATCTAAACATGAAAGTAAGTTCACTATAGCAATGAAAATAACAGTACATAAAGCAAACCTATGAAAGTAGGAAACTAATCTAAGAAAGCACAAGAAAAAGTGAAGGTATACTAGCTTGGAGTGGGCCCAGGCTCTAGAAGCTTCCTTCCAGCTAAACACGTAGTTAGGAACTCTCAAACTATTGTAATTGCAAAAGAATTATTACAATGCTTCTATCTCCTCAGAATGATAGATGTATTCTAAATTATCTTTCTGGATGATTATCAAAGATTTATGTGTGTTTATATAGCACACACATATCTTCTATTACAAAGAAGTTACAATAGTAGTTTAGTCCATACTAAACTAGGATAGTCTGGTAAACGTAATCGATATTTGTTAAAATAGGTATTGTTCCTAATGGTGGTGCATTCGCTGATTAGTTCGAGTTACGTGAGTTGAATCATGCTTCACCTGGTGTAAGTAATGTTCTTGTCCATTGGTGCAACTCCCAGAATTATCTTGCGTGATGTGGAACTGGAACAGAACCAGTCAACTCTGTCCACGTCGCTTTACTTTTTCAACTGGCAAAGAATGGAGGGACCTTCTCTTATGACGAAGGTGCCTTCCTCATGTGCTTTTAATAGGTGCCTTCCGTATGTGAAAGGCACATACTGATGTTGATAGCCTTATTTCTATGGAAGTTTCCTATTGATGTGGGTGCCTTATTTATACGGAAGGTGCTTTGCCTTGTATGGGATGCCTTCCTTATGCGAAAGGCACCTAAGTATGTTGAGCACCTTCTTTATACGAAAGGCACCTACCTTTTGTTGGTGCCTTCCTTGAAGAGGAAGGCACCTACCTTCTTTTGGTGCCTTCCTTAAAGAGGAAGGTGCCTACTCATCATGCTTTGATCTCAAAATAAATAGAGTGCTAGGTCCTTGAAATACCTTGACGGATCCAAATCTATCAAAATCAACTACATTTCCACAAAAATACACTAAAACACACAAATTAGATAACACACAATTCTATTAAATAATTACATAATCATTCATAAAAGTACATAGTTCCTATTATATTGTCGCATAATAATCGATGAAACCCATACAAAATATGAGCATTTTTTAGGCTCATCAGTATTCTCATGGATGGAATATGAAGCTTACCATCAAGATCGAAGTGCTAGATGAAAGAAGAATATGATTGTAAAACAATAGGGTAAATGATAGCTTGTTCTAGATAAGTGTGGTTTTGTAAGAAATATGTTCAAACATAGAGGAATATTTTTAATCTAATGGTGGGTGTATGTCATGATCCATTACCCTCCTACCTTATTTAAAAAAATTAATTGATCTTGGGGATCAATTAATGCCTGATAGAAGGGACATGACCCTAAAGAATCCTACAAAAAATATAATAAAAAAATTTATTGTAGGTTGGAAAAATATTAATTACCTTTTAGAGAAGATAATTAATTATAAATTAATTATGAGGACTTGTGAAAGATAAAATTGAAGAATTATCTTTTACAAAATTATAACAATATAGTAATTATGTCTACACAACCTAGTGGGCCCAAGTGGGATGGGACTCAAGAGGACTATAGGATTTTTAAATATTGTACATCTAACCTATCTATTGGGAATACACATATGACTTCCATATATTTGTGGAAATTAAAATGGATATTTATTATCGTATCAAAAATAGTTCTGGTTCTGTATCCATTCTATGCCTTAATAGTATGGGTTTTATATTTATCCCCCATGAAAAAGGACACAAAACAAAAATAAGGTCATTCACCTTACCTCTAGTGCACCCCTTTAGTGACATGATAATTCTTAAGGGACCCAAGGTATAATTTTAATATTAAAATAATGAATCCACTACTTGGCCACAAGTAGAGAAATTTTCCTATAAATAGAAGACATTTTGTGATGAAAGGGGATCTAGGAAGTCTTGGAGGACTAGGGAGTATGATCTCCAACCTTGGGTGGATCTGAAACAAAAATTCCTTTGGGATATTACTATGGGCATTTGGCCAAGATAATATGAGGGTCTTTTGAGGAATAGATTGAGGAAATGAAGATGGACTAGGAGGAAATGTTTGGAGATTTCAAGAAAAGGCAAAGCAGGTTAGACCTCTCTTTTCTTCACCATATTTCATTTGACATAGAATTAATATCAAATTGTTGTACAAGGTTTTCTTTTGGAAATATGAAACTCATTTTGTAGACCCGGTACTAAATAAGTAAGGTTAGAATTGTTATATAATGGAAGGACTTCTAAAGAAAACCAATTACTCATATATTTTATTTAAATACCCTTAGATGTGGAACCGACCTATCATTTAATGTGACATGTCAATGTAGTCTTATGTTATAAAAATAGAGAAATAATAATAATAATAATAATAAATAAAATGTGTTGCTAGCGGTTCTACATGGGTTTCAAACCCAGGACTTCTTAGTCCAACATATCGTAGTATTACTCCAATGGCCAATCACACCTTATGGCACAATGAAATTAGCAAGGTCAATCTTGTATTGACTGTAACCTGGCTTGGGATTTCAAATAAATATTCACTATCATTTGAGAATATACAAAGGATAACTTAGGGTACATTAAACCCTTTTTGAATTTTGGTTTGTGAAAAAAATTTGTGAATTTAAAACCACACCCTGAGTTTTCTAATCGGATACAAGATTATTAGGAGGTTTCAAGCATTCTAGGAATATCGGGCTGGGTATTTAGGGTTGTGGATGATATCTTAACTATCATCCTAAACAAATATATTTCCTATAGGAAACTCACTTGAGTAGAACCACGTTCATTTGTTTAAAGTGTTTGAGCTCTACCATCATGAAAGAAATTGTAGAAACTAAAATCTGATCAATATGATTAGGCATCCATAAATAATGGCTAAATTGACATCACATGGTCCCTAGGGAAGCCCTCAGAAGGCACATAGTGGTTCTAACCACTTCTGGCAAGGTTTTGGAGGCTTCTGGCCCCATTTTGGGAAGTTTTGACCCCATATTCCTAACCATCCCATCTTGGGATGGTGGAAGATCTTCCCCTCCCCACCCTAGGACGGTGGTGAGCAAGCACTCCTAGGTGGTACAGTGAGCAAGTTTGACCCATAAAAATTCAAATCTGGGACAAATGGCACCCAAAAACTGCCATGTACCCCACCAATTGAAGCATGTAGGTCATAGGATGTTGCATCCTTATGACATGCTTCATAATAGAGGCCAAAAATTGAGATTCTCTTCTCGTTCCAATGCATGCCTCCTTTCTGAAAAATGATGCCTCTTGCCATGCATGCCCTTGCATGTCTTTTTGCACATGATATCCCTTGGGCTATAAAGTGGATGCATTTTCCACACAAAAAATATAGATAGGAGTTTATAATTAAGCTATGGAGTGCTTCTGATATTTCCCCTCACCTTTTGTGCCATCTTTCCCTTGAGATATCTTTTTAGCAAAGGAGGTTATCGGGTGACTCAAAGAGGCACAATTTGTTTGCATAACTAAACCATCCGGGTGAATTTCTTCACCAAATTTGATGAAAATACCCCCTATAGTATTTTGGACCATTCCATAGTGGAATTTGTGGTAAAAGTTTTGTGGAATTGGTGGGCGTCCCCAATTAGTGATATTCACCACCTTCCCCTTTGGAATGATTAGAAATATGTGTATAATTTTCCTACTATTTTTTTATAGGATTATTCTAAGATATAATTTGATGCTACAGTTCAAATTTGATGCAATTTGGAGTTGTATTGGCCGTTATATCACATTTTGACATTTTCGTATGCTTACAGGGTTCACCAGAGCATGCACAGGGATCCGCATCTCATTTCAAAAATATGATCACATGGGTTGTCTTAAAATATTTTTTATGCATTATCTCCAAATTTCATGTGTTTTGGACATGTTTAGGGGCATAAATTGCTCATTTTGGTTTTCGTAGGATGCCAATGGTCATTGCAAATATGAGGAGCCAAAGGACACAATTTATGTTATTTTTTGGTGATATCCATCAAAAACCTCCTATTATACATTCCTATAAAATTTCAAGTCATTTGGAGTTTATTTGATATAGTTTCCATACATATGCTCATTACTAGTATTTTGGTGCTTGTGAAGATTGCATGTTTTTCATCATACGCACTCGCTATTTGATATTCTTGGATTCCTTGTGTGTAGGTGCAGGTTTCTAAAGTGCATTTTGAAGTAGTACAATACCTCAAGATAAAATATACATGCGGCGATAGCAGTAGCCCGCCCACCTCGATTGTGGGTACAAGGAAAGACACTATATGTGCACCCGAGTTACTTGAAGGATTTTGATCCTTGGGCACCCGATTTGTAAAAAATTGTATCACATTTGAGCCCTCAAGGGTACTTCTATGTAACCTTGGATATGATCCACCAAATTAATAAGAAAGATACTTGCTTTATTTCATTTCTTGTTGTTTGGTATTGCTTCCATTATACTTGCATGCTTCCATTTGATGCTCATAAGCGATAGGAGATAGATACAAATATTTTTTCTTTCCATAAGGTGCACCATTTTTCCCTAATTTAGTGGAGATCATGGTGGGATCTCATCCCTTTTTCTTTGGGTGAATTTTTGATCTCATTTTCATCCATTTTATGTTGTAGGTGCTCTTCATTATGGCCTGGAACGGTGGCAAAACTTTTAAATGTCTCATCCTAGTTTACTGGCACAACCATACCACCCTAGGATGGTGTTAGAGTTGCTAATCATCCCACCCTAGAGTGATTAGAAAATAAAAACATTTCTGCCCAAATTTCCAAAAGTTGCAGGTCCCAGAACTGATGAGGTAAGTGCCTAAACCCTTTGTTTTCATTTTACACTTTCAAAAGTTGTTTAATTTGGTTTTTCTCGCATTATTTGTTTGCATATAAAGTTTAAAGGTTAAATTTACTTTTCTCATAACATAAAATGACAAAAATAAGAATAAAAATAAAATAAACTCAAAGTAGGAATGCATCTCCATGGTTTGCATGATTGTAGCCTACCCAACGGGTAGGCTAACATTTAGGGTTTGGAATTCCTAGATACATTTGTGAGTTCTTTTTATACTAACTTTCTAAAATTAAAACACACCTTTTGCATGAATTTATTGAATGATCATCGAATGCTTCTTCTCTTAGTTTCTTTGGATTAAAAATAACCACACACACCATGATTCACTTGAACGCTAGTGAGGTGGATTTCATCACCATTCACTAGTAGAGGTAAAAGAGGTGGCTTTCATCTCCACCCATTGTCTCAAATCCCATGAAACTTGTTCTTTTCTAAGTTCGGTTCCAATATCCATCATAGCCCATGGGTTATAGCACGTATCTCTCTTTGAAGATGTATATCGTAGACTATGGGTGAACGGGATGAGGAATTGGTAGGACCTGTGCTCATTGGTTGTGTGTGGATATCATAACCACACATTATAGGTAGTATAATGTGACCTATATTTCATATCCAGGTTGTCAAGATGCGAATATATAGGTGAGATCCAATTAAACATGAGATTATCATTAAAAAATATTTCAAACAAATGACACAAGGTCCTATTTTACAAACAACACATCTGAAACACATAAAACATTCTAGGGATTCACATCTAAAACTTAAATGAGATAATCATTTGTCTTATTGAGTGTTCCCTTCCTTGTTTCTTATTTCATTAAGAATTTTTAAAAGAAGATAATCATCTAGGATTTGGTACAGAGTTACAATGTTGTCCACCCATGGCCAAGCCCAATCATGGGTAGAAGCTACAGATAGTGGACTAGGATACATGAGTCATCTCCGCTATAGGCCCAAGGATTTGGTCATACCTCCTTAGCGAGAATCTACACACCCTAGTTCCTGAATAGTGGGACAAGAACCACAGTTACAAGGGACCCTATGTGGGACACTCCTGTGGGTGATGGGCCTTACTTGGGAGAGTGTTCTTGGTAAATATACACAACACATGCCTTCTTTTATTAAAGCCAACAACATTTTGAGGTGCTAGTAGATAGAGTGGTGTTGCATATCCATGTACCTACTAGGGATGACATGCCTATTCATAGGCTAGAGCACGACTTCACACACTGGGTAGAGTAGGTCGATACGACCTTACCTATACATTGCCTTGATAGGATATAGTAGCTTAAGAAACCTGATGGGTATGATACTCATCGCTCAGGGAAAGCTACCTCTGCCCTGTCATTCCTTTTTGATGAAGTAAGGTATGAGGAAATCCAATATTTTTTTCAATTAGAGTATTCCACGCATGGACAATGTACCTCTACACCCACTGAGTACAATGAGCACATGATCCGACCCAAACCTCAAGTCAATGTGGTAGCCCTTGATCAAGGGAAGCATGTGATAGATATCATAGATTATCTTGAATGAGGTCAGCCTTAGGGTGAGACTCCTAGGACTCCTAGACCCCATACCATGCAACAAATTAATCAAGCAGTTGTAAGATATGCAGAACACCAAGCTCTTTTCAAGCAGATTTGATGAGAAAAATAGCAACTAGATTTCTTACATCAGCTTGAGAAAGAAAGAAACGAATGGTAGACCAATGAGTTGTTCCAAAAGACTTTACGAGAGAGGTTTCCTACCCCTAAGACACATAGATAGAAAGTCCACCTAAGGAAACCCACACTCATTTGAGATAGGTCTCATAGGCATTATCTAATGTTACCTCCATGACCTTCTAGGCCATATCGTGACATGCCTCCTAGGCCAAACATAGGGTACCCACAATGGGTAGATAGCCCTCTTTATATACTGGCTTGAGAGATACCCTATGGAGCCTACACTGAGCATGAGTAAAAAGTAGAGCATTTTAAGATGCCTTACCAGGGTGGGGAGGTGACATGCCACCACCCAGTAATAGGTTGGAGGATCCTAGGCCTCCACCATTGTACAAGAGCAAATATGAGGATATCAAATCCTTAGATGCATACAAGGCATTTCTAGAGCACCTGGAGTTAGTTGAGAAAAATACCTCTCGGTCAGGATCTCAAAATCCCACTATGCGCCAGTTGCATAGTCAAACCATCCATCCTTCGATGTCTGTGCCTCCCTATCTAGAGCAATTTAAGGTGCCTTAGCTATATTTAAGGGAGAGGAAGATGCGTAGGAACATGTCACAAAATTCTTGGGTCAATGATTTGTCATTCATGATGATGATGCTTTGCTATTGCAGACATTCTTGACTACCCTCTGTAGCCTAGCCTCGAAGTGGTTTTAGCAACTCCCTAATCATAGCATCCATAACTTGGACCAACTTGTAGACACATTCCTAGAATGCTTCGCCTTCAATACCAATAGGAAGGTGATGCTGGCTGATCTCGCTGGCTTTAAATAGTATGACGATGAGTTAATAACAAACTATATAAATAGGTGGCAAGCCCTACTCATTAAGCTACCTTATATTCTCTGCTTGTTGGATCCTACTCATATGTTCTCTAAGAGCTACCTGAAGTCGATCTCCTTATTCTTGCAATTGCAACAATATCCAACTTTTGAAGGTGCCCTAGCATAGGCTAGGATCATCAAATAAATCAAGATTCAAGAGGATGATATTGTGAAGCCTCATAATAAGGAGTGGAACAAAAATACTAATAATACCCCAATGCATCCTAATCTAGCATCGATGAAATAGGTTGCCATTATTGTCCCAAGGCCAGTGCAATCTATGCCTCCTCAAAAGCCTAATTATCAAGCTTATCCTGGGAACTATGCCAAAGACAACCAGAATGGTCAAGGGTAAAATCAACATCACCCCAAGCGATGGTTCATACCCATTGCAGAGTATATGGACTTGTTGTTTGAGCACCTCATAGTAGTCAATGCGATCAATCTACTTGAGAGTCGACCTATCAACCCAAATGCACTGAAGCCCAAAGGATATAGATAAGACCTATATTGTAAGTTTCATAGGTAAAATAGACATTATGTGCAAGTGTGCTACAAGTTCAAGCACTCGATGCAAGACTTGATCTATAGGAACACATTTTAGTTAAACAACCCTATTGTGCTAAATAACCAACAGATGGAGGTCTATAAATATCCCTTGCGTACTAATGTGGAACAAGCTAGGCCAGTACCCCTATTGAATGAGGTTCACCATGCCTCCCTAAGCAAGGGTATATCGGTATGGTCAAAATCATAATGATAAATAGGTGGTATCTAAGTCCAACCACACCACCCATGACTCACAATGATGTTCCTTCGACCTCATAGCCTTTATCGCCTCCTGTGTCAAGCCTTCCACCTAGGCCTATGATCACAATCAGAGTAAGCTCACCCAAAGCTTAATAACAACATCTTCCCGGCTCTCCATATATGATCTCATTCAAAAATCATCACCTCATAAAGAAGCCTTGATGGATATCCTTAAGGCAATAGATATTTAGCCTCAAGAGTTCAACTCCTTCACCAACTTCATGGGGCATGTGCAAAATGCACAAAATTGATGATTACCTTATAAGAAGATGAGCTTAAAATGGTTCTAAATGATATGGTAGATCCCCCTTTACACATAATCACATGTGTGAATGGAAAACCATACAAGAGAGTGTTGATAGACATTGGATCTTCAAGAAAAATCATTGCAACAACAAATCTCAAGCATTTGAAGCTCCCAAAATATCGTATTATTTCCTCTACCTTCACCCTCCAAGCATTTAATATTGCTATATGCTCGACAGTCAATACAATAGTCCTGCTCATTCAGGTAGGGTAAATTATCCTCCCATAACTATGCCACATATTGGAAGGTAATATGTCATATAATATCCTATTAGGTAGACCTTGGATTAGGGAAATGAAGTGTGTCCCTTCCATTGCTCACCAATGCCTCAAGTACACTAATGAAGGGTAAGTTCATGTTGTCCCCGTGGACCTAGAGCCCTTAAAGTATTGCAATATGGTGCAACAACTCCTCGAGTCACCCTTGCCATCAACCCATCTAGATTTTTAGTCGAATAAATCTAGCCATCGAATAAATCTAGCCAAGTTTTGATTGCATCGTCATCCCATACCACACCGTCCTCATCATCGACACCACTGGAGATGCCTATAGTGCCTGTAGATCCTTTGCCTAGGAATCCAAGGAAGCGACCTATTGATGAGGTCCAACCAGCCATACTACCATATCCATAGAGGAAATACCTAACCTAGATGATGAGGAGCCATCACATGAGATAAATGATGAATCAGATTAAGTCTTGCTCTCATCCCTCTTTTATCCATAGTCTTAGGTCACAGTGCACCTGGATTCCATCGAATTTGGAGAATACATGGATAGGAATGTCACAACTACTTCTACTATAGATTCGATGCAAAACATGAATTGACCTTGTCTTCCCATAGGCACTATTGTGCCCCTTGGTCTCCCTCCCAATAAAATGAATTTTATCTATGGGGGCCTTGATTACGGTATCAAACCTTATCAGCAGTAGGAGGAAGATGAAGAGCCTTTTAGAGAAGACGTTAACTACTTGTATAACCCCAAATTTGCCTTGAAGTACATTGATCAATGCAATTGGCATGGTTATGGGTTAGGCTTGTATGAGCAAGACACTAGAGTCCCTTACCAGTGACAGTATCAAACATATTATGACAATTCTTGTTTGGGGCACAACACACCTTTTCCCCTTGACATCTTGATAGATAACTTGTAGTGCATGAAGTTCAACTTTTGGGATGAGCTAACATGAGATCCATTTGCCAACCCCAATCACATTTACTCATTGGGGGACTACTTTCCTATGCCCTTGGGAGATGACGAACCACCTCACAATGATACTCGATCTTATGAGAGAGGAAAAGGTTCACATGCTCTTCCTCACAACAGTGAGGAAGAGAACCCAGGGTCCCCTTATGAATGGACAACTAACGATGAGTCAAATTACAAAGTAGCACCCATTGACTCTGGTAGTTCAGACGAGGAAGTCCCATGGGTCATCCCTATTGATGATGAGGATGAGTTTTATTTGCAAATGTTCCCACTACACCATCCCATCTAGTGACAACTTCTATCATTAGAAGAACAATCTCGCCAACAACCACACCAACCACACCAACCACCTCTGATCATTTAACCTCTACCATCGATAGGAAATCATCCATCCATATACATGATTTCCATAGACCTATTCAAGCCTAGGTGAAATCCAAATAACCCACCACAGCCACTGTACCCTCACTTGGGGGCCATTGACCTTGATTGGGTAGATTCTCCCTCATTGCCTTCTGAGTATTGGTATTGCAATGAGATGCCACAAACATCTCGATGCTCTCTAAGGCCTACTAGTGATGTATCCCATGATAAGAAGGAACCCAAAGTTCCACTTACTAATCTAATCCTAAGTTGAGGATGTTCACCTGAACCCTACTCACCAATTGATTGAGAAAATTATTGATGTAGATATCGGCTTATATATTGAGAATCCATAGTATATCAAGCTACGGGGGAGCCTATCCCCCATCTATCAGGATGATCACATAGACCTTCTAACAAAGAACAAGGAAGCCTTTGCATGGTCCTATGAGGACATGCCAAGTATGATTATACCACCTATCAATTGTCATACAACTTCCTCAATGACCCTCCCATCATCACCTCCGCTACCCATACAATATATCTTGGATAAACTAGATGATATGAAGTCACAAGTGAGTCAACAAAAAAATGCTTTACGACATATCTTGAACCAACTCATCAACATTGAGTTATGGTTGAGCCATTCAAACCCTCAACCCCTTGAATTTCAGGACCAAACTCCTCCTCTACATTCCATAATCAATCCTCAACAAAGCATGGGGGGTGGTACCAGGGCCATCAACCATGGTTATAGTATACCTATTTGGAAGAGCATTTAGTATCAATATTTAAACGACTATATGAGGAACAAGCAATCACGCTTCCCCCAATCTGTCTGTTGAATCCTAACAAGTGTATATCCAAGCCACATAGGTACAACACATATCGTGTTTATCATTAACAAATAGGCCATGATATTTAGACTTGTTACGTATTTTGATATTTAGTCCAGGATATGATTGATAATCAAGGACTTTTGATAAGATTCTTTTAATATTCCTTACCTCCATGTGAAGTAAGCACAACACCTGGTCATCCAGTTGAACCTAACCTAGTGTGTGTCACACCACCTTCCTACAAGTTTGCAAATGTGGCTAATTTCGTAGCAGAGCGGTAAGAATATTATTGTCAATATACACAACCCGTAATTCCCTCCAATGTTTTACCGTCATTTGACTCACCCCAAAGGGACGTTGGCACCACATAAGCTTATACCTCATAGTAGGGGGGGTCGATGTTCATTATCCCCTAGGCATTCTATGACCATCTAGGTAAACCCAAAATGCTCCAATGGTTTCTACAACCCGCTTGGTCAACCTAAAATTCTCCTAGGTGGTCTATGACCATCTAGGTCACCCCAAAATACTCCAAGGGTGTCTACAACCCGCTTGGTCAACTTAAAATGCTCCTAGGTGGTATATGAACATATAGGTCACTCCAAAATGCTCCAAGGGTGTCTACAACCCGCTTGGTCAGCCTAAAACACTCCTAGGTGGTCTATGACCATCTAGGTCACCCCAAAATGCTCCAAGGGTGTCTACAACCTGCTTGGTCAGCCTAAAACTCCCTTAGGTTGTCTATGACCATCTAGGTTACCCTAAAATGTTCCAAGGGTTTCTACAACCCACTTGGTCAACCTAAAATACTCCTAGATGGTCTATGAACGTCTAGGTCAGCCCAAAATGCTCCAAGGGTGTCTACAACCTGCTTGGTCAACCTAAAATGCTCCTAGGTGGTCTATGACCATCTAAGTCACCCCAAAATGCTCCAAGGGTGTCTACAACTTGCTTGGTCAACCTAAAATGCTCTTAGGTGGTCTATGACCATCTAAGTCACTCCCAAATGCTCCAAGGGTGACTACAACCCGCTTGGTCAACCTAAAATGATCCTAGGTGGTCTATTACCATCTAGGTTACCTCAAAATGCTCCAAGGGTGTCTACAACCTACTTGGTCAATATAAATTTCTCTTAAGAAGTCTATGACCATCTAGGTCACCCCCAAATGCTCTAAGGGTGTGTACAACCCACTTGGTCAACCTAAAATGCTCCTAGGTGGTCTATGGCCATCTAGTTCACCCCCAAATTCTTTGAGGGTGTTTAAAACCCACTTATTCAACCTAAAATGCTCTTAGGCATTCTATGACCATCTAGATCACCCCAAAATGCTCCAAGGGTATCTACAACCCACTTGGTCAATCTAATACACACTTAGGTGGTCTATGACCATCTAGGTCACCCTAAAATTATCCATGGATGTCTACAACCCGCTTGGTCAACCTAAAACACTCCTAGGTGGTCTATGACCATCAAGGTCACCCCTAAATGCTCCAAGGGTGTCTACAACCCACTTGGTCATCATAAAATTCTCCTAGGCAATCAATGATGATATAGGTCACCCCAAAATGCTCTAAGGGTGTCTACAACCTGCTTGGTCAGCCTAAACCTCTCCTAGGTGGTCTATGACTGTCTAGGTCCCCCAAAAATGCTCCAATGGTGTCTACAACCCACTTGGTCAACCTAAAATGCTCCTATATGGTCTATGACCATCTAGGTCACCCCAAAATTCTCCAAGGGTGTCTACAACATGCTTGGTCAACCTAAGATTCTACTAGGCAATCTATGACCATTTAGGTCACCCTAAAATTCTCAAAGGGTGTCTACAAATTGCTTGGTCAATTAAAAATTCTCCTAGGTGGTCTATGACCATCTAGGTCACCCTAAAATGCTCCAAGGGTGTCTACAACCTGCTTGGTCAACCTAAAATGCTCCTAGATGGTCTATGACCATCTAGGTCACCCCAAAATGCTCCAAGGGTGTCTACAACCTACTTGGTCAACCTAAAATTCTCCTATGTGGTCTATGACCATCTAGGTCAGCCCCAAATACTCCAAGGGTGTATGCAACCTACTTGGTCAACCTACGATTCTGCTAGGTGGTCTATGACCATTTATGTCACCCCAAAATGCTTAAAGGGTGTCTACAACTTGCCTAGTCAATCCAAAAGTATCCTAGGTAGACTATGACCATCTAGGTCACCCCAAAATGCTCCAAGGGTGTCTAAAACCTACTTGGTCAACCTAAAATGCTCCTAGGCAGTTTATGACCATCTAGGTCACCCCCAAATGTTCCAAGGGTGTCTACAACCCTCTTGGTCAACCTAAAACACTCCTAGCTGGTCTATGACCATCTAGGTCACCCCAAAATGCTCCAAGGGTGTCTACAACCCACTTGGTCATCCTAAAATGCTCCTAGGTGGTCTATGACCATCTAGGTCACCCCAAAATTCTCTAATGGTGTCTACAACCATCCTGGTCAACCTAAAATGCTCCTAGGTGGTCTATGACCATCTAGGTCACCCCAAAATACTCCAAGGGTGTCTACAACCCGCTTGGTCAACCTAAAACACTCCTAGGTGGTCTATGACCATATAGGTCACCCAAAAATGCTCCAAGGGTGTCTACAACCTACTTGGTCAACCTAAATTTCTCCTAAGTGGTCTATGACTATTTAGGTCACCCCAAAATGCTAAAAGAGTGTCTAAAACTTGCTTGGTCAATCCAAAATTCTCCTAGGTGGTCCATGATTGTCTAGGTCACCCCAAAATGCTCCAAGGGTATCTACAACCTTCTTGGTCAATATAAAATGCTCCTAGGCATTTTATGACCATCTAGGTCACCCCAAAATGTTCCAAGGGTGTCTACAACCCACTTGGTCAACCTAAAACACTCCTAGGTGGTCTATGACCATCTAGGTCACCCCAAAATGCTCCAAGGGTGTCTACAACCCACTTGGTCAACCTAAAATGCTCCTAGATGGTCTATGACCATCTAGGTCACCCCAAAATTCTTCGAGGGTGTCTACAACCTGCTTAGTCAGCCTAAAATGCTCCTAGGTGGTCTATGACCATATAGGTCACTCTAAAATACTTTGAGGATGTCTACAACCCGCTTGGTAAGTCTAAAACGCTCCTAGGCGATCTATGACTGTCTAGGTCACCCCAAAATGCTCCAAGGATGTCTACAACCTGCTTGTTCAACCTAAAATACTCCTAGGTGGTCTATGACCATCTAGGTCACCCCAAAATTGACAAAGGCATCCATAAGCTATTTGGTCACCCCAAAATTCCCCAATGGCCCCAATAATCCTGTTGGTCACATGTATATACCTATTAATAAAAAATTCAAAAACATTAGCCAAACATCAAAAATACAAAAATATTGCATTTCATCAAGTTGCATACCATTGCATTTCATTACCACTTATGTAGTTAGCATAACTCTCTAAATAATGCAAAGGAAATAAGCTTTGATTAATATCAACTAACTTAGCTTAGAAAAATTAAGCTAGTTATATAGATTACATAACAACTACTTTAGCATATAATACACTAACAATACACATTAGGATAAATGTGTAGCTAACTATTAACCTAAGTAGAGAGTTCTAACTAAACAACTAACCTAAATATCTGACTTAGGATATTTAGGTATTTAGTCTAGGTTAACCAGTAGATATTTATAATAGTAAATATCTCATGGTATGCAGTAAAAAGTAAATTTAATAATCTATGTAGTATAATGCAATATACCAACTATTTTACCCTAACATCACCCATTTATTACATTACTTTGATATACAAAGTCTAATTCAAAACAACTCAAATTTGAGACATCCAAGTGCCTTTGTGAAGATGTCAGCAACCTATTCATCGATGGAAATGTATTGGATGTTGATCCTATATTTAGGAACTTCATCATGAATGAAATGACTATCTGTGTCAATATGCTTTGTGTGTTCATGATGGACTGGATTCTTGATCAAGTTCAAAACACCTGAGTTGCCACAAGACATGTGAATAGGAAGTTTCTTTGGTAGGCCCATGGTAGCCAAAATACGACTTAACCATATTACTTCACACATAACTCCATGTCCAACGTAATATTCTGCCTCAGTTGAAGATAAAGCAACCACTTTTTTATTTTTACTATGCCATGAGATAGAACCAGATCCAAGATGAAATACATATCTCGATGTTGATTTTCTGTCATCTAGGGACCAACATAGTTATATTTAGTGTAACTCTGTAAGAAGAATGAGTTATTCTTCTTATACTCTAGACCATAATCTACACTACCCTCAATGTAGTGAAGAACCCTTCTAACTGCTTTCTAGTGTGAGACCTTTTGTTCCTGCATAAACTAAGAAAGATAGTTTACAACATATATAATGTTTGGTCTAGTATTGGTTAGATAGATGAGGCTTCCAATAATATATCAATAGAGCGTGTCATCTACCTATGGTGAGTCATAATACCATGATAACTAAAGCCCTAATTCCATCGATGTTGCTTTGGGCTTACAATCAGTCATACGATATTTTTCTACTAAAGTCTTGGCATACTTTTTTGAGTCACCCTAATATTATGCTTCTTATGTTCTATCTCAAGGCCAAGACAGTAGTGGAGAAGTCCAAGATCTATCATATCAAATGCTCTTTAAAGTCATCTTTCATGGCATTAATCAATTTCTCTAAATTTCTAGTGATGATTAGGTCATCTACATACAGTACAAGAATCACTATTTTAGAACCTATGTTCTTGATATAGAGATTTGCATATTATGGACTTCTCTTAAACCCATGCTACAGTAGGTGACTATCCATTTTGATGTACCATGCTCTTGGGGCTTGTTTTATCCTATATAATTATTTGACCAATTTGTAAACCTATTGCTCATGGCATTCCTCAAAAAATATTGGAGGTTGAATCATGTATACCTCTTCTTTTAAGTCACCATTTAGAAAGGCACTTTTTACATCTATCTGATGTAATTTCCATCTGAACTGTGCTGCCATAGTACAAAGAACTTGAATGGTGGTCATCCTTGTAGTGGGTGCAAAGGCTTCCTCATAATCAAGGCCTTCCTTTTGAGCATATCCCTTTGCCACAATATGGGCCTTATTCTTGTCTATGGTACCATCTATCTTATATTTGACTTTGTAAACCCATTTGCAGCCTATGGGCTTCTTTCCTTTAGGCAAATAGACCAGCTTCCATGTTTTCTTTCTAATGAGGAATTTATGTTCAACATCCATAGCTGCCTTCCACTGAGGCTGACTAAGTGCTTCATCAACTGTAGAAGGTATATTTTCATCATATGAAGACATGTAAATCCTCTCCTCATCAATTTCCATATCATTTCCACTTTCTAAATATCTATCAATAGAAAGATCTTGAAAATCTGCACAAAGATCATCAACTAAAGTAGATGCTTCTATCATTCTCTGTCGATACATGCTTCATATATTTAGACGATTGAGAGTGATATCTGGTGGTGAAGTGAGTTTGGAATATCTCATAGTACTTGTATGCAATTTAGGAGGCTTTTTATATTATGCAGGAGGAAGTGGTTGTTGCTCCTCATCATCCAGGTATACTGATGTAGTGTTAGGTGTGAAAACTTCATCAAACACTACATCTCTACTAACATGTATTTTATTGGTGAATGGATCTATCAATCGATAGCCTTTCGATAATTCATCATATCCAAGAAAAACACATTGTAGGATCTTCTCATCTAAATTATTTCTTTTCTCCTTAGGTATATGCATAAAAGCCTTACACCCAAATACTCGTAGATGAGATATGGAGGGTTTCCTTCCAATCCATGCTTCCTGGGGAGTCATAACTTAAAAATCCTATGTGGGTGCCCTATTTAGAAGATATACTATAGTTGTTACAGCTTCAACCTAGTAAATATGCTCAAGATTGGATCCCTTAAGCATACATCAAACCATTTCCATAATGGAATGATTTCTTCTCTAAGAAACTCCATTTTACTGAGGAGAATAGTCTATTTTTAACTGTATTTTTATCCCATGTTTCTATAAAAATGAGAAAAATTCTTTTGATGTGTATTCCCCCCCTCGATATGAACAAAGGGTCTTTATGAAACATCCTAATTCTTTCTCAACAAGCTTCTTGAACTGCTAAAAATAGTCAAATGCTTCAAACTTCAATTGTAAGAAGAAGACCCACATTTTTCATGAGTGATCATCTACAAATAATTGAAAATAACTTTTTCCTCCATAACTAGTAGACATAGGACCACACAAAACTGTGTGAACTAACTCCAAAGGTACTTTAGCTCAAAAAGAGCTAGGTTCAAAAGGTACTCTATGTTGCTTTCCTGAAAAGCAATCTAAGCACACTGGCAAAGTAGATGAAAGAGTAGGCAGTCCTTTCACCATTTGATATTTATTGAGTTCTAGTAAATACCTTGAAATTATATGCCTAAATTTTTTATGCCATAGAGAAGTGGCCTCTTTTGTGGTTACTGCCATTGTACTATGTGTGGAGGTAATTGCATCTAACATAAACAAGCCATGTTTGTATGAACCTGTTGCTATCTCCTTTTTGAGTGATAAATCAACATTTATTTTCTTTTTCCACTTTGAAATTGACATTCATGATATTGTCCAGGATTTGTGGAACTGATAAGAGATTATTTTTCAATCTTGGTACATAAAGAAATTTTTGAATCTTACATTCTCCATCTGGAAGGGACACAGAAACATTCCCTTCTACCTGAACTCAATAGGTCTTATCATCAGCAATGGTTACTAGTCTACCTTCTCAAGCCTCTAATGTTTCAAACCAGGACTTATCGATAGTCATATGTTTACTAGCGCCTGAATATATGTGCCAAATATTATCCTTTTGATGGGAATCTGTGTGTCACGAGCACTTTGTGTGATCGTTCAGAGTCTAAACTAGAATCTTCAATGACAGCAACATGTCCTTGTTGTTTGTTCTTGTTATTTGGTTTTCCTTTGCCATTTTTTTTCCTTGTTCATTGGGCATTTTGTTCTTAAACCAACATCTTTTGGTTTCATGAGGATCCTTATCACAAATTTTACAATACTACTTATTCTTCTTAATCTCTTTGCATTTACCCTTTCCTTTGTTAGAAGAAGATTCTTTACGTTGATTCCACTTTTTCTTTCCACTTTGCTTGTTTAAGAAAAGTGCATTGTTGGATGCCTCATCTCTTTGGAGTTGATTAGCTTCTTCAGTTTGAAGCAAATTTACCAACTCTAAAAAATTCACTGTCCTTATAGAGACTTGTAGTGAACTGATCACTATTCTATAGGAGTCTGGAAGAGCCCTTAAAATGATTGAGTTCAGGACATTGTCTTCCACTTTTTCTCCTAAGGCTTGCAGTTTTGTTTTTATATATGTAACTCTGCAGAGGAATAGCTCTACTGTCTCTCTAGATTTCATATGAAGAGTATGAAGTTGTGTTTGAAGGTTAAGAATTGTTGATTGATTATTTCCTTCAAAAATGGTAGCTAAGGCATTCCATGCCTCCTTACCATTTTTAGCTTCACTTATATGAGGTTGTATGTCATTAGTAATAGCTAGTAAGATCAATAAGGAAAGTCTTTTATCCTTTTTATCATAAGTTGTTTGATCTGCTCCTACTAATGTGGGTCTAGAATCAGTGCCATCCACTATTCCCCAATTATCCTCTATAGTTAAAATGGCTTTCATCTTAGTTTTTCAAGCATAATAATTTGAACCTTTGAGCAATTGGCTCTCATTGAGATACTTGTTGATCATGGCCATGGTGAAGGTTTCAAATTGATATGACTAAGATGACTTTATCTTGTAGTATACCCTCAAAAGAGTATATGGAAGATTTTTAATTTGATATTTAAGATATTTAATGGCACCTTCCTTAACACCATTAACAAGGGATGAAAAGTTTGAGGAAATTAAGCCAAACAAAATAGAGCAAATTAAAGGGGTAGGTCTTGAAAGACTTATGATTGTGCTCTCTAGGATATTTAAGGGTGCCTGCCTTAACATCCTTCAATAAGGATGGAATTTTTTAGGAAATTAAGCCAAACAAAGAGAGTTAATAAAGGTGTTTGGATTTTTATCTTTGATGGGGAGCAAAACAAAATTGACTTTGTTTTAACCTGTGTAAGGTGTAGCACAATTTTGAGTGAAGTTTGGGGTTTGTGAAATGCTTCTTCAATGTTCTATCTGATTGTTTAATTGCACACAAAAAACATGATTGTTAGGGCAATAATCAAAACAAGAGAGCAACCCAAATTATTATCACTCTAGGTGTCGGATGCAACCGAAAATGCACCTAGTATAGTCAATTTTTTAATAAAAGGTTTCGAGTAGAATCGAGAATGCACATTTCTTGCTTTGAAATATCCCCACTTTTCTCTTTACAATTTTGCAAAAAATAGAATCACAAAATATGACTTCTATCCCCCATTAATTTTTACAAAATTGAAAATTCGAGCACTCCTTTCAAGACAAGTCGACACACTACCCGTGTTTGAAAGGCTTCCAGACCAGTCGACACACGACTTTAGTTTTTGTCTTCAACACTCAAGCATGAGGAGCAAAGAATAGGTTCAAAAATTCTTCTCAATTTTACAACAAAAATTTGTAATTTTATGTCTTATATCTCCTTTTTGAAGGAGAAAATAAAAACAAATATTTGGTTTTGTTCCAAAAAAAAATGACCTTTGTCCTTGCCCAATTTTGAAGTGTTTTGGTTTTGCAATAGAATATAACGTTCCTATGTCTCTTTATCTAAAAAAAAAAAAAACAATTGGGATAAAAATATAGGAATTTTGAGTAGTTTATTGCAAAAATTTTGGAAGAAAAACCTCTATGTAATGCAACCAAAGTCTTAATCTCTTTGTCTCTTTATCTCCAATTTGTGAAGAAAACTAAAGAAATGGTTTTGCTTGATTTTGAGATGGCAAATTTCTAGGTTTGAATACTAAAAAAAATATTTTAATGATTAAAACTTTATATAATAAAGGTATTTGGGGAAAATAAAATCATCTAATTATTTTTGAAAAAAAATGATTTAATTTATCCAAACACACTAAATTATATAAAAAAAAATCAAAAAAATATATACATTTTTTTTAAATATTGAATAAACCTTAGAATAATAAAAGTTGCACCTTTTTTTTTTGTTTTTTTTTTTGTTTTTTGTTTTTGTATTTAAATGGTGGAATCAGTAGCCACCAAAAATCTGGGAAGGCTGTCTAGATTTTATGGCCACCACATTATTCTAAGCTATCTGCTCTGGAAGCCGCCACATAGATCTTCGCACGGTCTACCCCTATAACCACCATGCCACAATCATTTTAAACCTTCTACGTCACTGGAAGCACTAGGAAAGGGACAAGCATTTAGTCCGATGAGGCCTGATATTTGAACCTTGGACCTCCATCCCCCTTATGGGGTTTTGATGAACCAATTTGTCTACACCTCAGACCTAGTTGCACCTTTTTGTTGGAGAGTCTTTTCACATTTGAAAAAAAAATGTTGCACCCGGCTTCGAACACAGGACCTCATGGGATCGAATGATCAAACAAACTAGTAGGCTACACAATGAATTTGAAACCAAGGAGGTATTACCTCGTATTTGAATAATCCTTTCGAATGGAGTGTCAAAAAAAATAACAAATCTTTTCAAAGTAGTGCACATGGGGTTCGATCCCATGATCACGCGTGCTGCAACAAAGAACTCTTGCCACTGCACTTTGGGGTGTGAACGGGAATGAAGAAGGAGGGCCCGCCTTATGTTTCAACGCAAGCTTCATGATTTTTGTTTTTAAATGGGGAATTTTGTCCCACATTTATCCTGCAAGCACAGGATGTAGGGTTTAAGAAACCCAATACTCCCCCTTTCTAGCAACTACCTTCGGGCAATCAAAAAACCATTGTTTTGCCACCCGATGGAGAGAACCTTTACCCTACCACATGTCCTGCCCTCGACGCACCACGTCACCCTACCATGTGTCCTGTCAGATCCTAGTCAACTGCCAACTCAGCATCTAGGTGGTTGTGCCACATCAATAGGTCTAGTCAATAGGGTCTCAAAAATTAAGCCATCCATGTGTCACCTTAGTTTATGTGCCATCCACTTTCAATTTTTGTGTCATCCAATTTCCTACCACAGAGGGTGCCCCTACCTTCTCGTGGTTATGGGCCAGTTGCCATCATCGAAGAATATCTTCGATGGTCGGCCATTCGAGGGCATTCCTACCGTCTTGATATGGTCAGTCAATCATCGTTAGAGACTATCCCTATGCCACGAGAAGTGTTAGGGCACCCATGCCTTTGAGGCACTCCTGTGGGCTATCGATGGACCTATTGTTGGGATTGCTGGTGGGGTATTAGAGCCCTCTAGTGTTCGTAATCACGATCGAGGGAATTAATATCCCCTGCATTAGGATCCATGCCCAGTGCTACGGGCTCTAGCCTCTCTGGGGATAATCCTCCTGAGACAGAGGTGGCCCAAAAAAATTGGGAATATCCCACCTCCTCTACCTTCAAGAAATTTAATCAAAATAATGCATCAAACTTTAGGAGAAAAAAATAATTAAAGTCACCAGTTGCCTTCACCTTCTCTAGAAGAACGAAGGTTTCCCAATTCTCACTCTTCCTCTCTCCTACTTCCTCTGGCTTTAATGCCAATGTAGTTAGCAGAACTCTCTGAATAATGCAAAGTAAATAAGCTTTGATTAATATCAACTAACTTAGCTTAGAAAAATTAAGCTAGTTATATAGATTACATAACAACTACTTTAGCGTATAATACGCTAACAATACACATTAGGAGAAACGTGTAGCTAACTATTGACCTAAGTAAAGATTTATAACTAAAAAACTAACCTAAATATATGACTTAAGATATTTAGGTATTTACTCTAGGTTAACCAGTAGATATTTAGAACAGTAAATATCTCATGGTATGCAGTAAAAAGTAAATGTAATAATCTATGTAGTATAATGCAATATACTACCTATTTTACCCTAACAGCTTCTACTAGGCATACTCATCATTGCACATTACATCTTAGAGTTGCTCATACATGTCTAGCACTACGACTGCATACTATTCATTAGAAAAAATCAATGTTGTTCAAGTAATCATCCATGTAAAATAATTTTCCACTTATCATCTCCACTTACATTTGTCATTTTCATATTTGTGTCCATTCCTTTCACCTAGCCATTTTTTCTAGGATGTCATTAGGATTTTTGGTCACTCAGCCATCTCTAGTTTTCTTTTTAGATTTTGTATAAAGCTATCCCAATTTTTTGGAGGTAGAGTCTTGCTTAGATTATACCTTGTATACATCAAATTCCCAACATATTTTCACACTAATAGATCCAAGTTTTGTGCAAGGAAATATGAAACCTACGAAGTGATCTAAGGTACATTAAGCAAAAATTGTATCCTGCTCATCCCCCTATGTGAATGGTTCAAGAATTCTAAGAATTGGTAAAAGAAAAATCTCTTCCCTACCCAATTTCTCCAAAAATAAATAGTGCTTTTCACCACTATCAATCATAAACTCCCAAAATCCCAAGAAAAAAGCAAAAGTAAAAAAAAAATCAAAATATTCAACAAGAAAAAATTCAAATTCAATTCCCACAACCCAAAAATAAAAATAAATAGTGGTTATTGCCACTCCCAAAATCCCTTTCTCAAAAGAAACCAAATAAAAAATAAACAGTGATTATCATCACTACATATGAGCAAGTATCCCAATAAAACTGAATAAAATAAGGGAGTATTGAACCTGAATCCTTGGAATTCTCAACATTCGACAAACTATTTAGGTGATCCTCATTATAGGTTTTGTGGATAGCCTACCTAGCAGTGGCGGTATCTTAACACATGACAATATGTCTACCACATTAGCTTTGCATGTGTGTAGACCAATGTTTGCATGTGGATGAGCTAGATTTTAGTCACCTATACTACCTAGTGGTCTAATCCAACTAAGTACAAAATCTAGGATCGTGACATTCACAGGGTGATCCTCATTACAGGTTCGATGGATAGCCTACCTGAAAATGGTGGTATCCTTGTGCATATCACCAAATTAGCTCACTTGCACACACAGGGATATTGAGTATCTTGGTCATCCTAGCAGATTCATACCTTGTCAAAAAGTCTTGCATGGTTAGTATATAATTTCTAACCAGTCGACTAGAGTGTTGGAGTCTCATGAAAACATCATAGACATCCCATAACATCATATTATTAATTTCATATTATCACATTCATATCAATTTACATTATTCAAAAATACATTACATAAGTCTCATGACAACATTACACATGAATTGATGAATTCTATTCAATCTATGGATCAAATAGTATATACATTTCATCATCCATATCAATAAATCATCCATCTCATTATGCATCCATGCACATACATAACATCGAATTGCAAAAAAATTAAATCATATCACAAAATATGCATACATAATAGAAATCCTTCATCATATCATAAAGCAAATAAGCACATTAGATACATCTCATTAATGAATAATCACATTATGTTACACCACATAAAAGCTCATATATATTTGTGTATAGGTATGGGATAAAAATATACATCATACTGCCCATAAGTTGCAATAAAGTGTCCTCAAACCTCACACCCACCGCCCCCCAAAAAACAATCCCCAAAGGTGTCCATAAACCCTTTGGTCAACTCAAAAAGCCCCAAAGGTATGCATAAACCCTTTGGTCAACCCAAAAAGCCCCAAAGATATCCATAAATCCTTTGGTCAAACCAAAAATACCCCAATGGCATCCATCAAGCCCATTGGTCAAATATATATACATATACATTAATCAAAAATCAAATAAAAGGGTCAAAAACCCACCAAAAACAAGTCAAATCTGATGGAATTCACTCAGGATCAAGATGGAACCTTTATTCATATATGCATTTAAAAGTTACTACTTCAATCCCTAAGAAGGCCATTGTGGCTGGATTGCCCCACGGGAATGAGGTTTTCAACTCCTTTCTTCCATGAAGCATCAACAAAATCATCAAAATCCTCCCCAAAACTGCTCCATTCTACAATGGGTAAAGCCAAAGGAACCCCAACAAAGTCATATGTGTCAAGTGACTCATCACTTTTATCACTTGTCATTCCCTAAACAACTCATCTCTTGAGGGGGTAGTCATACTTAAAAAATTAATAATCAAAACCAATAATCAAACACTCAATCATGTAAATTGCATTCATTCAACGAATCTTTGACAAAGACAATAATTTCCCTGCTTGGGGTAGTAAACAAGCAACAATTTAAATTAAGCACATAATAGTGTAGATGAACTTGCCTGTTGGTAACCTCAAAAGTTACCAAAATACTTGGTATTCTGTAACGCCTAGGGTTATAAGTCCCCTAAGCATACTTAGAAGCTGAAGAGAAACCAAGACCAATGTCTTTACCGAGTCAAAAGCAAGGATTAAATAACGCATTCTCTTTCCATGATTAGGGCATCTAAAGTTGGTTAGGTTATCAAATAACCCTGATCATTCAACACTTTGGTCATCTATTTTCACTCAATGTTGTGCTACACACAACACATCTCAAAAAGGGTCATATGTAGACACTAAAGTCTAGTCAATCCTATTAGGCATCCATAAAAAAATGCTAAATTGAAATCACATGGCCCCTAGGGCAGCCCTCAGAAGGTACATAGTGGTTATTGCCACTTTTGGTAAGTTTTTGGAGGCTTCTAGCCCAATTTTGGGAATTTTTGGCCCCTGATTCCTCACTGTCCCACCCTAGGATGGTGGTAGATCTTCCCCTCCCCACCCTAGAATGGTGGCAGATCTTCCCATCTCCACCTTGGGATGATGGTGAGCAAGCGCTCTTGGGTGAGATGGTGAGCAAGTTTAACCCATAAAAATTCAAATCTAGGACAAATGGCAAAAACTACTATCCACCCCATCAATTGAAGCATGCAGGTCAAAGGACGTTGCATCCTTATGACATGCTTCATAATGGAGGCTAAAAATGGAGATTCACTTCCCCTTCCAATGCATGCCTCCTTTCTGACAAATGGTGCCTCCTGCCATGCATGCCCTTGCATGCCTTTCTGCACATGAGCCCCCTTGGGCTATAAAGTGGATGCATTTTCCACAAAAAAAATACAAAGAGCAGTTTAGTATTAAGATATGAAGCACTATCGATATTTCCCCTCACCTTTTGTGCGATCTTTCCCTCAAGATATCTTTTAGAAAAGGAGGTTATCGGGTGACTCAAAGAGGCGCAAGTTTTTTTCCTAACTGAACCATTCGGGTGAATTTATTCATAAAATTTGACAAAAATACCTACTATAGTGTTTTGGACCATTCTATAGTGGAATTGGTGGTAAAAAGTGTGCAGAATTGGTGGATCCCACCCCCAGACACTCCTCAATTAGTGACAGTCACCACCGTCCCCCCTAGTACAATTAGAAAATTATGCATAATTTTCTTATTGTTTATTTTATAGGCTTATTCTAGGATATTATATGATACTACAGTTCAAAATTTGTGCAATTTCGAGTTGTATTGGACGAGATATTATATTTTAAAGTTTTTTTAGGCTTATAGGGTCCACCAGAGAATGGATAGATATATGCACCTAATTTAGAAAATATGATCACATGGGTTTTCTTAAAATGTATTTTTATGCATTCTTTCCAAATTTCATGTGTTTTGGATATGTTTAGGGGTAGAAATTGCTCATTTTGTTTTTCATAGGATGTTGACGGTCATTGCAAATACGAGGATCCAAAAGATGCAATTTTGGTTCTTTTTTTGGTGATATCCATCCAAAAACTCCTATTTTACATCCCTATGAAATTTCAAGTCATTTGGAGTTGATTTGATATAGTTTCCATACATATGCTCATTACTAGTCTTTTGGTGCCTATGGGGATTGCATGTTTTTCATCATACGCACTCGCTATTTGATATTTATGGCTTCCTTGTGTGTAGGTGCAGGTTTATAAAGTGTTTTGGTAAGGATTACAAGATCTCAAGATCAAATATACATGCAGCGGCAGCAGTAGACCACCCACCTCTATTGTCGGTATGAGGAAAGACATTGGATGTGCACCTGAGTTACTTGAAGGATTTTGATCCTTGGGCACCCAATTTGTAAATAATTGTATCACATTTGATCCCTCAAGGGGACTTCTATGTAACCTTGTATCTGATCCACCAAATTAATAAGAAATATACTCGCTTTATTTCATTTCTTGTTGTTTGGTATTGCTTCCATTATACTTGCATGCTTCCGTTTGATGCTCATAAGCGATAGGAGATAGATACACATATTTTTTCTTTCCATCAGGTGCACCATTTTTTCCTACTTCATAAATAATGCTATAATCCACCCCTATCAATGAGCACTCAAACCTTTGGGGGATCTTCCATAATGGGATAGGTTGAGTCGTTGTTGGCCAGACCTCTGCTACTCAGATCGATTATTAGTAGGGATTGGAGAGTTTGGTTTCATGAATAAAACCAACTAGTGAGTAGAACCTCATTTGGAGTTTTTCACTTACATATCAAATGTTGCTATTCTTCATAACTAGGTGATGATGGTGTTGAGATCTGACAAGTTGATCGCCTCAACCACGTACAGGTCCTACCCACCCTCAATAGGGATCTTCAAATCAAAGCTTAAAATATTGCACTTATAAGTCTCCATATCCTAACACTAAAATCACAGACTGAAATAAAGTTAATCTATGAGCGTGGTATAATGTGGTCTTTCATATGGGGAACCTTCTTCGATTTGTGAAGCCCTCGGAGTCGAACCCAAAATGAACAATTACTTTTCTCTGAAACCAATTGAAATATGTCATCATCGAAGATATCTCTGCACATCAACACTAGAAAACCCTTAACAATACCAGACCAAAATTTATTATGCATTATGGGATGATTCGAATTCAAAAGATGTTTTCGAGGTATTTCACGACATCTAATAGTCGATTCATAGAATTCTACTGCATAGTCTCTATATGCCTTTGTGGTTTGTAATAGGATCTCATTTTGGAATTAGATGATTCCTAGGGCACTCTTCACCTATATTACTTTTTTTTGGTAGATAAGATACTATAGCATTAATATCGGGTTTTACAGGTTGACCCAAAACCTTTTACAAAAATCAGCCCAGGGTTGTTGATGAACATATCCTTACTAAGGATCCTATATATGTAAAATCTACATACCGCCAAAGACATTACATTTGGTAAGGAACATAACCTGTTATTAAAAAGAAACTTCCCATACAATATTTTGGATATACCCTAATAAAACACACATGCATCATAATTACAAAAAAGAAACAGACATGGATCCCTTCCTTGAGATAATGGAGAAACAAAAAGTTGCAGACACACATAACAAAGTACTAAAAAAAAACTCCCATAAGCTCTGTATTGATAGTTACTCTTAATAATTATTTGGTAATTGCTTTATTTCGTATATGAAATGCTTTGGTACCACATACTATCTTGGCCAATCAGCCTTGGAGAAGTGAACCTGCTGGCTATATTTATGGTGGTGGCTATCTGGTGGTCCACGTGGCTTTGGTTTGAAGTCTTATATTGCCATTTATTTCCTTCCCTGTGATTATCAACCAACCTCAAATTACTAAGACGACTAGGAGCCATGTTATCTGATATGTGACTGTCCCTATTAGTATTTATGGTATTTCCAGGCAGCATCCACGAACACTGATAGCTTAGATAATTTTTATTGTGAGTCCAATTCAAAAAAGAGACGGGAATACTCCTAGCCTTCGAACTTACAGTGCCTTCCCTATTGGTAAATTTGACTATCATTATTGGCATTCTTGTTGAATAAGCTCCTCTACTTCACCTATATTACTATTTGTATTGATTTCTCACAACTCATTGTTGAGATATATATGCATAATATTGGTTACACTTGAAACACCTCCGAATACTGTCGATGTCGTTAGATGATACTCGGATAGCTGAGATGATTGAAACTTGTAAAAAGGCATGACATATAAGTAGTTGTCACTTCCTTCTGAGACCCCATGGTTTTGTACTATGATGTGCAAGATTTATAAAACACTAACTTTTCATATACAACATGGTATGTGGCCTTAATAGTATATGGAAGAATGGCAACCCTTCGAGACACCAAATTATCCTAATCATGCTAGAAATTGTGTGGAAGTCGAGATTTAGCTCTAAAGCAATAGATATAAGTGGTAGCCACCCCTTTATCAGCTCCATGTTATAGAATTGGTATGAAAATCAATAGAAGCATATCAACACTCTAATAGTATAAAAAAAATAAACTAAACTAAACCTTCACGAATGATGGATTTAGCTATGGCATAAATCATTTAGTGTACTTTTCTTCTATAATAATGGTTGTAATTGAAATACTATACCTTTTTGGGTTATATATTAGAGATGTTAACAAATTTAGGGCAAGCCCTACGTAGATATTAAAAGGTTTAAAAAACATTAGGTTATTTAATATTTTGGGACTATGATATAGAAGGTCGTCTTTGTGAATCAAAGGTTTGGTATTTCTTAGTGAAACCTTATAAATATTTATTAGAATATTAAATATAGTTTTAAGAGTAAACATTATGGAATGTTTACAAATTAATGGTCTACATAAATTAAGGGTATGGGACCTTAATTTAAGAAGTAATAACTAATTGTTTATCGAATTGAAATAATGAAGTTGGAATTCATTCATGAGGAAATTTATGAAAATTCCTTCCCATGTTAAAGAATCATCTCCAAAATGTGAATCCAATGATTATCATAGACTTGTTCAAGATGTTCTAAGACTTTAGTAAGATTTTGAGAAAGGAACCAATGGGTTTTTAAATTACAATTTAAATTATAATGAAACATATAGTTTCCTTTCTAGTATGGAAAATACCGTAGTAATATCTTGATGACTTAGAGAAAGGAGTCAGATACTTCCTTAATTGCCTCAATTATGCATCTAGTAATAGTTGCTTTCCTTGATTTGTATAATTTATGGGATCCATTGTGACCCTTATATACATGTAATTGTTGATACTTCTTGATTTTATGAATATGAGGAGAGAATGCATTTTGGAGGCTGGGTTTATTCCCCTAAGGGTTCCCAGGATAAAATAATGTGTCAATCATTTATGGTTTGCTTTATTATTTTTTGTGGATGTTGCATTTATTTACATGGAATGACAATGCTTATATTGATGCACCTTATTTGGTTTTTAGACAATTATTATATAAAATTTTAAGCTTAATTATAATATGCCATAAAATAATGAAATTATATGATGAAATGGTTATACACATATCTAGAGTATAAAAATGTATTCATTTGATGTAAAGAATGTATGCCTATTTTCTAATAGATTTTTATTATATGTGATTGTGTCATGGGTTAAATTGGTTAAATGTGATTAAAGTTAGTTTTACTTCTTGTATTCAATGGATGTGTGGAATCATAGAAGTTGTTCATAATGGAATATAATCCTTGTTTAAGTGGATCTCTCATGTGATGTTTCAAATCTATGGGTATGATGAATGAATTTTATCATAAAAGGCTTTCATTGAATTAGATTTACCTCATAAAAACTCCTTATGGTTTAGATGAGAACACATTGGAATTTGAAATTAAATGAATTTCCACAAGAAGGAAAAATTGATATTAAACTATAAACCAAAAACAAACCTTATACCCTAAAAGTTAAGAAGTTGGGTGTGCATGAAGACGGGTATTTCTATACTGTACAAGTATTGCCTTTAATTGACTCTGATGAATAAGCAAATTGGATTCCTAAATGAAGGAAGGTATAAACAAGTTGTAAGAGGTTTTAAATTATATAATCTTGATTAAGATGATATTCCATGGATCCTATGCAATTTGTTATCCTAAATATCCCATCAAAAATATGTGGAGCAGATTTAAGTCAATTATGATGGTTTTCCATTAGTGTGGTTATCCATCTCCAAGGCATTCACCTACATACCAATATTGGTGGACAGTATGTCAATAGGTGATTTCCCTTTTTATGTGGTATGCAATCTAACAATTGACCATCGTTCTCATACCAATGGGGTATGAGGGTTTCATAGAAGCTAATCACTTCTACTCAAAAGAGACTCTGATCAAGTCTCAATAGCTCTTGAAGCTATTTGCCTTGATAATATTTAATCCAGATGGAATGGTTCTACCTTAAGTCATGATTATGTTATATAAAAAAAAAATTGAGTGGTTGAGTAGTGACAACTAGGGTTGTTACAAATAAAATTATGAATAATATGATGAAGATTATGAGAATGAAATTTTGAAGAAATAAATTGAAAATTGAAACTTGAATTGAAGAAAAAATTGAAGAAAATAATTGAATTAAATTGAAGTAGTAAAAAAAATAAAGAAAAATTAAATTGAAGGCTGATGAAGAATTATTTGAATAAAACAGGGAAAATACTAAATTTGGAGATAAAGGTTTTTCTACAAAGAGCTAAAAGAATTGATTGAAGAAATTGTAAATTAATGAAATAAGGAAAAGAGAATAATTGAAAGAAAAAAAAAAAAATGAAGTGATAAGGAATTCTACAAAATAAAAAATTGAACTTTGTGTGAACAAAATATAATTGTAGATCAAAGACAAATTACTATGGAGATTAAAGAAACAAATGAAACAAAAAGAGAAACATATATTTAGAATGCATCACTAGATGATAGTAAGGAAATGTTGAAAAACCTAAAACATTGCACACAATGCATGATAGAAAATGTTGAAGAACAAAAAGATATATCAATAAAATTAAAAAGGGGCTTACAATCAATTTTCAAAGAATCCAAAGATGAAAATTTTGCAACATTTGGTAATTATCTAAGCTCAAAACTTACTAAAGCAAATGAAGACTCTAAAGGTGCTATTACATTACCTATTGATATAGGAAAAATAATGTATATGGAATTACTCTATCTTGAAGTTCTTAAAGATAAGAAAACAAGGTAAGAACAATTTCTTAAAATCTTGGAGAACACACTTGTGATGAGAGGTATTAGTTGTGACAAAAATGATATGACAACAAATAAATTTCATGCCAATATTCATGGAATAGATAGAACATATGAAAAAAAGGACTTGAGCATTGGAAAAGAATGTACAAAAGGTAAATGTATTGATACAAAGTGTGTTAGCAATGATTTGAAGTCTTCAAATAGTAACAAGGATCATGATAAACTTGAAAAACAAAAAAAAATAGTTGGGATTAAATAGGACATGCAAATAGTAAGGATTATGATTTGTTACATTCTACATGTGATTGCAAGTTTAATAGTAGAAAATACAATTATGATATAAGCAATGAGTTATATTATTGTGATCAAATTCTGAGAAATGTGATAGAAACAAGTAAATAGCTGACAGGGATAAATTCATAACGTGAAGAAGTACTCGAGTCAAAGTAAAAAGACCCATACTAAGAAGAAGAATCAAAATCACATGAAGGAAACAAGTATTCATAGAAAATAATGATATATGGAGGGGTGTTGGAGGTATTACATTATTTGGTAACTTCCAATATTAATACAAGGACCATAAATAATTTAGATTAGAGGGTGTTATATATTTGACTCTAAAGTAGATGTGATGTTATTAAGTGTGAATTATGTGAGTGAAGTGTCATGTTAATAAGTGAGGAGTTATGAGTTATGTGAAATCATAAAAGTCTTTATCTTTATGTAAATATGTGAGAAATGTAAAGAGTTAGATATTCCATGAGAATGAGGAGATGAAGAGTTTGTGTAAGTGCAAAGGTTAATAGTCTTGATAATATGAAGAGTCTTATGTCTTTATATATTAAAGAAAAATATTGTAATATGCAATCAAAGAATAAGCATTGCATTTATGTATTACTTAAAGTAGATATTTATCAATAATATTAAAATATCACAAAGGAAAGAAGAACTAGTCACCAAATTAATTAATTTTCCCACAAATACATACATTAACGATGGATGATAAAATTAAAAGTTATAATATCATTTATTAGAAAAATAATCTATATTTATAGGCCTCAATGGACACAAAAAACAACATTTGGTTAAGTAAATGAGAAAAGACCTAAAACCAACCATTTTCCTCTTGTGAATCCAAACTGGATACCCAAAATGCTTCACACATTTTGACATACATATGAAAAAACTATGAATTCCTTGTAAGCCCTATCAATGGAGCCTCTAGAGGGCTATTATATTTATGGGATCCAAATATTGTTGAAGGCACACTCCTATATATGGTATAAAACTACATGAACATCCTATTCCTCAATAAGGACTACCATTGTAGATGGATTTTATCAAATATTTCTGCTCCAAATTCCCCATCTAGGATATTTTATATTTGTAACAATATTAGTCAGATGAGAGAGGTTTTTTCCAATGAGGTTTGGATGTTGGATGGATATTTTAAATCTTCCTTATTCCCCACTGAAAAGTAGGATCTGAAATAACAATTAATTCCTATGAATATTTTTCTTCTTTTGTGGATGAGAATGAACTCATGGATATCCAACTCAAAGGTCCAAAACTAACCTGGAGCAATCATATAAAGGGTTATCAAATTATTAAAATAAGGCTTGATAGATTCCTAATATCCATTAACGACATCTATCCCTTTGGAGATGTTCTTTGTTCTCTGCCTCTAATAGGATCTGATCACAACCCCCTTCTACTTGATTGTTTGTTCCACATTTACCCATTCAGATATTCTTTCAAATTTGAGGTTGTGTGGATTTAGGATCTATATATCAAGGCACACATTGCCAATTGGTGGTCTTGTAGATTTTCTAGGTCCCCAGCCTCTCAGGTTTTGTGAAAGCATAGCTCAAGAGGTGGAATAGAGATATTTTTGGCAATATTTGTTTTCCAGAAAATATGATATCCAATCCCAAATAACAAATATTGAGCTTCTTGCCCAATAGGGAGAATTGAACACAAATATTATTGAGGTTGAAAGGAATATTCTATCTAAAACCACAATATTCTTAAAACTGAAGAAGTTTTTTGGAAGTAGAAGTCCAGATTTACTTGGTTAAAAGAGGGAGACACTAATACTAATTTTTTCCATGCCACCACAATGAGGCATAGAGACTCTAACAAGACTAGGGAACTCATCAAAGTTGATGGAATCGTAATTTCATAAATTATAAATATCAGAGATGAGGCAGTGGCTTTATTTGAAGATTTACTTGGATCTAGCCTAGAGTAAAGTATGCAAATATCAAAGATCCTCCTAAAAAATATACCGAGGTTGGTATCATAGGAGCATAACAATTTTTATTTTCTTAAACCATTTTCCATTGAGGAAATTTGTAACATAATTTTTCAATGCAAGACGGGAATGCTCGAAGCCCGGATGGTTTTCCCCTAATTTTCTTATAGAAATATTGGGACATTGTGGGGTCTATCATCATTTCAACCATCCAAAAAATGCAATGGACTAAAAAAATTTCTAAATATGTAAACTCTACCATTCTGGCCCTCGTCCCTAAGTCTAATAATACCAAATATTTATCTAATTTCTATCTAATCCTATGCAATGTTTTTTATAAAATGCTCATCAAATTCATTGCCATGAGGTTGAAACATATTCTCCATTTCATCATTGATTCCTATCAAGGTATTTATATTCTAGGGTGGCTAATTACTGAAAACATAATTACAATCCATGAGCTTATACATTTTATTTCTAAAAGTGGTAAATATGACATATTCCTCAAATTGGATATGAACAAGGTCTTTGATAGAGTGTCTTGGATTTTCGTCTTCTACGTCTTGTCTATATTTGGTCTCTATCCTGATTGGATTAACCTATTCAAGGCATGCATCTTAGGAGCCAAGTTCTCTATATTAGTTAATCATTTCACTACTAGTTATTTCTAGAGTTCCAAAGGTCTAAGATAGGGTGACCCTTTGTCCTCTTTTTTATTTATCATTATGGTGAAATATCTAGAGATAACTCTAAGGTATTTTTGAGTGGTGTTTTCACCCGATTGTGAAAACACACTCTCCGATAGGATTTGGGTTCTAAATCCTCTCTTGCAAAGAAATCAAACAAATAACTTCTCCAAGGTCTCCGCTATATTAGCATTTTACATCTATGTATTAATAATCTCAAATAAAGATATTCAATTTAAATGCTTGGAACACCTTAGTGGTTGCAAGTAACTAAAAACAAGGGGCAATGTTGGTTTATTTTACTGTGAAACTTTAATGATTGTTCGTTGAACCCGAATAAAGCAAATGTGATCTGGCCCTTATATGACCATGACGTAACTTCAAAATGGAAATTGATGAAATGCCATAAAACATAAATCCTTCAATGAAATTGGAATTTTCATGAAGGGAATGTCATCATCGGCTCATGAATGAAAAACAAAACTAAAAATAAAATTCTGGCCTTGAAATGGAAATTTTCTATTTTCGGATTTTTAAAGTCTACAACAAAACAATAGCTGCGATGAAATTTATACAACTCCGAAAATGAAATTTTAAATGCGTATTTGAAATCTGCAGTATGACATACGCAATGGTGGAACTATTTTTGGATTTTGAATTTTTTTAATTTTTATTTTGATGACTGTAGAAAAAGTAAAATGCAAAAAAAATGAAAATAAAGTGCAAAGAATGAAAATGAAATGCATTCAGGGTGATGCAATCCTATTCTGACAAAACCAAAGATATGAGGTTTTCTGCATGCAACCTAACCTATTGAACCTGCAGAACATGCACAATCCAGATAAGTTAAGTGCTTGGTTTTGGGGTTTTAACTGTGATTTTTAGATTTAGACATTCGCATGAAGCAACCAAGAGAACTTGCATTAAACTTCACCTATAAGCCTAGAAATCTGAAAAGGGGAAAGATAAACATTCAATCTTGCATGCAGAAAATAACTCCTTATTTCTTGTCAATGAGGTGCAACTCTCTGAATTTTTTGTATTAAAAATTGGTCATTTTACAACAACAAAACTTTCTGGTTTCCCAAACCCAGTCTATGGAAGAAAACAACCTCAAAGCAGGCCCAGAATGGCCCTCTGGCCTTCAGCACTGCAACTCTTCTTACAACAATTTCCTACCTAGTCCAATGTAAAGGAAAATATCCAGACAAAGTGGAAGAAAAACACTCCAAAAGCAGGCCCAGAATGGCTTATTGCCTTCGGCTTTGCAACTCTGCCCGCAGTGGTTTTTGACCCTTGTACCAATCTGTGCTTCTGCTTTTAAACTTTCTAGCCATGCTCTCTGTTTCGCTCTGCGACGCTTCATTTCATCTCCCAGGTCTCTTCATTTCATCTTCCTTGCCTCTTCATCATTTTTGACTTTCTGCTCGACATCAAAATGTTTGATCTTCTTTGTGAACTATAACTGTCAATCCTGAAGCGTTATCATAGCCCTTACACCTTTGTGCCACGTGTTCTGTGCTTCCTTGCATGTTCTGTAATGGCCCGCTGTGAATCGTGACAAAAAAAGTATGTCACGATATCGCGACATTTTCTATCTGCAGCTTTGTTCCTCTACCTGCATCGCGAAAACAAGACATGTCGCGATATCGCGACATTTTTCTATCAACAACCTTGTCCGCCTTCATGCACCGCGAAAATGAGACATGTCACGAAATCGTGACATTTTTATGTCAACAGCCTTGTCCGCCTTCATGCACCATGAAAATGAGACATGTCGCGATATCGCGACATTTTTCTATCAACAACCTTGTCCACCTTCATGCACCGCAAAAATGAGACATGTCGCGATATCGCGATAATTTTCTATTTCGAGCCGAGCAAATGCAACCTATCGCAAAATCATGATGTTTTTCTCTTTCGGGCTGTGCAGGTGCAACCTATCATGAAATCGTGATATTTTTCTCTTTCGGGCTATGCAGATGCAACCTGTCATGAAATCACGATGTTTTTCTCTTTCGGGCTATGCAGATGCAACCTATCATGAAATCATGATGTTTTTCTCTTTCGGGCTGTGTAGATGCAACCTATCGTGAAATCATGACATTTTTCTCTTTCGTACCACGAGGATGCAACCTGTCACGAAATCGTGACACCTTTTCATTTTGCTGTGTTTTGTTGTACTTAGTCGCAAAAACGCGACATGTCGTGATATCATGACACTTTCTTATTTCGTACTATTTTGTTGCTTTCTATCGCAAAATCGTGAGACTTTTTCATTCCATTGTACTTCGCTTGTCAAAGCTGCAAAAACACGACATGTCACGATATTGCGATACCTTTTCATTTCGATGTACTTTGCTGTTCTGAGCCACGAAAATGCGACATGTCACGATATCGCAACAATTTTCATTTCTAGCCGTGACAGAGCAACATGTCGCGATATCATGACAAATTTTCATTTCTATCCGCGACGAAGCAACATGTCATGATATCACGACATATTTTCATTTCTGGACATGATGGAGCAACATGTCACGATATCGTGACAACTTTTCATTTTTGGCTGCAATGAAGCAACATGTCACGATATCGCGACAACTTTTCATTTTTAGCCATGACGGAGCAACATGTCGCGATATCGTGACACTTTTTCTTATTTTTTTGCTTTTCTTTGATTTTTTAGCATCTGGGCCACTGCGGTCTTCTTTGAAAGCATGCAAAAAAGGTGGGTCCCCAATTTTGGGGTGTGTTGTGGATCAGCCACAACAAATGGCGACTCTACTAGGAAATGCTCCTGAGCATTTTGGTGAGAACCTAACCTGGAAATATACAAACTTAAACACAGGCGTCAGCACATAAGAAATATAAACAAATGCCGATAGATCAGAAATACATGAATCATCAGAATCATTAAGTATCAGCTTGGTGTGTGCAATGTGTTTCATTCCCTATCGTTTGAAATTGATCAACATTCCATTGTCAGTTTCACTTATGATTTGTATGCAAGGCTATGAATGATTTGTGCAGGATTTGATGTATGATGAAGATGCTAGAGATATAACAACCTGCTTTGCAAAGGCTCAAACCTTCTAGTATCATGAACAAAACATATCAAAACTGTCAAACCCTCTTAGGACCAAATATATGCATACTGAATTAATTTATTAGATCCCAAAGTTGGTTATGTGTCACTACCATCTTGAACCCATGTGCAGGTGTAAGTGAGATCAGAGCTTTGGGGAATAGGATTCCCAACCTAAGCGAGATGGGAATTTAACCCTATCCTTACTACTCGGATCTGGAGTTCATTACCTCATCTTGAACAAAATGATTTAACCTGTTATGGATGAAATGGTCAGGCTAGTCTATCCATTTGAACAGTCAGTGGTCTTGTTTTAGACAAGACATGCTGCCACGCATGGGCATACTTAACCCCATAATCCATGATTTGGCTTCATTCATTCTTTTTTTTTTTATTTCTTGGACCTTTGGGATGACTACCCATCCTTGCTAGGGACATGTAGTATGATCCCTCCAATCCAATATTAAGAAAATATGGAAAATATTAATTTTATTTTTATTTCTTGGACCTTGGGGATGACTACCCATCCTTTGCAGAGGACATGTAGTACGATCCTTCCAATCCAAGATGATAAAATGAAAGATGGAAAATATTAATTTTTTGTTTCTTGGACTTTTGGGATGACTACCCATCCTTTGCAGAGGACATGTAGTACGATCCTTCCCATCCAAGTTTTATGATAAAATGAAAGATGGAAGCTTTGGGGAATCGGATTCTCAACCTAGGTGAGATGAGAATTATGCCCTATCCTTACTACTCCATGAAGGTCAAATCAGAGCTTTGGGGAGTTGGATCCTCAACCTAAGTTCGATGAGGATTTAACCCTATCCTTACTACTCTGATTTTAGGCTTTAAGCTCTATGGGAGCGGTAAAAACCACTATTTTAAGGATAATGTTGCATGATAGGACAAACATGAAATATTCTTTTCACCTCACCTTTTCTTCCAAGCATGGTTTTGATCATTTTGCCCAAGATCTTCTTTAATGTGCATAGAACGTGCTTGGTTCAAGATAGTTCGGGCATCAGTTCCCAACCTTAGGATTTTTTTTTTTTATGTTATAGAATAACCCTAAGAGGATTTGACACACTTTAATGATTTGTATTTGAAATGCATATGCAACTAGGATGGCATGTATATGTGAAGTAATATGAATGCATTGCTTTTCTGAATTGTGGATGGAGTATTGCCATCATTTGTAAAACTGACTACTTCATGCATCACAAGTTTCAAACGATATTATTTAACTGTTTGTGTTACCTGCGGAGCTTTTACAACACAATTCCAATGTTTCATATTCTCCTGATCTTAGGCATGAGTTGACATCTCAAATTTTTATTCATTTTTTTTTTTACATGAACCAAACATGTCCATAGGACGAACACAATTTCAAAACTTAAAACCAAACCCAAAAGTAACTTCAAAAACGAACTTGAAAACACAAACCAAAACCCAAAAAACCAAAATCTATATACAAATGTACAATATAATACAAGATGATGCAAAGCTTGGACTATCACTTTCCTGGATCCCAAACATGATTAGAACATTTCAACAAAAATATAACGTGATGTGCATGCCAAATGTTGTAGGAATCCAAAAAAAACAATATTATACCACACCATGCAACAACTTTTAACTTCCCTTGCTCACCCCACCAATTAGATTTAATTCCATTAGTACTCTCATAGGTGAGATTCAAATTTTCAAATTGATTAGACAATGATTGATTTTCAATTCTTTCATGATCCCATTCATGATTTAGAACTAGGCTTTCTTTATTCAAAATGAAATTTTGTAAGCAAAAGCCTATTTCTAAAAATTTTAAAGCCAAATCATTTTCCAAATTTGTAGGCCAATCAAATTCGTGCAACAGCTTGCAAGCATCTAGGATATTTACCAAATTAGGATCATTAAAAATTTTTACCCTAGATTCAATTAGTAATTGTTGATGAATTTTATTTAACAATTCAAGTGCATCAACTTCTTTTTCATTCATTAAAACAATGTTGTCAAAGGTGTGATTAGAAATCATACCTTGTTTTTCATTCACCTTTAATGACATTTCACCATAAACATCATTCAAATTCAAAATATGGTCATGCAAATTCTCACCTAAATCTTGGATGCTTGAACACAAAAGGTTAGATTCTAACTTTTGAACATTTTTATTTACCAAAATTTGATGGGGATTTGCAATTCCCTCTTTTACCTCATGGTCTTCATACTCTTCATTGATTACTTGTTTATCAAACATACCAAAATTGGGCACCCAATTGAAAACATGCCCATCCTTTTCAACCCTCCAATATTCTTGGTCAAAGTGTATGTCCAATGACTCATCTTGATGATCCTTCATTTGAGTTGTTTCCAATTGATCAATCTCTTTGTCGTTTGGTTCCAATTCTTTGTTCACTATCCATGGTATCTCCTCATTTGAATCCTCAAAATCATAATGCAAACTTGTATCCGCATCTTCAATGAATTTATATTCAACATGATCGAAATTTGCAACCTTCTCAAATCTTGTGAATGTGAGACCTTCGTATGATGTAGAATTTTGAACATCCTGCATATCAAGTGAAATATGAGTTTCATCTATAAGGGTGTGAGAAAAGAATGCATTATCATATCTCCCCCAACCATTATAAAAATTATCTTCCAAATTTGTGGGATGAAACTCCATGGTATTTGTGACATGATCTTTTGATTCATTCATCAATTCACTTTCTTCTTTGCCCTTGGTAGTAAGATCCTCATTATCTTCCAAAATTTGATGAGATTTGAAACCCTCTTCCAAAACATCCTCAAATGGTACAGGAGTTATAATATCTTCCTTCGAGTAGGCGATTATGTTGTCCTGTATATCATTTGGCACACACGTTTCATTAGCGGTTTTGGAGAGAGTGTAGTCTTCCCACTTCTTCCAAGCATCATAATAATCTTCTTCCAAAATCAAGTGGTGACGTTCAACTACTTCTTCGACATCTTCCGATTCGTCAATGTGTTTCTCATCAAATTCACCTTCACCTTCCTTAGATGGTTCAATTATTTCCAAAAATGGGTCGTTTCTTGAATTCAAATTTGTAAGGCTATCATCGTCCAAATTAGTAACCCATGATTCGATTTTATCATAATTTGGAGGGTGAAGAATTTCTTGATCGTTAATTTTACACATCTCATCAATAGTATCTTCCAAGAACAAGTGGTGAAACTCTATCATGTCTTCAAATTCATTTATTGGTTTTCTTCCAATTTCACTTTCAACCACTTCATTCAATTCTATGGTAGGTTCCGTCCTATCACATATTTCAAACATTGTTGAATTTGGGACCCCTTTATCCGAATAATCATGCATCTCTATGAATGAGATCATTTCTGCATAATCTTCACTAGCGGATGTTGGTTTAGCACTTTGCACCTCCCCTTGGACTACATCTAAGGTGGTTGTAACATTTGGATATTCAAATTCATCCCCTTGATCATTTACCTTAGATATCATTGGAGTGGAGGGTGCTATATTTGATGGTTGGTGTAGGTTGGCATCACTAACTCCAAAAGAACCATCTCTCATGTGAACATGTTGTGCCTTTTCTTCTTCAAGACCTTGTCATTCTACCTCTTCTAAGATCTCATAGATTTTCTCTAGAGACAAGCCACCCATTTTTTCCTCAATGAGTGAAGCAAGTGTGGGGTGTATGGCTCCCAAGTATACTTCCATGGCTTCCTCTTCTAATGTGTTAAAATTTTCCCACATTTGGGAGTGCAACTCATGAAATCTTCCATTGAATTGACTCAAGGATTCATTAGGCTCCTTACATATGGAGGTAAACTAATTTTTCAACATTTCTAAGTCAACCTGATTACCAAAATGATAAAGATAGGCTGCTTCTAGTTGTATCCAAGAAGTCCTAACCTCCATGGGTAGTTGGCTGTACCAAAAGAATGGTTTATCTTCCAAAATGTATGCAAATAACTTACAAGCCACCTCCTCATAGAAAATCTGGAATTGACATAATGTATCCTTGTAGACATGCAGTCTTTGCAAGTATCCTAGTGGCACATCTTGATTAAAACATCGTAGAAACTCTAATAACAATTTAGGAATTTGATAGGGTACCACAGGTATAGACAAACCCTTATAATGATCCTCCATTATTAATACCATTCTTTCTCTTAGAGACATCATTTCTTTTCTCAGGGATACCATTTGCTCCTCAAGTGTTGCCATTAGTGAAACTCAAAATGTAATTTTAGAACCAAATCTGTTAGTCAAAAATGACAGAAGGAATCACGGCACATCAGCGTGAAGTGACTAGCAAATATCCAACCTGCAATGTATAAAAAATCAAGTTAGCATCAACTAAGAGATGTATTCATTAAAATCAAATGAAAAGTAATTGCATGAAACAACACTTCGCTAGTCGAGACCAAAATTTTCAAAATTAAATCAAATCACATTATTTCTGTATGAACAATCAAAAAAGCGTTAGAATAATATACAACATACCTGAATTGCTTAAAATAGAATAAAGTAAACCAATTCAGGCCATCCTTTTAACAATCTGCTGAGTGTTAGAGGACTAAAGATAACAATCAATATAGCATGAGATATACAAAAATTTAAATTTAAATCACACTAAAATAAACCCGTCAAGCCCTCCTTCTAGCGCCAATCTGTTGAGTGGTATTTTCACCCGATTGTGAAAACACACTCTCCGATAGGATTTGGGTTCTAAATCCTCTCTTGCAAAGAAATCAAACAAATAACTTCTCCAAGGTCTCCGCTATATTAGCATTTTACATCTGTGTATTAATAATCTCAAATAAAGATATTCAATTTAAATGCTTGGAACACCTTAGTGGTTGCAAGTAACTGAAAACAAGGGGCAATGTTGGTTTATTTTATCGTGAAACTTTAATGATTGTTCGTTGAACCCGAATAAAGCAAATGTGATCTGGCCCTTATATGACCATGACGTAACTTCAAAATGGAAATTGATGAAATGCCATAAAACATAAATCCTTCAATGAAATTGGAATTTTCATGAAGGGAATGTCATCATCGGCTCATGAATGAAAAACAAAACTAAAAATGAAATTTTGGCCTTGAAATGGAAATTTTCTATTTTCGGATTTTTTAAGTCTGCAACAAAACAGCAGCTGCAGTGAAATTTATACAACTCCGAAAATGAAATTTTAAATGCGTATTTGAAATCTAAGTATGACATACGCAATGGTGGAACTATTTTTGGATTTTGAAATTTTTTAATTTTTATTTTGATGACTGTAGAAAAAGTAAAATGCAAAAAAATGAAAATAAAGTGCAAAGAATGAAAATGAAATGCATTCAGGGTGATGCAATCCTATTCTGACAAAACCGAAGATATGAGGTTTTCTGCCTGCAACCTAACCTATTGAACCTGCAGAACATGCACAATCCAGATAAGTTAAGTGCTGGTTTCTGGGGTTTTAACTGTGATTTTCAGATTTAGACATTCGCATGAAGCAACCAAGAGAACTTGCATTAAACTTCACCTATAAGCCTAGAAATATGAAAAGGGGAAAGATAAACATTCAATCTTGCATGCAGAAAATAACTCCTTCTTTCTTGTCAATGAGGTGCAACTCTCTGAATTTTCTGTATTAAAAATTGGTCATTTTACAACAACAAAACTTTCTGGTTTCCCAAACCCAGTCTATGGAAGAAAACAGCCTCAAAGCAGACCCAGAATGGCCCTCTGGCCTTCAGCACTGCAACTCTGCTTATAGCAATTTCCTACCTAGTCCAATGTAAAGGAAAATATCTAGACAAAGTGGAAGAAAAACACTCCAAAAGCAGGCCCAGAATGGCTTATTGCCTTCGGCTCTGCAACTCTGCCCGTAGTGGTTTCCGACCCTTGTACCAATCTGTGCTTCTGCTTTTAAACTTTTTGGCCATGCTCTCTGTTTCACTCTGTGACGCTTCGTTTCATTTCCCAGGTCTCGTCATTTCATCTTCCTCGCCTCTTCATTGTTTTTGACTTTCTGCTCGACGTCGAAATGTTTGATCTTCTCTGTGAACTATAACTGTCGATCTTGAAGCATTATCATAGCCCTGACATCTTCATGCCACGTGTTCTACACTTTTCTGCATGTTCTATAACGGCCCATTGTGAATCGCGACAAAAAAAAATTATGTCGCGATATTGCGAAATTTTCTATCTACAGCTTTGTTCCTCTACCTGCATCGCGAAAACAAGACATGTCGCGATATCGCGACATTTTTCTGTCAACAACCTTGTCCGCATTCATGCACCGCAAAAATGAGACATGTCATGAAATCGCGACATTTTTATGTCAATAGCCTTGTCCGCCTTCATGCATCGCGAAAATGAGACATGTCGCGATATCGTGACATTTTTCTATCAACAGCCTTGTCCGCCTTCATGCATCATGAAAATGAGACATGTCGCGATATCGCGATAATTTTCTGTTCCAGCCGAGCAAATGCAACCTATCGCAAAATCATGACGTTTTTCTCTTTCGGGCTGTGTAGATGCAACCTGTCACAAAATCATGATGTTTTTCTCTTTTGGGATGTGTAGATGCAACCTGTCATGAAATCATGACATTTTTCTCTTTTGGGCTGTGCAGATGCAACCTGTCGTGAAATCATGACGTTTTTCTCTTTCGAGCCGCGAGGATGCAACCTATTGTGAAATCATGAACCCTTTTCATTTTGTTGTGTTTTGTTGTACTTAGCCGCAAAAACATGACGTCATAATATCGTGACACTTTCTTATTTTGTACTATCTCGCTACTTTTTGTTGTGAAATCGTGACACTTTTTCATTCCATACCATCTCGCTGCTTTCTGTCACGAAATCGTGACACTTTTTCATTTTGTACCATCTCGCTGCTTTCTATCGTGAAATCGTGACACTTTTCCTTCTATACCATCTTGCTGCTTGGAGCCGCGAAAATGCGACCTGTCGCGATATCACGACGTTTTTCCTCTATGTTCATTTTGGCTGCTCTCGGTCGTGAAAATGCGACATGTCACGATTTCGTGACACATTTCCCTTGCTTAGCTTGTCAGTCGTCGTGAATCGCAAAAATGAGACATGTCACGATTTCGTGACATTTTTCTATCTTCACCTCTGTGGCCGTCGATAGATCACGAAAATGCAACCTGTCACGATTTCATGACAATTTCTTTCATTTGTTCCTTCCTCACTTTTATGCCATGAAAACCTGACATGTCGCGATATCGCGATGTTTTTGGCACCTTATCTTCTCTCTCCTTTATGAACCGCGATTTCATGACATGTCGCGATATCGTGACATTTTCGGTCAACACTTCTTCCTGCCTGCTTTAACCGTGATTTCATGACAAGTCACGAAAACATGACATGTCGCAAAATCATGACAATTTTTGTACTTGGTTGTTTTACCCATCAAACATCACGAAAACACATGTCGCGATATCGCGACAACTTTGAGTCTTCAACTTAATTCTTTTTCCTGCATCGCAAAAATGAGATATGTCATGATATCGCGACATTTCTAGCATCTTGTTCTGTTTTGACAACTTTGACAGTGATTTCACAACACGTCGCGAAATCACGATATTTTCTCATCATGCTGCATTCTGTTGCTCTTAGCTGTGAAAATGCGACATGTCGCAAAATCGTGACACTTTTTCATTCCATTGTACTTTGCTTGTTAGAGCCATGAAAACGTGACATTTCACGATATCGTGACACCTTTTCATTTCGACGTACTTTGCTGTTCTGAGCCGCGAAAACGTGACATGTCATGATATCGTGACAATTTTCATTTCTGGCCGCGGCGAAGCAACATGTCGCGATATCGTGACAACTTTTCATTTCTGGATGCAATAGAGCAACATGTCGTGATATCACGACATATTTTCATTTCTGGATGCGACGGAGCAACATGTCGCGATATCGTGACAACTTTTCATTTATGGCCGTGACGGAGCAACATGTCTTGATATCGCGACATCTTGTCATTTCTAGCCACAACGGAGCAACATGTTGCAATATCGTGGCATTTTCATTTTCTTGCTTTTATTTGCTCTTTTAACATCTGGGCCACTGCAATCTTCTTGGAAAGCGTGCAAACAAAGGGGGGTCCCCAATTTTGGGGTGTGTTGTGGAGTAGCCACAACAGGTCTTCATGTTCTAAAAGAGAAATATTTGGTATTAAACCTGTCTTGTCTCTCATTCCCATATCCCATCAACAGTTTGTGGATGACACTATTCTAGCCACTCATGCCTCTGTTCCCCAAGCCAAAATCATCAAGTCCATTCTTTTTTCCTTTGAGTTTTTTGTTGGCCAAAAATTCAACTTCTCCAAAATTAATATATATTTTCTCAATACTCCCCTAGATGACAAACCAACATAGCTAATATCCTTGGTTGTACCATTATTTACTTTCCTGCTGCCTACCTTGGTTTTCCACTTTTTGTTGGTTTTGCCAAAAAATCTATTTGTTGTCCACTCATTGAGAGAATTCACAAAAAAAATTGGCAATATGGAAAGGAGGGCTCCTAAGTCAAGCAAGAAAGGCCACCTTATTCAAATCCACTATCTAGAGCATCCTTTTTTTATTTTTGTCCATCTTCCATATTTTGGTTGAAGTCTATAACAATATTGAACAACTCCAAAGGAATTTTCTTTGTCAGGTTTAGAACACAAATAGACATTTCATTTAATTGTGTGAGACCAGGTCCACTCCAAGAAAGAATATGGTCATATTGAGCTCAAGAAGGTTAGACAGATGAACCTAACCCTCATTGCCAAGTAAGGATGGTAGATCCTTCAAAATGAAAAGTCACTATGGGTTGATATCATCAAGTTTAAATACCTCTGGCATAAACCAAATTTTTTGGATGATCCTTCACCTATTCAAGGTTCTAGTGCCTGGATTCCATCTTGTGTACAAGGGATATAATAAATAAAATAATCCATTGGAAACTTGGTGATGGCCAAAAGATACACTATTGGGAGGACAAGTGGCTGGGTAACAACCCTCTTTAGAACCATATTGATATAATATACCTCAAACCTATGACTAACATGTTATTTGGTACACAGGTGTGAAATTTCATTGATTCTCATAGGGAGATCTAGAAAATAATTCCTCATGGTAACCTAAATGAAGATAAAAAAAAATATCTAATCTTGTTTTCTCTAACATGTTGCATCTTTGTGTTATTCCTAGCTATTCAGTTGAAGATAAGCTCTTATGGACTCCTAGTTAAAATGAACTTTTTCATATCAAATCCTCCTATTTCATTAATGAAAATCCTGATCAACCATGGTTCCCTTCTAAGATAATTTGGAACAAGCACCTTTTTCCCAAAGTCTATTTTTCTTTTGGATTTAAATTCTGGAAAAAATCCCCTCCATTCCAAATCTCCAGATTTGAGGGCTCCTCATTCCTAACTATTGTTACCTTTGCAAGTAGGAGTACTAATCCATCCTGCATATTTTCCTCTCCTATTCTTTCTCCCTCAAAGTTATTTTCTCATTATTTTTGTATGTGGGTATTGCTTGGGTTCCTCCGTTTTCTCTGAATGACCTTTGTTTACAATGGTATAATACTTTTAAAAATTTCCATTTCAAAACCTTTTGGACCTTTTGTCTCCCCCATTTCTTGTGGGAATTTTGGCATGAACGAACTATGAAAGCCTTCAATAACTCCATCAATGATTCCAATTATGTTCTTTCCAAAGTTATCTACATGGTAGATAAAAATATCTCTATTATTTATGGTATTGGGTGGCTAAAGTCCTCGAGTGAAGCTTTATTAGACAAATCCCTCTAACTCCCTTCTTGTAATCTTACCTCTCTCTCCTGTATGGTTGATTGTTTGCTTATCAAGTCATTTTATCCACCTTTGGGATGGATCAAGTATAATTTTGATTGTGCTACCAAGGGTAACATAGGGCTAGTTAGAGTAGGAGGTATCTTTCAAGATCATACATGAAAGATATTATTGGCCTTTAAAAATTTCTCAACATCTAAACAAACCATTTTCTAAATCTCGATCACTCTTCCAAGGTGTGTCTCTCCTATACAAAATAAATTGCCCTAACCTTATTGTCAAAGGTGACTCTATGAACATAATTAGAAGCATTGTAGGCACCCACTCATCTTCCTGGAGCATCTCCAAATTAATCTCTAAGGCAAAAAAAAAAATTGAGCTCTTGCCCTAATGTCACCGTCTAACATGTTTGTAGGTAATGAAACCAAACCGCTGACTTTCTAGCTAACTTGGGGGTTTCTTTACCTATCCTCACCATTTGGAATGAAAGTTCTCCTCCCCCTAGTCGATGAAAATACCATGCCTATATCTCTTTTATGAGTTTTCTCAGGATTCAAGTTTCTTCTATAGCCACATCTTCTCCATGTTATGGCAATCCCCCTCAAATTGAATTAACATTTTCAAGATACATCATTGGAGGTTTCATCGATCCATGGAATTTTTCTAAGTTCATAGGATTTATTTTCAATATACACTCTCATGCATGGCTTCAATGTTCAGGGCACGTGGAGCTTGTGGATCAACATGGAGAATGTCTTTGTGAGCCATATGTGGAGATATTATAACTACACCATCTTCAATGAACACCTCTTGTAAGTTTTTTTATTGCATGAAATATGATAAAATAGAGCCATCTATCATATTACCCAAACATGTGAACAAGATTTACTCTAGACCAAAGCTAGGAATCATTATTATTGGTCTCTTTTGGTGAATGAGGGATGATTGTGAGTTCCCAAGGGAAATTTCTATTTCAACTTTTTGTTTGCATGTGAGCTTACAGAAAAATGGTAGTGAAACTATTACTATCCATCATGAGAGGTGTGATACCAAAATCGGAAAGGATTGAAACAACATTTTTTATACCAACAACATTTATGGCCTTGTGAGAAGTAACACCAAAAAATTTTCTCACACCTTGACTACATTTTTTTCTCAATATTGGTCGATGGTTGGACTTATGGTGTCTTGCATGGAACTTCTATTTCACTCATGCCTCTCTTATTTCCCATTGAGGCTTCCTCTTTTTCCCTTGCGAGGGTTTCTCTATCTGTTTTTATCTTTCTTCTTGGTTGTTTTGAATAATGTGCTTCCTTTTTGTTTTAGATGGTTGGAAGCATTTTTCCTAACTAGAATTTTTTTTAAGAGATTATGTGAAAATTTCAAAATCCCTCTTACCAATAAAAAAAATACTAATGTTAATTAGATTTTTAATAAAAGTAAAACAATTACCTTTTATATAAATAATTTTGATGATATTGTGATAAATTTCTTCTTAGTTTTAAAAAAAATGTTAAGCTTTCCAAACCCACTACGCTTTCAAAGACTCGTTATCTCGTTATGTACATCACAAGTGAGGAATAAAGTTATAATAATGACCCTTAAAACTAAATGAAGAAATTAAGGGACAACAAAAAAAACGTAACATTGTATAAGGTCATGAGGAATAATAGTAGTATATATTTATGGACTAATATAATTTTTTATTTCTTAAGTATAATATTAGAATTTAGTGTAAAAATACCGAAAAAAATTAATGTAAATTAAATTTATTTTAAATTATAAATATTAAGTTATTTGTAAATTTATTTTATTAAAAATAAAAATATTAATTAATTTAATATTTTATAATTAAATTAATTAATATTCAAGTATATTATATTTATTTTATAACATCTATGGTAGAAGAGAAACTATTAGGTGAGGATGAAGGCAATCATCTTTTAGAGGGCAGACAATTTTCAAAAGTTTGAATTGGGCAAAGATAGGAATTCCTCTCGTGAGTCTAGGATCAGCCCAAGTCATGGGCTTGGCTCTAGTGATGGTCTTGTGGGAAGGCTAGATTCCATGGGTATTAGAGTGGGTCCTCATCTATCCTAAATCCCCTTTTACCTTCTCATAAGGAGACCTCGATTTTATCTTATGCTAAAACAGTTCAAAAAATACCAACTTGAGTTTCAGTTCTAGTAGTTCTTATGTTCTCCACCCAAGTAAGGGCAGGTTGAGTGTTCCTCAAGAGCTTATGGCCTCAACTATTTTTCAAGATATTTTTTCCCTCATTGGGAAATTTATTGGTTTTAGGCTAGATATTGAATCAATCCAGAAATGGGTCTTCTTCAAGTGGAATCCTCAAGGTCATATGGAATTAGTGGTGATTCTGAGAGGATTTTTCTTCATCAAATTAAACAATGTTGAATATCCGTTGCACATCCTCACTAGAGTTCCATGATGTTTTGGCCATCACATCCTCTTTCTAAGGAAATGGGGGCTATATTTTGATCCAAACTCGCAAAGCATCAATTTGACATCGATTTGGATCAAGCTCTCCAGATTGTTGATTTAGTTTTGGCATGAAGATATTCTCAGAGGAATTTAAAGAGCCATTTGGTGAGCTGGTTGCCTTCAATATAGCTAACAAAAATACATATTGCATGGTTTATGTCATATTCTATGTCAATGCCAATGTGGAATTTGAGTTGCCTTCCTCCATTGAGCTTTTATAAAACATTTGCAATTGGCATTTGATAATTGAGTATGAAATTAAATTGACCTTCTACACCTTGTATATGAAACAAGTACACCTTCCTCTTCAATGTACCTCTACAAGGCCTACCTTTTAGCCCAAGAAGTCTTGACATCACAAGGATCCTAGGAATATTTTTGTTTTAGATAAGGCCTTTAAGCAATCAGGTCAAATTACTAGTGAGATCCACACCTCTTCCAATTAACAATCCCAACATTTGAACACCTCAAATGTTTAGAAAGACAAATAAAATGAAATCACTCCTAGCTTTGGTGAAGGCTCCTCATCCTAGGTTTATCTTTCTTCCTCCTCTCTAAACATTTTTTTTCCTATTATCGAGAACCCTTTCTTGTGCTTGGAATATGAATCTCTCAACCCTGAGAACTCCTTTTTCAAGGAAGTTTACCTTTAAGTATGTATCTTCTTGCCTTTTTCCTTGGCCCTTCCCTTGAGGTCCCACCCTTGTTGTCTAAACATATTTCTTCCTTCCCAACTCCTCCAAAGTCTCTCCCTATGTACCCTTTGGTTTTTGTAGTTTCCCTCCATTTGATCGGCCAAGTTTCCTCCCCCCTCTTGCCAAGAAATCCCTTGTGGCCCATGTTTTCCCAAAATTTTCCTCTCATTGTTTTTTTCTCTAAAGAGGCTTCCTTGACCTTTATCCATGTTAATGACAATATAAGCCCTTTACAAACCCAACCCAAATCAAAATACTCTCTCCAAGCAAAGCCCTACTCATTCCATGACCGGAAATTAAAAAAAGGGTTCATAGACATTGGCAATCTAAAAAAGAGAGGTTGAACTTCTCTCTAGGACCTTAGGATAAGAGAGTTAGAGGTGTAAATAATTTATCAAGCTCAATCCACCTTATGTCTATCCCAAAAGAAAAGAATATCTAACAGAGTCCAACCCTGAGGTAGTTATGAAAAAAATCTCTTCTCCATTCTTAGCAGAGGAAGAAGATTTTCTTCAAAAAATCATAAATGAAGATCCTTTTATGGAATGTGAAAGACCTTAAAGGCCATGCCAAGCAACGTCTACTAGCATCCATGAGAAATGTCATGAACCTTTTTATCATTATTCCATGGGATGATTATGTCCTTGGAACACTCTAGGTCAAATGAGAAATTGTTTCAGTTATGAAGTGTGGATATTAGCTAAGGATTTCAACTCTTTAATAAGTTTGGAGATAATCCTATCTCATCCAAATGCTTTGCAAAGGTTATATATTGGGGTTCCATTCATAATTAGTAAATATTATATGTAGGAGTTTATTTATCTGCTCAGTGCCATGCTCTAAGTAGTAAACATAAGCATCTCTTGCTCATAAAGTTGTTACCTTGCTAGAAGAACTCAAGAAGAAGTTTTGGGATAATGATCCAGAAAAGGTTACAAATACCCCTTCCTTTGCTGATATTGATTGATCTTTTTGGCCTGCTCTCTCTCCCCTTTCTCGATCTTGTTGTATTTTTTTTTTGTTATTTTTTAAGATCCTCCCCTGTTTCTTTTATGTTATGTTCTAATCCCTTTAGTTCTTAGGAGTTTACCTTGTAAGACCCTCTCCATAGGTATTATTTTTTTATAAAAAGGTTCAAAAACCCTTTCAAATCATTTTCATCGGTCAATCAAAAAATAATAATAATATAAAATATATTAATTATATTTTTATATAATAAAATTAATTTTAGAATAATTTTAAATTTCTATAAATAATTATTCATGATTGCAACCTAAATATCTTGCGTTATTCGTGGAGAATGAGCTAAATTACTTTCCTAAAAATTATGTGGGACAAGTTAAATAAAAAAAACATCTGTGTGATTTAAAAACACATTCAAAATTAAAATCTGATTTCTAACATGTATGAAGAAATAAAAAATTTATGTTCTGTCATAAACTTTCATAATTCAAATCAATACATAATTTATATATATTAATTAATATATATTTAAATTAGTATTTATATTTTATTTTCGAAGGTTCACAGGAGTAGTAGTTGAGTAAGCTTCATCCTTTAAATTTATTCAATATGCATATCAGTTTTACATATAATATTTTTTATTGAATTATTTAAATAAGAAAATTTTCCATATATGTGACTCTAAATAATTCCATTAGAGTGTACTAAAAATAATAACTATGTTTTGTTTTTCAGAACAAAGGGAAAGTAATGTTTTTCAAAGGACTATCTAAACTATTGAACTTGTTTTGGTCATATTTCACTCATTCGGACTTAGATTGAGCTGAAATTTTTAGGGTAGATGTCTAAAAAACCCTAGAACATCTACACAAATTTTTAGATAATTTGGATGACCACAAATCCTAGCATATCCATATGTGTGAATGATATTTTTGGCAAGTGTTTGTGTGAGGGTTTCATCTGGGTTGAGTGCAAGCAGCTCCAGAGGTTGGTTTTTAGGGCCTTCGGGCCCTAGTGACCAATATATTTGTGGTTTATACTCAATATTTTAGTATGATATGTTGCATGGGATCCAATATGGGTTAGAAATCTATCTTTCAACATATCATGCTATGAACTTGAGTGACAACTTTCAAATTTCTGCACAAAATAAAAGTGAAAAATGTACCTTTCCACGGTGTCTAGGGCAAAGCTTAAAGATTCACAAAATAAGTTTCAAGTAGTTGATCAAAAAATGGTTTAGATCTCAAGTGAATCTGGTGCTAAGGTGCACCCACAAAATAAATCTATAGTGGAAACCCCTGTCAAGGGTAAGAATTTTGAAGACTTAGTCCCAAAACTAAATTTTAGGGATGCACTCTATGATGGACAGCCTTAGACCAATGCTAATATTAATCTTAGGGCTTCCCATAAACCTCTAAGAATGCCTAATATTGATCCTAGTAAAATGGAGTCAAGATGTCTTAAAGCAATTGATGGAACTTCAATTGTTAAGCTTGATATGGGTAACATTCAGACTAGCATTGAAGATTTGGAAACAAGAGGACTAATTTGTTGATTCATGGGTTTTCATCTGAGCCTATCTGCTTTCAAATTTTGTGCTACAAGAATTTGGAAAACTAAAGGTGAGTTACAAATCTTTATTTATCCAAATGGTTGTTTTCTTGTTTTATTTGCTAATAATGAAGGTAGAAAGAAAAAATTTCAAGGGGGTCCATGGTTTTTTGGAAGGGTAGGGCTTTTCATTAAGCCTTGCAATACTAAATTTACTGCCAAAGAAGAGATGCCTTCTACAACTCCTGTGTGGGTTAGACTCTTTGGCCTCCATATTGAATTTTGGAATCCTACTATTTTTTCTTCAATTGAAAACTCTTTAGGAGCTTTTATGATGACTGTTGATTGTACTCAAAATTTTGAACATATTATTTATGCTCAAATTTGTTTTTAATGGATTTTGACAAACCCCTACCTAAAAATATCACATTACAATTTGGGAAAGACACCTAGGTGAAATTAGTGGACTATGAGAACATTTCTTTTTGTTGTAGAATTTTCCATGAATATGGTCATCTGGCTATGCTTGCCCAAATAAATTTTTTGATCAAAAGAAAGAAGATATAAGCTCAGCAAGTTTCCAAATGCCTAAGAAAAAGGACACTCAGAAAAACTAGCTATGAAGGATCAATCAAAGTCATCTACTAATATGTTTGAAATCTTTTCCACAAATGATGTCCCAAGTGAGGAAGGGAAATATTGGAAATAAAAATATTAGAAGCACAATTTAAAGATGAAGGGACGAACTAAGAGATAAACCAACAAATCAAAGGTTTTCAATAGAAAAAAAAAAATGAACAAAATTTACACAAGAAAAATAATATTTTTAAATGTCAAAACTTCAAATAATACAGGTCCTAATATAGACTATGTTCAAACCTCTAGTAAAATTCTAGCTATGTACGAGCATTCTTAAAGGTTAGAAGCCATCTTAGATTCAATTGGAGTAATTCAAGAAACAGGGAAAAAAACTAAATATGGATTCTAATCAAAAGGCAGGTTGCAAGACCAATCAATATCATATGGTAAAATAAGGTGAAAATTTGGTATAGGAATGTAAGATTAATGCCCTTCCCAACCTTTTTAGCCATGGTATCAATAAATATCATCACTTGGAATAATAGAGGACTCAAAGGGATTATTTCAAAACAAAATTAAATTAGAATAATGATTCAGATAAATCGTCCACATCTTGTTTTCCTTCAAGAAGCAAAGATGTCAATGGAGGATATGGACTCAATTGCTAGTAAAATTTGGCCAGCTAGAAAAGTGATTTCCCTCAGTTCCTAGTGGATTTTTGGTGGCATTGCTTGTCTTTGGGACCCAGAAAAGGTAGTTATTTTCCATATGGTTGACAGTTAGGGTATTTTGGCTATAGCTATTCAAATTAGACATGCCAACCAACTTATGCTCTTCATTACTATTTATGCTCTAACTACTTTGGAGGAAAAAATAAGAAAGTGGAAGGATATAACTCATATTATCTCTCATTTTCCTAAATCTTGGATCTTTATCAAAGGATATTTCAATACCATCCTCTCTAAATGAGAAAATGAGGGGAAATAGAAATTTGGACAAAATTACTAACCTCATGAGCAAATATATTGCAAACCTCCATCTTGTGGACATCCAACTAGATAATGGCCTTTTGACTTGGTCTAACAAAAGGCAAGGCTTAGCTTGTATAATGGAGAGATGATAGGATTTTGCTATCTATAAATTTCTTAATCCATGGTTACATTCCTAAAGTGAATACTCTTAACAATGCTAGTTCAGATCATTGGCCAGTCATGGTAGAAATATGGAAAACCAATGTGAGTTTCTCTCCTTTTGATTTTCAATTAATGTGGCTCAGAGAAAATTCCTTTAAACCTCATGTGCAACAATGGTGGAAGGAATGTAAACCTAGGTATGGGACTAAGATGTTATGTTTTTCCAAAACACTGCAGTACATTAAATCCAAAATCAAGATTTGGAACTGGAAGGAGTTTGGGTATGTTCATAAAAAACCATGAATTTATTGCTCAATTTGAAATTTTGAATAAGAAAATACATTTAGATGACCTCAAAAATAATATAAGTCCATATGAAATTAAACTCACAAATCAGTTAGAGGAATGGGAAAAAAGAAAATAACTCTTATGGAAGCAAAAATCTAGAATTCAATGGCTCAAAGAAGGAGATCAAAACATAAATTTATGCTACAAATCTCTTCTAGCTCGAAGATCTCACAACTTTATTTCTTCCCTAAAATCAAATTTTGGAGATGTTATCTATACTTGGGATGGCATGAACTCTATTGTTAACGATTACTTTTCCAATCTTTTTGCTACTACTCCTCTTAACTCAGCTTCTCAACAAAATGTTCTTCAAGTAATCCCTTCTCTTATCAATTCTTATGAGAAATCTATTTTGATTGCTCTTGTTACTATCAATGAGCTTCAAAAGGTAGTTTTTAAAATACAAAAAAGGGAAAACCTTAGGTCCTGATGGTTTTCCCATTGAGTTCTACCAAGAGTTCTGAGATATCATTCATGTTGATTTATTAGAGGTGGTGGAAGAAGCCAGGAAAGCCAAAGAAATTTTGAAGTTTATCAATAAAAATTATATTACTCTTATTCCAAAATCTCAAGAGGTTGATCATATCTCAACTTTTAAACCTATTGCTTTATGGAATGTTCTTCTCAAAATCATTACTAAGATCATGACAAAAAGGTTGAAGCCTCTTTTACATAATATTATTTCCCCTAAACATGGGGGTTATGTGGAAGGGCATCAAATAGTAGATGAGATAGTTCTTGCTCAGGAAGCTATCCATTCCATGGATATGCAAAAATCTCCTTTCATGTTCATTCGGTTAGACTTATCCAAATATAATGACAAAGTGGATTGACACTTCCTTATCAAATTTTTGAGGCAATTTGGCTTCTCTAAGTATTGGATGGATTGAATTATGGGATGTATCTCTTCAGTTTCCTACTTAGTTCTTATCAATGGTAGACCTTCTCAATCATTCCCATATTCTAGAGGTATTAGGCAAGGTGGCCGGCTATCCCCTTATTTATTCATCATTCTTGCTAAATGCTTGGGTAGGACTATAACTAAAAAGAGGGAAAACAAAACCCTTGAGGGAGTTACCATTGCTCATGGAGCTAGACCTATCTATCATCTTCAATTTGTTGATGACTCTACTCTTTTAAGTAAAGCTACAGTTAAGGAAGCTTCCAATATTAAGAAAATGATTAGCTATTTTTCTAAGGCTAATGGGCAGTTCATAAATGAAGACAAATTTATAGTAATTTTCTTTTACTACTCTGACAGACAAGAATCCATGGTCTTGGATAAATTAATATATAAGAATACCTCCCTTTAGATCACTTATTTAGGTATTCCCATCAATGTTCAAAGGAAAAAAATAATAATATTTGAATTGGTTGTTGGACAAAGTCAAGAAGAAAATTGGAAAGTGGACCAACAGGTGGCTTTATTTTGGGGGTATAATCACCTTGGAAAAATTAGTCCTTCAACTTATTCCTATTTATGTTTCTTCTTTGTTGAATATCCCAAAGGTTGTTCTTCAAGCACTAGATCAAATCAATCATCGGCTCCTTTGGAGTGGTACTACGGAGAAAATAAAATGGGCCTTGGTGAAATGGGACACTTCATGTCTTCCTAAGAATGAAGGGGTGTTAGGATTTTGGTCTTCTATTAACAACAACAAAGCTTTAGATGCTAAATTATATTAGAGGATGTTGCATAACCCCAATGCTCTTTGGGTCAATAATCTCTCTGCTAAATATGTTTAGAACAAAAGTCCTGAAGACCTTGTTCGCTATCAAATTCCTACCAAAGGTTCTCCCATTTTAGTAGTTCTTAATATTGGTGAGGATTTGATAAAAAAAAAAATATTTTGGATCATTCATAATGGTCAACAGGAAAATTTTTGGACAAATTCTTGGGATGGTCACATGATAACTCAGTTTCCCGATTGAAGGCCTTGGATGGAGGAACTTCACCGAGCTAACTAGATAAATGTGGTTAATTACTGTCGGTGCCATATTGGTAATTCAAAGGTTGGCAGATATTGGATCCCTATTGAGGACTGGCCTTTTCAAATCCCAAAAAGGTAAAGACAACATATCCAAGGCATCGTTCATATGAGATCTCTCTCTTGGTCACATGAAAAATATTGTTTTGGATGGAACAACACTACTAAGGCTGAGTATTCAATTTCTCAAGGTTATTTGACCTTATGCCATAATAATTCCAACCAATCTTCAGACATCTTTTCTCAGTTTTGGACTCAAAAGCTCTGGCCTAAGGCGAGGTTCTTTACATGGATTTTATTACATCATAGGGTGTTTACTAGTGAGCAACTTATGAAGCGTGGTTTTCATGACCCTTTTAGATATGAAATGTGTGGAGAGAATGTAGAAAATCTCAGGCATATTTTTATTGTGTACTTTAGCCTCTGAGCTATGGAGGAGAATGGTCACTTTACTTGGCTTACAATGGTCCATTTTTTTTACTTTTGAACAACTTTGGAGGGATTGGCCTAAAAAAGAGGGTGTTGATCACTTTATTAGGTAGTTAGTTTGGATGGGTTCTACCACTCTTCTTTGCAATATCTAGAATGAAAAGAACAACTAAATTTTAAATCAAGATAGGAAGGATACTCACTATATTTGGCAAAATACCATAGCCAAATTAGTTTAATTAGTCCATCAACTCCTTAATCACCCCCAAAACTCCCACAAAATATGGGATCAAGTGATGCAAATATTGAATATTAAATCTTCTCAGGGCAACCAACTTAAAGGGAATGTGAGTATTTGCAATATGGATAGGACAAGAAATTGGCAACCTCCTCCTAAGGATTTTGGAAAATTCAATACTTATGGAGCCTCTAGAGGGAACCCTGGAAAATCTAATGTGGGAGGAATTGGTAGAGTTTGAGATGGCTCCTTGGTTTTTACATTTGCTGAGAATTTGGGTATTCTTTCCAATAACCTTTATGAGGGGTATGGTATCCTTAGAGGCCTTCAAGAGGCTACTAAGGTTGGATGGTAAAAGGTGTTAGTTGAGTCTGACTCTCAACTCATGAATAATATTTTGAATACTCCTTCCAAGAATCATAAGGTTGATTGGAGAATAAGAAGAATTATTGAAAATATTCAATTAATCTAGATGGGATTTTTGAAAGTTGATTACAATCACGTGATCAGAGATCAAAACAAGATTGATGATGCTTCAACTAATTGAGCTTTGTACAAAGGTGATCTTACTTGTTATGGCCACCCTCCTAGATGGTGGGCTTCACAAATAATGGAATCTCTTTTTTCTATCATTTATTTGGATGGCTCCAATTCTGAAGGTACCTAGTTTCTTCTTGCTTTATTTTTGCTTCTCTTTGGTTCGATCAGGGTATTTTATTTCCTTAGCTCAAACTATTCTTTATTTTGTTTCCTCTGTTGATTCTTGCCTTAAAAGTCTTTTGGTCTAGAAAGGTCTTTGTTATGTTCATTTTTTTTCTTTTTTCTTTTTTGTTTTTTTTTTAGTTTTTTTAGGTGTGTGTGTTTTTTGTTTTGTTTTGTTTTTGTGTTCTTTGTGGTGTGTTTTGTTGTTCTTGTGTTTTTGTTGTTTTGTGTTTTTTGTTATTGTTCTTGTGTTTCTATATGTTTGTGTTAATTCATGTTTTTGTGTGTGAGTGTTTTCTATGTTTTTGTTTATTGTCTGTTGTTGGTTGTTTTTTTTATTTTAAATTTTAAATTTTTTGGTTTTGGTTGTTTTTATTTTTCATGTTTTTGTTGGTTGTCTTTGTAGTGTTCTGTTTTTTTTTGTCATGTTTGTGTTTTTTCTTGTTGTTCTTGTGTTTTTTCTATGTGGTTTGTGTTGTGGTTGCTTTTTTTAATTTTATTGTGTGTGTTTGATTGTGCTTTATCTTTTTGACACACTCAAGAAGCATGTTTTTTTATTTTATTTTATTATTTTATTTTTATTTATTTATTTTTAATCTTATAGTGTGTTTGTTTGCTCCTTGATTATGTCAAAGGTGGTAGGCCAAATTCGAGCCCTGAACGATTTTGGCGGAATGTCTACCTTTGCCTCCTTATATTTTGCCTCCTTAGATTTTACGTGAAAATAACATCCCTTCTAAAATGTTTTCAAAAAAAATTATATTTTCGACCTTAAATCCAAATCAAAAGTTAAAAAGTATCAACGCATGATTTGCGTGTTCCTTCCATCATTATAAATAAACAAATATCCTTCCCAATAGTGAAAAATATCATAGACCTCACGTCCTTAGGACGAATGTACGGTTAAACGTAACACTTGGATTAATCGAAAAGGTTTCAGCTTAAATAATATTATCACAGTAATATAGCATATTACAATAAATAAATATTTATACATAATTAATTTTAATACCATTTAATTATAATTTTACACATATTATCTCATTTTTATTAACTTAATATAAATATATATATATAATATACTATACCTACTTCTGCATAAAAACAAAAAACAAAGCCCTGGGACCTTATATAAAGGCATTAATATACTTTACCTGCTTATGTCCTTATGTAGGTGCTCGAAAATTAATTACTCTTTGAAATTAAAAAAAAAATTAATTAATTAATTTTAATACCATTTAATTATAATTAATTATAATATTATACATATTATATTATTTTTATTAATTTAATTTATTAAAAAAATAAATTATATTACATATTTCCTCGAGATAATATACTATACCTACTTCTGCAAGTACTCTTTACATTAAAAACAAAAAAAACAAAGCCCTACCTTATATAAAGGCATTAATATACTTTACCTGCTTATGTAGGTGCTCTTTAAATTAAAAAGAAAATTAATTACTCTTTTAAAATTAAAATAAATAAATAAAATAACCTGCCTCATTCAAACCTGTTAATAAACTTTACGGTAGTACTTTTAAAAATAAAATAAAATAAAAGCAAGCCCTTACTCAAGGCCTTAATATTTTATACCTACTTATGGAGGTGCTCTTTACATTGAAAAGCAAAGAAGTAACTATTTGCATTAAAAACAGAAAACAAAGCCCGGCCTTTGTCAACGGCATTAACTTAGTTATGCAGATACTCTTCAAATTGAAAACAAAAGTTGGTACTCTTTAAATTAATAGGAAAATACAAAGTCCTGCATTCTTTAAAGGCATTGATATACTGTACGTAATTATAATTATAAAGGCACTCTTTAGATTTAAATTGAAAACAAAAGTAGTTACTCTTTAAATTAAAAAAGAAAAAACAAACCCATGTCTTATTCAAAGCCCTATCTTATTCAAAGACCTAACAAAGCTCTATCTTATTCAAAGGCCTTAATATACTATACCCACTTTAGTAGGTGCTCTTTAAGTTGAAAAGAAAAGCAGGTACTTTTTTAATTAAAAATAAATAAAACCCTGCTTAATTACTTATTACTGAAAAGTAAGTACTCTTTAAAATTCTTAAAATGAAAAACAAAACAAATCCATGCTTTACTCAAGGTCTTTCATTGCCATTAGCAACCTGTGCTTACTATTTTCATTTATGTATATTAAAAAAAAAAACAACCACCTGTCCAAAAAAAAAAAAAAAAACTTCCAAACACTTGATCTGTCGATCTGTACATTACAAGCCAGGAAATAAGTTAGAATAGTGGTCCTTCAAACTAAATGGGGAAATTAAAAGAGAGGAACATAAAAGTAACATTGTATAAAAGTAAAATTTGAAAGTCGAGTTCAACTCTTATTTATTAACGTAGGTCCTTTCTTGCACTGAAGCTCTAACCTGAAACCGTCTTTCTGTCTGTTTTAAATTAGCATTGTTTTAAAGAATAATTTTTTCCTTCAAAGATGAATAACCGTCTTTGTGTTTTATTTTGAGTACATTATAAACATAATTAATTATAATACAAATAAGTATCTAAATTTTAAAGTTATATCATTTATTTAAAATGTATAACCTTATATGAGAGTATATTGAGAGGCAACAGAATAATTGATGAAAAGAGTCAGACTGTTTCCCATGTTTGTAAGTAGTGCCTCATGATATGCAATTCAGCTATAGACAGATCTCCTAACTTATACATTTTTACAAATTAATTTTAAATTAAATTATTATATATTTAATATTTTATATTTTATATAATTTTAAATTATATTTATAAATTTTAATTAAAAATAGATCTTTTGATGGTATAACTTTAATATAGTTGTTTTTAACTATGCTTTAGATATAATCTGTGTTGTATTACTCTTAAAAAGATGTAAAAAATAATATAAATTTTTATATTTAATTTTATATTAGGATTAGAATTAGGTCTATAGTTTAGAGTGTGATTTAAATTTTTTCTTTTATGTAAAATGTTAATGTACATGAAATGCACGAGTGTCATGTAAGATAGAATGTGCATAAGTGTCTTGTATATAAGAATCCAAATATGTAATGTGAGAATGTGCACAAGTGTCTTAGATTAGGACTACATTTAAAAGTGTAAGAATCATGTGTACAAGTGTCAAGTGTTCATCTTGTATGCAAGTACTTGAAAAATCACATTACTATGACTATATAAAGTTTGTATGCATATTTTTTAACAATTAATATTGTAAGATTTCTTCATGCATAGTTCATAAATAACATAGGCTATTTATATTCATATTTTAGTATATAAATAAATGTAAATATAAGTTTTGATTTATTATATAAACCATGATATACACATTAATTTTCTCATATTATTCTACTCATCATATTATTTTGAACTTCAATATTATGGATATTTTATATTTGGGACCTATGATATTTTGTGGTAGTGAGGCTTAAAAAGCCAATGGTCTTATTAGAGCTACCACTTGATTCTATCCAATTTGATAGAGTTATTTATTAGCCATAATTATTAATTAGCTTTGTCCACTTTTGATAAAGTTTATTTACAGTTTGTCCACTTTTTAAAGGTAGTGTAAACTTGGACTCTATTTTTAAAGTTCTTATTGAGTAGAATAAGCTAGGGTATTTCCACTAGGTTGAGGGAAAAGAAATGAAAACTAGAACTCAACTAAATTGAGGCTAAATCAACTCAGAAGAAATTTGGTCATTCAGGAAAGAGCCCTCTTGACAATGATTTGAATATTTGTGGATTTGTAGAGTGAATATTGAGTTAGAATCAAATCAGAAGATAGTTGATCAGTCAGGGATATTTAGTGCCACACTAAAATATATATTAGATTCTCTAGTAAGGAGGATAATCATATTGGGTTCTTAGGTGCAACCTAAGATATTAAAGTTTTCATGTTGAAATAAAAGGATCAAAGTAGAATAACAAAGAAGAAGAGCAACATAGATTATATTAAAATTTTAAGAAGATTCCTATAGAAGATAGAGAAGAATTTTAGTTTCTAAGTTGCAGTGATTGAGAAGCATTCAAAACTACCTAAGATACTAGAGGATAAATAGAGAAGAAAAAATAAGTAGATAAAAAGAATAAAGAAGAAAAATATTACATAACAAAAATAAGGGAAGTATCTTCCCATAATACATTGAAGAACTGAGCCGATTGAATATATCTACATATAATTTCAGTCTTGGCCATGAATCATTTTTTGAAGTAGGTTATTCAAGGTAGAAATTTTTGTAACAAAGGGATAGAAGAGGAGCCCAATAGGCCATTATAGAAGATAATACCAAGAGGACAATATAGTGTCGAGAGGCCCAAGATGCCATTATAGAAGAAAGACCCATATGGAAGAGAAAGGCCCTAGTGGCCCATATAGGGAGAGAAAGTCCTGCAAGGCCCATATAGAAGATAAAGGCCTAAGAGACCAATATAAAATTGGATCAAGAAGCCAAGAAGAGAAAAGAGGCCCAACAAGAGGAAAGAGACCCTAGAATTCTAAATAGTAGAAGAATAGGCCCATTTAGCCAACTCAAGAAGGTAACAAAAGGGTAAGCTTATTCGACTAACTTAAGAAGATAGCAGAAGAGTCCATTTGGCCATATAACAGAGTAAGACAAAGACTTATTTGGCTAACATAATAATCTTATATAATAGAGACTATTTGGCCTGCATAACAAGTCGATATAACAAATATTGATAGATACACATTTAGCCTATAACGTAGTAAACACAGAGCCTACATTGCAGATAAGGGATAGCCAATCAGTCAATATAGACAAAAGAATAAGAAAAGAATATTATATTTAAAATGTGCATAATGTACCAAAGGAAAGGTGAACTATTTATGTAGACCAAAAAGCAAACTAGATACATAAATCATATTACAACAAGATACATTGATCCAGCTAGGTGAACAAAGCATTGGTTCACCATACAAGGAGATCCATATGTGAAGTTGCCTAAGAATAATCCAGCTAGAAGAACCAGACATGGGGTTGTCTATGAACTATCTAGCCGAATGTGAAGTCACTTGATTATTCTTCAACCAATTCAAGAAAATGTGTTATTAAAATCAATAGTAAAGCAACAACCAAGTCAAACATAGGTATTTTTCATCAACAAAGGAATGCCCAAACGTAAGAGGATCCAAATCAAAGGCTCAAGGGGAAGCATAAAATCACCTATGAATTCACCTATACAATAGAAGATACTAAGTATCAATGTGGGGCAAATTGTCTAATGGACAGATGAAGCAAGTGCAAGGAAGAGACGATATGTTACACGCATTAGGGCATTGATCGTTATCATAGAAATAAAACTCAGTTATATTATCACCAAAAATTTACAACTACCATTCAATGCTAAATATTTTTGGAAGGAATTATAGTATTTGAAATTATTTGTAGTGCTAAGGTTATAAGGATTTATAAGGGTTAATTAAATTTTTATGATTACTTGATTCCTTCAAATGTTTAAGAATTCAAAAAATTGAAATAGAAGTTAATGTTTTTACTTTTTTATATTTGGAATTTTTTTTTGAAGTTTTTAAAGATTTATAGTTACTTAAAGTTTTAAAGTTTTCATTTAAATGGAAAACTTTCAAAAATTTAAATTTTGAGTTTTTGGAAAATAATTTTTGAAGTTTTTAAATTTTGAAAATTTGCAAATCAAACTAGGGAGTTAAAAGGTTTTCAACATCAAAGGATTAGAAAATTAAAATTTGTAAATCTCATAATTATTTTGAACTAGGGAGATATAAGGTTTACTACCTCAAAAGATTTCAAACATTGGAACGAGTTCCATTATTTCGAACAATAACTTTTCTTTTCTGAATCTCAACTTTTGAAAGGACAAAGTTTTGCATCATGGAAAAACTAAATGAAATCAATTCTAGTTGTAGAAAAAAATTGGGATATACTAAACAAAATAAAGGCAAAACCTAGTGAGAATGTAAGAGAAATACAAATATTTGAAGAAGGTGATGTAAAAGCACTTATGTTGATAATATTTAGAATAATTAATGAAATACAATCATATTTATGTGAAGCAAAAACTTCTACATAAACATGAAATACTTTATGCAAAATATTTGTAGAAAAAGATAAAGCTAGAAGTCAATAATTACAAATCCAATTGTATTCCTTAAACGTCAATGGTGGGAAAAGTATAGAACTCTTTCTACATAAAGTACCAACTATAAAAGCAAAACTATTAACTTTGGGAGAAAAAGTAGAAGATAAATTTCTTGTCCAAGTAACTCTAAGGGCACTTCTATAAAGTTACAAGCATCTAGTCACATATTTGTAAGTCTTAAGCAAAGAGACTGCATTTGATGACTTTATTAATATTCTTCAAATATATGAAATAGAAAATATAGTCAATGATGAAATGATTAATAATGCCTTGGTATCTAAGGATAGTACATCAGGTAATATTGCTACAACTTCAAGATATACATCAAAATGGAATTAAATACTTTGCTATATATGCAAGAAAAATATTTATACACAATTAATATAGCATATTACAATAAATAAATATTTATACGTAATTAATTTTAATACCATTTAATTATAATTTTACACATATTATCTCATTTTAATTAACTTAATATAAAAATATATATATAATATACTATACCTACTTCTGCATAAAAACAAAAAACAAAGCCCTAGGACCTTATATAAAGGCATTAATATACTTTACCTGCTTATGTCCTTATGTAGGTGCTCGAAAATTAATTAATCTTTGAAATTTAAAAAAAATAATAATTAATTAATTTTAATACCATTTAATTATAATTAATTATAATATTATACATATTATATTATTTTATTAATTTAATTTATTAAAAAAATAAACTATATTACATATTTCCTCAAGATAATATACTATACCTACTTCTGCAAGTACTCTTTACATTAAAAACAAAAAAAAACAAAGCCCTACCTTATATAAAGGCATTAATATACTTTACCTGCTTATGTAGGTGCTCTTTAAATTAAAAAGAAAATTAATTACTCTTTTAAAATTAAAATAAATAAATAAAATAACCTGCCTCATTCAAACCTGTTAATAAACTTTACGGTGGTACTTTTAGAAATAAAATAAAATAAAAGCAATGTTAGGAATGGAGTCTAATTATGAGGAGGCTAAACAGAGAAAGTTTTTGGATTTACTGTAGGACGGGCAACGAAAGTTTCCAGATTTACAGTCTGTTAGTCTACCAGAGGAAGTTTTCGGATTTACAACGAGACGACCAGGGAAAGTTTTTTTTTGTTTTTATCCCAAAATTAGATGTTGGGAACTCAATGTTAATCTTGGAATGCATTAAGAAAAGCAGTTTGTTTTTCTGTTTTTTTCTTATATATAGTTGTGAGGAAAAATAGAGATGACTATGATAAGAAAATTACTATGTTGATTCCTTGGAAAAATAAAGAGGAAATTATAGCAGATGTTGGTTGTAGGTTGTAACCCTCTTTTGCTTGGATTGAGAAAGGAAGGACTAAAAATTCTCGATGGATGTAACCCACATTGGGTGAACCACGTTAAAATCGTTGTCTCTTCTTCTGTGTGTGTTTGTCTTATTTTTCTTTAATTCTATTGTTAAAGTTTGAAACACTATAATTGCTTTTCTATATTTTATATAGTAATTTACTCTAACAAGTGGTATCAGAGCAGTTGTTTTGTTGGGTGCACTTGACAAAAGGAGAATTTCTGGATCAAGTGGGAGCAATGGCGAAAGAAGGGAGGTTTAGAGTTCAAAAATTCAATGGCCAGAACTTTCAATTCTAGAAGATGCAGGTGGAGGATTACTTGTACTAGAAGGATCTTTACTTACCTCTTGAGGGGGAAACAAAGAGACCTTCATCTATGTATGATGAGAAGTGGAGTCTCCTTGATAGAAAAGCATTGGGTACTATGAGGCTGTGCTTGGGAGCTACCGTAGCCTTCAACATCTCTGATGAAAAGACTACCAAGGGAGTCATGGATAAGTTGGCCAAGATGTATGAGAAACCATCAGCATCAAATAAGGTATTCTTAATGAAAAGGTTATTTAACATGAAAATGAGTGAAGGAGGATCTGTGCATGATCATTTAAATGAATTTAATATTGTCACTAATCAATTGCATTCAATAGGATTAGATTTTGATGATGAGCTTAGGGCCTTATTAATCTTATGCTCTCTTCCGAAAAGTTGGAAAAGTTTGGTAATGGCGGTAAGTAACTCTGCTTCGAGTTCAAATAAATTAGAATTTGATGATGTGCTTGGTGTGATACTCAGAGAGGACATGAGAAGAAAAACCACAGGAGAATCATCTAGCACCGCCTTAATTGTTGAGAATAGAGGAAGAGGAAGAGAAAGAGGCAAGAGTTCACATCGTGGCAAATCCAAAGGCAGATCCAAATCACATGGAAAAGGAAAGCTACGAGTGTTGGCACTATGGCAAAAAGGGTCATCTCAAGAAGGACTGTTGGCAAAGAAAGGGTGATGGAAATGAAGGTAATGATAATAATGGTAAAGAAGCCAATATTACTGGACAAATTCTACAAGATGCTTTAATCTTATATCTTGATATAAATAGTGATTATTGGGTAATTGATAGTGGTGCTTCATTCCATGCTACCTCACATAAGGAATACTTCATAGATTATGTTTCTGGAGATTATGGATAGGTTCTATTGGGAAATGACCAACCATGTAAAATCGTGGGTATTGGAAAGATTTTGATTAAATCCCCAAATGGATATCAATGGGCTCTTAAAGAAGTGAGACACATACTAGATTTAAATAGAAATCTTATATCGGAAAGTAAGCTTGATGGTGAAGGATACACGGTTGCATTAGGAGAAAATTCTTGGAAAGTTACTAAAGGTTCATTGATAGTAGCTAGAGGTAAATTGGTGGGTACTCTTTATTTACTTACTGATTTTTCTCACTGCTCCATGAATTTAGTTTCTATAGGTGAGAGTGCATCTTTGTGGCACCAAAGACTTGGCCATATGAGTGGAAAAGGTATGGAAATTTTACATTCAAGAAAGTTATTGCCTAAGTTAAAAGATATTGATTTGGAATTCTGTGAGGATTGTGTTTATGGTAAAGCAAAGAGAGTTAGATTTCTCAAGGATGGCAAGGAAAGGAAGAAAGAGAAATTGGAGCTTGTGCACTCAGATGTTTGGGGCCCACCTCAGGTAACTTCTCTTGGAGGTTCCTCTTACTATGTACATTTTATTGATGATGCAACAAGAAAACATGGATATATTGCATTAAGAATAAAAGTGATGTTTTTAATACCTTTAAGAATTGGAAAGCATTAGTTGAAAATGAAACTGGAAAAAGGTTAAAGTGTCTAAAGTTGGATAATGGTGGAGAATATTGTAGTAGAGAATTTGATGTGTTTTGTTCTAAAAATGGAATTAGAAGAATCAAGGTAGTTCCAAGAACACCTCAAGAAAATGGGGTTGCAGAAAGAATGAATAGAACCATCATGGAACGTGCTAGGGGCATGAGAATACATGCAGGCTTACCATTATTTTTATGGGCTCATGTTGTTGATACTGTAGTATATCTGATTAATAGAGGACCGTCTAGTGCCTTGGATGGAGGAATTCCAAAAGATCTTTGGACAGGTAAACCAGTAAATTATTCTTTCCTTAAGGTATTTGGATGTGAGGCTTTTATGCATATAGAAAAAGAGAACAGAAATAAGTTAGATGCTAAGGCCCAAAAGTGCTATTTTATTGGTTACGGTATTGATGGCTTGGGTTACAGATTATGGGATTGTGATAACCGAAAAGTCATTAGAAGTAGGGATGTCATATTTAATGAAAAAAACTTGTATAAAGATCGATTGCAGGGAAAGAAACAGAAAGAGGAAATTGCTGAATACATAGACCTTGATGGACACATAAAAAAGGTAACTCCAAAAGTGGTAGAAGATCAAAATATACAGCAGCAACAACAAGCACCTCAATCTCCAGAAAGTGTTGTTAGACGATCTACCAGGATAAGTAAAATTCCTCAACGTTTCTCTGATTATGTTTTGTATACTGATGCTGGTGAGCCAGAATGTTTTCAGGAAGCATCACAGATGGATACCAGGAATAAGTGGGAGCTTGCAATGAATGAACAAATGGATTCTTTATTCCACAACCAAACTTGGGATTTGGTTGAGCTACCCAAAGGTAAAAGAGCGTTGACCAATAAATGGGTGTACAGGATTAAAGAGGAGAATGAAGGGCATAAGAGATACAAAGCAAGACTAGTGGTCAAGGGATTCACTCAGAAAAAAGGTATTGATTTTGATGAGATTTTTTCTCCAGTTGTAAAAATGACCTCTATTAGAGCTATTTTGAGTCTTGTAGCTATAGAAAATTTGTTTCTGGAGCAATTGGATGTGAAGACAGCATTTCTTCATGGTGATTTGGAGGAGGAAATTTATATGCACCAACCAGAAGGCTTTCAGGTGAAAGGTAACGAGGATTGGGTATGTAAACTGAAAAAGAGATTGTATGGGTTAAAACAAGCTCCTAGATAGTGGTATTTAAAATTTGATAAGTTCATGGCTAATCAAATGTTTGAAAGATGTCAAAGTGATCACTGTGTATATTTTAAGCAAACTGGAAATGGTAACTATGTTATTTTGCTATTGTATGTGGATGACATGTTAGTTGTAGGAACAAATATGCAAGATATAAACATGCTCAAGAAGAAGTTGGCTAAATCCTTTGCCATGAAGGATTTGGGAGAAGCCAAACAAATCCTTGGTATGAGGATAACAAGATACAAGGAGAGTCACACTCTGAAATTATCACAAGCAAAATACATTGAAAAAGTGCTTAAGAGATTCAACATGAACAATGCAAAGTCTGTTGCTACTCCATTGGCAAAGCATTTCAAACTCACCAAAGATTTGTGTCCCAAGACACAAAGGGAACAAGAGCATATGGCTAAGGTTCCCTATGCATCAGCGGTTGGAAGCTTGATGTATGCAATGGTTTGTACAAGACCAGACATTGCCCACGCAATGGGAGTAGTGAGTAGATTTATGAGTAATCCGCGAAAAGGACATTGGCAAGCGGTAAAATGGATACTCAGGTACTTGAGAGGAACTTCAAATTATTCTTTGAATTTTTGAGGCTCTAATATATGCTTGAAAGGTTTTGTAGATTCTGATATGGCAGGTGATCTTGATGGTGGAAGGAGCACTACTGGCTACATATTTACTATAGGAGGAGGAGCGGTTAGTTGGATTTCTAAACTCCAACACGTAGTTGCCCTTTCAACCACTGAAGCTGAATATGTTATCGCTACGTAAGCAAGCAAAGAGATGGTTTGGTTGCAAAGACTAATGTAAGAACTGGGAAGAAGCAAGAGGATAATAGGTTGTGGAGTGATAGCCGTAGTGCTATACACCTTGCGAAGAATTCGACATTCCATTCAAAAACTAAACACATCAAACTCAGGTATCATTTCATTAGATCAGTAGTGGAATATGGATCTTTGAAATTAGGGAAGGTTCACACATCACAAAATCCTGCTGACATGCTTACAAAAGTGGTGTCAAGAGAAAAGTTGAGCTTTTTCTCAACTTCAGTTGGCCTTAAGGAATAAGAGGCCATGATGAGAATTTTTTCAGTCCTTGGTTGCAGTATGGTGCAATGGAATTAGTCTCCAAGTGGGAGATTGTTAGGAATGGAGCCTAATTATGAGGAGGCTAAACAGAGAAAGTTTTTGGATTTACTGCAGGACGGACAGGGAAAGTTTCCAGATTTACGATCGTTAGTCTACCAGAGGAAGTTTCCGGATTTACAACAGGACAGCCAGGGAAAGGTTTTTTTGTTTTTATCCCAAAATTAGATGTTGGGAACTCAATGTTAATCTTGGAATGTATTAAGAAAAGCAGTTTGTTTTTCTGTTTTTTTCTTATATATAGTTGTGAGGAAAAACAGAGATGACTATGATAAGAAAATTACTGTGTTGATTCCTTGGAAAAATAGAGAGGAAATTACAACAGATGTTGGTTGTAGGTTGTAACCCTCTATTGCTTGGATTGAGAAAGGAAGGACTGAAAATTCTCGGTGGATGTAACTCACATTGGGTAAACCACGTTAAAATCATTCTCTTCTTCTGTGTGTGTTTGTCTTATTTTTCTTTAATTCTCATTGTTAAATTTTGAAACACTATTATTGCTTTTCTATATTTTATATAGTAATTTACTCTAACAAGCAAGCCCTTAATCAAGGCCTTAATATTTTATACCTACTTATGGAGGTGCTCTTTACATTGAAAAGCAAAGAAGTAATTGTTTGCATTAAAAACAGAAAACAGCCCTGCCTTTGTCAACGGCGTTAACTTAGTTATGCAGATACTCTTCAAATTGAAAACAAACGTAGGTACTCTTTAAATTAATAGGAAAATACAAAGTCCTGCATTCTTTAAAGGCATTGATATACTGTACCCAATTATAATTATGAAGGCACTCTTTAGATTTAAATTGAAAACAAAAGTAGTTACTCTTTAAATTAAAAAAGAAAAAACAAACGCATGTCTTATTCAAAGACCTAACAAACCCTATCTTATTCAAAGGCCTTAATATACTATACCCACTTTAGTAGGTGCTCTTTAAGTTGAAAAGAAAAGCAGGTACTTTTTAAATTAAAAATAAAATAAAACCATGTTTAATTACTTATTACTGAAAAGTAAGTACTCCTTAAAATTCTTAAAATGAAAAACAAAACAAATCCATGCCTTACTCAAGGCCTTTAATTGCCATTAGCAACCTGTGCTTACTATTGTCATTTATGTATATTTAAAAAAAAAAACAACCACTTGTGCTTACTTAAGAATTAATGGACTCCTTGTAATAACGTGTAAATAATCTTGACCACATCTAGACACCTTTCTTCTTAGTTATATAAAAAAAAAAAATGCTTCCAAACACTTGATCGGTCGATCTGTACATTACAAGCCAGGAAATAAGTTAGAATAGTGGTCCTTCAAACTAAATGGAGAAATTAAAAGAGAGGAACATAAAAGTAACATTGTATAAGCTCACCAGAATGATCCATCATAAGTTATTATAAAAAGATAGACCGCTACTTCTGGAAACGATAAGACTGTCTTCCCTGCTTTATCCCGGTGAAATTCTTGCTTTACTCTTTGAGAATGTCTGTTCGAAAAGAGAGCGCTTCTCAATGGCTGGAACAAATAAAGCAGACGCAAGGGAAGGGAGACGAACAAGGAATATCCTCCACACATCCATACATCTTCACCTTGCCAGAGCCCCTGTGCACAGAAAGGCCTGAAGCTTACTTGCCCCATGTCGTCTCTCTCGGACCTTATCACCACCGCAATCTTCAACTGTACGAATCTGAAAGATATAAATCTCGTCTAACTATCCGAGTCGAGAAAAGAGCAAAGGGGGGCAGGTTTGAGAGCTTGGTCGAAGATATAATCTCATCGGCATGGGAGATTAGAAACTGCTATAACGAATATATCGACTGTAATGACGAAGTATTGGGTTGGATGATGGCTCGGGACGCTGTGTTTATTCTGGAGTTTCTGGGCTGTTTTGATCGTTGCCAGAACACAAGAGTTCAGCAGGCGAATCCTCATTTTGAGAGCTTGGATGCGGTTTTTGATCCAGAAAAGAACAGCCTTTTGTTTTTTCCTCTTCAGGCTGATATATTTAAGCTGGAGAATCAAGTCCCGCTTTTCATTTTAAAGAAAGTTCTGACGTGGGAGACTGACTTTCAATCCCATGACAGGCTTCGAAGCGGAATTATAGAGGCCTGCACCAAATTCTCCCCTTTCTTGCGTGGTGGAGGTTCCTACCCGTCCAATATAGCAAATGATAATACGCTTGATCAAAAGGATATACTGGAATGCCTGTACAATGCCGTCGTGCCCCCTCGTCTGAGGGGAAATTTTTCCAGTCATGTTGAGATTGGTCTTCGCGTTCAAGACCATGGTGTGGATCGCGAAGGAGTTGCACAGGAGTTTTCTTGTTTCTCGTTTCTTCGTAAGGTAAGCTCGAAATTCAGGTTACGGCGAAAGCACAAAGCGGACGCTAATCTCCCGTCTGCCTCGGAATTGCACAGAAAAGGGGTGAAATTCAAGCATTTTATGTGGGGATCAGAGGAAATAAAATTTGACAAAGCCAGTTCCACACTGTTCCTCCCCTATATAGAAATGGACTACCGAACAGATGTTTTCCTCAGAAATCTTGTGGCACTGGAAGCATTCGGGAAGTGCAAAACCAGAGTGCTGAGTTCCTATGTACATCTGATGGACAAACTGATTGACACTCGATATGATGTTGCAGTGCTGAAGAAGTATGGAGTAATGTACAGTAACTTGGGAAGCGATAAAGAGGTGAGCATTCTCTGGAATGGCATCAGCAGATCAATATGGAAGAGCGCATATGAGCCCATCGATCAGACCATGAGGGATGTCAATGCATATTACAGAGGTAAGTATAGGGTTAAGGTGGGTGAGTTCATGCAAGAACATTTCTCAAAGCCCTGGAGAGCTGCATCAGTGGTGGCAGCGTGTATTATGCTACTTCTATCATTCATGCAAACATTATTTTCGTATTATCAACTTCACCAAAATCGCAGACTCGTGTAAGGCATGCATTCCACCATAGATTGCAGACCTCTGAAAACATATATTGTATATGTACCATTATGTGGGACTTCCTGTATGTATGTTTGCAATATGGTTTGGAGAGTTTTCCTGTTCTATGCTGTCTAAAACTCTTAATCCTTTAATGAAGTTCTTCCACGGAGAGAGTTTCTTCGTGTTTGAATTCCAGTTTTTACTCAAATGATCGTTAGATAGCGTTCTAGGAAAGGCAGATAAGTAACCTTTTTTATTCATATGCTGTGGTTACATTGCTTCTGTATCACTATGCTTGCAAATAAATAAATAATTCACGTTTCAAAATTTGAAGTCGAGTTCAACTCTTATTTATTAACCTAGGTCCTTTCTTGCACTGAAGCTCTAATCTGAAACCGTCTTTCTGTCTGTTTTAAATTAGCATTGTTTTAAAGAATAATTTTTTCCTTGTGTTTTATTTTGAATACATTATAAACATAACTAATTATAATACAAATAAGTATCTAAATTTTAAAGTTATATCATTTATTTAAAATGTATAACCTTATATGAGAGTATATTGAGAGGCAACAGAATAATTGATGAAAAGAGTCAGACTGTTTGCCATGTTTGTAAGTAGTGCCTCATGATACGCAATTCAGCTATAGACAGATCTCCTAACTTATACATTTTTACAAATTAATTTAAAATTAAATTATTATATATTTTATATTTTATATAATTTTAAATTAAATTTATAAATTTTAATTATATATTTTTAGAGATATTTTGATGGTATAACTTTAATATAGTTGTTTTTAACTATGCTTTAGATATAATCTGTGATGTATTACTTTTAAAAAGATGAAAAAATCATTTATTTGTTACATTATATAATATAAATTTTTATATTTAATTTTATATTAGGATTAGGATTGAGTCTATGGTTTAGAATGTGATTTATATTTTTCCTTTTATGTAAGTGTTAATGTACATGAAATCCACGAGTGTCATGTAAGAGAGAATATGCATAAGTGTCTTGTATATAAGAATCCAAATATGTAATGTGAGAATGTGCACAAGTGTCTTAGATTAGGACTACATTTAAAAGTGTAAGAATTATGTGTACAAAAGTGTTCATATTGTATGCAAGTACTTGAAAAATCACATTACTATGACTATATAAAGTTTGTATACATAATTTTGAACAATTAATATTGTAAGCTTTCTTCATGCATAGTTCATAAATGACATAGGCTATTTATATTCATATTTTAGTATATAAATAAAAGTAAATATAAGCCTTGATTTATTATATAAGCCATGATATGCATATTAATTTGCTCATATTATTCTACTCATCATATTATTTTGACCTTTAATATTATGGATATTTTATATTTGGTACCTATGATATTTTGTGGTAGTGAGGCTTAAAAATCCAACATGAATGATGATCATCTCCAAGATAATTTTTTACTATATATTATGATAATTCTACTTGGGACAACTTTTCTAGTAGAATTATATCTCCATTAGATGATCACTCAGCCTATAACTAACCACCATTACTTTTAATGGATGACTTTGTCCTGCTATCTTACACATAACTAGACATGACACAATGTGACTACAACAAAGATAATCACACAAGCAGATAGAAAATATGACACAATTGGAATCAAATATATTTCATTAACATGTTTTATATAGAATTTTTGTTGTATCATATTATATGTTGATCTCTTTCCCTTAAGGTTGTCCATAGCGGTGAAAATTCGCCATTGGGATGAAAAAAAACATTTTTTAAAATTCAAATTTACGAAATTTTCAAGACCTGGACGTCGACCATTTAGCTGAAATTTTTGAGAAAAAATAAATTTTAGGTGTCGGTTAGCCGTCCTTTGATGAGAGTATCATGAATATTTTGAAAAGTTCGCAATTAATCCAGCATAAATAAAGTACCCTTTTTGCCATAAAATTTTAAAATTTCTAAATTATCCCACCCAACTTGCCAAGTATACCTCTATATATAATTAACACCCCAGGGATATAGATTCATTTTCGGACCTTGTTTTACACTCGATGAATATATTGACCCAATCTGTAACCGTCCGACACCAGTTGTATATCTTCCCGAAACCATAATTCTGCAACCGACCGAAACCATGTTCTACAACCGAATGAAACCCTATTCTACAATCGATAGAACCACACTGTAGTCGGACCTATGCTGCAACTATCCAAAACCATTTATGCGGTAGACCATGTGTATTTCTATTGGATGCAATTTTACACTTGGTTCAGGCCGAATGCAATTTTACACCCGATTCATGTCAGATGCAATTTTGCAATTGGTTCAGGCCGGATGCAATTTTGCACTCGATTCAGGCCAGATACAATTTTGTAAATGGTTTAGGTCAGATGCAATTTTGCACTTAGTTTAGGTCAGATGTATTTTTCCACTCAGTTAGGGTCAGATGCAATTTTACATCCGATTCAGTCTAGATGCAATTTTGCACTCGGTTCGTTTCGGACACAATTTTGCACCCGATTCAGACCGGATACAATTTTACGCCCGATTGGGGAGGGTTGTGGCGGGTGCAAAACTACATCCGGTGGAAGGATAGGTGCATTTCTATATTCTAGGGAGCCAATTCAGAAATACATCTGAGGAAGGCTCGGATGCAAAACTATATCCAAGGGGGCCTTGTGAAAAATGCATTTGGGGGAGGGTTGGGTGCATTTCTGTAGTATATTCATCCTAGGATGATTATATTTAAATTGACATAACAACAAACCCTTGGAAAATAGTATATTCTTTAGTCCACAACTTCGTGAGACTCATGTTGGTACTCTTTAAAATAACAAGTCAATATTCCTTCAATAGTAAGGCAGCACTCCTTCATGACATCAAGATAATCACATATTGAGATGATATCTTTGTCTATATGACTCCAAACTTGATGGCACGTGATAGGATGGATTTATATAATGAATCATAACATGTTGGCATCCTTTACATTGATACTCATAAAATGGTATTTTTAGGATGACACGCTACACTTCAATATTATCAAGATTATACATGCATGATTGCATTCCCAAATATGACATGGCACTAGACACTCAATATGGTACTTGGAATGGTGAAAATATCCATGAAAATACTCTAGCTATATAGAATGTAAATTATTCTTAGGATTACAACTTCATTGGTAGAATGATAACTCCATTAGATGGTCACTCAGCCTATAACTAAACATGATCACCCCCAATGACCAACTTCATCTTGCAATCTTGTACATAACTAGATACACAACATAATGTGACTATAACAAGGATAATCACACAAGAAGATAGATAAATGGGACATATTTAGAATCAAATATCTTGCATTAACATGGTTTGTATACCATTTTTACTACAACATCATATTAAATGTCAATATCTTCCCTCCTTATGCTCTATGCATAATGCTTCTATATGTCTCTATATTTGTTGGTCTCTTTGTTGATTCTTTTTATTTTTCTTCCTATAAATTCCTCTTCCTCTTCCTCTTATCCTCTCTCCCTACCTCTTGCTCTTCCTCTCTCTTTTCACCTTGCAAGAAAGGATTTTTTTATAACAATTATTGACAATTATAAATGGGCCATCGTTACCTTACCCACAACTATTTTATGATCGAATGCTCTAGCATTAGTTATATTTTGAAAATCGTCTCCTTAACATCATTTTCATTAATAGATAAAATCTCACTCAACCAATGACATTATATTTAAATTTCACAAAGATGAAGATAAATACCGTGATTGGCTACGTTATCTACTACCTAATTTCTTTCTCTATAGATATGCTCATATTCCTAAGAGATTACCTCTAATAATAGATGGTGAACATCAACAATAATATTATTTTTTTATCCAATTTCCCCATCTATTTTTTATATAACATTATTTACTAGTTGCGAATCCCCCTCAATTAAAATGTATTTCCACCTTTTTTTAGTTATAATTTTCATCCATGTAAGAAGTGTCGTAGCCTCAGTATAATTGTTAGTTGAAGTTCTATATGATTTCAAATGAGATAAATTTATCTTCATTATTTCTAAAACTATTTGTTTAAGTAAGGTTTTAAAAGGGTTGCCCTTTCCTTTTTATATCTACTTAGTGTGGGCTATCGATATTTGAACCTTGGTGTGAGCTACATCAACTATTTATCCCAGTTGTTAAACGAAGGACCCATTGGAATTATTTCTAAAACCATTGCCTCCATTGTATTTTTCACAATTTTCTTTTGAAGCACTGTAAAAATTAATTTTGATAAACGAAATTTCTAAACATTTTTATTTTACCATAAATCTAGGCATATCCTTTATTTTAATTCCATTAGCATAGATGTCTTTTCCATATACATTAAAATCCTATAACCAAGTGTCTAGCACCTATTTTACACACTTGAGACATTGTATGATGAGCACTATATTTGTAAATATTCTTCAAGAGGAATAATTTTGAGATTGTTTTTACAAATTCTATTATTGCTTTCAAACCATAAATTTAAAAAAATAATGGTGAGACCAATCCTCCATATAATACATAATGCTTTAGATTTAAAATAATTAATCCAAAATTTTATCAACTCTTTTAATGTTGATGGAGCTACTCAATATATTCTCATATTTGTTAAAAGTAATCCCAAATGGAATGAGCAAAGGTAAAATGAAGAAGTAAATGGTGTAATGTTTATAAATCCTTCTTACATAAGGTACATATAAAAGTTTCATGATATCTTATTTGTTATCTTATGTAAGAATATTAATTTGAACTACTACCCAAAGGAATGGTGAGACCTTAATATTAACTTTTGATGAGTATATGATATAGGAAATTCAACCAAAAGATGCAATATAAGCAAGCTATGATATCTACATGCTAATGGCACTATAATATATAGGAAAATAAAGAGATAACTTCTATAATAAATAAAAAGTATGCCATTAATGAAATCTTATAAAAAATTACAATGTATGTAATGGAGGACATGAAGACTCCATAAATTATTATAAAAGGAACTACAATGTACCACACTACTAATATATACTATGCACAATCTATATTCTATCCTCTATATTTCACTCACTATAAGGCCCTTTATATAGGAAGATAGGTTCTTTGGCCCTTACTCTTGTAGAGGGGGAATACTACCCTACCGCATATAATTCCCAAAAAGGATGGATCTGCAAAGGTATATAGCCTTATGGGGTGAACCACGGGGGTATGTTATTCTCTACACTCGGTGCTAGGGGAAAGGTTCATCAAGAATGGTTTTAGGACTCACTTCAAGTCCTCAGGATTTTCAAGATAGTTTGATGTATTTAGTTTCAATACAAACACCTAAGTTTGGCATTTCTAGATCTATACTATGAAATATAAAGGACAATGTAAAAAATAGAATGCAATAATACAATAGCTAACCTAATATGATTCTTTCTTTGAATGCTTTCTAACCTAGGGTTTTATCTAGAAAACCTTTAAAACAAAGGCACAAGATAAATGCACAATATTAACCCTAGATGCACACTATATACTTTTCACTTTTAGATGCCTAAGAACCAATACTTAGATCAGATATTCAAAAAATAATTAGAACACTTATCTTGACTGGTGGTTGACTTAGTTTTTTCTACCTCTTGTCCAATGTTATCAAAAATACTTGTTTCTACAAGACAACTTATGAAATACTTGAAAATGGGATTAACATTAGGGGTTATGCTTAGGTCGTTGTACAATAATACTTGGAGGCGCATAAGTCAAGCCCCCTAGGTCATTTTAGATGGAATTTAGAAACAAAAGCAAAAATCAACCTTTGGATAATTAATCATAAAACAACAATGCAAAAGTAGAGAAGCAAAAAAAAAATTATTCTATCATACCCTAAATGCAATTTAGAAACTACTCATGTAATCTGAATCTGACAGATACCCCCAGTTACATTCTAGGAAAATTTGTACCTCGTAGTTGGCAGGCATGATAATGCTAGAGGTAAACTCATGCTCCATCAGAACAAGGTGCAATCTCAATTCTATGAGCAAAAAAACATAAATTGGGGTTAGTGAAGTCGTACCTCATTGGGATAGGGCACAGTTTCACTTCAGAGACATGAAAAATAAAAGATAAATATAGAGCGTAAATAAATGTAGGAAATAAAGTGCGCACAACCCGCACAACCTGAAGAATGATGAAGAAGTAGGAAGAAGCTATCAAGGTATAAAAAATAGGTACTCTCTTTCTTTTCGAAATACAACACGAATCTACCAAACCACATAGAAATCCAAATCAATACAATAGAAGATCAAATCCAAAATTCATACTTCGAGGTTATATTGTAGAAGGAATAGCAAAGCAGAGTGAATGTAAGAATGTGAGCACTAATTAACCATAATAATTTAAAGCTTAATTAATTTCCAAGATCGATCGCTTGTATATCTCTCAAAAGTGGGATTGACCCCTCCTTTTAGAGATGAAAATTAAGGTGAAAAAGTGGAAAAAAAAACATAAGTCGATGCTAAGCATGCTAAAAGTGTTAAAATCAGGTTTTAATAAATCAAAACCCTAAAAATAGAGAAGTCACATCCCATGTTGACGGGGTACAATATCACTTCCAGGAAGTCACACCCCATCATAACTGGGTGCAATTTTACTAAAAGGCTAAATCAAGGCAAGGTAGGGGGAACAGAGGCTTACCCTTGCCTAGGGCAAGGGTTAGGGACCTCTTAGGGGTTCTAAGGAATATTTCCCACTAAAAGTGGGTTAATTTTCCGTGTCTACATTTTCCCCCTATTTGATGCATTTAAGGCCAAGTAAATGCATCAAAGAAAGGATGTAGACACACTCACTAGAAGAGGAAAGCAAGCAAAAATGGGATGGCTAGTTTAGAAGAAAGGGGTGGTGCAAAAAATAGTGTCATTCCATACACTTTATTTTTTTACATATAAATCGAGGAATTAGGGATAATTATGCCTCTATAGGCTAGGGTGCCTTTCAAGTTTTTATAAATATGATATATCTCATAAAAACTTGAAAGAACTGGCGTATAAGAAGAAAGAGAGACAAAAATCGAACAAAATAAGGGTAACAAACAAAGGTTAAAAAGGGTGAAAAAGGGTAAAAGCCTAATTCATTTTCACCATGCAATGGTAGAGAAAGAGCTCTTGGGAGAAAAAGAAATGATGTTACCATTTTATCGAGCAACGATTGCAAGGGGTGAATTCGGGGCACAAGATCGAGTAAGTACCAAATTCCTCCCTCCTACTATACCTTTTCTTTTGTTTTTCACAGATTTTAGGGTAGAATTTGGGAAATTTTTCTATGTTAGACAATGATTTTTGCACTCTACTGGGGCATGATTTCGTAGTCCAATCATGATTTTGTTCTAGGTGAAGCACAACAAAATCATGCCTGGATAAAACTGAGTGCGACTTCATGAAATTGTGCCTCCCAAAATGGAGGGCTTGATTTTGCCAAAAGGCTAGAAAAAGGAGAAAAGGAAAAGCAAAAAATAAATACAGGAGGAAAAAAATGGAAAACAAACAATTACGAAGTGCAAATTACAAAATTATGATCAATATTTGTGTTTTGATTTGAAACTATGGATTTTATTATTATATTTTTTTTATTCATGAAACTGATTTAATTTTATTTGTTTGTGGACGTAGCTAGGTATTCTCAAGATTCGAGAGTGAAGGGAAGGGGATCCAGTAGAGCTGGACACACTAGGCTAGTGGAGACAACTTGGCTAGAGGTGATGGGGCTAGACCACCAGGCGAGGATGCTTCAAATTGAGATGAATATGGCTATGTTGATAGCCCAAGAAGAGAGGTGGTACTTGGAGTCCTCTACTTTATGGTTACCCATAGGAGAGCTCACCATCATATTGGAGTATGTGTGGTATATTTTTTGGATCCCTATCATATGGACAGTAGTTTACAAAGCATGGGGATAGGTAGACACACTACAACAGTTCTCAGTAGGGTTTAATCGCTAGGTGCGAGAGAGCACCATATCAGTTGATGATCTAGTGGACCGATATGAGGCAAATCCTTTGACCATCATGCTCTATGGGATTGTGATTGGGATACTAATATGCCATACCAACAAGTGACACTTACCATGGGTGATGGTGAAAGTAGTGGTAAACATGCATGATCAAAGGGTTTGATTTTCATGGGGCCTATATGTTTTGGCTTGCTTATATAGGATGTTGTAAAATTTCATTTATAAGCGGTATACAATATTGGTGTGTATGACATTGCTTTAGGTGTGGTGTTGGAAGTACATCATGGTTCCAAAACCAGAGGTACTACCAGACCCAATGCCCATCCCAGAGTGGCCAGAAGCATCAATGTGGTCGAGGTCCCTGGAGAGGATCACAAGGGCCTATGTAGGGAGCTTGCCACTAATGAGGTGGGTGATCGATGAGCTTCGAGATATGAAGATCATCTGGAAGCCATGAAAGCTTCACCTTGGATGGGTAGAGGATATGATAAAGCTAGCTAGGATATAGAGGATTAGATGACTGAGGTTGGAGAAGGGAGAGCCAAATGTCTTCATATTTGACCAAGTCCTCCAACAATATGAGATATTATACGGAATCCAAGACTTGGGGGACTACTGGTACCAGAGGGTGATCCAAGATCTAGTAGGGATGGGAGGTGAGCTAAAACTCACCAGGTGGGCTAAGGAGGATATGGATGATCCTCCTCATACTGATCCAAGGGTAGACGATGCAAGAGTGGCTATAGAATATAGGTAGTGGTATACAGGAGTTATGCCCTAAAGGATCTCTCCACCAGTACCAATACAGAGGTGCCAGATGATGGACGTAGGAATACAGTAAGTATTTCAAGAGGTAGCTTTCTTGTCCATCGAGAGGGTACATAAGACTCCTATAATTCTGATATAGAGACCCACTCATATTCATATCTTGGTGGTAGAGGAGGCCATCTAGACGATAAGGATCAGAGATGGAAGGTGAGGTATACCCCCACAGGTAAGGAGGCCACATATCAGAGATCCTAGAGAGGCTTCCACATCTATAGCCACAATGAGTGAGAGCCAAGAGAGGAGGGAGATAGAATATCTATGAGCACATTTAGCCTCTCTACAAATCCAGATGGCCCAGGTTCAGACAGATAGGACTAGGAAGCTAGAGGAGTTGTGAATATTGCTAAGCACCACCAAGGCTAAGAGGGACTTGATTTAGGTAGATATCAGTTGGCTCTAGTAATAGATGGTTCATCTATATGGAGATAACCAAAGAGCCAAGGCAAAGAGCATGGCTATCATTGAGAGCAGCTAAGGAGGTAGTGTGGTGTAGCTTCTTTAGGTGGAACTATGGTGGATGAGAGAGAGGTTGGAGATAGTCCTTCAATAGGCTATGTTTTACAAGACAATTTACTATCCAGTTGTCCCACTAGGTCAAAGGATGCCACTTCCTCCATCCTTGCAATCAACGAGAAGATCACTATCTTGATCATAGATGGTATCGATATCATGGTAGTCTGTGTGATATCCTAGGTTGCCTCCTCCTCAAAATGGACTAGAAGGAGTTGGTTCTCATAGCTAGAAGAGAGAGAGGACTGAGGATCAGGATGATGCACCATTTTTTAGATTGTGGTGTATATTTCTAGGTTGAGTGTACCGAGTCTAGATTATGGTACACCAACCTGACATGACGACTATGCACTCTTTTTCTATTGAGTAATATATAGTTGTTTTTATTTCTTTATTTGTGTTTAATGTGTTTTTATTTAATTCATATTTTCATGTATGCAAACTATCTTAATACAAACTATATGAAAATGGATGGATGTAAAATAAGAAGGAGAAATATGAAGAAGACAATCATAAATGAAGTAAACAAAATAAAGAGGAGAAGAAAGAAGAAGAGAGAAAAGGAGAGAGAGAAGAAGAATAAGAATAAGGAAGAAAAAAAAAGAAGAAAAATCCAACGGTCAACCATATGAAAAGGATAACTTATGACCCATAGCATGGAACTAGCATGAACTAGCATAGATTGTAAGGAACCAGTGTAGTTAGATACCATAGGTCATTTTAGGAATAAGGCTAGACCCGCTATAGATTTAGAACTTACAGTAGTGTTAAAAATATGTGTGGATTTTGGACCGCTATGGGTGGTTGCTCCTTTATTTATTACTGAGGTATTTACCCACTAGGATGTATGTTGAGGTCTACTAAAATTGACCAAGGATATTATCTTGTAATGAGGTGTTGAGCCTACTGAGTCAAAATAGTGTATGACCCAATAGGAGATTGTAGATGATGTAATACTTGCTAGGATGTGTATCCCATGTGGGGTGTAATATGTAAATAAATGATATGCAAGTCTTATCCCATGTAGGGATATTAATAAGACTTTGAAAGCATTTATCATGATAAAGAAATTGAGAGTAGGATAAGAAGAAATTATAATAATAAAGAAGATAAAAAACCCTAGGGGGGATATTGCTAGGCATCAGAGTCCTAGTAAGAAGTACAATTCATGTGAGCTATGACCTAACTAGGTATCATCACATGCCATTATCATAAAATCCCCAAAAATATATATGATAAAGTAGTCATGAACGAGAAAAAATGCAATTTTGACAGGCAATCATGCAAGGTGTTCTTTATATGTCAAGCAATCATGCAAGGATGACAAGCAACAATGCAATATGAGAAAGTAGGTGGATGCAATGGAAATGCAAATGCAACTACATGAAAGATTTTTTTCTTTATATAGAATTGAATTCAATGCAAAACCTAAATACACCATTCATATTATTAAAATAAATTAGTGTGCCATGAGGTGTTGGATCGAATATATCTCCAAGGAATGCATTTTCTTGATGATATAAATCACATGAAAATTATTCCAAGGCCCTTCTTTGGACATACATGACACGATATCAATACATATTCTAATAGCACCATTCCTTTTAGTAAAACAAACATTATATAAAGATCCACCAATCTCTTGCATGGAAGCAATGTCATCTTTAAAACAAACAAAATTAATCATATTACAAGACATTATATTTAAATGGGAAGCATGATTAATGCTTTTATTTTTATCCATTATCATATTTTGATATTCTATATATTCTACATAAGTCACAAGATTATCATCATCCTCAAAAGGCAAAGGTTAATTTTATTAGGTATAAAACCTATACCACATTTCCCAAGCCAAATCTCAACATCCAAAGGTTCTTAAATACCTTTCTGTTGTGGTACCAATCATTTACTTGCATATCCCATAATGGATAGGATCTACTTAGAAATGGGATAATCATTAGTGAGATAATATTGAGCAAAAGAACATTTTTTAGGATATGGGTTGCTACCATGAATATTTTCTTCGAAGGCGGTCTCTCCAAAGACAAAGGTACACATGCCAACGTGTACAAAATCACCCTTCTTATGGGGAAAACCCATAGTTCGAGGTGGTGATGGTATCTTGGTGAGATCTAGAAGAGGTTCTTGAAGAAACTGATTATCATGATCCAATGATGAAAAATGGGGTTGATGTTCCTCACTCAGTTTTAAATTTTTAAGATGCTCTGAAATTTGATATGAGGAACATGGATAATTGGCTAAATAAATGGAAGGACAAGAGTAAGATTTAGATTGAAATAAATCTATATTTGAATAGAATTCAAATGGTTGAGTATTACTCGGAATGGTGATAACATGATTCTTGAATTTAAATTTGAGACATTGATGAAAAGTAGAATGGATTGCCTTCATTGCATGAATCCAAGGTCATCCAAGAAGAAGATTAAAATATGTAGAACAAGACACCACATAAAACAAAGTATCCAATATTCAAGGCCTACTTTTAATGGAAGAGATATGACACCACATACCTGTTGGAACTTGTTTTTGAAAGATTTAATAAGGATGTCAGCTTTTGTTAAATCTTCCTCTTTTAACCCAAATTTTTGAAAGAATTTATATGTACACAAATTGAGGGATGAACCATTATCAATCAAAACTCGTTTGATAAGGGTATCCCTAATAAGTGTAGTGATGTAAAGTCATGAATATCCATGTAAGTTTGAATAAGTTTTATCATCATATGAGAATGAGACATAATGTATCCCAAAAAAACCTATGGTATCAAATATGGCATTAGGGACGACAACTGGAGAAATAGATTATTGTTTTAAAAATTCCTTTAAAGCATTTTTATGATCAAGATAAGTCTACAAAATCTCTAATACTAATATTTTTTATGGAGTATTAGCTAGTTACTTCTGAAGATCGTATGAAATGTGTGATTGTGGTCTCAGCACTATAGGTGGAATTCTTGTAGCTGAATATTTTCTTTGATTCTCCTTTAAAATTGAACTAGATTACGATATTGAACTATGTCCTTGTTGATTTTGAGCTCGTTTCATTGTATTTACCCCAACCATACCAACCACATTACTATGACATAGAGAATCATCTTGATAAGCCACTTGGTTGGTTGCTTGTTGATAATGCTTTGGTAATGGATCCTTGAATATCCCCATATCTTGATTTGTTATTGGGGTTTGTTGAATAAGAGCCTGATTACTAGAATTTTTGGGAATTTATTAAATCAATGCATCCAACATCAATCAAATCTTGAACCATATGCTTCAACTAATAACAAGAATTTGTCTAGTTTCCTTCTACTATGTGATATGTAATTGCCAATGAGTTGTAGTATCTAGTTTTCTTATACCAATAATTTGTAGTATCAATGCATCCTATACCAATGAGCTATAGTATCAATGCATCCTATACCAATGATATGTAGTATTTGGTTTTCTTATATGAGGTAATTCAATTGCCTTAGCTTCTAGAAATTGCTTCAAAACTACTTCCATAGATATATTAAGTCTGGTAAAATTCCTTTGAGGAGGTTTATGAAGTACAATATTTTATAGGCTATTGGTGATATTGTTAACAGGTCTACTATAATTATTACCTCTTTTAGTCTTACTCTTATGTTGAGACTTAGTAGACTTTTCTTCTTTATTCTTAAGTTGACCTCTCATAATGAGATCTTGTTCCACTTTTCTAGCTAGCTCAATTGCTTGATCAAGAGAGGTAACAATAGTAGTTTCTAGTGCATACAAGATATGTTCTTGTAAATTATTAATGAATGTATCAAGCATATATTTATGAGACACAAGCTATCTTAATCGGCCAACTAAACTTCTCCAACGAGCTAAGAATTATGAAAATATTTCTTCTTTATTTTGTTGTAAATCATATAGGTCTCTCATTGTCACTTCCTTCTCAATATAGGCACTAAATTTATGAACAAATATTTTTGCAGTCTTTTCAAATCTCTTTAAAGAATAGTTGGGCAATCAATAATACCATTCCAATGCAACTACAACAAGACTCTTTGGAAATGTTTTCAATAGAAGCATATCATCATAAACAAGATCATGGCAAGCTATCTTGAATCCCCTTAGATGCTCTATTGGATATTTTATCCCTTTATAGATTGGTAAAACTGGCATAGGAAAGTGCTTGGGATAAGTTCTAGTAGCAACAATAGGATCCAATGGCTGACTACACATTTCTTTATAATTGCATGTAAATCCTGAAGGCTGAATCATATGCATCCTCAAAACCAACTAATTCACTATATTTTTTAATTTTTGTATTTTTGAATTATGTGTGTTTCACATATTCCCTTGACTTAAGTTGGACATGAGAGGGTTGTTATTATATATGGTGCCTTATGAAAATGGAATATTAACTTGTGGTGGAACAAAAGCAATAGTGTTGACATTAGAAGATAAAGAAAGAAATTGAAATCAATTTTGGATGCCACTACTAGATGGAGGAATGGATGGATTCCATCCAAATTTTGTGGTATTACTAGTATCACAAGTCACTTGGTTATTCAGATTACTAAGATGCACAGGTTGACATATGGGATTATCATGATTGAGTACAAGATACCTAATGGGAGGAGAAGGAGTAGCATCCTATTTTTCAATATGAGCTTCTTGTTCTACATATTCCAATAGCATATCCTTATTAGCTTTCATGAATTCCCAAATATGATCAAATTATGAGAAGAAAAGCTAACATTGGGTCCAGCATAAGGATTATGATTAGTGTTAGTTTCTATATCTACCTCTTCTTGCTCTTCTATACCTACATTAGGGTCTTCCCTGTCAATATGATCATCTTCCAAAGGAACATAATCAGATTCTAATTTTTTCCTCTGACTTCTAAGGAAAGGAACCATTTAGAAGTAGTGAAAACAATTAGGAGAAGACACTAACATGCATATTTTAGTTTCTTTTAAGAATTTTCAAATAGAATTAATGATCTTGTTTAAATTATAAAATAAAGGTGTTCACATCGGGGTCACCAAATATGTAGGGGGTAAAACTGCTCTACTGCATATAATTCCCAAAAATGTTGGATCTACAAAGGTATATAGCCTTATGGGGTAAACCACGGGGGTATGTTATTCTCTAAACTCGGTGCTAGGGGAAAGAGTTCACCAAGAATGGTTTTAGGACTCACTTCAAGTCCTCTGGATTTTTGAGATAGTTTGATGTATTTAGTTTCAATACAAACACCTAAGTTTGGCCTTTCTAGATCTATACTATGAAATATAAAGGACAATGCAAAAAATAGAATGCAATAATACAATAGCTAACCTAATATGATTATTTCTTTGAATGCTTGCTAACCTAGGGTTTTATATAGAAAACCTTTAAAACAAAGGCATAAGATAAATGCATAATATTAACCCTAGATGCACACTATATGTTTTCACTTTTAGATGCCTAATAACCAATACTTAGATCAGATATTCAACCAATAATTAGAACACTTATTTTGATTGGTGGTTGACTTAGCTTTTTCTGCCTCTTGTCCGATGATATCATAAATGCCTATTTATGTAAGACAACTTATGAAACACTTGAAAATAGGATTAGAATTAGGGGGCCTGCTTAGGTCACTATACAAAAATGCTTGGAGGTGTAGCAGTCAATCCCCCAAGTCCTTTTAGATGACCTTTGAAAACAAAAGCAAAAATTGACCTTTGGATAATTAATCATAAAACAGCAATGCAACAGTAGAGAAGCAAAAAACAAATTATGCTATCATACCCTAAATGTAATTTAGAAACTACTTATGCAATTAGAATATGATAAATACCCCCAATTTAGTCCTAGGAAAAATCACACCTCATAGTTTCCGAGCATGCTAACGCTATAGGTGAAGTCATGCTCCATCATAACAGGGCATGATCTTGCTTCTGTGAGCAAAAATATAAATTAGGGTTAGCAAAGTCATGCCTCATTGGGACAAGGCACAATTTTGCTTTAGAGACATGAAAAATAAAAGATAAATGTAGGAAATAAAGTGTGCACAACCTGACGGATGATGTAGAAGTAGGCAGAAGAGATTGAGGTATCCAAAATGGGCACTCTCTTTCCTTTTGAACTACAACATGAATCCACCAAACCACACAACAATCTAAATAAATGCAATAGAATATCAAATCTAAAATTCACACTTCGAGGTTAGCTTGTAGAAGAAATAGGAAGCAAAGCGAAAGTAAGAATATGAGCACTAATTAACCATAAGAATTTTGAGCTTAATTAATTTTTCAAGATCGATTGCTTGTATATATCTCAAGAGTGGGATTAACCCCTCATTTTATATATGAAATCAGGGTGAAATAAGTAGGAAAACAAACACAAGTTGATGCCAAGCATGCTAAAAAGGTTAAACTTGGGTTTTAATAAATTAAAACCCTAAAAATAGTGAAGTTGCACCCTGTGTCGACGGGGTGCTATATCACTTATGTGAAGTTGTGACCCATCATAACCAAGCATGATTTTTCTAAAATGCTAAAGCAAGGCAAGGTAGGGGGAACATAGGCTTACCCTTGCCTAGGGCAAGGGTTAGGGACCTCTTAGGTGCTCTAAGGAAGATTACCAACTAAAAGGGGATCAATTTTTGGTATCTACAACTCTACCTTTGACTCTATCCTATGAATTATGTATGTGTGGACTACATGCACATTTACATCATTGTATATTATGATAATTGTGCATTTATTACATGTTGAAGTAACTACTTAACTTTACTCTAAAGTAAACTCCTACTCTAGTAATGTACCAAAGACAGTACATTGATATGTACCCAATAATGTAATATATTCTCTAACACCCCCATGTATTACATTATTTTGGTATTGAAGACTTTAGTCTTCAATATGGATCTTTGATCTGGTTCTAGAGTTTGTGTTATATTTATCTATTTTTCATATCATGTTCAAGCAAGTAGTTAGTGTCTTCATAAAATGCTATCTTTGTTGTGAGAGATTTAACTTCATGTTCATTTTTTGGTTCTTCCAGTTCTTTAATTTCTTGAATCCTTTGAGCTAGATGTCCTTTTTGATTCCCTTCTCGATATTCCAATTGAGGGTAATTGTATGGATGCTAAAACTATTGTTGATGAGGATTATTTTGAGTTTGATATTACCTTGGTTGGAATACCTTATTTTGTTGGCTTCCATAGTTTTTTTTATTTACCTAATTCTATTTTTCAAGATTTAATCTACAATAATTAGTGCTATGTCATTGTCTCCTACATGCGTGACAATATCTGTTATTCCATGGTCTTCGTCCTTTTGTGGATAAAGCAACATTTACTTATGGATTATCTTTTAAAGCTAATGCATTATTAGTAGTTTCATATTTAATTGTATTTTCCACCTCATATTCTTGAATAATATTGACTAACTCATCAAAATATGTATATTTACTTAGGATTTATAAAGATGTAACCAAATGCTTGTAGCTATCTGGAAGAGCTCTCATAGTTACTTGAACTAGAAACTTATCTTCAATATTTTCTCCTAAGGTTAATAATTTTCCATTTATATCTACTACCTTCCTTAGGAATAGTTCTATACTTTCACCACTATTCATTTTTAATGAATGTAACTGAGTTTGAATATTTAAGATAGTGGCTTTATTCTTCCCTTCAAATATTTTGGATAAGGTTTTCCAAGATTCTGTAGATGTTCATGTTGAACCAATGTGAAGTTTTATTTCATCTATAATGGCAAAATTTATTATAATTAATGCTTTTGCATCAATTTCTTTAAACTTATAAATCTCTATATCATCTTTAATAGGTTTAGTTGTTCCTTTGACAATTTTCGAAAGCTTTTTAACTATCAACATTGCCTTCACTTTGTTTTTCCATGAGGAGTAATTAGGACCTTTATGTAGTTGGGATTCTATAAGGAAGAATTTATTTGTTGTCATGATGGTCCTTGTAGGCTACCTTATAACTTCCTAGTTTAGAGTATGTGAAATACTTTGATAAACCTTTCTATGACTTAGGTTTTGTAGGATCCTTATGTCTCCCTAGTGATTAGAATATACTCTAATCTTGGTAAAGTGCTTTAGGAAGTAATAGTTCACCTTTTGAGTTGATTTGGGAATGATAATTATCAACTCCTATTTCACCTTATTTCTCCTATGAACTATGCACTTATCAATTTAATGGAGTTCTCTATGGTTGGATTTCTTTTATCTCTTTAATGTGACTATGAGACAAGAATGTACAATAAATTCCAACTCAATTATCCAAGCAATAATTTTCCTCCTCTATCCTTAAATTTTTCAAAGGTTTAATTTTCTAAATTCCAATTAATTAAAGTTTGATGTAGCACTCCTTATATCTCCCTAATTTTGGAATTTTAGAAAACAATGATATTTGCAATAATAATTTATTTCCAAGTAGAAAACCTTATACCTCCTATGATATTAATTGCAAATATTGTATTTCAACTAGAGTGATTTGAAATGAAATACTATTTAAGGATAAGAATATGAACTCCTTTGGTTTGCTTTCAAATATATTAAGGTTGATTTACATATAACTTCAAATGCAAATGATAATAATAATTTCAACCTTATACTATCCCTTATATGAAAGCAAATATGAAATAATACCTTTATAAAGTTGATGGGTGCTATGCTTGACTTCAAACTCCTTGAAATGCATTGTATCTCCTTGCTGGTTTATGATAGACTTGGTGGACATCCTCTTATGATAGTATTTAATGCACCTTTGACTTCTAAATTAAAGGAAAGTAAGTATATCTTTTACCTCCCTTCAACGTTTAGTGAGCGATCTAATTGCCTTGCAATGAGGCTTATAAGTTTAGATGCTGATATTTATTATGGGAAATAAGCATTTGATACTCTCTTTCGAATGGCACTAGTCTTATCCTCACAATCTAAGTATTTAATGTTCTCTTTATTTTAAATGATGCTGGTCTTCTCATCACAACATGAGCATTCGATGCTCTCTTTCTTTCAAATAGTGTTGGTCTTCACCTTACAACTCGAGCATTCAATGCTTTCTTCTATCAGTGCTAGTATATGGTAATCTCTTACTACACTTTGACTTCAATAATGATACTTCATTGTGTCCTTTCACTTTGGTACTGACTATCAATGCACTTCCCTCTATGAGTGCTCCTTTCTATGGTGGCTACAAACATGCTTCTACCTTCTTGATGCATGTGCTAAGTAGCACAAGGTATTACTCCAATCGAAGATGATCTCCTCTTTGGATGATAATTACTTCAATGGCTTGAACTCTCTTGGATGAGCGTTACTTTAATGGTTGGCACTCTCTAGGATGAGTGTTATTCTTATGAGTGCCTATCTTCAAGTTTTGGCATTATGGTTATGATGGAATGTGTTACTAAGTGAAATGCATTTTCTCTTAACAATTGGATATAAAAATGGTGAAGATGCCCATTGTGCCTAGTGGAAAAATATTCCTTCCTCCTTAAAGACAAATGTTGATATCTCCTTTGCATGCACACTCTCTTCAATGTACCAAAATATAACCTTAAGGCTTTCTCAATGCCTATTCATTCCAACCATTTGCAAGCCTATTTGGCTCCTTTGATAGTGAACGATTTCCTCCTTGCAAGTTGTTCTATTCGAGGATGATTGTTAAGGATATGATTATACTTTAGGCTTAATTATAATTCTAAGTTATTATTATAAATATTAACAATAATAGCAACTCCAACAACATAAAAATTTCCCAACAAGAGATAATTTTGTAGCATTGTGTAATTGGCTTGAGGTTTTCGATGGACGGTAAATCACTTGTTGAAAATTCTAGTGGTATTTTAGTCCCACATAGCCCATGCGATGGTATTTAGGGTGTTTAAAAGTGTAAATGAACCTATTGAAGAGTGACCACGACTCTTGTGGTCACACAAGCCACGCCTATGTGTTTACCAACATGTTGGTTGGTGGCACATGGGTCCCGAGGAGCCTTGTGCAGACTTGTGCAGTGGATTATGTAGACTTGTTGGTTGTCCATATTTTTTGACCTGACATTTAACCCTTTTTGGTAGTACGTATTTGATCGATAGTCTAGGTTGGTTGACCCGCAGTTGACCGATGGGTTTGACCACCCAAAATTCATAAAAAAAAAATTGATGCAAAGACAAATTTTTCCACCAAAAGCAATTTTCCCACCAAATTCAAATTTTCAAATTCAAAATTTGGTGCCAAGGTTTTGTTTTCAAACTTTTGCAAAATAGACCTTATTTTTCAGCAATTTTTCCTCAATTTTTGCAAATTTGGGCCTTATTTTTTTGCAAACATTCATAATTTTTGCCTCCACAAGTCAAATTTTTGTAAAATTAAGGGCTAACTTTGGAATTTAGTGCTAATTTTGTAAATTAAAAAAATTATGTAATTTTGTAAAAAGCACTACAAGTAGCCCTCTTTTGTAATTGGAAGGCAATTTTGTAATCTAGGCAAATTTTGCATTAGGAAACCTTGAAAATTATTCCTAAAACCCTAGATAGTTTTTGCAACCACATTATATTTTTCCTAGTCTAGAATTTACTCATAATAAAATGGTTTTTGACCTCAAAATAAACATGGAAAATGTTACTGTTGCAATAGATATTGGTAGATAAAGTGAAAGATATTGTTGTCCAATTAACTCCTGGTGAGGTCAAAATTCATCACAACCATGCCAACAAAGAAAAATGTGAGGTCAAATTATATTACGGATCAAGGGATCTTGATGTCTTGTCTACATGGATTTTAGATATGCAAATTTGGTTCACCTAAGCTAAAATTCCTAAAGAGGACCAAGCTGAATTTGCTGCAGTCAAACTCACAAGATTAGAAAAAATTTTAATTGTAGAAAGGCAAAGCCATAATGTTGTCATGACTTGGAAAGAATTGATCCAAATTCTAAAAAACATATTTTTTCCACCAAACTATCAAAGTGATCTCACGACCAAGTGATATAGATTGAGGTAAACCTATAGTATGTCACTTGCTGACTACATTTTTCAATTCAATAGGCTAAGGATGCTTCTTTGTGTGAAATATTTAGAAGAAGATTTTATTAACAAGTTCACTCATGGATTGTAAAATTAAATTTTTAGGGAAATCAAGTTCAATTATTTACTCACTTTGGATGTGGTATTCAAGCAAACCATTCTCGTAGAGGAGAAATTTGGTGCCTCTTACAGATATCAATAGGACAATAGTTCCAAAGGCATGAATCAACATCAACAAAGGGTGAAGAACACTTCTTATTATTTATCTCATTCTTCTTCTCCTCCCACTTATCCTAAAGCAAATTCTTCTTCTTCTCACTCTAAATATCGTTATTCTTCAACAATGTATTATACTTTTTGTAAAATTAAAGGTCATAGAAAGTTCAAATGCTTTACTTTTGAATAATTAAGAAGAAATCTCTAATTCTACAACCTACAAATGAGGAACAACAAGATGATCCCATTGTGACTACATGGACAAAAGAAGAATATCCTGATTTTAAGGGTAAACTAAACAAAGTTACCCTCATGTTGAATGTTTTTGCTCGAGGGTTTTGTGACCATTTTTTTGTCACTAGAGCCCATCTTACACATGATTTTTATGTGCATTGTATCATAGATAATGGCTTGCAGAAGAATATCATCGTGAGGTCCGTTCTCAAGAAGTCGAATCTTCTCATAAAGCCACATCACAAACCCTATGCACTTGGGTGGAAGGATGTAGACTCCACATCTAACATCACACACACTTGGACCTTGAACTTTGCTTTTGGTGATATGTTTGTGGATAAAGTAAGATGTGATGTCACTCAGATGGATTTTTGTGGACTATTTCTTGGTAAACCCTATCAATTTGATAGGAATGTAGTGTATCATGCTAAAAATAACACATACACTTTGGACTTGCATGATAAAAAATATTTTATACAAAGCACTACACCCACATAAAAATTGATGATAAATTTTTTTTTTTGAATTTACATGGTGGAATCGGTAGCTGCCATGAATTCGAGCAAGTTGTTCAGCTTTTATGTCTATTGCGGTATTTTGCATTATCCATCCCAAAATCCACCACACATATCTTTGTGTAGTCTGCCCCTATAACCACCATGACAATCATTTTAAAAATTTTACGCTGCTGAAAGCACCAGGAAAGGGACAAGAATTCAGTCTGGCAAGGCCTAAGATTTGAACCTTGTAACTCTGCCCCCTTACGGGGTTTGGTCAAACCAATTGGTCTACACCTTGAACCTAAAATTTATGCTAAGTTGTTGGTAAGTTCGTAAGCCATTAAGTCAAGCACTTATTTTGGCTCTTATTTATATAATTCCCACACAAGAGAAATAACAAGCACCGTCAAAGATGCATGACAAAGAAGAAGCTTCACTTCCACATATTGAACAATCACAAGAACTCATGGTTAAGGAACCCACAACTCTTCCTCACGATAAAGATACCAACCATTCCATTGGCATCATTTTGGGTACACCTACGAACACACAACCACTTACTCTATAGAATTTTCCTTGGCTTTCCACTATTGCACATACAGAGGAGCAAGCTAAGGTCACTTCATTCAGTATCGGTAGATCATTCACGGCAATATAACATAGAAATTTTAGAAGACTCAACAAGAGCAGTAGCAAGTGATGCGCAAGAATCATAGTCCTCAATAATTTAAGGTTGGAGATATATTTTGGCTTTCTTTGTATAAGAAATGTTTTCTAGAGATATTATATTAGGATCCTTCTAAACCTATCATCATCCCTACAATAGTAGTGGCACTTGATCCTCAGCTTCCACTCACTATAGATAGTGTTTTTGAGATGAAGACTTATCATACTCAACAGGGTTCTTCCACTTCTTACCTTGTCGTTTTTGAGATGAATACTCATCATACTCAACAGGGTTCTTCCACTTCTTACCTTGTCACCCATTGCGGTCACTTTCCACATATAGCTTTTTGTATTCCTCACCATTAGATGGCTCATGACTTTCCATATTTGTTGAGAGCATTGGGGTCCAATACTTCTATGGTTGGGAGGAGTTTTGAGGATATGATTGTACGTTAGGCTTAATTATAAGCCTAAGTTATTATTATTATTATTTCCTATTTTCTTGCATTGTAATATGTGAGGCATAGTATACCCATGTTGGAAATAGGTTTGTTATTTGTTAGGATGTTTAGTTAGACTGTTAGAGTTGTCCTTTGTCTTATAGCAGTTAGTTGGCATACCTATTTAGCATGTTGTTATCTGTTAGTTATAGTGGTTGGACTTGTTTGGAAAATTATTACAACCACTATAACCTACATGATTCTATTGTAAGCTTATATACTCTATTGCACCCAATGAATAATAAGCTTCACTTTTTGGTATTTCCATATCAATGATGATTTCTTTCAAGGTTGGATCCAGTTGTTATGATCCAATAGTATTGGAGTGGAGTTTCTGTGGAGCTCTAATAGAATATTATGGTGCTTCCACTAAACTAGTGTATTGGGTATTGCACCTTCATTTTCTCCCTTGTATCTTGCTTGCTATACATTGTCCTTGCTCTATATTTTACATAGATATTGATAGCCTTTTTATGTAGATACTCTATGCTATCTTCTATGTATATACCATGACCTATAGGTGTAGATTTTCTTGTGCTATGATAGCTCCTTTATGTAGGTCCTTGTGTTGTAGGTTGATGGTGTTGGATAAGGTGCTGAAAGTGGTGTCTTTAGACACCCAAAAACCTAGCTTTGTGAAAGGAAAAAATAAGTGCCAATGTAATGCAAACACCTTTACAATAAATAGTATTAAGTCCCTTATTTTACACCAAATTTATATCTCCTTTTGAATTTATTCCTTGCTTATTAGGTATGGTGGCTCTCTCCTCTAATCCTTAAGAGCAAGTAGTAATGTATTTTTACATTTCTTACTAGACAACACTAACCTCTTAACTTCTTTTATTGGATAACATAGTAACAATGAATCCAAGTAGTTAATCATGCAACTAATATTCTATTTTAGAGGTTTAAATTTGCACTAATTTAATGCAACAAAAAATTCTTAGTACACCTTAAAAATCTCTTAAGAACAATTAGTATAGTGCAATATTGATCTCACCTTATCACTCTTGTAAAATAACTCTCAAAGTAAGATGTATCAATAATAACTCTTAAATGCACTATAATATTTGCAAACTTAATGTAGTCTTATCTACTTCAACTTAAACAATAGGAATATGAAACTCCTATTTTAATGTGCAGGTATAAACCTTAAAAGAAACTTCCTACTACACTCTCTTGAAGACTATAATATGCAACCTTCTCTTTGCAATATCTTAAAACTCTAATATGGTGGTTAATGGAAATTGATAACAAATTAAATTAAATGTCAACTAATGAATCTATTTGCACCTAAGTTACTTACCTTAACGAACTCTATATATGAAGGATTACAAGGTTATTAGATTCACCTTATTGTCATATTTTACCGGATGATCTTGTAGCTCTTAATTTGTTGTCTAAAATAGCTTTCCAAACACACCAATGTGCATCTTTATACCTCCTTATTTATTGTTACTTGGTACTATATTTTAGTGGCTTTAACCTTCAAGATGTATCCTAGAAATCTAACACTTAACATCTATTAATGTTACCTAAGTTGCTACTTTTTTATTATCCTCAAATAAAAAAAAATAGATTGTATAGTAAATCTCCTCACTAAAATGTTATCCTTGAATCTCAAAAATTTGGTAGGGAATTCTGCCAAATTGTAGTTGAGATTTTTCCTCAAGAACCCTTCAATTTTTTGTTGTAGAAACTAGTAGATCTCCTTTCTCTGAATGATCCTTGTAACCTTCAAAGGTAATTTTCAAAACTCTTAGGATTGGTATTAATGTCTGGCTCCTTTCTCCTTCAACCTCCTTATCAAATTATGACTTCAATCAATACCTTCTTATAAATAATCTAAAAGTCTTGATATCTTCACCAATATCCTCTAAAATTTGGTAAACTTCTTGCCAAATCTATTTATGTTTGGGCTTGTTGTTACATGGCAACAATTGTCCCAAAATCTTCCTTTATCAAGAACTTATCCTTGGTGGTAAATTTCTCCAATGAGTTCTCCTAGAAAATATTTCAATGGCATTCTCTAAATCTCCTTCAATGATGCTCTCCAAGCCTTCTTCTTTTCTCCTTAAGACCTCTTCTTTAGGTTCTTCACTCTCGTAGGTTCTCTAATCTTATCAATGAGAAATTTTCTTCATTATTTTACTGTGGAAGTTTGGCAATGAGATCTCTCTCAGTTATCTGAAATCTGTTGCTTCAAAAATAGGACTTTTTCTAGTCCTCTTTATTTTCCAAAAATTGAAAGTTCTTCAATGGAACCTCTTGTAGGTCTCTTTAGATTCTCATGTTAATTTCTTCTACTCCTTCAATCTTCAATGGAGATAACCAATCTTAAATATTCTCCTATAATTTTATTTTGAGTCTCTTTAATATGTTATTTATAGTATTCAATGGATATCATCAATCTCCAATATTTTCTTGGACTCTGTAGACACAAAAAAATCACACATATCTACTTCTACATACTTGTAGATCTATTCGGACACTTGTAGGTTTGCATAGACCATCCTAGACCTTTCTAGGATACTGTAGACTAGTGTAGACCATTTTAGACCATTGTAGACTACTCTAGACCAATGTAGACCACTATAGACCACTCCACACTAGAGTAGACCACTCTAGACCAATGTAGACCGCTCTAGATTAGTGTAGGCCATCCTACACCTTTGTAGACCTATGTAGGCCATTTTATTGGTCTATAGGAATGAAACCCTACTAAACTACACAATTCATGAGCCAATCACCTTTTATCTATCAAGATATCACTTATCAATTCTCCAAGGCAACTTAAGCCCTTCCTAGACCTAATTAGGACCCCACGGGACTATTAGTTCCCAAAAAGTCTTAATTAAGTTAATTTAAATTCTAATTTGAAAGTCACTTCACTTAAGTGTACTTTTTGGATTAAAAAGGTTAATTAGGATCCTAAACCCAAATTAGTCCTAATTATTCCCTCCCACATGTGTGTGCACCAAGTTAGTTAGGATATTTCCTAGGAAACCCTAACTCAACCCTCATCTAACCTAGGGACCACCTAACCCTAGTAAACCCTAATCTCTCCTCACACATGTGTCAGGATGACATATTTTTGTGTGAGGATGAGATATTTCTTTAGGGAATGTAGGAATGACACCTCTTAAACCCTAACCTAACTACCTTAGGACTTGACCTTAGGTTTTAGTACTCCTAACCACACCCCCTACACCTTGGATTTTCCTATAAATAGGAGACCAAATCCCTCATTATCTCTCTCTCCCATTTTAGTTAGTCTAAAAAAACTTTGTGGAAATTTAGACAGAAGTGCAATCTAGTACATATGAATCATAAAAACAACATAGCAGCATTTGAGGAACCCATCTAGACAAGGATATCTAGCAGAAAGTACTTACAGCTCAATTCACCCCTCAACCTACGAATTTGGCTTCCAGTTCACCCCCTGACCTACGAGTTGACCCTATAGAAGGTTTTTCTCCCCAAATCAGTCAGGTATACTCCATTTCATGTTTTTACAATCATTTATACAATTTATTTCAGTTTTCATTATATATTTAGTGTCAATTTTTCTTCTTTACCATGGGGTTTGACTAAGGCAAGCCCCCAAAAATACTAACTTCCTTTTGTAGGTTTACAACATTTGTCAAAAGGAAACATCAGAAAACATAACTACCGATGACACACATTACACATAAAGCCCACCTTCATTGAGGATACCAAAAGACAACATCAGATTTCTTGTACATTTGTGAAAGAAAGAATAGGAATTCTCCATATTTGTAACCTAAAGTGTCTCTATCATTAATAAAATTAGTATTTATAAATCATTTATGTTATAGAATGTTTTTGGATCAAATGTTATCTTTTGTACATTTCATCCTGGCATGCCCAATGGGACCCCCACAAAGAGTTGTGCTAGAATAGTTTTTATTGTGAATATAACACAATATGTTGTTTTTGTCTTATTGTAGCTACCATATCCAGACATCATAGAGACCCTTGAAACCCTAACAACCCCCTTAGGTCCTCAGAATAGGAGTTTGAGGCTCTTAGATCTGATTCACTCCCTGGCCTACAAATCTCGATCCTATTCGTCCCTTGCCCTACGAATTGAGCATAACTACTCCAAAACCCTCAAACATGTAGAGGTCAACAACAGAAATATAGACAAACCCATTTGGAGTAAAATAAATCAGGTGTTCCTCTTTTTCCTCTCTGTTCTATAATTTTTGGTTGCAAGGAAAATTTCACTAGTAAACGCATCATGTCATTCGGTGAACTTCTTGTTTTAATGCATTTATCAGGTTGAGAATATTTAGTGTAGTGCTACATATTTCTCTTTTTGTGTGTAAATCAAAATTACATTCCTCTTTGCTTCAAAGATTAAAATAGGCTTTTGATTCTACTCATTCTTTTTGTGAATTGCAATTTGTCAAAGCCCTTTTTCTTGCAATAGTTAGATTGTTCAAATTTCTTTCCAAAAACCTGCATTAAATCAGAAATTTTAGTTCATTTATATTTTCAAAATCATGTTTATTTCCTTGCTCAAATCACATTTTAAATAGATATTTCTTTTCCCTTTTGTATCATTTCATCGATTCTATTCCAAAGTGCATTTCAAATTTCAGATTTATTTCATGTCATTAGAGTAGGAGTTTTTAAATATCTTTTACAAATCCCCTAGGTAATTTTCAGATCTCTTTCATGTCATTAGATTAGGAGCTTTTAAAATCTCTTTTACAAATCCCTTGGGTAACTTTCAAGTTTCTTTTCAAATCACTTAGATTATAAATTTTGATATCTCTTTCACAAATCCTCTGGGTAACTTGTATGCTTTCCCTTTATGTCTTTAGATTAAAAATTTTCATATCTCTTTCACAAATCCCTGGGTAATTTACATATTTCTTTCCATACCATTAGATTAGGGTTTCAATTTTTTTCCCATATTTTAACATAGAATTTCAATCTACTTTTGCATGATTTTTTTCAAACTTTTTTCACATTGTAAGATTAAGGTTCCAAAATCCCTCCTATCACATAATTTACATTGCTTTATTATATACTTCATAGAATAGCTCCTAGATTTTTTTAATAAAGACACGGAGGAATAGCTTTGCTTTTAAAATGCAGTTTAAATCTAGATTTTACTTCCAAAAAGTGCATTTATGGCTAGATTTTCATTTCAAAAGAGCATTTAGTTAGATTTCTTGATTTCTATATCATATTTAGACAAAAATTACCCATGCACACTCACATGGTATATACAAGTGGTGATATTGGATTTCATACCCAATCCATCACTTGATACTGGTGTGGCAAGAGTTGTACCCTCAACCATCTCACCCCCCTAGAAACCTAGCAGCCCCACAAGAGTGGTTTTCTGGACTTCATCACCAAAAAATCCCCCACTTTTGAGATTGGGCTTTTGCATTTCATTGTTGAAAATATGAGCAGGTTTTATTGGCATTGATGTCAAGAAGTCAAGATCAGTGAGCATGAGTTTTAGTGAGTAGCATCAGTTTCAGGTTCTGTAATTAGTGTAAAAGAAATATTGCTTCCAAGTTGTTAGATGAGGTCTAAAGGACAAAAGGAAGGCCCAAGAAAAAAATATTATAATATTTTATTATAATATTAAAGGTCTAAGGTCAAGACCTAGAGATTTAATTTAATTATAATAATTTCATTATAATTTTTTATTTTTACATAGTGGAATCGATAGCCACCACAAATCCGAGTAGGTTGTCCAGCTTTTATGGTTGCCACAATAGTTAGCATTGTCCATCCCAAAAACCACCACACAAATCTTTGCGTAGTCAACGCCTATAAACACCATGCCACGATCATTTAAAACCTTTTACGCCACTGAAAGCACCATGAAAGGGACAAGCGTTCAGTCTGACGAGGACCAATATTTGAACCTTGTACCTTCGCCCCCCTTATGGGGCTTGGATGAACCAATTGGTCTACACCTTAGACCAATTTCATTATAAATTAATTTATAATTTAATTTGATTAACTCTAAGAGTTATTAAGTTAATTATAAATTATTTATAATAATTTAATTATAAATTAATTTATGATTTAATTTAAAACCCTAAAGATTAGGGTTAATGAGGTGAAAAGTTTAAATAATTCAAAATTAATCTAATTAATATATTCATAAGAGTATTGGAACTTATGGAACTTTTCATATAAAGGAGCACAAACACCATGGCAAATATCATCCATGTGATCCATAATACATAATTTTATATCATGCACAAAAGGCAAGGAAGAAGATTGTGTATGTTTTTAAAGCATATGAGAGGCAAAACATAGGACAAAGGAAAGGGAAATCCACTCCATGTTGCAAGGGATCAGCTATAGAGAAATCAAAATATAGTGATCTTTTGACAATGAATGAATTACATGGTATTATTATAAATTTTGAGATGAGAACAAAAGAGGAACCTAATCTCCAGAAAGAAGTAGCTTTTAAAGCTACGAAGAAGACAAAGGGTAAGAATTCATATGAAAGCAATGAGTTATCCAGTGATGAAGAAGCAAACTATGGAAGAAGTAACAAGGATCCAAGAAAGTTTAAAGGTACAAAATCTATTAGATGTTTCAATTTTGGAAAGTATGGTCACTATGCATCTAACTGTCAAGAAGCTGAAAATAGCAATGATGAAGAAAAACATGATCATAAGAACAGGGAAACATAAAAATACAGGTACCAAAAGAAAAGCAGGGATGGACAAGGCAAGCAAGGAAAGAAGTTCTTCCAAAGATAGAATAAGATTTTCTATGCAGATAAAGCAAGAAAGTATTCAAGTGATAGTTATGATAGTTCCACATATAATGATAAATATGAAGTTCTATTTCTGGAAAAAGAAAAGGACGTGGTTAAGAAAAGGTCACCAATAATTCTCAAGTGTTTTAGATGTGGAAATTTTGATCATATTGAAGATAGTTGTACAAGGAGTGGTTTCAGTTCCAGTGATGATGAATATGAATATACACTTGAAGGACCATAAGAGAATCTACTTATGGCATTGTAGGTAGCAAATCCACCTCCCAAAGGAATAAGAAGTGATTACAGGGATTTGCTCAATTTTGATAGTTTTGACATAAGTGACAGTTTGCTCAAGTTTTACAAATCGTACAGGCAGGAGAAAACCGTACAGTAAAGAGCAATATCATACAACTGGAGGAGCAAACCATACAGGGCAGTGGCAAATCGTACATGGCACACCGAAATTCATCCAAATGCAAGGGAAATGTAATTTTAGAGTGAAATGGCGCATAGATTTGCTAACTAAGGTGTTAAACTTAGGAAAAAGCCAAATTAATGTATTCAGTTGTATATGGGCAGTTGTAAATAACTAATTTTCTTAGGAACCACTTTGGAACGACCTGGGCAATGTTATATAAGGCCCCATTTTCAAAATTATAAGTTTGGTTACTGGTTGCTAGAGTAAGAGTTAGCACTTGTAGTTGTTTCTGAGTTATTGCAATTACATTGATATATTTTTCCATATTGTAATCTAATCCATAGACATTAATGAGCATAATAACATTTGTGAAATACTATGTACAATCCTGGTAATGATGAACAATGCATGTTGGATGATGTGATTGTGTTTTCTATCTTACTATTATAGGTTAGTTTTATGCATTGTTGCAACCTGGAGATAGCAATTGATACTGGTGCACTATGGAGAATGATATAGGAGGATGAGGGCATAGAGGAAGACATATTAAATAACCTTGTATGATTTTTGAATGTAATCAGGCACATGGGATCTCTCACCTGCCTGGTTAAGATGTTTTTCCTGTGATAAAGATTATGTTGATTGGCCTATCAAACCCTTACAAAACATCCCATAAAGAGATTGGGTAGTGGAAAATCTGGATTAGAATTGTGTTGTGCCAATATTTCATACAAATCGTACATAATTTTCCTTACAAATCGTACAAAGCATTGTTACCCGATTTGGTAAAATAGATGATCGATAGAAATTTACCCGATTTGGTAGTTTTGGAAAATCGACTTAATCGCTTACAAAACTGTGTACGACAACCTCCAAAACTGAATCTATCAGTTTTTCTAAGTACAATATTGTACAATGTTGACACTATACTATTTTGGATCGTACAATGTAGGCATTGAGGACCGTACAAGGAGATTACAAGTTCGTACAAGGGTAGTTGAGTGGACATGCGACCGTACGATTTGACAAGTGATCATTCCTAGCTCTAGAAATTACCTCCCCACTAGGAATACTCCATTGATGTGCTACATTTGGTACCATTGCCTTATCAAATCTGGCATTTTTTTGTTAAAACGAGTCAAATTTGACAAAGTTGAATACTACGACTGGAGGTGATTTTTTATGACGGCCACCAATACAAGAAGTTGTGGGATACAGGAACTAAGATACAACATTCTTGTAATAAGGAGCATGAGGATTTCTCAAAGAGAAAACACAAGTGACTCAGACCATAGTACTCAAGAACCAGAGATAGAGCAATTTTAGACATCCGAAGAAGGAGACTTTGGGACATTGTTGATAGAAACAGAAGATGAGGAAATAGAACCACCAAGTGTAGAGGAAAGGGTTGACAAAGGAAAAGTGTAAGATTATGGAGAGGGGATGGTAGCACCTGAGAAAGTGATGAAAGGGTTGCAATAGAGTGCAAAGTATGATAGTCAGTCACCAAAGCAATAGGACGTGAGGTCTCAGGAAGACAGACCAAGACCATCTCCCTCACATCAGTGAAGGAGGTCGCAAAGTGAAGATGCATGAGAATTTGGTCATCGAGTGGTAGGACAAAACAAGATACCTTGAATTGATACTTCTGACGAAAATGAGAGTAAGACACCCCCAAGGAGGAATCAAACAAAGATTCCATGAGATACCTCAAGTGATAGTGATGACTCTCCTAAGATGGCTACTAAGGCAGCCAAACAAAGATATCCATCATTTTTAGGTGAGGTTAAGGAAGACCCCACATGAAATATAGGGACTTGCATAACCATTTGGAGAGAAAATGGTGTATATAGACCTAAGGATTGGGTAATCCTATTTCCTGCTACCTTGAGAGGATTGGCAATAGATTGGTACCAAAAAAGAGAAAATAACATAGATTTTTAGACTTGGAATAAGATAAAGGAGAAGTTCATCAAAGAATTTTGACCTTTAAAGGATGATGGATACATTGTTATGGGACTTTGCATGAAAAAGCAAAAAGCCAATGAGGACGTGAAATTCTACAACTGTAGACTAAAGCAACTAGTTGATAATATGCAAATGCCATTGGTAGATATTTTAGTAAAATGGTGGTTCATAGATGGATTACTTCCAAAATATAAGAAAATTTTGAAGGTAGTACCATCAGAAACATATGAAGAAGCACTCAAGCATGCAAAGAATTTTGAAAGTGAATCAAAAAAAACATATACAAGAATTTTATCTCATCCCAAGTCGAAGGAGTCATATAGTGAAGATGATGACACTATACAAAGGACGGTAGCCTCTTTTCGCAAGGAGTTTGATAAATTCATGAAAGAACAAAAGATCAAACCTGATAGAAATGAGATGTGGTGTATAAAATGCAAAAAGGAGGGACATACAAATATGAAATGTCCAAGGAATTACTATTGTCATATTTGTAATGTGATGGGGAATGAGGTAACACTATGTTTGTATAATTTAAGAATACGTCCATAGGTATTATCAATCTAGGAGCATGAAGAGAAGTCGAAGACCCAAGGAAGTGGGCAAAAAGCAACAAGTGGTGGTTATAGAAACAGTAGACAATGTGGACGATCGAACCAAGGTAATCGAAAAGGAAGACAAATTTGTTTATAGTATGATTCGGAAGGAAGACCAATCATACAATGTCACAACTACCAATAATGGGGGTATTTTGTGAAGAATTGTCCTTCACCTCTGAGGTGAGAAGCACCAAAAAAAAGTACTACACACATGTGTATATTGTGTGGTCCGAGGAACCACAAGGAAGATAATTGTCCAAAATAAGCGAGTTTGAGTAACCCGTAGGACATTAGTTATTTGGACATTGAAGTTCCTCAAGTTAAGGAGGAAACTCAAGAAGTTTTAGTCATGATGAGGAATTAGGCTAAGAAGGATATGTATCCTAAGCTATAAAAAAAAAAGCAACGTTGGCAAGCAACAAAGAAAAAATTTCAAGAGGAATTTGAGAAGATTAAACTAGCAAAATCAAGAGTAGATAAGGAATTTTGAAAACCATCATATCAAGAGGTAGTTGTGCAAAATCTGGCATCACAAGTTTTGGATACCACAGTGGAAATTAAAGTATCTAACCTATTAGAAGCTATTCCAACATTATAGAAGGCAATGGTGGAATAATTGTAGCCATAGAAGGTGATGGGAGTATAGAGCCAACCAATCTAGGAAGAAGAGCGAAAAGATCAATTTATGGATCCAACTGTATTGATGATTGATGTAGAAAACAACCTGCATTACTACATATGGAGATCTTAGGACACCAATTGACACAAGTTATCGTGGATGGAGGATCCAGTGTCAATGTGTTACCTGAGAGAACTTGGCTAGAACTAGGTGCTCCATCCCTATGGGCACCGAGATTTCAGTTATATGGTGTTGACCAAAATGGCATTGAGACAAAAGGAGTCTTAACAAAACAACAAGTAATTATAGTTGAACAAGAATTTGTCTTGTATTTCATTGTGATTACAATGCAAAAACCAGCATACGACGCTCTCTTGGGGAGAGGTTGGCTACAAGTAACCAAAGTTAATCACAGCTGGGGAAAGAATTAGATCACTTTTAATAAGGATCAATATAAATACATGATTAATTTATCTAATCAAAGAGTTAGTGAAGATATAGCTACAACTGATGAATCAAAAAATTCCTCAGAAGATGAAGGGCATGAGCCTGATGGGGAAGGAATTTTGTACTAGGAGGAATGTAGTGAAGATGAAACTCGATTTGATAGCAGACTTTTACATTGGCAAATGGATGAGTATGAAATGTTTCAGCCCAAATTTCTTTGTATTGAGTCAGAAGAGATCAAGGAAAAATAAGACAAACCTAAATATAACCAAGAACTTAAGAAGGAAGTCAAAGAGAAGTGGACATTTCCAAAAAGCTTTGCAGAGTATACAGTAGGAGATGCAGAGATTGACACAAGACCAGCGCACCACAATACTATAGAGAAATCTATGACTAAACCAAAAAGTATCAAATATGAAGGACCTCAAATAGTGGACATCAATCTAGGAACGGAGGAGGAACCTAGGTTGATTCACTACGATGATGATTGGAATCCGATATTGAAGGCAACAAATTTTAAGATATTCTTGGAATACAAGGATGTCTTTGCATGGACATATAAGGACTTGAAAGGAATTCCACTAGAACTATGTGTCCACAAGATCACACTGATTCCTGGTGCTCAACCAATAAGGAGGAGATCATATAGAATGAACCCAAAGTATGTTGCATTAGTGAATGCAGAGATAGAAAATATGTAGAATCAGGGATTATCTTTAGGGTGACAAACAGTGAATGGGTTTCACATATAGTGATAGCCTTGAAGAAGGAAGTGGATAAGATCATAATATGCATAGACTTTAGGAGTCTACATTATGTAACTATTAAGGACCCCTTTCCCATTCCCTTCACAGATTCTATCTTGGAAGAAGTTGCAGGATATGAGATCTATTCATTTTTGGATGGATTCTCGAGATACAATCAAATTAGCATCGTCGAGGAGGATAAGTTGAAGGCCACATTTATTGTGGAGAATGGCATATATGCATATAACAAAATACCATTTGATATTTGTAATGCCCTAGCTACATTTTAGCACATCATATTGTATATATTTGATCAGCTAGCAATGGGAACTTCAAAGCATTTTTGGATGATTGGTCCATTTATGGGAACATCAAGGATCATCTTCTTGCCCTTAGCGAATTTATGAGTAGGTGCATAAATGCACAGATATCATTAAACCTAGGGAAATATTTTTTGATGGTACCATATGGGAAATTGCTAGGACACATTATGTGAAGTGAAGGATTGAAGACAGATCCTTATAAGATCTATGTGATTTTTCACATGGAAGAACCATTTGATGTGAGTTCACTTAAAACCTTTTTGGTTTCGATAGGATACTATCGAAGGTTCATAAATGAATTATGCACATGTATCCTACCCATTAGATTCTTTGACAAAAAATAATATCCCTTTTAGATGGACAGAGGAACATCAAGGAGCCTTCAAAGAGTTAAAGGCTAAGTTAGTCAGTAGCCCAATCTTGGTGTTTCCTAATTGGGATAAGGAATTCCATGTCCATGTTGATTCCTCAAATTTTGCAATTGGATGTGCACTAGCACAAGAAGGACAATTTAAGCTTGATCAACCTATTTTATTTGCTAGTCACCTTCTATCAATGCTAGAGAGAAACTATAGTACAATAGAAAGGGAAACTTTGGGAATGGTGTATGTAGTTAAAAAATTTAGGTATTACCTACTGGATAACCCCTTTGCTTTTTATGTTGATCACCAAGCACTATTGTACTTGATAAACAAACCGATAATCCAAGGGTGAGTCAGTAGGTGGCTCATCACCCTATAGGAATTCGTATTCTAAGTAGTGGTGAGACTTGGTAAGAAGCATGTGATTGTAGACCAGTTGTCTCGAATACGATCAGGGGAGCCTGCAAGAATAGGAGCTCCTGATGAATTTCCAGATGAAAAACTATTCACCATCAACGTTGTTCCATCATGGTACAAGTTAGTTGGCCAATATCTATCCATAGGTGAGTTGCCACAAGAGATGACAACAACCAAAAAGAAGAAAGTAATCATGAAGTCAGCACCTTTCCAGATAATAGCAGGGTTACTATATAAAATGGGAAGTGATGGTATTTTACGGAGATGTGTAATGGAGGAAGAAGTCAAGGTGGCATTGAAGGAAGCTCATGCAGGGTTAGAAGGAGGACATATGGGACCTAATGCAACCACTAGGAAAGTACTTCTAGCTAAACTATGGTGGCCCACATTGTAAAATGATGCAAAGGAGCATGTGAAAGCATGCGATACTTGCCAAAGAGTAGGAAAGTCGGTTAAGAGGGACTTTATGCCTTTACACCCATCACAACCACAAGAGTTGTTTGAAATATGGGGACTGGAATTTGTAGGAACATTAAAAAAATCTCAAAAATGGAAGTGTAGATACATCATCGTAGCCACCAAATACCTGATAAAGTGAGTGGAAGCAAGAGCATTACCTGATAATTCAGCCAAAAATACAATGATATTTCTGTATGAACAGGTAATCACAAGATTTGGTATTCCACTACAAATAACAAGTGATCAAGGAGGACACTTTTTTAAGGAGATTATCAAGACACTGAAAATAGAGTTCAATATCTTACATTCATTGTCTAGTATGTACTACCCTAGAGCAAACAGACAGGCGAAAGCGATAAATAAAGTCTTAGTATCTACTATGTATTAAACCTATGGAATAGAAGGAGAGAACGCGGAAGAAAGTTTACCGTACATTTTGTGGGAATACAGAATAAATTTTAAACCAAAAATGGAACATACACCTTTCCAACTAATGTATGGACAAGAAGCAGTTGTGCAAGTCAAATTCTTGATACCAAGTCTAAGAGTTGCGGTAGAGCATTGTTTGGGAGATCAAGAGAGTTTGGAGGAAGGACTGATGACACTGACCAAGTTAGATGAAAGGAGAGTCATGGCACAATGAGAAATCAAGATAGCTCAGAGAAGACACAAGGCATGGCATGACAAGCACTTGAGAAAGTTGGAACTTAGTCCCAGTGACTTACTTCTAAAGTTTAATGGAAAAATATAAATCAATCCAGGTAAGCTGAAGACACTATGGCTTGGACCATATAAAGTACTTGAAATAATGAGTAATGGAGCATTAAATCTATAGACCTTGGATGGGATAGCGGTATCCAATACAGGATATGACTCAAAGTTGAAGCCTTATAAAGTACAATGTTTATTCATTGCTTCAGAAGAAAATGAATTACGAAGATGAGTGGAAGCTCAAGATGAGGCTCATCGTGAGCTAGGTCCATTATAGGAATAACCTGATATGGGACTCGCACATCTCTTTGTAGAAGGGGAAGCGGCACAACTAATAATCAAATAACAAGAGTTGACACCCCGAACTTGTGAAATAAGGATACGAGTACATGTTAGAAGAACTTATGGAACCACACAGGAAGAAGAGCGAAGAGTATCTCTTGAACCAAGAGGCTATCAGGAGGTAGCATTGTTACCTAGAACTCAAATAAGGACAAGGTTAATAGTATGTAATGAGGATGGAGTGGGCACGACCGAGATGAAAATTCCTAAAGATGGCAAGGATGAAGCTATAGATGAGGAACTAGTCAAAATTTCTCCATTGGCTCATATTGGGCTATTTCAGCAGAGGAAAAGGTGGAACACTTATTTTCTCAATTAGGCCATGAGATTAATAGTGCCAAATTAGAATTTTTCATCGGCCATGTGGGATAACTGAAGCTGTGGGAGGAGCAAGTGTCTCTCAAACTAGAGAATATTATGGAATGGGTGAGCAGTGTGGAGCATACAAGGGAGATATCAGACATCCACGCATAGCATCCATGGAGGTTACCCAGGGAAGAAGTAACAACAATTTTGGGAAGGGAGGACTTACCAGAAGGGGTGGTCACAAACTATAGGAAAGATCCAAGGATGTACTTGGATAGAATCAGCCATTCGACCTGTCTTGAAAATATGACAGAGTTGGAGTACAAGAGGGTTGTGACAGGAGTGATCATCACCCTAAGGAATTTGAACTTCCTAATTCACTGGATATAGTGGTTGAAAATTGGATTAGAATAAACACATCAACTCAAGGAAGATTAGAAGGAGGAAATCGTAGCCACTCAAAAGGAATTGGCTGCAATGGAAGAAGAACTACAAAAGAGTAGAACTACAGTGGGAGAGAAAATAAAGGAGCTGGAGGAGGATATGTTAGACCTTAGATCTGAGTCTAATGCCATAATTAGTATGCTTGAAGAGTAAAAGTGATAGATCTCACATATGGTAGAGGACAAAATTAAGGTGTTGGAGGTGCAAGTCAAAGCAAAATATGAACAGATGACAACTCGGTTGGTTGAAAAGAATGAGAAAATGACTAACCAGGCCAAGCAAATAGAGAAGATGACAAAGGAAAACAAAAGGTTGAATGATATGGTCCTAGAAAATTAAGCTCAGCTGAATATTAAATATGACCCTGTTCGAGCTTTAGAGGCAGATATCAAACACCACCTAGAGACCATTATAGAGAAGAATAAAGAACTTCAGGTGGCTACTCGAGCAAAATATCATTAGAAGGAGAAGTTGAAAAATAGTGTCTCAAAACATGAGAAGTATATTATGGAGTTCCTAAAATCTATCGAATAAAAGGCTAACTTTCACGGAGCAAAAGCCATCGAAATGGGGAGCTACGCAGCCAAGCTAAAGAATGAACGTGAAATGTATAAGTCACAGGTTTTGATAGTTTTGACATAAGTGATAGTTTGATCAAGTTTTTCAAATCATACAGGCAGGAGTAAACCGTACAGTAAAGAGCAATATCATACAACTGGAGGAGCAAACCATATAGGGCAGTGTTAAATCATACAAGGCACACTGAAATTCATCCAAATGCAAGGGAAATATAATTTCAGAGTGAAATGGCGCATAGATTTGCTAACTAAAGTATTAAACTTAGGAAAATGCCAAATTAATGTATTCAATTGTATATGGGTAGTTGTAATAAAGGAACCACTTTGGAATGGCCTGGGCAATGTTATATAAGGCCCCATTTTCAAAATTATAAGTCTGGTTACTCGTTGCTAGAGTAAGAGTTAGCACTTGTAGTTGTTTATGAGTTATTGCAATTACATTGATATATTTTTCCACATTGTAATCAAATCCATAGACATTAATGAGCATAAGGATATTTGTGGAATACTATGTACGATCCTAGTAATGATGAACAATGCATGTTGGATGAATGTTATGTGATTGTATTTTTTATCTTACTATTATAGGTTAGTTTTATGCATTGTTGCAACCTGGAGATAGCAATTGATACTGGTGCACTATGGATAATTATATAGGAGGATGAGGGTATAGAGGAAGACGTATTAAATAACCTTGTATGATTTCTAAACATAATCAGGCACATGGGATCTCTCACCTGCCTGGTTAAGATGTTTTATCAGTGACAAAGATTGCATTGACTGGCCTATTAAACCCTTACAAAACATCCCGTAAATATATTTGGTAGTGGAAAATTTGGATTAGCATTGTGTTGTACCAATATTTCGTACATATCGTACATCATTTTCCTTACAAAATCATACAAAGCATTGTTACCCAATTTGGTAAAACAAACGATCGATAGAAATTTACTTGATTTGGCAATTTTGGGAAATCGACTTAATCACTTATAAAATTGTGTACGGAAGCCTCCAAAAATGAATCTATAATTTTTACTGAGTACAATATCGTACCATCTTAACACTATAATATTTGGGATTGTACATTGTAGGCATTGAGGACCATACAAGGAGATTACAAGTTCGTACAAGGGTAGTTGAGTGGACATGCGACCGTACGATTTGACAAGTGATAATTTCTAGCTCTGAAAATTACCTCCCCATAGGGAATACTCTACCACTGTGCTATAGGCATTAGAGGAATAATAATGTGATCCTATAGAAAATAAATTAGAAAATAATGAATATGTTTTCAAAGGTAAACAAATAGAGGAAGAATTAGAGAATGGAGAAGTTTATCTTAAGGGAGAGCTTATTCATACCCTTGATGCATTAAGGGAGGTAAGAAAGCAAAAATCCAAATTTAAGCTTCAGTTTCAAGAATTTAATGAAGAGAAATGAAATCTTATAGAGGATCTAAATAAGTCAATAGCTAAGACAAGGATATTCAAAGAGAAGTTAGAAGTAAAGTTTTTATAATGTGAAAGGTTAGAGCATGACGTAGCTTCACTAAGGAAGGAAGTAAAAGAGTCTAACGATAGGTTACACAAGTTTGGTTAAAGATCAAAATTTGTAGATAAGATGATCAAGGTGCAAAGACGGTCAAAAAACAAGACAGGTCTTGGTTTTGAACAGGTACAAAATAAATAAGGAGAGGAGTCAACCTCAAGTTCTAAATAAGAAGAAAATTTAGAAGAAGAGAGTGTAAGAGAGAGTGAGACTTTTGAGGATGAGTTGGACAATAGAAAGTTCAACAAGAAAAGGAACAATGCACAAATAAGGAACAAAAACAACATTGCCATTCTCCCTTAACTTTTTTTACAATGAGTAGGGAGTCACCATAAATGTCCAAGTACCTAATGTGCATTGATATTGCATGTTTTAAGCCAAGCATAAGAGCTTCATACTCAAAATTATTATTGGTAAAAGGAAATCCTAATTTGAAATAAAAGGGGAGTGTCTCCCCTTACAGTGTGAAAAATACTATACCTACACCTCCTCCATGTTCATAGTGAGAGCCATCAAAAAAGAGGTTTAAGTCAGTGGTTGATTCTGGTTCCACAAATTCTTTAGCTTCAGTAGTATGAAATACGAAATCATTAGAAAGATGAATAATTAATGGGAATAACTTGGTAAAGGGGCATCAACCAATTGATCAGAAATGACTTGGCCTTTGATGGATTTTTGACTAATGATTTTGATATCGAAATCCATGAGTAGCATTATCCATTTGGTCATTTGACTATTGTGGTAGCTCTTACCCATCATGTAGCGAAGTGGGTTATCATGGACAACTACATAGGTAGTATGGTTAATCATGTAATGTCACAACTTCTAGGTGTAAAATACAACTGCAAGGTAAATTTTCTCCATGTAAGCATACCATGTCTCATAATCAATCAATGTATGACTAATATAGTATATGGCTTGTTCTTGGTCCATTTCATTCTTTTGAGCAAGGAGTGTTCCCAATGTGACATTAGTAGTGGAAATGTATATATGGAGGGAGCAATCTTGATGAGGTGGTATTAGAATGGGTGGAGATGTCAAATATGATTTTATGGCATCAAATATAGCTTGAAATTTATCGTCCCATTTGAAAGGGACCCCCTTTTTGAGAATATGATTGAATGACTGACACTTATTGGAAATTTGGGCTGTAAATCACCGTATGGATTGAATCCTTCCTTGCAAGCTATGTAAATACTTAATATTTGTAGGGGGAGGCATGTAAATGATAGCTTGGACCTTTTGAAGATCAAATTTAATGTGTATTTGTGAAATGATAAAACCCAATATTTTACCAGTGGTAACACCAAAGATACATTTTTTTGGATTTAACTGGACATTATGTTCCATAAGGTGATCAAATATTTGGCGAAGGTCTTCGATATGTTGACCACAAATTTTGGATTTTGCAATAAGATCATTGATGTAGTCCTTGATGGTTTTGTGCATAATTTCATGGAAAATGTAGGTCATGGCGCATTGGTAAGTTGCCCCAACGTTCTTGAGGCCGCAGGGCATGAATTTGTAACAAAAGGTCCCCTAGGGGATCATGAAAGAGGTCTTATGTTGATCATCTGAATTGATACGAATTTAATTGTAACCTAAAAACCATCCATAAGTGATAGTATTTCATGTTTGATTGTGGCATCGACCAATGTATCAATATTAGTGAGTGGAAAATTGTCCTTGGGATAAGCTTTGTTAATATCCTTAAAATCATTGTAAATATGGATACCCTCTTGGATTTTTAATAGGATTCATGTTTGAAACCCACTCAGGGTAATCGATAGGCTATATGAAATCCACATTGAGGAGTTTCTGTAACTCATATTTGACCATAAGAGCAATGGTGGGGTGCATGCGATGCAACTTTTGTCTGATAGGTTTGGCATTATCATACAGAACAAGGTTGTGTACAACTAATGATGACTCTAGGTTTGGCATGTCTATGTAATACCAATAAAACACCTTGATATAATGCCTAAGAAAATTGGAAAAAATGACGCATTCTTTATCATAAATGCTAGCGATGAGGTAGACGATGTGAGGGTGTTTCATAGAATTACCAATATCAACTTTGATAGTGTCCTTGACAAGCATGTGAGAACCATAATGGATTTGGGCAGGTGTAGGGATAAGGTGGAGGTCATCGATGGTATCAAAAAGCTGAAATTCATCACCTAGATAAACATTCGTATGATTAGTCCATGGGATATGAGGTGGAATGAAAGGCAAATGGGCATTGGTGGATCATAGTAATTGAGATGTTGGAAGGTGTTAGGATATCACTATTAAAATAAAGCACACTCATACAAAATACTAAAAAATAAAATACATCAAATAACTCAATAACACTATGCAAAAATGGAACAATCTCACAATAATACAAAATTGTAGGCCTCTTCAAGGGGGAAACCTCCTTCAATATTTAATTAGCTTGAAAAATATGAATTCGTACATGGTTTCATATATTTGAAGAAAAATTCATGTAACCCTATTTAAAGGCTCAAGAGTTGGCTTACATGCAAAATGCCACTCGAGCTAGAATCTCCTACCTAACATCGGTTACAATATTGATACAAATGGTTACATGAGATGGTGCCACTTGGCTAGGTACCTTAATTTCCACATACATTACAAACTATTACAAAATAATATTATAATGGGATGATCCACATTGGGAGTAGATCATTACATAAGTAAATAAGAATTACAAAATGATGTTAATATAGGATCCTAACATGTCCTTCCCCTTCGCAAAGCTTTGTCCTCAAAGCTAAAAATGAGGGAACCGGTGCTAGATATGATGGAGATACTTAAATATAGCATCTTTTGGTTGGAGCCCATGCCACTAAACAAGAACTTTTGTTATGGTACAATTACGAAGAGTGTGGGTGCGATGATCCAACAATTATTCAGGTTCGAGTAATATGGACCCTTCATCATCCAATGCTGGTAATGCTGATTGAAGTTGTACCTATGTGCCCACAATATTTTTGAGAGGGAAATCATGGAAAATAGGATGGATCATGGAGGTGAGCAGAAGAGCCAATTTGTAAGCAATTGAACTAATCCGTTGTAGAACTTGGTAGGGTCCATAGTATTTTATAGCAAGTTTCTAAAACTTGTAGAGTTGTAGAGATGATTGTTTATACGGATGCAAGCGAAGGAAGACCATATCACACACATCAAAGCTATGCGTAGAACGATGTTGGTCAGCCCAGGGTTATGCATAAGGGGTTGGCTCAAAATGTACTTGTAAAAAAATGACGAATCCTAATCAAAATCAAGGTGAATCATGAATAATCCTAAGCAAATCAAATCAAGCATCTTCATACTAAAATTTAGGGTATTTAAAGCCCTAAAATGTAATGTCATATTTGGGGCTACTTTATACCTATTAAATCATCTTATAACTTCACACAAACACCACCATTATATCAGGATTGAAAAGATCTTTCCAATGAGTACAAATATGCCTATGTTTGGATATATATTGTGGCGAATTGACCCTAAGAAACAATTGGTCTTGAAACTTTTAGGTGAATGGGCCAACATCGAGGATACTCATATTCACCAATTTCCAATTTTTTAAATCCTAATATTCACCCAATTTGTGAATATTCACCACTATGCATAACCCTAGGTCAGCCTGTTGTCGCATCTAATTTTGGACCATATCCAAATTCTACTTTAGCTGGTGAAGAACAATGGTATGTTGACTGAGAGTAGTGTTGAATGCCTAGAACTTAGAGCTTCCTGGGATGTATGAATAAGGTGTGAGTGGAAGGCACCCATAAATGACCTATAAAGGGGTGATTTTCATTGTTGTATGATAGGAATTGTTGTACCACCATTCGGACAAAGGAAGCCACTTCACCCAATGAGTAGGATGATTTGATGTAAGGAAACAAAGATAGGTCTCCAAACATTTGTTGACAATATCAGTTTGACCATCCATTTGTAGATGATATGCTGAACTCATTTTGAGCTAATTTCCCTACAACTTAAACAATTCTTGCCAGAAATGACTAGTGAAGGGTCTCGATCGAACATAATGGAGGTGGGCATACCATGAAGGCAAAAAATAAAATCGAGAAATATTTGTGCAACAGTGGAGGTAGTATAAGGATGACCAAGGGAAAAAAAATGAGCATACTTCAAAATGTGATCCAATACCATGAAAATACTAGATTTATCACCAAATTTAGGTAACCCTTCTATAAAATCCATGGAAATATCATTCCAAACCTGATCTGGAATGGGCAAGGGTTGAAGAGTACCTGGAGAATGGATCATTTTACCTTTAATCCATTTATAGGTGTCACAAACTGCTACCAAATCACAGATGCCCTATTTCATACCTTTCCAAAAGAATATGCACTTGAGGTATTCATATGTTTTAAGAAATCATGAATGGCTTGTAGAGGGAGCAGTATGTAGTTCCTTCATGAAAATATCACGGAGTTGGGATGTGCAAAGAAGAATAAGGTATTGGCGATAACGCCAGTCATGGCCATCCCAATTGTAGCTTGGGTATGAAGTAGGATCATCATGGAGCGAGGCCACCAAAGCTTGCAAGTCTACATCCTGAAGTACCTCTTATCGTAAGGAACCCATCCATTAAGGAAAAGATGAGGAAATGACACATAAAATATTGAGGGCCTCAAATTTGTGAGAGAGCATTATCCACAAGATTCTCTTTGTCTTTCTTATAGGTGATATCATAATCATATCCCATGAGTTTAAAAATCCATTTTTATTGTTCCATGGTAGCAATGCATTGTTCCAAGAAGTATTTGAGACTTTGATGATCTATTTTAATGGATAAATAATGCCCAATGAGATATGGTCGCCAATAGGTTATGGCATTTAATATTACCAATATCGCCTTGGAATATGTATATTTTCCCAAGTTACGATCAAAGAGTGCCTTACTAGTGAAATCTAAGGGTCTCCCTTCCTACACCAACACTGCCCCGATGCCACGATCGAAAGCATCACTTTCAAGGACTAAAGGATTGGAAAAATATAGCATGGCTAAAACTAGTGTGGTGGTCATATCATGCTTCAATTCGAGGAAGGCATGGTCAACGGGATATTTCCAAGTAAAATAGTCCTTCTTTAACATGGATGTGAGGGGGGTTATGATTTTACCATAATTATAAATAAATTTGTGGTAGTAACCTGTAAGCCCTAAGAATCCCTAAAGTCCCTTGAGAGTGCAAGGTTTTGGCTAGTCCTAAACTACCTTAATCTTCTTGGGGTTGACCATGATTCCATATTTGGATACAATGTATCCTAGATACTCCACTTTAGTCAAACCAAAGGAACACTTGGACCGCTTAGAAAAAATGTCCTAAACTACCTTAATCTTCTTGGGGTTGACCTTAATTCCATATTTGGAGACAATGTATCCTAGATACTCCACTTTAGTCAGACCAAAGGAACACTTGGACCGCTTAGAAAAAATTTGATGTTGTGCCAACAATTGTAATGTTTGATCCACATGGATAAGGTGTTCTTCCCATGAGCAGTTATAAACCAAGATATCATCAAATAAAACCATGATGAACTTCCATAGGAGAGGGTGAAATATATTGTTCATCAAGCTCTAAAATGTGGAAGGAGCATTTGTTAGACCAAATGGCATTACCATGAACTCATAGTGATCTTCATGAGTACGAAATATAGTTTTGGGAAAATTCTTGTCCTTGAGCCTGATTTGATGGTATCCAAAATGAAGGTCTAACTTGGAGAAGTACATAGCTCCATGTAATTCATCCAACAATTCATCCACTACCGGAATGGGGAATTTATCCTTGATGGTAATTTTATTGAGCTCACGATAGTCTATACACAATTGCCACAAGCCATATTTCTTGAGAACTAGTAAAATTAGAGAAGATTAAGGGCTAGTACTGGGTCGAATGACACCATATTTGAGCAATTCTTATACGATATTTTTGATTTTAGACTTGAGAGTATGAGGAAAATGATACAGTCTTATGTTGGGTGGTGCATTACCTGGTAGTAATGGAATAGCATGGTAATGTGAGCGACGAGGTGGTAGGGTAGTTGGCTCTAAAAAAATGCCATCGTGCTTGGTCATAACAAGTTGCAAATCTTCCAGAATTGGATCCACTATAGAAGTGCTTGGTTGAATTGAAAATATTTATGTAATGACCCCTCGGGATGACTTTTTCAACAACTTCTCCATACGATTGGAACTGATAATTTGGTAAGGGTCTGTTTTGGTACCATGGAGGGTGTGTGTTTGTCCATGTTGTGAAAACTACATCCATAGTTCTACAAATTTCCAGGATATAGTGCCCAAGGTACCCAACCATTGAGCTCCTAACACAATGTCACATCCTCCCAATTGGAGGGTAAACATGTCTTGCTTGATTTCATAATACCCCATATTTATTTTAACATTTCGATATTTACCTTTACATGGTAAAGTGCCTCCATTTGCCACCATGACTTCAAATGAATTACATGTGTGTATATAGAAATTGGCCTACTTAGTAAATCGAGGATCAATAAAGTTGTGTGTACTGCCTGAATCAATAAAAATAGGAAGGCATTAGCCTTTGAAAAAATCCATAGCTTTCATTGTTTGTGGAGTGGTAATCTTGGCAAGAGCATGGACTAAATTTTTTTCCTAAGGTTCTTGGGTTTCCTCTTCTTGTTGAGTTTGTGCTTTAGCTGTGTCACTCTCCTCATCACTATGGTCGTTGCTATCGGGTTCCTCTACATCTATTAAGAACAATCTCTTATTTGCACATCTATGCCCCTTCACAAAATTTTCATCACAATTATAACATAGCCCTTGGATGCGACGTGCATCCATTTCATCTATAGTCAGTTGCTTAGGAGTAGGAGGTTTATTATTAGTATTATTTTGGAATCGAGGAGGAAAGGGAGGTCAAGATTGAGAAAATCATGATGTCCACATTTGATCTGAAGTTTATATTCAACTAATCGAGATAAATTGATATCCTGCATCATGGTTTGGGGTTTAAACATATTGAATTCATCTTGGAGATCATATTTCAACCCACTCATGACATAAAAATCCCTCATTCAAGCCCTTAGTTTTATTTTCTAGCTTCTCAGATTGTGTTTGGTAATCACGGACTGTGGCTATTTATTTCAACTTTTTCAAAGCTCCTGTAAAGTATTCATAGTCACTTGGGCCAAATCAGGTGAGTAGTTGGGACTCAAATTCCTCCCATGATAGATCATGGGTAGTGGGTCATAGCCATGGGAACTAGTGTAAGGCATTAGATTCCAAGTTGAAGAAAGCCATCTGGACCCGATGATATACAAGGACATTATGAAGTGTAAAAAATTGATCAACCTGACATAACCACCCATCGACATCCTTTCCACTAAACTTAGGGAAGTCCAATTTAGGATTTTTGAATGTTGGATCATGATCATAGTGAGTGGTTTCTATTTTCCTTCAACAGTCTTATATTTTTCTTCTGTGACCTCGTTCAGAGTTTTTAGCTTGGTGTTCAGATGTGAGAGTACCTTGCAATTTGATCTCCACATCTGTAAGTTGTTCTACTAAGCAGATTCTAGTGGCATCATGATCCATTTGAAGCTCTTGAATCTCTTCTCTTATGGTGAGGTTTGTAGTGGTCAAGTATTCAAGGGATTTTTGCATGTCGACCAATATTGTGGTAAGTTCTAACTCCTTGTGTTTTCCACAAGTGCCTCTCACCATTGTGGGCCCTCTTTTACTAAGTTACTAAAAATAGATGTTGGGATTTAGGAGTTACTATTTTTAGTAAGGCATCCATAAAAGTGCTTGGGTGTGGTATATCAAAATGATCAACTCAAAAAATAGGTGTAATGAGATATACCCCACAACACTTATTTTAGGTACCCCAGACTCTTTTTTTATTGATGTGTTGACGAGTCTACTGGTGTTTTCAGTTTTTGATTTGGAGTTACGGTTCAAAATTTGGGGTCCGAGATCAACTATATCTGACCTGTAGTCTGCCCCCTAACCACCCTACCACTATCCTGTATCTTCCTATATCACATGTATTGCAATTACTGACACGATTCCTACCACTAATCCTAGGGATTCTCCAAAACTGATAGTACTATTTTTGACACTAAAAATATATAATTTTGGATTGTTATAGAGGGTTGTTACTGTCAACCTGACTATCGTTGTTACTTACCAAAATATTTCTATCACTATCCTAAATATTCTATTTCTGACCATGGGCTATTGCAAGCACTTACAAAATCTATCCTGGTTGTTTGTGAATGCAAGTTTGTTTTCTGTGATAAGGAATCACTTATCTGTATGCTCGCTTTTGGGGTTGTGAATGTAGGTTAGAAAAATATGTATGGTGTTGATTTGTAGGTCAAAGTTGTGTTTTTTAGAACTAGGGTACGCTAAGTAATGGAGTATGTAATACCCATACGTCGTCTATTATACTGTAGTGACAAAAAATAGTGCTCAGACTAATATTTTAGGCCACTATCCAAGGAGGATTTCACACATACCCTTGAGCACACTATCTGCCTCTCTGACAGTACGGGAGGGTGATTTTTCGGGATGTTGTGTCCCATTGACTATGGATAATACAAGGTCAAAAATCTTCCTAATGGATAAAATTTTATTTAAGCCTATATTGTCTTCCGATACACCTGAAGATGTGTGGGAGATCAAGTCCATGTGTGAGTGTTGTCTAAGGCCTGGTTATTGGACCCTGATCGCCCCTCACTTCACTAGATGCTTTATTGGCTATCTAGCTTAGCCAATAATGATAGCTCTTTCACAATATTTTAAAAACCCTGGCATAGGGTTTCTAACCTACATAACTACTAAAAAGAGACTGTATTTTTTTTTCGTATTTTCTAGTTTTTTTGCCAAAAAAAATGGACTGTATTTTTTTTGTATTTTTTAATAAAGGAAAAACAAAAAAGAAAAACACATGGAAAATTATACCTAATAGATGGAATTTATGGCAAAAATTGTCTCATTTGCAGTAAAACTCGCCCATAGAAAGTGCTATGATATCACTTGTTAGGATCTCACTATTAAAATAAAGCACACACAAAATACTGAAAAATAACTCAAATACATCAAATAACTCAATAACACTATGCATATATTAAATTCATAAATGGAACAATCTCACAATAACATAGAATTACAGGACTCTTCGATGGGGTAACCTCCTTCAATATATCATTAGCTTGCAAAAAGATGAATTCGTACATGGCTTCATACACTTTAAAGAAAAACTTCATGCAACCCTACCTAAAGGCTCAAGAGTTGGCTTACATGCAAAATGCCACTCGAGCTAGAATATCCTACCTAACATCGGTTACAATATAAGATACAAATGGTTACATGAGATGGCACCACTTGTCTAGGTATCTTACTTGCCACATACATTACAAATTATTACAAAATAATATTATAATGGGATAACCCACATTGGGAGTGGATCATTACATAAGAATTACAAAATGGTGTTATAATAGGATCCTAACAGAAGGAATTCGGTGGCTGAGGGTATGGAGGAGATATCATCAAAATCAACAAAGTTGGTGACAAGAGGTGGAGTGTAATTGGGATGGTTTGGATATCGAAGCGGAGCGTACAAGTCAACATAAATCATGTTGACAAAGGCATTAGATATGGTGGAGGTAGGTGAGGAATGTGGTGATGAATTAGATGAGGATAGTAATAAATCTGGAAAGGGTTGGTGATGACCTAGGCATAACACCATATGTGGGGAATGGAAATGAGAACATGTGTTGTGATGTGGTGCTATCTTGGGAATATGGAAAATGGAATTATTGGTGGGGGTGAGGAATGTAGATCGACTGATATGGGTGGATCGAGTGATAGGTCAGTGAATTTATGAGCAAGGGCTTCAACCTCTAAAGTAGAGAGGGATTTTGGGGGTGGAGATGGAGGAAAGAACGTGGATGGAATATCGATTGTAGAATGAGGACAAGAATTGTCTATCAAAATATTAAGCTTAAATTCATCATCGAAAAGGACCTTGAGGGGATAAAGATCAATATTATGCAAATCATTCTTGAGGGTATGGATTTTTGGGTATGGTAACCAATTCCTGATCAATCAGTAGTTTTACGTGAGGGAGGATTGATGTGGGTGTGACACCCTTGTTCATATATCCCTAGACCATAACCATCTTAGTTATACATACAAATATAATGCCAAGAAAAATTAGGATTGGACATGTGGTTAAAGTTACCACAAAATCTGGTTTGTGATAGTGGAGGCACTGGAGGTTCTACATATGATTCAAGTCCCCCATATATGAATTTTGCGCAATTTTTAGGTGGACCAAGAGGAACAACAACCAAAATATTTAATGGGACATCAAGGGGTCGACCAAAGTCACAAGTGGACTGGATGGTGGAAGGAATAATCCAATATTTTCTTATGTTATACTCACCAGGACCTGGTGCGGTCATAAATATAGAAACATTAGAAGGGATGGTACATTCAGGTTGAGGGGAGGACCCCTTGGGTAGAAGAGATGATGGTGAAATGGGCGTAGGTGGATTTCGGGTGAAAGGGATGAATTAGGAGGATATGATTGAGCTAGTTGTTCATCAAGTTAAGCGGTATGTTGTGTCCACTCATAACACTTAGTAGGTGTTCCAGTGATGGGATTATTGGCATGGTTGAATTGAGAAGTGGGGATAAAGGTCATGGTTGGTGAACTGGATACTACCCATTTTTGCATAGATTATGGCACAAAGCGGTGGGAATATGGAGGTGGTGTAGAAATAATGGGAGGCTTATTGGATGAGGATGCTAAGGAGGGTGTAGCAAAAAATATGAATGGGATGAGTGGTGTGAAGGATGAAGAGGGGTGATGTGAAAATGTGGGAATAGTTGGGAAACTGGGAGATTGAGGTGGATTTGATGAGGTTGAAACAATATTGCTCATATCAGGTGTGGGATGTGATTGCAAAGATGATAGATAGGTGGCATCTAAAGAAAGGTGTGGGGTGGAAGTGAACTGCATGGATTATAATGGTGGACCTGGTGGAATGGTTATAATGTTACAAAATTTGAATGGGTCACCATCGATGGGGATGATGTGTACTTAGCCATTATAAACATATTTGATATAGTGATGTAGCATGGAGGGGACACACTACATGTCCTTAATCTAGGGGTGTCCCAAAAGGATTTTATACTGCATTTCACCTTTGATAACATGGAAGAGTGTGGAGATAGTTTTAATGCCAACCTTTATAAGAAGTATGATGGTACCAATTATGGGGCGTATATAGCCATCAAAATCTAGAAGGTCCATGGATGGAACGACAATATGGGAGGGAGGAAGGTGTAGGTGTCCAAGGATGATGGTAGAAATAATGCTAATGTAGGAACTGGTGTCATTGAGGACACACTTATAGGTGAAAGTATTGATGGACACTTGAATATGCAATCGGTGATTCACACCCTTACCTAAAAATTTTGAAATTTCGTGGTCATGGAAGCTAATAGAAGGTTGTAGGTATATCTAAACATTGTAAAAAAATTTAGCAACGACATTTGTATCATGATTCTCGCGATCGAGAGAGAAAATGATGGAATCGAGAGCTTCGCAATGAGGTTGGGATTGTTGCAGAAGATCATAAACTGATAACCTTGTAGGGGTGGTGCAAAGTTGATGGGAAATAATATCATAGATGGTTATGACATTCAACAGGAGATGTGGAGGAGTGGGTGGAGGATTTGATGGATTGAAATCAGGTGGAGGCTACGAGGTTGATAGTTTTTGGGATTCAGTAGGATGTAGATAGCGTGGAGTATGGGTTGAAATGTTGGTCATACCCACAAATCCTTGTTGAGATGGACATTTATTTACATGATTGACTTGGCGTGGATCATATTGACGTCGAGTACCCCCATGCTTGGGTAATGGATTATGATATATTCCCAAGTCTTGATTTTTTGGTGGAAGGGGATTAGAAACTTGAATGGTGCCTTGGTCGATAATATCTTGCATGGTTTGGTGAAAAATGTGGCACAAATCAAGATTATGGCCATTTTGACGATGGAAATAATAAAATACCTAAGGATTATGGTCCTGCAGGAGGGGACAATTTGGATCAAGAGTCTGGATGTTAGGCAAAGTGATGAGGCCTCCATCATATAATCAGTGAAATAAGGTGGGCATGGGCTTAGATAGAGGCATCCAATTATGTGGTGGATGAGGAGGGCAGGGATGATGACCTTGGTATGGATTGGATGGGGCTAGAGGGTTGACTTGGTATACATTTTGGGGAGGTCACAATGGTGCGGATTGTGGAAGTTGATATGGTGCGGGTTGAAGTGGTGGGGATGAAGAGGTGAGGAGCACTTGATTGGTCTGAGGTGGTTTTAAAGTGGGTGGTCCATATGGATTGCGATTTATAATTGGATGGATAGGAATGCTTCAGATGGAGCTTTATTTTGCTCATGTGGACCTTGATGTCCTCAATAACTTTGGATTGGGCAATGGCTTCTTCAAATGTTTGATTTTAAATAATTTTTAATGTCTAATATATTTGCTTGTAACAACTCTTAGCAAAAAATTTGACGAGCTTTTAAGATAGGAGAGCAAATGCAAGATCATGAATGACCACTCTTCAATGAGAGACAAAATTGGTAATAGGCTCGTCATCAAACTAGTGTAGATCATAGACATTAGATAAGGTAGTATTGGTTTTGATATTGATCGATAAATGCTCAAGAAAAAATTGGTCAATTATTCAAATGTAAATAAGTTGTGGCGAGGTAAATGGTTGTACCAATCTAATGCTTGTCCCCTAAGAGAAAGTATGAAAGTGTGAAGCATAAGGGGATCACTAGCATGAATTTGGCAACAATAAAAATGATAATTTTTAAGATGCTATCTAGGATCTTCCTTACTTTTGAATTTGTCAAATTTTAGGATCTCAAATCGGTAAGGATATGGATGTATGGAAATAAATGGGTGAATTAGTTCATTGTAAAATTATTCATATGTGGGTTTTTGAGGCCCATAACCCGTTGTGCGCAAATATAATGTACGAATTTGCTCCTGTATGGCTTGAAATTCACTAGAGAGCATTGCGATGGTATTTGGTGGAGCGAGAAATGGGGGTGAAGGTGTAGATGTAGGCAATGATTGTGATGATGCCTATGAATAATCCAAATGTGGTAGATATTGCAGTTGTTGTTCCTCCCACTGATGATAGTAAGAGTTCTATTGTGGATCAGGCACCAACATAGCTTGATATTGTGGGATAGGAACCTAATATGGATGAGGTGACATGTATGAATATTGCACTACAGGTGGTGTTTGTTGCTGATCATAATACCCAGGAATCTATTGGCTAGGAATGGGTTCTTGTTGCTGTAATGCATATTTGAAAGTTGGTTGCACCTAAGTAGTGGTGGTCGATAACCATGTGGGTGGTGAGGTAAAGAAGGTGGGTGATTTATAATATGGGGGAGGGATAGATAAATATGTGATATAAAATAATTGGTTTGATTATGGGGGCACGATTGATGAGAACTAGTGTGGTGCAGATGGAATGGTGAGCAAGGATTTGGGTTGAACCGAATAGCGAGGTGGATTAGATTGATAAGTGGTATTTGACAAGGGAGGTCAAAATGAATGTGGATAAAGTAAGAAAAATAATGAGTAGGACATTTTCAGGGGTCCATATGAATAAAATATAGGATAGCCGATAGGTGTATGGGTAGCAAACTAGGGTGTAAATGGAGGTGGCTACAAAGATGAGGGTACATGTTGTTGATGAAATTGCAATGAGGAATGTGATAAATGTGGTGATGAGAGCTGGTTGTACTAATATGGATGTGAAAATTATTGAGGTGGGAGTGATGAAAGTCGTTAGGAGTTACTGCGATAGCGGGATTTGAGAAGAGGATATGAAAGTAGGTGACATAGAATAAGGAGGCGTAGATATCATACCTACTATATGTATAGTACTAATGACATTAGACATGATTTGGGAAATAACAAAATCAAAATCATATTCCAAAAGTGGATGAGAGGAGTTCTCTAGGAAGAGATGGATGGTATATAGTGAAGGAGGTGGAGTGAACTCATCCGCCACCATAACGGGTATGAGGCGACCAAGAGGGGTATATATGACATACTGGAAATAAGTGTATGGGGAATTGGGAGAGGAGATATCATCCAAAGGAGGGTCTCCTCGAAGGTCTCATTCAAGAGGTGATATGGAGTGAAAGATGCAACATGGGACATAGGACTAGCACTAGGGACTGAGGGCACGGTCAATAGATCTGGTGGAACAATAGAAGTAGTCTTATCAAACTCAGAAGGTGGATTTATGATCTGATAAGTAGAGGCACTCGTGGTCATGACAGTTTTCCAGGTGACCTCGGTGGCATGATGAAGGTCTTCACGTATTTGACCATGTGTAAATGGTATAAGGATGTATTCAGTAGTGTGATAATAGATAAAATATGTGAAATATAGAATCTAGGAATATTTTTGGCTAAGTGGGAGACTTTTTGTTCTCAAAAATATAGGTTCACATGGGGTGGTGCGAACCTCTCTTGAAATCAAAGATTCGCACAGGGTCATGCGAACCACTGAAATCAAAAATAGATGATGGATAAGTGCTTTGGAAGGTGTCTATGTGCTCTATGAGAAATATATGACCTAAAAAATAGGTATGCACGGGGTTGTACAAACCACTCCTACAACCAAATATTTGCATGGGGTTGTGCCAATCACAATAAATAGTGACAGAGGATGGATTTTTGTTGTGGAGATCTTCTATGTGTTGTGTGGAACTGTTTTGTGAGGTTTTGTATCCTGGAATCTAGGTTCGCACGGGATCGTGCAAATGTATCTAAGTGCAGGAAATCCACACTAGGGGGTGCAAACCACCTAAAAATAGATTGTGAAATGCTTTGCGTGGAAGTGAAATTGTGGAACAACTGGTGACTGAGTTATAGCAAGTTTGATGTGATGTTGTAACCACTTTCATGAGACTCAACAATAAGGAAATGCTTTTATTTTGATTTTTTTGTGTGTTTTAATGATATTACTATATCCATCCTAGTAAAAAATCATGGGAATGGGTGAACTCTACTTTGAATCAGGTATATCATAGCATAGAACCTTTTGCAACATCCAAAAGCACACAAAATAGGACTATGTTCTAATGGGCGAGTGATAACCTAGATGGATTTTGGTACATTAAAATGGTATTGAAAGGGGGGAGACTCAAAATGCTCTAATGAGTCAATATACTCTCATGAAAATATGTCACACTATCAATGTGGTGCTATCGACATACCCATACTTTCGCTTAACCCTCACGTTTAAGGCATCCATAGTAACGATCAGCTGCACCCACTAATTATTTTGAAAATCCCTATGGTAAAGGAGCTTTCTAAAACTACCCACTTCGAAGGTACCTTCTAGTGATTAAATCTGGATAACCAACACTCAAAATGGGAAGGACCATATGGGTATTAATGTCGAAACGATCCACTTGGGGGGATACTATGGTTACTAAAATCGGAGGTGAACCAGTGGCGAGTACAACCCAAACCTCACTAAACTTTGGTATTGAATTGGTGATGAAATCCAATTTGGACTAGAGATGAAAACTAATATTTACACCATTTTAAAATAGAACGTGAGTGTATGATGTTTTTTTGTGTGATACTATTTTAGAAGTAAATTATTCTAAATGCCTTTTCAAAAGAAATCTATACTAAGATGCCTTTTTGAAACAAATCTAGTTACTTGCATCATCACAAAAGTAAATTTAGCCTACTGGTTTTTGGAATGAAAATCTAATTAAGTGCTTTTGAAGGGAAACGAAAAAGAAAAGAATCTAGTTAAATGTTTTCCGAATGAAATCTAATTAATTGTGCTTTTGGAAAGTAAAAGTCTAACTAGATGTTTTTCAAAGGGAATCTAATTAGATGCTTTGTAAGGGAAATGACATGAAGGGAAATGACAAGAATAAAAATGAAGCTAGAAAATAAGGGAAACCTATCTAAGACAAAAAATTAAATGCGATTTGTGGAATGCAAGCCCAATAGGAAGGGTTAGCCTCAAAATGAGGGAAAATCATAAATTTCACACAATACCTGCTTCCAAGTGCATGTAAAACCTTCTAATTCATCTTTTTCTCTGAAGCTATGTGTATTTTGGATTTTCACACACCAGGGTGTGAACGTATCACTAGTAATAGGTTCGCACGGGGTCATACGAATTTGGGTTAGAATATTGGGCTAAATAGGTTTTGGGGTCTTGGTAATGATTTTGAAGCTCCTTGAGGGTTCTAGAATAGGTACCCGCACAAAAAATCCCAAAAGTCAATTTTGAACGCGATAAGATAGCAAAAACTCTAGGATATTTTATATGTACTTGGAGAAAGCAAATTATAGGAAAATAAGGTAACTATTTCTGCATAAAAATACAAGGATGCTTTAACCTTGCATACACCATGGCGAGATATGATTGGTGGTATAGGTGTGGGGGCACGCAATCCCTGGGAACATGAGGCTCTTAACCTCCCCTAACTTACCTTACCGATGGTTGTGGGTGTCTGAAACCAATACCTATGCTTCAAGTATCAATTTTGAGGTAGATTGGGGAATTAACACACCCAACTGTGTACTCTCTATCCTCTTTAGAGGCTTGTCATTGCACCCAAAAACCTTCTATGGTTTGGCCTGATATGGATTTTAGGGCATTTTGGTTTGGAGTTTCTTCAAATATGACAATTACCTGCCATACAGAAATAGGAAACAATTTTTTTTAGAATATGATTAAGCTAGTGTTTGGTGGGCTCCCATCGAGTGTGCCAGAATGAAACCAACAAAAATGATTCTATAATTCTCATTCAAAATCATAGGATCCACTACTTTTTGCTATTAAAATGATAAAAGGGTTACATATTGATATCCTTTTTACAAATTTTTCCTTGAAGGCTACAATGGGGTCTTCCCTAAGGAAGCCCTTTCAAGTGGATGCAAAGGTAGTAGGATCTATCTTATTTGTGTTCCTCAGTGCAGGTGGGCTTCTTGCTCATGTGCCACTATTGGTTGGATATATTCTATGTACCTATTGTACCTACAAAATCTTGTTAGTGTATTAAGGGGTTTGCCTCAGTCAAAAGCCATGGTTATGAAGACAAAAAGACTCTTAAAAAATCTTAAAACATGATAAAAACTAATAAAAATAGCACAAAACACTAAATTAGGCCATACTTACTCGATATGGTGATTCTGGTGTTTTTAGGATAGGTTCACATAAGGTCGTTTGAATCAGGTGTGAGCCGGGAGGTTCATACGGGGTCGTACAAAACTGTCTTTTTCACACCAAGTTTGCAAGATGGGTTTCTTGGTTGTCCTAGAGAAGCTGATTCTTTGATTTTTGGTGGTTCACCTTCAAAAATTGTATATTTTAGTGTTGTTGACCTCTCTCAATCACAAGGAATGTCAAGAAAACAACTAACTACTATTGCAATATGTATGTGATGGAGTGTGATGGATGCAGGATGAGTGTAATGGTTGTAGTGATTTCGAAAGAGTTCCAGTAATAAAAAGTGGATTGTTATCAAAATGGTGGAAATTACATTTTATTTATAGACTTTTCCAAGGTGAGAGGGAGGGTAAGAGGTGTCCCCTGTGAGGTGTCAATGGTGAAGTGTCCACCTAAGAGGTGTACTCTGAGGTATCCTAGTTCATAAATGAGTTTGGGTGAGAGAATCCCTCACCCATCCACAAATAATAATGACTTTGCCAAAAATATCCATTTGGCATTTATGAAGACCTTTTTGAAAATATCTTGCTTCTTTTGTGCAAAAATTTCCATCTTTCATTTATGACCCAAGGGAATGTGAGGTGGAGAAATATATGGGTAAGAGGTAAGGCTGGGATAGGTTAGAATAGGTGAGGTGGAAGGCTAGGCTAGTCAAAGTAGACTAGGTAAGGTGAAAGGCTTAAAATCAAATAGAGATTAGATCTAATTAAGCATGTGATTAGCCTTGAAGCATATTTTGACCAAAATATTGACTTTTTGAACATAAAGTGCTTTTTGACCATGGTGAGGAATTCAACCTTGATTGAGTTGTGAATGAGGTAACATGAGGACCTAGGGTCAAATTTAGGAATGGGCTTAGCTAGCCCAAAGGGGCTAAGGATTATGAATAGTGTATTTGATACATTAATAGGGTTTTTATTCAATTTATGCAACTTTCAAAGGTTTTGTAAATTTATTGACCACGGAGATGAGGAGAGGGACAATGTGCAAATTTTGGGTGTCTATAGTAGAAACCCTCTTCTTGTAGAGAATTATTTTACCCATTGTTACCTATCCAATGATTACTCATTTCCCAAGAAAATCCTATCTAGTATAGGATATAGGTAGATGTTTGAGGCCATGATAGAAATGTATTCAAGAGCCTTTAGAAGTTGTGATTTGGTCTGGGAGATGTATCGTAGGCTACATCCCTAATAAAATCCAACCTTTACCCCTCGATAATGATGATCACCTTGTTACTTATGTTGAATATTTATATCATGAAGGCTTGGAGTGGAGTGATGAAGTTGAGGGCCATCCTTATCCCTCAAATATGTTTTTTTGCAATATGGTAACTTATGATCATCTTGAGTTTAGTAAGACCCCAGAGGAGTATGCTAGAGAAGATATCCTTAGTGATAAGAATCATGAGGATGTCCTCTAGAATATCTTCTTCTTTGACGGGTCAATCCCTTGCATACCACATGACAAGTTTTCTAGCTATCAAAGGACCTTATTCCTCTATCTCATGGAGACCTAGAAAAGTTGGGAATCTCTCCTCCTTTCATAAAAAATGATGGCATAGTCAAAATTTGAAATGACTTTCATGCAACAACTCCTGAAGAATATGTTGTGGATGATCCTCTTTATGATATGAGTCATGAATATATCCTCCATCATAGCCCTTTCTTTGATGGGTCAGTTCCTTGCACTACTATCCTTTTTTTCAATATAGGCAACACAATCAAAGTTTGTGTCAACTTTAAGAACTTAAATAACTATAAGTATTAAAAAAAACAACAATAATCAAACAAAAATGTTATGCATGACTTTGCATTCTCATTTAGCTTAGTTTACATATTGCATCCATTTTTCTTGATTTATACTACATGACTACCTGTCATATGTTGAATTTTTTGTCTAAAAATTTGTTCCACTTGTATTTTGCTTGTCATACAATTGCATTTTTTCTTGTTCATACTTGCATGACTGCTTTATCATATAGATTCTTGGGTATTTTGCAACAATGGCAAGTGATGACACCTAGTTGGGTCATAGCTCACATGTATTACAATCATGCTAGGGATCTAATGCCTAGAAAATTCCAAATGTAGGACCCATATCAGTGCATTTTCATCATTGCATTCACCCATCCAACCTTCTCTTCTTCTTCTTTCTTCCTCTCTTATATTCCTTGACCTTAAAATTTTTTATTGCTTCTATCTCTCTAAGTGAAAGGATATAGTTCTTCCTTTGTATATTCTTTTCCTTTGCATGTTTTCCTTTCTTCCTTTCATCAAGACAAGGACATATGTTCTTCTTGTATCTACTCATTCTTTGCTTTCACACTTCTTCCTTATTGATTTTCAATGAATAAGCAATCCTCATGGGTATGGTAAATACCACATGGCTATCACTTAACCATTAAAACTTTTATTCTCTATTCTCTATCACTATCTTGCGCACACCTCTTAACCATTAAAACTTTTATTCTCTATTCCTCATTTTCTTCCTCTATTTTATTTCTTCTAGCATACGCACAACTCACCTCTTCTCCATTGGCTTTTTCCATACACCTTCTTGAACACATCACACCCCTATCGAGTAGTACTCATTGGTACATAACTCAGTTCTTCTTCCCATATGGGATAGCTTCATGGCCCCACGTGAGAGGAAACCTCAATATTGATCATTTGCAAGCATACATCCTAGTGGGAATCTACTTTTCCCTAGCCATATTAGTGAGCACTACACCCATAGCAGGTAATCGCTCCACATTAATCCATATTTTTGTGATAATAACACCCTTATGAGATAGATTCATTGCCACATGCAAGGGGTAGTTTCCATATCGATCATTTACGAGCATACATCCTTACAGTATTTCACTCCGTTTTCTCTTCTTTTGATTTTTTCTTGTTGACCTTTGGAGATTTTGTCTTCATCTATTTCTTCTTTTGCATCACTTTTTTTCTTCTTATTTTTGTCCCTTTATTCTTTCCATCCATTCATCTATGCATTTCATGTTGCATTTCATTTAGGTTTGCATTTAGATGTTTACATTTAGTTAGATTCATGTCATTCATTCATTTAGTTGCATTCATCCATTCATTGCACTCATTATGTTTGTCATTTCCATGCATAACAAATCACTTAACAAAAATTAACATAATGCACACATATTTTCACACCATAACATAATAAAAACAACATGATATTAATTACTAGTAGGGAATACATATCAGCTAGGTCGGTGCACCACAATCCAAGCCTTACACACTTGACCCTCCCTAGGGATGCATGCCATAATCTAAAATTGGTATATCCCTTGATCCCAGCCATAGATCTATGAGACTATATCCTTAACTCCACCTATTGGTGGTGGTCCTGGAAGGGATATGTTTATGGACTATGTAGTTATATGTTATCGAGACCATAATCAACTCTATGATTGAAGGGAGGTTGGTGGAAGCACCCTCTAATCCATTGGTACTACCTAGAAATATAAAGCCTGGTAAAATGTCTCCCTATGTATCGTTACATCCTACCTCTCCTCTGTACTCTATAGCTACTCCTATAAAAGGTAAATCCCCTCGTTTGGATAACTACTCATCACAACAACCATCCCATTAGCCCAGGACAATTAACGTTGTTGCTCTAGTCAGCCCATCTCCCCTCTGATGTAGCTTGCCTTGGCCCTCATTACATATCGCTCTACCATGACCTAGCCCAAATATACATGGAGAATGTCTATCTCCCCTTGCATGGCATCTACCTTATCTAGTAGTCCATCTACTTCCCTTGCTGGGTCTCCTTGACCCATGGTCCTGTTCGATCCTGCCTATGCTGATGTGGAGACACCTATGGCTTTACTCCTCACATTTGACCCAAAGAGAGTGATGGTGGTCCTTGTCTCTATAACCACTTCTACCTTGACCTATATCCTTACCTACCTAAGAGGTTGTGGCATCTTCTCTCATTTCTCTATTATGCATTGGTTTACCTCTCAAAGCCCCAACTACACTGATCCATCCATCACTTGGTGCCTTTGCATTGACACTGGTGGGGATATCCTTGGGGACATAATACCCCTATACCATCTCCTATATTTGAGGGCTACCCCAACATCATCCACTCCTAGATCAACATAGATGAGATCATCCAGGTCCTCCTCCATGAATCTAGCAATATCAGGTTCCCTTTCTATCCCTAATGGATCTTGTCTCACCCTCCTGTACTAGTAATCCCTCATGTAGTATATCTCTTGGATATCCCCTTTCTGATGGTACTATAGCTCATCTATAACCCATATCCCCATTGGTAGAATACCTGCCTATGATCTCTATGTACACTCTAGGTCTCGAGACCACTTGTATCTTGTTGGTCACTCTAGGTCAAGTAGTGGCCCTGGTAGTGCATTTGGCCTCATAATTTCTATGTGCTCCAATCACCACAACTAGAGCACAATCATGCATACCAATATTGTATGTCATTTGTTCATGATATTGTATAACATCCTATACAAATAGGCCAACACATACGGTCCCTATGTGAACTTTAATGGCTAGTCTTGCATCTTTGTCACTACTCCTGCAAGCGCCCATGGAAGGTGTTACTGACTCATGTAGCACACTAGGAATCCTACCACCACTCCATAGAGCACGATCGTCAGTGCCCCAATCCAGTTTTATTGCGACATGTCATCAACATGGAATTTTCTCTTATGGATCTTATATGATAGGTCACCCATCAATATTTGTGCTACCATTTGAGGCACTTATACCTTGTAAACGATCCTCCCCTGATGGGGATCCTTAAATATGTAAAAAAATCATTAAAAAAAAGTTAAAAATGAATTAAAATCTACATTCTAGTTGGGATTTTGGTTCTTAGCCATGCTTGATCTACTGCTACACCAACCTCACCTCTTGCAACTATCACTCAATGTGTCGAAAATTTCATTCTATTATTTTTTCCAGATTTCTCTGTTGTTTTATCGTGTGGTGAATATGAATTAGGGTTTTCATACCTTTTGCTTTTTATTCCTCATTTATTTTTCTCTCTCCTCTTTATCCTTTTTGTGTAATTTCATCATTTGCTACTCTCTTTCTTCTAGATATGTCATTTTGAGTTTCCTTAGGAATTTTACATTCATTCTGAAACTCAAGGGGGCACCCTAGATTGAGAGGTATTTATGTTCCTAATGACTTGATTTCTATGTAAAATATTCAAAGTGTCTGGAATGACACCATTTTTGCACCACCCCTTTCTTCTAAATCAATCACCCTTTTCCTTTGCATTTATCATTCTCTTCACCCATAGGTATCTACATATTTATTTGATGCATTTATTAGGTCATAAATGCATCAAAGAGGGGGTAAAATGTAGACACAAAAAATTGACCCACCCAAATGAGTCATTTTTCCTTAGGTTCCTTTAGGAGGCTTTGGCCCTTTTTCTTTGTGTGTGTTTTACCTTAATTTTATTAACCTTGATCGAATCTGCACTTGGTAAATTAAGGGACGCTGATTCAATTTTTTTTGGATTTTTCTTGAAAAACCTAAATTTTTAGTTGACCTTTTGGAGTTTTGCCTTAATCAAGGTTAATTGTTTTCCACATTTTAGAACTCCAAACCCTCTATAAATAAAGGGATTAGATCCCATTTTTATCCTCAGTAATCAAGCTATCAATCTAAGAAAGTTTATGTGAAATAATAAATCTTCTTGACTTCTTGTGCAATATTCTGGTGCTCTTGGTGCTTTGGTGTTTTGTTGTTGGTGTGCTTATTGTGATCTACAAGTGTAGAAAGCCTTGATGACAACTTATCTTCTTGAAGTAGGAGAGGTCTTCCATATTTTCTCTTGCTTCTTTCGCAAGATCACCAAGTTGTTTCTTTGCATTCATTAGTTCATTTATTCATCTTATTTCATGTTTTGTTGCATTATTGGTTTTTGCTTTGGGTTTTAGAACCCTCTGTGCAAATCCGCACCTCATCTACTATAGGACACAAATTCGATAAAAAATCTATCTTTGCCTATTGGGCGCTCTCTGTTCATTTTCTTTATGTTACTGAATGCACACTTGATAATTTATAGGACATGAATTTGGTCTAGTTGTATTTTGGGGTGGTTATTCATCCTAAATCCTAGGGTTTCATTTTTTGTGCCTCTTGCATATTTTTCATCTCTGTTTGCATCTTGTTATGATTTTTATCATTATTTTTTACTTGCATTTCATATTGCATTAGCTTGGGGGCAATTACTTGTTTCCAAATCCTAGGTTTCAAAGATACATTATTTTTCAAGCATTGTGCCCATTTTATTTGCATGTCATTTACTATTCCATGCTATCAAATTTCATTGTGTTTGTTCCAAATATAAAAGATCATTTCATTTCAAATAGTTAGCTAAAAATTCCAAGGGAGCTTGATTGTTGCTTCTCCAAGCCTAGTCTTGCAGTGGCTTAAGAAGGCCCCCAAATGTTGACCATATTTTCTAGGGTTTTATGAAGTTGTTTTGCAGATTTTAAGTTGTTGGATATACTAGATGTAAGATAAATATTGGATCAGATAAGTGCCCTACGTAAATATTTTAGGTTGTGTGTTTTTTGCTTTTATTATCCTTGTTCAAAATCTAGGTCATAAGTAAAAGGTAAAAATATTTGATTGCTTTCTAGGCATTTAAAAAAAAAGATATATATTTTTGCGTCTAGGGTTTAATCATGTTTTTGCATCCCCTTTGTCCCTTGCTCAAAGAAAAATATTTCATTTCTTGCAACATAGGATTAGATATCATTGAATTAAAGAATCATATTAGGGTTAGTCGTTGTCTTCTTTCATCTTGTGTGTTTTACATTTTTCTTTCAATTCCATAGTTTAGTTTAGAAAGTCAAAACATAGGTGTTTGCTTAAATCACACACTAAAAACTTCCGCCCTAGACTTGGAGAGAGTCCTAAAACCATTCCTGGTGAACCCTTTCCTTGTTTCAAGTGTAGAGAATATAACACACCGCTACGATCACATTATCTCCTAGCTAATCCATTAGAGAATCGTACGCGGTAGGGTAGTTTTCCCCCTCTACATTTGCAAATCTAAGAGTTGTAGTGATGCAAGAACTAGATAATTATGAATGGTACACCTTGAAAAGTGAGGTTTGGGTGTTCCAAAGTGATGAGGTCTTTAAAATCATTCATAAGATAGTATAGTGATGACACCTTTATTGGTGAAGATCAAGTGATCATGGTCATTTTTGGGTGAGTGGTAATGGCCTTATTTAGCCTATGGAGATGTGGTAACTAATCACTAAGACATTACACTAAAATAATCCTACATAGATTGAATTATTTAGGGTGAAGGAAAATGTGTCTTCATTTAAGGATAATCCCTATGTTATGGTCAACATGTCATATATGATGAGGGTATAGGAAAGGTTGGGGCACCACTATTTATGCCCTTTCTAAACGATGAGGTTTAGAAATGTGAACCCCAAAAATATGAGATGTTGACCATTCTTATCCACTTAAGTATCATTTATAGGGACAATAAACTCAAAATATGGTTATCTCTTATATTACTAAAAAAATATTGGGTCTTCTCTATGAGTTATTCCTTGTGATTATTAAAAAATAAAAAATAAAAAATATAGCTCTCCCTTGGGTCACGTTTTTTTGGGTTATTACAATGGCAAAACAACAAAATATCCAAACACACTCTTGATAGTCATGATCTACTGTCAAAATATCCTAGTAGCCAAAAGCTTCATTGATTGACACTTGTACCAATGCAGATAGGCCAATAGTGGAGCAACCTAAAATAAAACACACTTGTCAAATCCTATGGATTAGATGAAGACACATAAGGTGCCACTCTCTTAGATGAAATTATAACAATTCACATCAATGTTATGACACCAATACAATTTCAACATAATGGGTTAGAAGAGGATGCACATATGTTGCACCAACCTGATAGACCTGCAATCCATTTTGAGAGGGATGATGCTAAGATAACTATATGCAAATGTAAATCTATAAATACTTGAATGGACCCATTCAAATGGTTGTCTCTTTAACTTTTATAATCGCACAATTATATGATTGAATGTTAAACACCCCTTATGAAAGTTGAAGTGTTGTTTGGCCTCTATCAAATATTGTTATGGAATATGTATGTATGATTTACTCATTAAGAATTTCTATAAAATTTGAATGAATGGTCTATTTTGTTAAGAGTTTTTTTGCTATATGAATTTCTGACTGGATTACTATTATTTCAACTCTAAGAATACTTATATGTGTGCACTTAATTAATTAATGTTTTTTAACATTTGATGATATCTGGTCTATTAGCTATTTTAGTCTAATAAAAGGAACAAGACTCATGCATTTGTGTCTTTTGATGTAGTTTAATCTTGGTCATTTTAAGTCCTAGCTTCTAACCTTACACACTTATTATTTTAGTCTACAACCCCCTTTGTTAGTTTAGCTAGAACCAAAGAAACCGACCTACTTTGGATGCTAATTCAGAAATTGTTTTGGGTCTTTCAATCTTGGCAAAGATCTTGAGGGTGCAACTCATCCACTTGGGAAAATTTTGGACCAACATGTTTTAAAATGTATTACAAGAATTTTATCTCTCATGCATAGACATTTATACTTTTGATAGTTTAACCCTAGAACCAAGGTGCCAAGAAGTTTTCCATGGTATAAAAACTATAGAAAATGGTTCACCAATATGTTGATGTCTTTAATTTCCCAAGGGATTTCTACTACACTACTCAATGAAACATCATATCAACCTAATCCTAGGATTAAGTGTTCCTAATATACCATTGTTAAATTTAGAAGAATAATGAGATATGATGTTAGGTACAAGAAATGATCAACCAAGGAAGAATTTAACTGAGCTTATTACCATACAATAGTCTTAGCATCCTAGTGTCAAAGAAGGATGGTACAAGGTGCCTATGAATCAACTATCAGGTGTTCAACAATATCACTATCAAGAATTGATATCTTTATCATGAAATAATAAATTATTGTACTAGCTTCAAGTGTCATTATACTTCACCATGATTGACCTCACATCACTACCATATCCATTAACTCTTGGGTAGGATTGTATACGTGGTTGATTATGCCCTTAAACTTGATCAATGTCCTGACCACATTCATATGCTTGATTAATGATATTTTGTGCTCATTCACTTAATAATTTATGATTATGTACCTTGGTGGCCTCCTCATGTTCAACATGAAATGGAAAGAATATCATTATCTTGTGTATTAAGCCTTGAACACCTTGCACCAATATAAACATGAGGTTAATGTGGGTAAGCATACCTTTAATGTAACAAAGCTCTCTTATGGAAGCTACATGATCAACCAAAAAGGAGTTCACATTGACCTAGAGAAGATTCACATCATTTGGGAATGACTAACAACCAATAACTTGATGGATCTTACGATATTTCTTGACCTCGCCAATTTTTATTGTAAGCTCATCCTAGGGTTCTCTCATATTGCATGGCAATTGTACTTGATCATGAATAGAAAGGTAAAGTTATACAAGACTTTATAACAACTAAAGGTATTCAATGAGCTAATAATCTACTTAAATTTTACATTAGTATTAGTCATACCAAACATCACATAGTCATTCTAGCTAGATATTAATGCTTCTATGTATACACTAGTGCCATTGTGATTCAAAATGGGCATCCAAAGGTTTACCATTTATATACACTCCTTGACATAACTTATTGCTACTTCATTTATGAGAAGAAGTTGTACATTATAATTCAAGCTATAATATAATGGCACCATTACATTATGAATAATGAAATCGTAATCCATTCATATTATAAGCCTCTATAATTCCTTTATTCATTGAGCAAAATATATAATAAAACGTATATGAGAGAAATAATATATCTCAAGCAATTTTATCTTATGATCAAATATCATGGAAAAAAGAAAAACTAACCAGCAAATTAATTAAGTTACCCATAAATACATATATTAACGATGGATAATAAATTAAAATATTATAATATCATTTCTTAAAAAAATATTATATTTATATTTAAAAAATTACAAATATTAATTAAAATTTTAATAAAAGTAAAATAATTACCTTTTTATATTCAACATATCAATCATTTTCACCACATCGTGATAACCTTCTTCAATGTTAAGCTGGCCAACCCCACCACGCTTCCAAATACTCGTTAACCTCGTTATGTACATGACATGCGAGGAATAAAGTTATAATAATGGCCCTCCAAACTAATGGACAGGAAAAACAGTAACATTGTGTATAGGAAGAATAATAATGGTATATATTTATGGACTAATATGATTTTTTATTTTTTTAATATAATATTAGAATTTAATGTAAAAATAATGTATATTAAATTTATATTTAAATTATGAATATTAAGATATTTTTAAATTTAATTTATTAAAAATAAAATATTAATTATTTATAATATAACATTTAGAAGAGAAACTATTAGGTGGAGACGGAGGAGGGTGCTTTTTAGAAGGCGGACAGAAGTTTGAGTCCAGCGAAGGCGGTAATTGTTTTTGGTGAGACTGGGATCAGCTCGAGTCATGGGCATGGTTTTAGTGATAGTCTAGCGGGAAGACTAGAGGCCACATGTATCGGGGTGGGTCCTCTTCTTCTTCTTTCGAATCCTCCTTTTACTTTCTCGTAAGGAGGTCCCGATTTTATCTTATGCTAAAATGGTAAAAAAAATACATGCTTGAGTTTTAGTTTCAATAATTCTTATGTTAACTCAATAATTCTTATGTTGTCCACTCAAGTAAGGCAAATTGAGTGTTCCTTTAGAGCTTATGGCCTCAATTGTTTCTCAAGATGCTTTCTTCCTTGTTGGGAAATTTATTGGTTCGAGGTCAAATATAGAATCAAAGAAATAAGCCTTCTTCAAGTGAAAGCCTTAAGGTTATATGGATTTAGTGGTGATTCTCAAAGTTTTTTTTCATCAAATTAAACAATGCTGAAGATTTTACTATGGTTCTTTGGCCATGACAACCTATTTCTAAGGAAATGGAGATTGAATTTTGAACCAAACTACCAAAACATCAATTTGGCCCTAATTTGGGTCAAGCTTCCTAGACTTTCGATTCAGTTTTGGCATGAAGATATCCCTAGAGGAACCAATAACAAAAAACATAAAAAAAACATAAAAAAAACAAAACAAAACAACAAAAACACAAGAACAACAAAAAACAACACAAAGAACACAAAAACAAAACAAAACAAAACAAAAGAACCCACCCACCTTAAAAAACTAAAAAAAAAAATTGAACAAAACAATGACCTATCTAGACCAGAAGACTATTAAGGCAAGAATCAACATAGGAAACAAAATAAAGAATAGAATGATCTGGGGAACTAAAAAAAACTGAATGAACCAAAGAGAAGCAAAAAAAAAAAAAAAAAACTAGGTACCTTCAGAACTGGAGCCATCCAAAGAAATGATAGAAAGAAGAGCTTCCCTAATTTGAGAAGCCCACCATATAGGAGGGTGGCCACAACAAGTAAGATCACCTTTGTCCAAAGCCCAATTAGCTAAAGCATCAACACTCTTGTTTTGATCTCTGACCACATGATTGTAATCAACTTTTAAAAATCCCATCTAGATTAACTAAATCTTCTCAATAATTTTTTTATTCTCCAATCCACCTTATGATTCTTAGAAGGAGTCTTCAAGAGATTAATCATAAGTTGAGAGTTAGACTCAACTAACAACTTTTCCTATCCAACCTTAGTAGCCTCCCGAAGGCCTCTGAGGATACCATACCCCTCAACAAGGTTATTGGAAAGAATACCCAAATTCTCAAGAAAAGTAAAAACCAGGGAGCCATCCGAAAGTCTACCAATTCCTCCCACACTGGCTTTTCTAGGGTTCCCTCTAGAGGCTCCATCAGTATTGACTTTTCCAAAATCCTTAGGAGGAGGTTGCCAATTTCTAGTCCTATCCATCTTACTAATACTCACATTCCCTTAAGATGGTTGCCCTTAGAATATTAATCTTCAATCTTTGCATCACTTGATCCCATATTTGGTGGGAGTTTTGGGGGTGATTAAAGAGTTGATGGACTGATTCAACTAAGTTGGCTATGGTCTTTTGCCAAATATAGTGAATATCCTTCCTATCTTGATTAAAAATCCAGTTGTTCCTTTCATTCCAAAGAAGAATGGTATAACCCATCCAAACTAACTGCCTAATAAAATGATCAACACCCTCTTGATTAGGCCAATCCCTCCAAAGTTGTTCAAAAGTAAAAAAATTGGACCATTGTAAGCCAAGTAAAGTGGCAATTCTCCTCCATAGCTCACCAGTACGCACCCTACAATGCAATAAAAGCCAATTAAAGAACCTCACCTTAGGCCAGAGCTTTTGAGCCCACAATCAAGAAAATATCTCAGAAGAATGGTTGGGATAATTATGGCATAAGGTCAAATAACCTTGAGCAACTAAATACTCACCCTTAGTAGTGTTGTTCCATCCAAAACAATCTTTTTCATGGGACCAACAGAGGGATCTCATATGAAGGATTCCTTGGATATCATGTCTTTGCCTTTCTGGGATTTGAATAGGCCAGTCCTCAAAAGGGATCCAATATCTACAAACATTTGAATTACTAGTATGGTATCGACAGTAATTAGCCACCTTTATCCAATTATCTCGGTGAAGCTCCTCCATCCAAGGCCTCCAATCGAGAAACTGAGTTATCAAAGGCTTGTGAACATCCCAAGAATCTATCCAAAAATTTACATGTTGACCATTATGAATGATCCAAAATAATTTTTTCTTTATCAAATCCTCACCAATATTAAGAACTGCTAAAATGGGAGAACTTTTGGTAGGAAGTTGATAGTGAACAAGGTCTTCAAGACTTTTGTTCTCAGCATATTTAGCATGGAGATTATTGGCCCAAAGAGCATTGGGGTTATGCAACATCCTCCAATATAATTTATCAGCTAAAGCTTTGTTGTTATTAATTGAAGACTAGAATCCTAACCCCCCTTCACTCTTAGGAAGACAAAGTATCCCATTTCACCAAGGCCCATTTTCTTTTCTCCTTAGTACCACTCCAAAGGAAACGATGACTGATTTGATCCAATTCTGGAAGAATAGCCTTTGGGATATTCAAAATGGAAAAAACATAAATAGGAATAGCTTGAAGGACTGATTTTACCAAGGTGATTCTACCCCAGAAGAAATCCACTTGTTGGTCCACTTTCCAATTTTCTTCTTGACTTTGTCCAATGACCAATTCCAATATTTATTTTTTTGCCTTTGAATATTTATGGGAATACCTAAATAAGTGATTGGAAGAGAGGTCTTCTTATATCTTAATTTATCCAAGAACATCGATTCTTGTATAGCAGAGCAGTGAAAGAAAATAACTTTAGATTTGTCTTCATTGATCAACTGCCCAGTAGCCTTAGAAAAACAACTAATGATTTGCTTAATATTAGAAGCTTCCTTAACTGTAGCTTTACCTAAAAGAGTAGAGTCATCCACAAATTTAATATGAGAGATAGGTCTAGCTCCATGAGCAATGGTAACTCCCTCAAGGATTTTGTTTTCCCTTTTTTTGGTTATAGTCCTACCCAAGCATTCAACAAGAATGATTAATAAATAAGGGAAAAGCGGGTCACCTTGCCTAATACCTCTGGAAGCTGGGAAAGACTAAGAAGGTCTGCCATTGATAAGAACTAAGTAGGAAATTAAAGAGATACATCCCATAATCCAATCCATCCAATCCTTAGAAAAATCAAATTGCCTTAAAACTTTGATAAGGAAGTGCCAATCCACTTTGTCATAAGTTTTGGATAAGTCTAACCGAATGAACATGGAAGGATAATTTTACATATCCATGGAATGGATGGCTTCCTGAGCAAGAACTATCTCATCTACTATTTGACCTTCCACATAACCCCCTTGCGCTGGGGAAATAATCTTATGCAAAAGAGGCTTCAACCTTTCTGCCATGATTTTAATAATTATTTTGAGAAGAACATTACATAAAGCAATAGATCTAAAAGCTGAGATATGATCAACCTCTTGAGATTTTGGAACAAGAGTAATATAAGTTTTATTGATAACCTTCAAAATTTCTTTGGATTTCCTGGCTTCTTCCACCACCTCTAATAAATCAACATGAATGATATCCCAGAACTCTTGGTAGAACTCAATGGGAAAACCATCAGGACCTGGGGTTTTCCCTTTTGCATTTTAAAAACTACTTGTTGAAGCTCATTTATAGTAACAAGAGCAGTCAAAATAGATTTCTCCTCATAAGTGATAAGAGAAGGGATTGCTTGAAGAAAATTTTGTTGAGAAGCTAAGTCAAGAGGAGTAGTAGCAAAAAGATTGGAAAAGTAATCAACAACAATAGAGTTCATGCCATCCCAAGTATAAACAACATCTCTAGAATCTAATTTTAAGGAAGAAATAAAGTTGTGAGATCTTCGAGCTAGAAGATATTTGTGGAAAAAATTTGTGTTTCGATATCCTTCTTTGAGCCATTGAATTATAGATTTTTGTTTCCATAAGATTTCTTCTCTTTTTTGCCATTCCTCTAACTGAGTTGTGAATTTAATTTCATCTGCACTTCTCTTCTCTGTGAGGCCATCTAGACGGATTTTCTTATTCAAATTTTTAATATGAGCAATAAATTCATGTTTTTTTTTATGAACATCCCCAAACTCTTTCCAGTTCCAAGTCATGATTTTGGATTTAATGTATTGTAATATTTTGGCAAAACAGAACATCGTAGTCCCATACCTAGGTTTACCTTACTTCCACCATTGTTGCACATGAGGTCTGAAGGAAATGTCTCTAAGCCACATTAATTGAAAATGAAAAGGAGAGAAAATCATGTTGGTTTTTCACATTTCCACCATGACTAGCCAATGATCCAAACTAACATTATTATGAGTCTTCACTTTAGGAATGTGACCATTGATTAAAAAAATTTCAGAGAGCAAAAACCTATCCAATCTCTCCATTACACAATCTAGGCCTTGCCTTTTTTTAGACCAAGTCATAAGGCCATTATCTGGTTGAATATCCACAAGATGGAGGTTTGCATTATATTCGCTCATGAGGTCAGTGATTTTGTCCAAATTTATATTTCCCCACCTTTTCTCATCCAGAGAGAGGATGATATTGAAATCTCCTCTGATCAAGATCCAAGATTTAGGAAAATGAGAGATAATATGAGTAACATACTTCCACTGTCTTCTTTTTTCCTCCAAAGAAGTCGGAGCATAAACAGTAATGTAGAGAATAATATGGTTGGAATGTCTACTTTGAATAACTATAGCCAACAAACCCCAACTGCCAACCATATGGTGAATAACTACCTCTTTTGTGTCCCAAAGACAAGCAATGCCACTTGAAGTCCCTTGGGAACTGAGGGAAACCACTTTTCCAGATGGCAAAATTTTATTGGCAATTAAGTCCATATGCTCCATTGACATCTTTGTTTCTTGAAGGAAAACAAGATGTGGATGATTTATCTGAATCATTCTTCTAATTTCATTTTGTTTTGAAAGACTCCCTTTGAGTCCTCTAATATTCCAAGTGATGATATTCATTAATACCAGGGCTAAAAAAGTTGGGAAGGGCATTAATATTACCTTTCTCTACAAGCTTTTTACCTTATTTTACCATATGATATTGATTGGTCTTGCGACCTAGTTTTTTATTAGAATCCATCTTCAATTTCTTTTTCCCTATTTCTTGACTTATTCCAATTGAATCTGAGATGGCTTCTAACCTTGAAGAATGCTCGTACACAACCAAAATTTTACTAGATGGTTCAATGAAGTCTATATTGGGACCTACATTATTTGAAGTTTTGACATTTGAAATATTGTTTTTCTTATGTAAATTTTCTCCTTTTTTTTTGTTGAAAACCTTTGATTTGTTGGTTTGTCTCTGAGTTCTTCCCTTCATATTTAAATTGTGTTTCTAAGATTTTAGTTTCCATTATTTCCTCTTCCTCACTTGGGACATCATTTGTGGAAAGGATTTCAAACATATTAGCAGATGACTTTGATTGATCCTTCATAACTGGTTTTTTTTTAGTGTTCTTCTTCTTAGGTATTTGGAAACCTTGCTGAGTTTATATCTTCTTTCTTTTGATCAATAATTTTATTTTGGAAAGCATTGGCCAAATGACCATATTCATGGCAAATTCTACAATGAAAAGGAATGTTCTCATAGTCCACTACTTGCTCCCAAGTGTCTTCCCCAAATTGTAATGTGATATTTTTAGGCAGGGGTTTGTCAAAATCCATTAAAACACAAATCCGAGCATAAATAATATGTTCAAAATTTTGAGTACAATCAAAAAACATCATAAAAGTTCCTAAAGAGTTTCCAATTGAAGAAAAAATAGTAGGATTCCAAAATTCAATAGGGAGGCCAAATATTCTAAGCTATAGAAGACATCTCTTGTTCGGCTTTAAATTTAGTATGCTAGGGCTTCATGAAAAGCCTTGCCCTTCCAAAAAACCAAGGACCCCCTTGAAAATTTTTCTCTCTATCTTCATTATTAGCAAATAAAACAAGAAAATAACCATTTGGATAAATAGAGATTTGTAACTCACCTTTAGTTTTTTAGATTTTTGTAGCCCAGACTTTGAAAGCAGATAGACTCGGACAAAAACCCACGAACCAAAAAATTAGTCCTCTTTTTTCAAAATCTTCAATGCCAGTCTAAATGTTACCCATATCAAGCTTAACAATAGGAGTTCCATTAGTTGCTTTAAGACATCCTAACTCCGTTTTCTTGGGATTAATATTAGGTATTCTTAAAGGTTTATGGGAAGCCCAAATATTAATATTAGCATTGGGTTGAGGTTGTCCACCATGAAGGGCATCCCTAAAATTTATTTTTGGGATTGAGTCTTCAAAATTCTTACCCTTGACAAGGGTTTTCATAGTAGAATTATTTTTTGGGTGCACCTTAGCACCAGAATAACTTGAGATATGAGCCATTTTTTGATCAACTGCTTGAAACTTGTTTCGTGATATCTTTAATCCTTGCCCTAGCACATCGTGGAAAGGTATGTTTTTCACTTTTCTTTTGTGCAGCAAATTGGAAGCCATTGTCACTCAAGTTCATAGCATGATCTGTTGAAATATAAATTTCTAACCCATATTGTATCCCCTACAACATTTCTTGCTAAAATATTGAGCATAAACCACAAAAATATTGGCCGCTAGGGCTCAAAGGCCCTAAAAACCAACCTCTGGAGCTGCTTGCACTCAACCCAGATGAAACCCTTGCATAGACGCTTGCCAAATATCTCGTTCACACATAGGGATGCACTAGGATCTGTGTTGCTCCAATGATATGAAAATTTGTGGAGACGTTCTAATGTTTTTCAGGCATCTACCCTCAAAATTTTAGCTCAATCCGAGTTTGGATGATTGAGATATGGCCGAAACGAGTTCGGTAGTTTGGGTAGTCCTTTGAAAAATGTCTAATCAATTTCGAATATTCATATTTCTTCAAAAATTTTAATCAATATTTTCTAGTAGATCATATTTTTATCATTTGAATCACTTGATCTGCACATTACAAGCCAAGAAATAAGTTAGACTAATGGTCCTTCAAACTAAATGGAGAAATTAAAAGACAGGAACATAAAAGTAACATTGTATAAGCTCACCAGAATGATCCATCATATGTTATTATAAAAATATGCCTGCTACTTCTGGAAATGATAAGGCTGTATTCCCTGCTTTATCCCGATGAAATTCTTGTCTTACTCTTTGAGAATGTTTGTTCCAAAAGAAATATCTTCTCAATGGTTGCAACAAATAAAGCAACTACAAATGAAGGGAGACGATCAAGGAATATCCTCCATACATTCATACATATTCACCTTTCCAGAGCCCCTATGCACAAAAATTCTTGAAGCTTACTTGCCCCCTGTTGTCTCTCTCAGAACTTATCACCACCGCAATCTTCAACTGTACGAATCTGAAAGATATAAATCTCGTCTAACCACCCAAGTTGAGAAAAGAATAGACCGGGGCCCCTTTGAGAGCTTGGTCGAAGATATAATCTCATCGGCATGGGAGATTAGAAACTGCTATGACGAATATATCAACTATGATGACGAAGTACTGGGTTGGATGATGGATCGAGATTGTCATATGATTTTTTTTTTTTGTATTATTAAGAAAGGAGGGTTTTTAAAGGGTCCCTAAAACCTTTTACAACATGAAGCTAAACCAAACATAAGAAACAGTACAGACAATACAGTCAAAGAAGTCATGAGGTGCAAAAACACAAAAACAATCCAGACCGCTATGCACCAACCAACCAAAATAGACAAACAACCAGAACCGATAGATCAAGAAGGCAAAGGAAGAACCAAGGTAGTTCTAAAGTACAACTTTAGACTGAAAAATGATATCACTAGCCATCTGCGTCACCTCCTCTGCATAATCCAAAGCCATCCTCATAGAGCTCCAAGCCACTTGTTGTTTAATTTCCAAAAGACGAAGCTTATGGGTAACACTACCCCTTTTCATCGCAGAGCTGGGAGGAGAAAAAACGTCACCAACCAATTTATTTTTTTCCACATTCCTCAAAAGAAAGTCAGATTCCAAATAGCTCGCCCGATTTTTGGCTCTAGAAGGACCCGAGGAGCACTTCATCCTAAGAATCCTAGGAGATTTATGTTTCTCCCCACTTGAGCCCTCCTTATTAGCAGGAATACCATCCCTGAATTGCATTTTTTTGGGGGTGCCCCAAACACCCAAGACAGTATCGAGATCTTTACACCACACACCATACCCTGAGTGCAAAGATGGGTGTTCCTTCATGGCAACAAAATCCCCCGCATCCACCGACACCTCTGGAGGGTCTAAAAAAACCTGAATAGGAATGGAATTCAATGAATTAATCACTTCTTTCACATCAAAACCACCTTCCACTATCGCCTACTCAAAGATTATTAAGGTTAGGCCCTAGTGCACCATCACCTTAGAATGAGAGGCTTGTGCAACTAGAATGGAACACTCCAACGAATTAAACAAATAAATGGGAATATTCATCTTTCTCTGCATTCTCAGGTGATTCAAAAACATGGCGTGATAGTTGCGCACCACCTCATAAGTGGAGTCCACCATAAAGTAATCCATAATCACCTTCAAAACCCTGTTCCAAGGGGCAGGTAGGGCTTTTGCACTAAACCGATTCTGACAGTGAGGCAAAAACTCATTCTCCTCTAAAAAGAACCTAATTTCATGCAATAGGGAGTGCCTATCCTTATACATCACTCCATAAATAATTACCACCGTAGCTCGACTAATAAGCTCCACATTAATTGCAAAATACACAGAGCTGAACTGAACAAGACCATATTTCCACGAGGCAACCATCCAATCAAAAAGAATTGGATTGTGCCCATGGAATTTTTGGATACAACCCAAAATATCCCATCCCTAAGGATAGACCTCACATTCTGATCCACACTCAAAGCCATGGGTTCCAACCTAAACTTAGAAGGGGACAAACTACGCTTATAACCCTTGGACTTACCCATCTCACTCAAGAGACCCCAACACCAGGGAAAGCGCTCCCCACTCCCACCACCAATAGAATTGACCCAGGTAAAGCCAAATATAAACAGAGTGCCCTAAATCTCACCCATATAAATATTCAAAACACAAACAACCTTAGACCAAGGCATAGAAACAAATACACAAAAATACCAAACAACTATCAACAACCCGCTCACAAGGCGCTCATGCATGCTCCATCGGGTCTTGAAAAAGAACAAAGAAAGAACATATTCAACCCAAACTTTTACAATGAGCTCAAATACCAATAACCATATAGCCCAGAAGTTCATCGAAGTGAAGAAAAATCAAACGAAAAGGAAAACCATCCCTAATGGAGAAAACATCAACCCCAAAAGACTTCCAGAATAAATGCGCAAAGAATAAAACAAAAAATCCCATGACCACCCCGGGCTTGCCAAACTCTCTGCGCCAGATGCTCACCTAAAAAGACACCAACCCGACAAAAAAGAAATAAAGAACGATCCCACATATCCAAAAAACCACCTGAAGGCCACCTGGGGAAAGAAAGCAACACACCCTACACAACCACCTCATCAAGACGACCACCCCACCATCCACAAATAAGCCATCGAAGCTTATGTGAAACGTGTCACAACTCCACACAAGAACAGGCCAACATGACAAAAAGAGGGACGAGACACCTGTACCACACCACCTGGACAAGTTTCCCCTTGACCACCATGTCATAGACACCAAATCTACCCAAACACTAACTAGGGAGAGCTTTCCAAGGCCATCATTCCTATCGCAATCGAGAAGAAAGGAGAAGGAATAAAGCATAATGAATCTCCACCAAAAATAAATGTGCCCAGCAAAAGAGGGAAAAAGGAAATTCAACGAACACTCATGAACCTTCTTAGCCCCACCAAAGCAAAGATCCGTACCAAAAATAATAATCAGACTGACCAAAAAATGGTCAAATAACAATAACATTAAAGGCTTTGAAAAGGGGTAGTGATTTGAAAAAGAGGAATCCCCCCAAAACCCAAGGCCCAAAAGTGTACAAGATAATAAAAGAAGAGCCTCCAAATACCAAGAACGTGCCCCAACCATATCTAGAGCAGCACACCTATCAACCCGTTCAACAACCACCCGAGGCGTAATAACCACCATCTCTGAGAGCACAATTAACCAAGATCTATGAAAAATACCTCTGCCAAACCGCATACTCAAGAAGATCGACCCCGATATTCGCCATTACATCAACGACCTCATTCCATTCCTTGTACATGTGACATAATTGATAATCTTCCAAACCCCGACAAATTCTTATTCCTTCATCAATGTAATTGGCTATATTCCAGCTTATGTGACAAGAGCCTTTAAGCATATTAATTATGTTCCTGGAGTCCCTTTCAATGACGACTTTTTTGAATTTGAAATCTCTGAGCAAAGCAATACCAAGGAATGTTACCCTCACCTCTGCAAGCACCTTTAAGAAGGGTGGCCATAAAAAGTAAGATCACCTTTGTCCAAAGCCCAATTAGCTAAAGCATCAACACTCTTGTTTTGATCTTTGACCACATGATTGTAATCAAATTTTAAAAATCCCATCTAGATTAACTGAATCTTCTCAATAATTTTTTTTATTCTCCAATCCACCTTATGATTCTTAGGAGTCTTCAAGATATTAATCATAATTTGAGAGTCAAACTCAACTAACACCTTTTCCCATCCAACCTTAGTAGCCTCCTGAAGGCCTCTGAGGATACCATACCCCTCAGCATGGTTATTGAAAAGAATACCCAAATTCTCAAGAAAAGTAAAAACCAGGGAGCCATCTGAAAGTCTACCAATTCCTCCCACACTAGCTTTTCCAGGGTTCCCTCTAAAGGCTCCATCAGTATTGAATTTTCCAAAATCCTTAGGAGGAGGTTGCCAATTTCTAGTCCTATCCATCTTACTAATACTCACATTCCCTTAAGATGGTTGCCCTTAGAATATTTAATCTTCAATCTTTGCATCACTTGATCCCATATTTGGTGGGAGTTTTGGGGGTGATTAAAGAGTTGATGGACTGATTCAACTAAGTTGGCTATGGTATTTTGCCAAATATAGTGAATATCCTTCCTATATTGATTAAAAATTTGGATGTTCCTTTCATTCCAAAGAAGAATGGTAGAACTCATCCAAACTAACTGCCTAATAAAATGATCAACACCCTCTTGATTAGGCCAATCCCTCCAAAGTTGTTCAAAAGTAAAAAAATTGGACCACTGTAAGCCAAGTAAAGTGGCCATTCTCCTCCATAGCTCGGAGGCTAAAGTACACTCAATAAAAATATGGTTGATATTTTCTACATTCTCTTCACACATTTCACATCTAAAAGGGCCATGAAAACCACGATTCATAAGTTGCTCACCAGTAAGCACCCTACGATGCAATAAAAGCCAATTAAAGAACCTCACTTTAGGCCAGAGCTTTTGAGCCCACAATCAAGAAAATATCTCAGAAGAATGGTTGGGATAATTATGGCATAAGGTCAAATAACCTTGAGGAAATAAATACTCACCCTTAGTAGTGTTGTTCCATCCAAAAAAATCTTTTTCATGGGACCAACAGAGGGATCTCATATGAAGGATTCCTTGGATATCATGTCTTTGCCTTTCTGGGATTTGAATAGGCCAGTCCTCAATAGGGATCCAATATCTACCAACCTTTGAATTACCAGTATGGTACCGACAGTAATTAGTCACCTTTATCCAATTATCTCGGTGAAGCTCCTCCATCCAAGGCATCCAATTGAGAAACTGAGTTATCAAAGGCTTGTGACCATCCCAAGAATCTGTCCAAAAATTTACATGTTGACCATTATGAATGATCCAAAATAATTTTTTCTTTATCAAATCCTCACCAGTATTAAGAACTGCTAAAATGGGAGAACCTTTGGTAGGAAGTTGATAGCGAACAAGGTCTTCAAGACTTTTGTTCTCAGCATATTTAGCACAGAGATTATTGGCCCAAAGAGCATTGGGGTTATGCAACATCCTCCAATATAATTTAGCAGCTAAATATTTGTTGTTATTAATTTAAGACTAGAATCCTAACCCCCCTTCACTCTTAGGAAGACATAAAGTATCCCATTTCACCAAGGCCCATTTTCTTTTCTCCTTAGTACCACTTCAAAGGAAACGATGACTGATTTGATCCAATTCTCGAAGAACAACCTTTGGGATATTCAAAATGGAAGAAACATAAATAGGAATAGCTTGAAGGACTGATTTTACCAAGGTGATTCTACCCCCAGAATAAAGCCACTTATTGGTCCACTTTCCAATTTTCTTCTTGACTTTGTCCAACAACCAATTCCAATATTTATTTTTTTTCCTTTCAATATTTATGGGAATACCTAAATAAGTGATTGGAAGAGAGGTCTTATTATATCTTAATTTATCCAAGAACATCGATTCTTGTCTAGCAGAGCAGTGAAAGAAAATAACTTTAGATTTGTCTTCATTGATCAACTGCCTAGTAGCCTTAGAAAAATAGCTAATGATTTGCTTAATATTAGAAGCTTCCTTAACTGTAGCTTTACCTAAAAGAGTAGATTCATCCACAAATTGAATATTAGAGATATGTCTAGCTCCATGAGCAATGGTAAATCCCTCAAGGATTTTGTTTTCCCTCTTTTTGGTTATATTCCACCCAAGCATTCAGAAAGAATGATGAATAAATAAGGGGAAAGCGGGTCACCTTGCCTAATACCTCTAGAAGCTGGAAAATACTGAGAAGGCCTGCCATTGATAAGAACTAAGTAGGAAACTAAAGAGATACATCCCATAATCCAATCCATCCAATCCTTAGAAAAACCAAATTGCCTCAAAACTTTGATAAGGAAGTGCCAATCCACTCTGTCATAAGCTTTGGATAAGTCTAACCGAATGAACATGGAAGGAGAATTTTGCATATCCATGGAATGGATGGCTTCTTGAGCAAGAAATATCTCATATACTATTTGAACTTCCACATAACCCCCTTGCTCTGGGGAAATAATCTTATGCTAAAGAGGCTTCAACCTTTCTGCCATGATTTTAGTAATGATTTTGAGAAGAACATTACATAAAGCAATAGGTCTAAAAGTTGAGATATGATCAACCTCTTGAGATTTTGGAACAAGAGTAATATAAGTTTTATTGATAACCTTTAAAATTTCTTTGGCTTTCCTGGATTCTTCCACCACCTCTAATAAATCAACATGAAGGATATCCCAGAACTCTTGGTAGAAATCAATGGGAAAACCATCAGGACTTGGGGTTTTCCCTTTTTGCATTTTAAAAACTACTTGTTGAAGCTCATTGATAGTAACAGGAGTAGTCAAAATAGAGTTCCCCTAAGAAGTGATAAGAGAAGGGGTTGCTTGAAGAACATTTTGTTGAGAAGCTGAGTTAAGAGGAGTAGCAGCAAAAATATTGGAAAAGTAATCAATAACAATAGAGTTCATGCCATACCAAGTATAAACATCTCTAGAATATGATTTTAAAAGAAGAAATAAAGTTGTGAGATCTTCGACCTAGAAGAGATTTGTGGAAGAAATTTGTGTTTCGATCTCCTTCTTTGAGCCATTGAATTATAGATTTTTGTTTCCATAAGATTTATTCTCTTTTTTCCCATTCCTCTAACTGAGTTGTGAGTTTAATTTCATCTGCACTTATCTTCTCTGTGAGGCCATCTAAATGGATTTTCTTATTCAAATTTTCAATATGAGCAATAACTTCATGTTTTTTTTTATGAACATCCCCAAACTCTTTCCAGTTCCAAGTCATGATTTTGGATTTAATGTATTGTAGTCTTTTGGCAAAACAGAAAATCTTAGTCCCATACCTAGGCTTACCTTCCTTCAACCATTGTTGCACATGAGGTCTGAATGAAATGTCTCTAAGCCACATTAATTGAAAATGAAAAGGATAGAAACTCACATTGGTTTTTCACATTTCCAGTATGACTGGCCAATGATCCGAACCAGCATTATTAAGAGTCTTCACTATAGGAATGTGACCATTTATTAAAAAAATTTAAGAGAGCAAAAACCTATCCAATATCTCCATTATACAAGCTAAGCCTTGCCTTTTATTAGACGAAGTCATAAGGCCATTATTTGGTTGGATATCCACAAGATGGAGGTTTGCAATATATTCGCTCCCGAGGTCAGTGCTTTTGTCCAAATTTCTATTTCCCCCCATTTTCTCATCCAGAGAGAGGATGATATTGAAATCTCATATGATCAAGATCCAAGATTTAGGAAAATGAGAGATAATATGAGTAATATCCTTCCACTGTCTTCTTTTTTCCTCCAAAGAAGTCAGAGTATAAATAGTAATACAGAGCATAATCTGGTTGGAATGTCTACTTTGAATAGCTATAGCTAACAAACCCCAACTGCCAACCATATGGTGAATAACTACCTCTTTTGGGTCCCAAAGACAAGCAATTCCACCCGAAGTCCCTTGGGAATTGAGGGAAACAACTTTTCTAGCTGGCCAAATTTTATTGGCAATTAAGTCCATATCCTCCATTGACATATTTTTTTCTTGAAGGAAAACAAGATGTGGATGATTTATCTGAATCATTCTTCTAATTTCATTTTGTTTTGAAAGACTCCCTTTGAGTCCTCTAATATTCCAAGTGATGATCTTCATTAATACCAGGGCTAAAAAAGTTGGGAAGGACATTAATCTTACCTTTCTCTACAAGCTTTTCACCTTCTTTTACCATATGATATTGATTGGTCTTGCGACCTACTTTTTGATTAGAATCCATATTCAATTTTTTTTCCTTATTTATTGACTTATTCCAATTGAATCTAATATGGCTTCTAACCTTGAAGAATGCTCGTACACAGCCAAAATTTTAATAGATTGTTCAATGAAGTCTATATTGGGACCTGCATTATTTGGAGTTTTGACATTTGAAATATTGTTTTTCTTGTGTAAATTTTATCCTTTTTTTTCTATTGAAAACCTTTGATTTGTTGGTTTGTCTCTAAGTTCTTCCCTTCATATTTAAATTGTGTTTCTAAGATTTCAGTTTCCATTATTTCCTCTTCCTCACTTGGGACATCATTTGTGGAAAGGATTTCAAACATATTAGCAAATGACTTTGATTTATCCTTCATAACTGGTTTTTTCTGAGTGTTCTTCTTCTTAGGTATTTGGAAACCTAGTGAGTTTGTATCTTCTTTCTTTTGATCAAGAATTTTATTTGGGAAAGCACTAGCCAAATGACCATATTCATGGCAAATTCTACAACGAAAAGGAATTTTCTCATAGTCCACTACTTGCTCCCAAGTGTCTTCCCCAAATTGTAATGTGATCTTTTTAGGTAGGGGTTTGTCAAAATCCATTAAAACACAAATCCAAGCATAAATAATATGTTCAAAATTTTGAGTACAATCAACAGTCATCATAAAAGTTCCTAAAGAGTTTCCAATTGAAGAAAAAATAGTAGGATTCCAAAATTCAATAGGGAGGCCAAAGAGTCTAACCCACACGGGAGCTATAGAAGGCATCTCTTCTTCGACTTTAAATTTAGTATGCCAGGGCTTCATGAAAAGCCCCGCCCTTCCAAAAAACCAAGGACCCCATTGAAAAGTTTTCTCTCTATCTTCATTCTTAGCAAATAAAACAAGAAAATAACCATTTGGATAAATAGAGATTTGGAACTCACCTTTATTTTTCCAAATTTTTGCAGCACATACTTTGAAAGTAGATAGACTCAGACGAAAACCCACGAACCGACAAATTAGTCCTCTTTTTTCCAAATCTTCAATTGCAGTCTGAATGTTACCCATATCAAGCTTAACAATAGGAGTTCCATCAGCTGTTTTAAGACATCCTGACTCCGTTTTCTTGGGACTAATCTTAGGCATTCTTAGAGGTTTATGGGAAGCCCTAATATTTATATTAGCATTGGGTTGAGGCTATCCACCACGAAGGTCATCCCTAAAATTTATTTTTGGGTTTGAGTCTTCAAAATTCTTACCTTGAAAAGGGTTTTCATAGTAGAATTATTTTGTGGGTGCACCTTAGCACCAGAATCACTTGAGATATGAGCCATTTTTTGATCAGCTGCTTGAAACTTGTTTCGTGATATCTTTAATCCTTACCCTAGATGCCGTGGAAATGTATGTTTTTCACTTTTCTTTTGTGCAAAAAATTGGAAGCCGTTGTCACTCAAGTTCACAGCATGATCTGTTGAAAGACAAATTTCTAACCCATATTGTATCCCCTACAACATTTCTTGCTAAAATATTGAGCATAAACCACAAAAATATTGGTAGTTAGGGCTCGAAGGCCCTAAAAACCAACCTCTGGAGCTGCTTGCACTCAACCCAGATGAAACCCTCGCATAGCCACTTGCCAAATATATCATTCACACATAGGGATGTGCTAGGATCTGTGTTGCTCAAAATGATATGAAAATTGGTGGAGACGTTCTAGGGTTTTTCAGGCATCTACCCTAACAATTTCAGCTCAATCCGAGTCTGGATGAGTGAGATATGGCCGAAACGAGTTCGGTAGTTTGGGAAGTCCTACGAAAAATGTCTAATCAATTTTGACTCTTCATATTTCTTCAAAACTTCTAATCGATATTTTCTAGTAGATCATATTTTTATCATTTGAATCACTTGATCTGCACATTACAAGCCAGGAAATAAGTTAGAATAATGGTCCTTCAAACTAAATGGAGAAATTAAAAGATAGGAACATAAAAGTAACATTGTATAAGCTCACCAGAATGATCCATCATATGTTATTATAAAAAGATGCCTGCTACTTCTAGAAATGATAAGGCTGTCTTCCTTGCTTTATTCCAATGAACTTATTGTATTACTCTTTGAGAATGTTTGTTCCAAAAGAAAGAACTTATCAATGGTTGCAACAAATAAAGCAACTACAAATGAAGGGAGACGAGCAAGGAATATCCTCCATACATTCATACATCTTCACATTGCCAGAGCCCTTGTGCACAAAAATACCTAAAGCTTACTTGCCCCCTATCATCTCTCTCGGACCTTATCACCACTGCAATCTTCAACTATACGAATCTGAAAGATATAAATCTCGTCTAACCACCCAAGTCAAGAAAAGAGTAGACCGGGGCCCCTTTGAGAGCTTGGTCGAAGATATAATCTCATCGGCATGGGAGATTAGAAACTGCTATGACGAATATATTGACTATGATGATGAAGTATTGGGTTGGATGATGGCTCGGGACTGTCATATGATTTTTTTTTTGTATTATTAAGAAAGGAGGGTTTTGAAAGGGTCCTTAAAACCTTTTACAACATGAAGCTAAACCAAACAAAAGAAATTGTATAGACAATACAGTCAAAGAAGTCACGAGGTGCAAAAACACAAAAACAATCTAGGTCGCTACCCACAAACCAACCAAAATAGACAAACAACCAGAACCGATAGATCAAGAATGCAAAGGAAGAACCGAGGTAGTTCTAAAGTACAACTTTAGACCGAACAATGATATCACCAGCCATCTGTGTCGCCTCCTCCGCATAATCCAAAGCCATCCTCATAGAGCTCCAAGCCGCCCGCTGTTTAATTTCCAAAAGATGAAGCTGATGGGTAACACTACCCCTTTTCACCGCAGAGCTGGGAGGAGAACAAACATCACCAACCAATTTGAATTTTTCCACATTCCTTAGAAGGAAGTCAAATTCCAAATAGCCCACCTAATTTTTGGTTCTAGAAGGACCCAAGGAGCACTTCATCCTAATAATCCTGGGAGATTTATGTTTTTCCCCACTTGAACCCTCCTTATAAGTAGGAATACCATCCCCGAATTACATTTTTTTGGGGGTGTCCCAAACACCCAGGAAAGTATCAAGCTCTTTACACCACACACCATCCCAGAGTGCAAATATGGGCGTTCCTTCATGGCAACAGAATCCCCCGCATCCACCGACACATCTGGAGGGTCTAAACAAACCTGAATAGGAATGGAATTCAATGAATTAATCACTTATTTTGCATAAAAACCACCTTCCACTGTTGCCTACTCAAATATGATTAAGGTCAGGCCCTAGTGCACCATCACCTTAGAATGAGAGGCTTGCGCAGCCAAAATGGAACGCTCCAACAAATTAAAAAAATAAAGGGGAATATTCATCTTTCTCTGCCTTCTCAGGTGATTCAAAAACATGGCATGATAGTTGTGCACCACCTCATAAGTGGAGTCCACCATAAAGTAATCCATAATCACCTTCACAACCCTGTTCTAGGGGGCAGGTAGGACTTTTGTGCTAAACCCATTCTGACGGTGAGGCAAAAACTCATTCTCCTCTAAAAAGAACCTAATTTCATGCAATAGGGAGTGCCTATCCTTATACACCGCTCCATAAAGAATGAGCCCCATAGCCCGACTAATAAGCTCCACATTAATTGCAAAAGACATAGAGCTAACCTGAACAAGACCATGTTTCCATGAGGTAACCATCCAATCAAAAAGAATTGGATTGTGCCCATGAAATTTTTGGATACAACCCAAAAGACCCCATCCTTAAGGATAGACCTCACCTCCTCATCCACATTCAAAGCCATGGGTTCCAACCTAGACTTAGAAGGGGACAAACTATGCTTATAACCCTTGGACTTGCCCATCTCACTCAAGAGACCCCAACACCAGGGAAAGCACTCCCCACTCCCACCACCAACAGAATTGACCCAGGTAAAGCCAAAGATAAACAGAGTGCCCTAAATCTCACCCATATAAATATCCGAAACACAAACAACCTCAGACCAAGGCACATAAATGAATACACAAAAAGACCAGACAACTATCAACAACCTGCTCACAAGGCGCTCATGCATGCTCTATCGGGTCTTGAAAAAGAACAAAGAACAAACATATTTAACCCAACCTTTTACAACGAGTTCAAAGACCAATAACCATATAGCCCAGAAGTCTGCCGAAATGAAGACGAAGCAAACGACAAGGAAAACCATCCCCAATGGAGAAAACTTCAACCCCAAAAGACTTCTAGAATAAAGGCACAAAGAATAAAACAGAAAAACCCATGACCACCCCGGGCTTGCCAAACTCTCTACGCCAGATGCTCGCCTAAAAAGACACCAACCCGACGAAAAAGGAATAAAGAACGATCCCACATATCCAAAACACCACCTGAAGGCCACCTAGGGAAAGAAAGCAACACTCCCCCGCACAACCACCTCACCAAGACGACCACCCCACCGGCCACAAATAAGCCACCGAAGCTTATGTGAAACGTTTCACAACTCCACACAAGAACAGGCCAACATGACAAAAAGAGGTACGAGACACCTGTACCACACCACCTGGACAAGTTGCCCCCTGAGCACCATGTCACAGACACCAAATCCCCCCAACACTGACCAGGGAGAGCTTTCCAAGGCCATCATTCCCACCGCAACTGAGAAGAAAGGACAAGGAATAAAACATAACGGATCTCCACCAAAAATAAATGTGCCCAACAAAAGAGGGGAAAAGGAAATTCAACGAACACTCATGAACCTTCTCAGCCCCACCAAAGCAAAGATCCATACCCAGAAAAATAATCAGACTGACCAAAAAATGGTCAAATAGCAATAACATTAAAGGCTTCGAAAAGGGGTAGTGATTTGAAAAAGAGGAATCCCCCCAAAACCCAAGGCCCAAAAGCGTACAAGATAATAAAAGAAGAGCCCCCGAATACCAAGAACGTGCCCCAACCATATCTAGAGCAGCACACCCATCAACCCGTTCAACAACTACCCAAGGCGTAATAACCACCATCTCTGAGAGCACAATTAACCAAGATTTGCGAAAAATACCTCTGCCAAACCGCATACTCAAGAAGATCGACCCCGATATTCGCCATTACATCCGCGGCCTCATTCCCTTCCTTGTACATGTGACAAAATTGATAATCTTCCAAACCCTGACAAATTCTTATTCCTTCATCAATGTAATTGGTTATATTTCAGCTTACGTGACAAGAGCCTTTAAGCATATTAATTATGTTCCTAGAGTCCCTTTCAATGACGGCTTTTTTGAATTTGAAATCTCTGAGCAAAGCAATACCAAGGAATGTCGTCCTTGCCTCTCCAAGCCCCTTTAAGCATATTAATTATGTTCCTAGAGTCCCCTTCAATGACGACATTTTTGAATTTGAAATCTCTGAGCAAAGCAATACCAAGGAATGCCGCCCTCGCCTCTGCCACCTGAGAGGAACTCATACCCAATGGGTCAGCGTATGCCAACTGAATAATACCGTGATGATCACAAATCACTCCACCAGAACCAGCAAGCCCAAAGCTTCCCTTTACAACCCCGAAATTCAATTTCACCCATCCCACCCGAGGAGAAAACCATTTCGTGGAGTTTCTAAGATTAAGCACTGGTGACGGACGATCAACTCTCCCAAAACCCAACCAACTTTCAACGTCCGGGACTGTCATATGATTTATTTAACTTCTTTATTAGATTTTAAATTGCATAACCTCATATTATATATTTGAAAGTATTATAATATATTATATAAGAAAATAAAATTATAAAAGTTATTCGAGCCTCATTTATTCCCCACAAGAAGCTCGGTTGACAGGGCTAAATGTGCCTCACAGAGGAGGAGAACATTGACAGACAACATAATAATTGATGAAAAGAGTCAGACTGCTTGCCATGGTTCAACAGAATAATTGATGAAAAGAGTCAGACTGCTTGCCATGTTGTAAGCAGTGCCTCATAATATGCAATTCAGTTAGTAATATGTTATTCGAGCCTCGTTTATTCCCCACAAGAAGCTCGGTTGACAGGGTTAAATGTGCCTCATAGAGGAGGAGAACATTGAGAGACAACATAATAATCGATGAAAAGAGTCAGACTGCTTGCCATGTTTCAACAGAATAATTGATGAAAAGAGTCAGACTGCTTGCCATGTTGTAAGCAGTGCCTCATAATATGCAATTCAGTTATAGACAGATTACCAACTTATATACTTTTCCAAATTTATTTAAAATTATAAATTATTAAATATTTTTTTTTTTCTATAATTTTGAATTAAATTTATAAATTTTAATTATATATTTTTAAAAATATTAGATATTTGAATGGTATAATTTACGTTTTAGATATAACATGTTATGTATCACATTAAAAAAAATGAAAGAAATCATTTATTTGTTACTTTATATAATATGATTTTTTATATTTAATTATTATATAAAAAAACAACAGTAATATATTTGGTCTAAACAATATTAGTTTTAATATAAATGAATTTATATTTATAAATATTTTTTTTTTTTAAATTAAATTTATATTTATTTTTTATTAAATTAAATTTATATTTATTTTAGTTTTTTTTTTTTTTGGTAATATTAAGATATAAGGTTTTTGACCAGTAATCCCCCAACATGTTACAACAACTCCACCAGGGAGACACACATCCACCCCCTCACACACTCATCCACACCACGGTTTGAACCTTGGATCTCCCGAAGAAAAACCAAATCTCAAACCCTTGCGCTGCAACCTCAGATGCATATTTATTCTAGTTTTAATATAAAGATAACAAGTTTTAATTTAATTATTTGTTTAAATATAAATATTTTCAAATTTTATAGTGTATAATTATATTGGACTGAGAGATAGAACCAGTAGAAAACATAACCAAGATGTAACAAAAAAAAATGATCGAGGAGCATCACTTCTTCTTGTCTCATATCTTAAAAGGAAGTTAATAACTAAAGGACTTATCCAAAAAAAAATTGGGCAATAATGATGCTCTACATGGAAATAAGGATTCCAAAGTTGGAAGTATGGCTGCCTTAATTTGTGATAAGGGAAAGAGCAAATTTACAAGAACCCATATCAAAGTAATACATACTACACCACTAGTGATTAACAAGGAAGACAAGGCCAAGTATGACACAATGGTTCTTAAAACTAGAATGTTTTTTTTTTGTATTTACATGGTGGAATCGGTAGCCACCACGAATCCGCGCAGGTTGTCCAGCTTTTATGGCCGCCACAATATTCTGCACTGTCCGCCCCGTAAGCCGCCACACAGATCTTCGCGCAGTCCGCCCCTGTAACCACTATGCCACAATCATTTTAAACCTTTTACGCTGCTGAAAGCACCAGGAAGGGGACAAGCGTTTAGTCCAGCGAGGCCCGAGATTTGAACCTTGGACCTCTGCCCCCCTTATGGGGTTTGGATGAACCAATTGGTCTACACCTCGGACCTCTAAAACTAGAATGTCAATATGCAAGTTCCATTGTTTTTTTGAGATTCAAAGTTGGATAAGTGGAAATGGGGATTGAATTCAAACTATTACATGACTTTTCTTTAGAAAGGATTTTTCCTCATTATCTTCTCTTGTTCATAAATAAGGGATAAAATAATGAATGGAGGTCTTTGGTTATGGTGTAAAGATGCATTATATATAATACCATGAAATGAGAATTTTTTAATGGAGATAGAAACTGTAAAATGACTTTGTCATGGATCAAGCTTTTTGGACTTCCTTATCTTCTCATCAACAAGGAGGTTATGAAGAATATTGACAATACTCTAGGTTTGTAATATTTTTTTTTTTTAAAGATAGTTTCAAGGAGATTCTCATACAAGTAAATATTTTTCTAAACTATAGTGTTATTATTACCATAAACTCCATTGTCATATTATTATAACAAATATTATTATCATGTCTTTATCATGACAAATTGGTATGTCTTTGGAAATTCATCTAGAAGACCCAAATTCCAACAATGGGAAGGGTGACCCTTATTGTGCCCCTAGTTGATAATAGGTATGGGCCCTTTAGAAAATACCCTATATTCACCCTACGACTTCTAGCTCTACAAATCTACTCGATGATAAACATCAAGGATTTCAAATATCGATGGACTCGAGATTTTTTGAATTTATCTTTGAGCGAGAATGGTGTGTAGGGTAGCAAACATGGAGTTCAGGGTTGCAATATCGACGACTAGGGTAGCGGGAATGGTGAGAATATGGTGGGTGAAAATTTTGGGGTGGCAATAGAAAAGGGTGAATCTAAAGATGATCTTGTTGACCCTATGGTAGATCACGTGTTTTAGTCAAGTGGAGAGGTAGGCCCTTTGGCAGGCGTGGGTTCCTTTCCAGGTGGTGCTATGAATGGGGCCCCTCTAGGGGCTTCACTCCAAAATCCCTTTGATCTTAATGTTGGATCTTCGTTTGCAGTGATAGTTTCATCTTTTTAGGTTTGTGTTTTTCAAACACTATTTTAAACATTTCTCTAGTTGAAGACACCCTATGTGTTTCTAAGGGCCTAATTTAGCTTATGATGGAGGATGAGACCTTCAAGTTGGTGGGAAACTTTCTAGATGGGATTTATCCAAATGCTAACCACAAGATCACCTAGATATCACCACTCTTCCCAAATATATTTTCATGTTCAAGTTCAATTGTGAAGAGGATTCTAGGTAGGTCCTTTGCAAAGGTCCGTAGTTCTTTGGGAAGTGAGGCATCTTCTTGTGTCGTTAGAGCCCAAATTTTTGCCCAAATACATAGAAAATTAATATGGCCCCTCTCTAGGTTAGACTTCTTGGCTTACCCTTTCAGTATTGGCACGTTGATGTTTTGCATGGTATAGCCAAGGTAGTGGGTGAACTGATTTCTATCGATGTCACAACTAGAGCAAAATCAAGAATGATTTATGCAAGAATGTGCATAAATGCAAATCTAGAAGCTAATATTCCATCCTCTATTAAGATCACTTCGAGCTTAGGGTGTTGGCAATTTTGGGTTTGAGATCCTAGCTTCTTGTCTATGAGTTGTCATTGATTTCAAAAGGAACTGGCATTAATGTCAAGAGGATTTATTGGCTTCAAAGGTTGAAGATTCCATAATCTTTTCTAGAAGATTTCGAAGAGATTCCATGTGGCAGATGAAAAGGTTTTTATCAAAACCATGGCAATTTTAAGGGTTTTTATTAAAACTAGGTGAATGCATTAAGGGTTTTTCTCAAAACCACTCTCAACTTAATGTAAAGGCTGGAGACACTTATTAATTAAATAACTTAATTAATAAAACCTTTTTAAGGTTTTTTAATTATTTATTTATTTGATTTAGTGATTAAATTATTTAATAATTTAATGGGTTCTCCACCTAAGGTCTAAGGTCTAAAAGACCTGTGATTATTTTTTAATAATCAAAAGGGTTTCATAAACCCTAAAGTTGTTTCAAAGGTGCAAAAATAATATTAATTCAAAAAATTCGAATTATCCTCCTGTCGACGTCGTGTATAGCATGGAAGTTTGGCTATATAAGCCATAACCTATAGTCCAAAGCAATGGTGTTAAAGAAATTCGAATTGCGCAAATGTTGGGAAGTAAAGGCTACGACTATCATTTTTTCACCACGTTTATCTGCCGCCAAAGGTTTAAGGAGAAGGAGACTCTTGCTAGCCTTCAAGCTAGCACCATTGGCCTAGTGGCAACGACTGTTCTGCGAAGGCGCTTGAAGGGAGGTCAAGCGTTCGATTCCCACCGTGAAGTGTGAGAAGAGTTTTTGCGCTCCTATTTTTTCGGAGGCACTATTTTTTTTGAAGAAAATGAAAAACTTATATTAATACAAAGAACATATACAAAAGGGAGCAAGAACATCCCCACCAGAACCAAGAAGCAAGAGAACAGGAGCAAAGTGCAAGAAAATAACACTTTCTACCACAGAACTCAAAGAGACAAGAAGGCGCGAAAATGCGACAAGTCATGAAAACGCGACATGTCACAAAATCGTGACAATCAGGCCAGCCGAAGCCTTACCCGAGAATCTAGTCGCGAAATCGTGACATGTCACGAAATCGCGACATGTCGCAAAATCGCGACAGCCAAAGTCAGAAGCACCTGATCACCAAAAGCATCGCAAAATCGCGACGAGTTCTTCACGTGGCGCTCAATCCTCAAAATTGTCACGAAATCGCGACCAGTTTTCCCCATGCCATCAATTCGCCAAAAGTGTCACGAAATCGCGACGAAATTTCCTTTCAGCAAAGAATCCTTCCAAGTGTCACGATATCGCGACGGTTTATCCACTTGGCGACCATTCTTCAAAAGAGTCGCGAAATCGCGACAGTTTTTCCATGAAGTGCCTTTTCTCCAGAATTGTCGCGAAATCGCGACCACTTTGCGCCTTAACCTTGAAACGCCAAAAGTGTCGCGAAATCGCGACGACTTTGCCTCATGTCCAAAAAGCTCCAAAAGTGTCGTGATTTCGCGACGTCTTCTCCCAGGGTCGCCAATCCGCCAAAGGTGTCACGAAATCGCGACGATTTTTCCGTTTGGGTCCCAGTCTTCAGAAATGCCGCGAAATCACGACGAATTTTCCCCTTGTCTTCGATTCATCAAAATTGTCGCGATATCGCGACGATTTTCCTCCTTGGTGGCCCTGCTCCAAAAGCGTCGCGAAATCGCGACGTTTTTTCCGATCAGCTCCCTGTCTTCAGAAATGTCGCGAAATCACGACGGATTTGTCCCTTTTCTCCGATTCACCAAAACTTGCGCGAAATCGCGACGGTTTTTCCATGAAGTGCCATTTCTCCAGAATTGTCGCGAAATCGCGACCACTTTGCGCCTTAACCCCGAAACGCCAAAAGTGTCGCGAAATCGCGACGACTTTGCCTCATGATGAAAAAGCTTCAAAAGTGTCACGATTTCGCGACGTCTTCTCCCAGAGTCGCCAGTCCGCCAAAGATGTCGCGAAATCGCGACGGTTTTTCCTTTTGGCTCCCAGTCTTCAGAAATGTCACGAAATCGCGACGATTTTTCCCCTTTACTCCGATTCATCAAAATTGTCGCGATATCGCAACGGTTTTCCTCCTTGGTGACCCTGCTCCAAAAGCGTCGTGAAATCGCGACATTTTTCCCGGTCAGCTCCCTGTCTTCAAAAATGTCACGAAATCACGACCGATTTGTCTCTTTTCGCCGATTCACCAAAACTTGCGTGATATCGCGACGATTATCCTCCTTGGCACCCCTGCTCCAAAAGCGTCACGAAATCGCGACAGGTTCCTTCCAAAGGCCGCGACAACGAAACCTGTCACGATATCGTGACATAAACCCACCAAAGGTCGCGACGGCGCACCAGGTCGCGATATCGCGACAAAAACCGCCCTTAGGAAAAATTATATTCATTGACTCAAGAATTGAGAAAGCCCCTGCCTAATCTCTGCATCCTCCACAGGCATGTCACTATGCAGCTGAAACCCAACCTCTTTCTCCGCACCCCTCTTTGCAAGGAAATCGGCCGCAGTATTTAGATCTCTGCTTACATAGACGGGGATCACATCTTCTAATTCTTTCCAAAGGGCCTTGATTTGAGAGACAAGAATCCGTAGACTCCAAGCTTTCGTAGCAAAGTTCCTCATGCAGTCAAGAGCGCCAACCATAATTTGAGAATCGGACTCAAGGATTATCTTCTTGTGTCCCTGATTGACCGCCCAGATAGAAGCAGTTTTGATAGCAAAGGCTTCTGCTTCATTGTTTGTGGCTCTTCCCAGACCTTGCAGTTCCCAGTAAAGCATAGACCCAGCATGATCCCGGCACACTACCCCAATTCCAGCACTACCCGGATTGCCTTTTGCAGCTCCATCTGTATTGATTTTAACCCAGCCTTCAGGGGGAGGTTTCTAGCTAGCTCTGTCCTTCCTTACTTGCCCACCAGCTCCCTCTTCCAGTGATCCAGGAGCAATCGGAGTTTTCTCTTCAGCATATATGGCAACCGTTTCTGCGACTTTGCTCCAAATGACTTGCCAAATTCCATCGAGCAAGGAAAAGGTTTCTCTAAAAATACGAGCATTACGTTCCAGCCACACCTGCCACCAAATGAAGAGTAAGCCAAGCTCCCAACCAATTCGGAGAGCTTTAGACTTAAATCTGCCTTTCTTCCATCTTTCCCAAATATTGTTCCGGGTCAGATCACCATTAAACTAAAGCTTGTAATGGGAGAACCAGCACTTCCAAATCTGACACGTGAAAGGGCACTCAAACATTAGATGATCGGCAGTCTCCTCATTCTTATGACATAGCACACACTTAGATGGGCCGATGATTCCCCTGTGTCTGAGGTTGTCAAAGGTGAGGATGCCTTTGTGCATAAACTGCCAGGTGAAGAAATTCACTTTCGGCCAGCCCTTGGAATGCCAAATCTTCTTCCATTCTTGAATCGAAAAAGAATGCGGGGAAGGCTCTGGGAGAATCTGATCGTATCCATCCTTCACAGTATAAACCCCAAGGTTCCCATGTCCCCAAGCTAGCTCATCCTCCTCGTCTCTCCCTGAAAGAAACCTTGCTGTCAAAATTTTAGTCAGAATGGGCGCCAGCTCTGGAGGGATAGTGATTGGCCACTCTTCCAACCGCTTAAACTTCTTGAACTTATACTCACCCAGTTGGCTAGTATTGAAGTAATTTTCAATATTGACCCAGCCTTTGGTTTCTATGGCTAATTTAATTGGTTGCAGTTCAGGATACTCAGCAATAATGGGTGGGAACTGGTCCCAAGAATCAGTCCAAAAATGAGCCTTGTCCCCTCTGCCCACTTTCCAAAATAGTTGATCCTTAATGACTTGAGATCCCAGCTTAAGAGCCTGCCACACTAAGGAACCATTACCATCCAAAGGAAGACGACTCACGTCATTGGGGTGAACAAGGCCCAGATACTTACTGGTTAAAATTCTACTGAATAAGGATGTTGGTTGTGAAATCCACCTCCAGCATAGTTTACCAGCCAAAGCTTTGTTGTTAAGTTTGGAACTTCTCAGTCCCAACCCACCTTTTTCTTTGGGCTGAGTAACCTTATCCCAGCTAACCAAGGCCCATTTCTTCTCACCTTTTGCTCCTTCCCATAAGAATATTCTAGCCATTTTGTCCAGCTCTTTCCAAATAGAATGTGGGGCAGCCAGAATAGAGAATTTATAGATTGGCATGGCCTGAATAACTGACTGTAAGAAAGTTAATCGGCCCCCGTAGCTTAGCCATTTATGAGACCAATGGTTCATTCTATCTTTGATGCCATCCAAAAGATCCTTCCAGATATCTTTTTTTAATCTCTTGAAATGTAGCGGAACCCCCAAGTAGACAACAGGAAGAGAGGTCCTAGTGAAGCCCAAGATCTCTAAAACTCTGTCTTGAAGCCTTTGGTCAAGGTTGAAGAAGACCACTTTGGATTTTTTGTCATTGATAACTTGATTGGAGGCCCTAAGGTAGACATTAAGAGAATCCCTGATTCCTCTAGCTTCCCTGAGACTGGCCACTCCCACCAAGCCAGTATCATCCACAAACTGTAAATGAGTCAAAATTTCCTCACCTACCTTGATACCTGTTAACAGGCCTTGCTGTCTTCTTTTCAAGAAAAGTCTCCCTAATCCTTCAGCCAAGATAAGGAAGAGATAGGGGGAGCAAGGGTCCCCTTGACGAAGCCCCCGAGAGGCTCCAAAAGGAGGCGAGGGAAGTCCCTTTATTAGAACAGAGTAAGAAGGCGAAGAAACACAGCTCATAACCCAGTCTATCCAATCCTGGGAGAAGCCAAAGGCAGCCAACATCCTTGACAGGAAGCCCCACTCAACCCTATCATAAGCCTTGGACATATCCAGTTTAATGAACATTCCTTTGTTACCAGATTTTTGCATTGTATGGATTGCCTCCTGGGCGAGGACCACCCCATCTAAGATCTTTCTGCCTTCAAAAAATCCCCCTTGCTCTGAGGAGATGATATTATGTAGGAGAGGTTTAAGCCTTTCAGCCATTATCTTTGTGATTATCTTATAAATCACGTTGCATAAGGCAATAGGTCTGAAATCAGAGATACGAACCCCTTCCTCTCCCTTAGGGATTAAAGTGATGAATGTATGATTTATAGCCTTAAGCATTCTTTTATTAGTTCTGGACTCCTCTGTGACAGCCAAAACGTCCTCCTCCAGAGTATCCCAAAAGGCCTAAAAAAACTCAATAGGAAACCCATCTGGACCTGGAGATTTTCCTGTGCTCATTCCAAAGACCACATGCTTCAGTTCCTCTTTATCAATGGGTCTGAGCAGGGCCTGATTTTCCTCTTGGGAGATAATAGAGGGAATAACGTCAATAATTTCATTTTGAGCCTCCACATCTTGCTCCCTACTTTTCGTAAAAAGTTTGGAGAAATAGTCCACTGAGTGGGAATGCAAACCAGGAAGAGTATCAAAGGAGTGTCCATGCTCATCTTGAAGGACTTCCATGTTATTCATCTGTCTTCTAGCATAGGCTGATCGATGGAAAAATTTTGTGTTTCTATCTCCTTCAAGTAACCAAGAGGTTCTTGCTCTCTGTTTCCAATAAGTTTCCTCTTGGTTATCGATGTCCTCAACCGCTTTGCGTAAGGCATCATCCTCGGTTTTAAGCTGATCAGTAATTGTTCCTTCTCTGAAGTGTTTTTGCACCTCCTCCCAGCGAGCCACCAAGGGAGCTCTTTGCTGCTGGAAATCAGACTTGTTTGCTTGCCTCCACTGTTTCAACTTAACTTTGACAAAATGAAGCTGTTTGTGGAATTTAAACATTGTTGTCCCAAAAGATGGGCGGCCTTCTTCCCACCACTGTGGAATTTTCTCTCGAAGATCCTCCTTTTGTAACCAATAATTCTCAAATTTAAACGGTTTGTGGTGTTGCCCTGTCATAGTCCCTCCCTCCATCAGAATGGGAGAGTGATCAGAGACAGGGCCTTCCAAAATCTGGAATTTAACATTCCACTTAACAAATGCCTCCTCTGAGACCAGGAAACGGTCTAACTTTACCTTCCTACTGTGTGGCTCCCTCCTCTTGTTAGTCCAAGTAAAGTAAGTTCCAGGGCCTTTGATATCCACTAAGTGAAAGGCCTGGACCTGGGCTATCAGCAGCCGATCCCCTGGATCCAAAACTGGGGTGCCACCTTCCTGATCACGAGCAGATAGCTTAGCATTAAAATCCCCAGCAATAATCCAATCTAAATTTTGTCTTGAGGACCTCATGTTGTGAACAGATTTCCATTGAAGCCTCTTGCCATCAATGCATTGGGCCCCATAAAAATTTGTAATTAAAACATGCTCAGTTGTGACAATATTCCTGAAGTGAGATGTAAGAACACCCCTCTAGGCAATATGTTCTAATGCAGTCCATTCCAGGGGGTTCCAAAAAGTGACAATCCCCCCTGAGGCACCTTGGGCAACCACATCCATATAACCAGCGCCCCTCCAAATTCTATTAACAGTTTTACACATAAGGTCTAAAGACATTTTTGTCTCTTGGATGAGCAAAAAGTCTGTTTTATACTTTCCTAAGAGTCTTTGAATAGCAGATTGATGGGTTCTACTGTTTAAACCCCTAACGTTCCAAGATTGTATAATCATTGAAAACCTTGGGAGCAGTAAGAATCAATTGTCCTCACCGATCCTCCATTGATCAGCTTGTCTCCTTGCACTGTTAGTAGATCCTTATTGGACTTTCTTCCCGCTCCTTGAGAGTTACTATTTTTAGATCTCTTCTCCACCTGAGTGATCCCTAAAGCTGGCCTTTCTCTGTTCTTGTCTGCATTTCCCATGTTGACATCCTTAATAGCTGGCTGTGCTGGGGAGTGTATTACCAATGCCCCTGGGTTCTCTGACTGTAGACTCTCAGAGGGTACAGTCACCTGTTCTAATACAGGAGTGAATGAAGGAGAAACTTGAGAGTGAGTGTTAATATTCTCACCATTCCCATCCACTCCCTCCATGACTTGGTCTTCCTGATCCACTAATGACTTAAAAATTTCATACCGATTGTTTGGCTTGAGTTGTACCTGCTCCTTGCCATTTTTCTTTTTATTTCTCCTTCGTTTCGGCTGTTCAAAGCCATCCTTCTGAACATCAAGACCTGGAGAGGTGTTAGAAGGTTCATTGACAGGAGTAGGCTTACCCTCTCTAGGGCGGTTTGGCATTCCAAGCGGAGCCTCCGCTTTTGTGCTCAAAATGTTTGGGCAGAACCTTGCCAAATGTCCATGCTTATGGCACACTCTGCATCTGAAAGGTAGGGCCTCATAATCTAACTGCTGGATCCAGGGTACTCCTGCCAACTCAAGTTCCACCTCAGCTGATAGAGGCTGGCTAATGTCCATTTCTACACAGATTCTGGCAAAGACAGCTGTATTTCCCTCTATGGTATCTTTGGAGACTCCTAGATATCTGCCTAGGGAATTGCCTATTATTTCTAGAACCTGCTCACCCCAAAACTCCATCGGGAGAGCGTATAGCCGGATCCAGACCGGGACAGCCATGGGTTCAATGCGAGGATCGAAGCCCACTCTCTAGGGTTGAACAAATAACCCTGCTGGTCCGTGGTTCCTCTTCTCTGATTCAAATGCTCTGTTTCTATCTGCTAAAGAAGAAAAACTAATAATGAAATACCCATTGCTTATAGGCCATAAGGAGTACTCACCGTGTGGCTCCCAGTTCTGTCGAACCCAGGTATGCAAAAAATTTAGAGTAGGTCGGATACCCATGAATTTGCAGATCAAGTCATGGTTAGCTCGGTAGGTGATTGTATCTTCGACCAGCTTTGGTTCGATAACAATCTTAGGTCTGGAAGCGGATTGCGGGAGGCATCCATTAACGCGGTGAGCATTTGGGCCCTTGCCAGCATTCTTGAGTAACGTTTGAAAAGCATTCCGCTGAGCTTCATCAGAGGAAGGCGAGGGATTTTCTTTCAACATCTCAGCATATGAACTCTTTCTCCCAGCATGAGGAACTGGAGGAGACCCCATCGGGCCCTCCCGGGGCAGCGAACGAACCTTCAGAGTAGCACAAAATCAATCCACCAAAGTCTCTGGTGAGTTCTTCGGACCAAAAACCCTCGAGCATCGCCCGACGCCTGTTCAAAAATTTTCCCGCCAAATCGCCGTGAGCCAGAAGTCCTCTCCAACTTTCATTTCGAAGGCACTGTTGACCCGTGATTTTTGGAAGCATTTTTTTTGGTAAGATTTTTTAAATAAAATCTGCATTTTTTTAAAGAAGTGGTTGGGTAGATTTATTTAAAATTATTTTTGAGGTTAAATGCTTCTTTGGAGATATAAGGTTGATAGTGTGTGGTTGAGATTTTTGGCTTGATTGTTGAGTGAGATTTGCTTAGAAGCTATTATTCCTTGAGCATGGTTTAATTAATTTGGAGAAATAAGGTGTAAAAGGATATATTGTTTGTATGCTTTATATTTTTGGTAGTTGACTTCTAAGGATTGGAGTCATAAGGTGTTTTATGGAATAAATATTTTTGTGGTTACTTTTATGATCTAACCCTAACTTGGTGGCAAAGTTGAGGGTGGTGTTGGTAACAGGTTGAAGAACTATTATCTTCTTCCTCAAACAAAGGTATGGGCAACTTCTTCCATGTATATTGTGGATGGTGTATTTTCTGAAATTGAGTTTGGAGTGAAAAGGTTGTCTACTAGGTATTCTTGTTGGTGTAATTCCATTTTCTGGATATTGAAGATTGTTTATGCATTAAAATCATTGATGAGTTTTTGGGTGAATGCATAATTCTGGTTGAGGAAGAGGAAGCATCTTGCACTAGGGTTTATGTTAGTAAGTCTTGCTCTTGCATTGAGATGGTGAAACCCTTAGTTGGTTATTTTGAGATTGATGTTTGAGTTGCTTCCATAGAGGTTGTTTTGATCAAGTTAATGCTTTACTTGATACATGATTTGGGCTTACTCCATTGAGATTGATTTGAGCAAGTTATTCTTTGCATTGGTGATTTATGTTGGTGGTTGTTTTGTTAAAATACATTTGGAGGGAAAAGGATGTCTACTAGTTTCCTTTTCATGTAGTGATTGGTTGAATGCTTCAAGGTTAATCTTGAGTTGAATGATGTTGGTTAAACCTTGTCTATAAGCATTGTTGTTAAAGCCCTAATTGGTTGAGAAAAGATATTGGTTGTGGAAAGAACATGAGTATCATTGTTATATGAGATATTGCATGGTTGGCAATTATTGGGTTATGTTTCATGTTCTTGAGAAAAGCATACTACATCTATCTTATTCTTTTGATATTGAGATTGGGAGTTAAGTATAGAACATATTTAGTCTCTAACAATTCTCTTTATGCTTCTATGAGGTTGATGAATCACATTGGGTCTCTAACAATTCTCTTTGTGGGTTCATGCTAAGCATTTTTTTCTTGATGAACTTGTGAGCTGATTTGGACAGGTTCTAGTGAAGACTTGTGAGCTGATTTGGACAGGTTCTAGTGAGGACTTGTGAGCTGAATTGGATAGGTTCTAGTGAGGACTTGTGAGCTGAATTGGACAGGTTCTAGTGAGGACTTGTGAGCTGATTTGGACAAGTTCTAGGGAGGACTTGTGAGCTGATTTGGACAGGTCCTAGCAAAGGACTTGAGGACAGAGTTGAAGTGGTTCTTTGAGAAGAACCTGAGGACAATTTTGACAAGTATTTGAGAAGGCTTGTGTGCAGCAAAGATTGATTTGTTCAATATTTATGAGTTGAGCTTAGGAGAGATATGATAGAGTTAGGAAGACTTGTGCTGGACTGACTGACTGTGTTTAGTACAAGTTTATGAGTTGTTGTGGAGGTGATTAGTGAGGACAGAGGTCTCTTGAGGCTGAGCATTGAGGATAGGAGGTCTTATGTGGAAAGGAGTTCCACGTGCTAGCAGAATAAGAGGCAGGTGATCTTTTGAAGTATCATTTCTAGAACTGAGGGGAAGGATTCTCCTTTGGGCAGGAGGCTCATAAATTCGTGAGGAGGTGAAGGATTCTCCTTTGGGTAGGAGGCTCATAAATTCGTGAGGAGGGGAAGTATTCTCCTTTTGGGTAGGAGGCTCATAAATTCGTGAGGAGGGGAAGGATTCTCCTTTGGGTAGGAAGCTCATAAATTCATGAGGAGGGGAAGGATTCTCCTTTGGGCAGAGGTTCATAAATACTTGAGTAGGGGAATTTTTCTCCTTTGGGATGAGGCTCATAAACATTGTAACTAGGAAGGATTCTTAAAGAACTTTGAGAAAGCTTTTTAGAGAAAAGTTTTGTGGAGGTAGCCCATGTTGGGTGAACCACATTAAAATTGGTGTCTCATTGTGTGTTGCTTTATGCATTTCTTTGATATTGCTATTGGTTCATTGCTTTGCGAAGTTGAAGTTAAATAGAGAAAGTAAAAAGAGGTCTTATACTGTTCACCCCCCTCCCCTCTCAGTATAAGCTTGTGTTCTTCAATTGGTATCAGAGTGGGTTCCTTCGAAAATTTTAACAGCTTGAAGGAAAATATTGTAAAGAACACAATGGAATCCACAAGTGGTAATGCAAAACCTATTCTTGATGGGGTAGATTTTGGGCTTTGGAGTGCTAGGATGAAGGTTCATCTTATGGATCTTGGAAATGAAGTTTGGGAAGTGATTGAGGATGAGTATACCATTCCTGAGCATGGTCCTTCTACTAAGGAAGAGAGGTTCCTACAGCATAGCAATTCAAATGCAATGAATGCAATCCTGAAGGGTTTACAGAAGGCAGATCTTACCAAGGTGATTCACTGTAAGACATCTAGTGAAATGTGGAAACAATTGAAGGTGGTTTATACAGGTGATGCAAATGTCCGAAAGGCCAAGTTGAGACACTTCAAAGGTATTTTTGAAAAACTAAAGATGAATTATGAAGAAAATATTAGTGACTATATGCTTCGTATGGATGAGATTGTTAACTCTATGAAGGAACTAGGTCTTGAGCTTGCTGAAAATGATATTTGTGATAAGATTTTGAGGTCTCTTCCAAATAGATTTAGTGAAAATATTTTTGCTATTGAGGAAGCTAAGGATTTGGATAAGTTGAAAAAGGATGAGCTTCATAGTATACTTGCAGTATTTGAGTTGAGAACTCAAGTGAAGGTTGATGTTAAGAAGGAGGTAGCTTTCAAGGCTACCAAGAAATCCAAGGGTAAAGATCTTCAAGATAGTGATGAGTCTTCTAGTGATGAAGAGGCATATTACAACAAGAATGGCAAGTTCTCAAGAAAGCACAAAGGTATGAAATATGTCAAGTGTTTCAATTGTGGAAAGTTTGTTCATTATGCTACTAACTTGTTGCCAAGGATGAAAGTGATGAAGATAAACAAGATTATAAGAGCAAGGATTCTGAAAGGCACAGGCATCAAAGGAAGAATAAATATGAGCAAAGCAATCAAGGAAAGAGGTACTCTCACAAACACAAGAAAATTTTCTACCTAGACAAGGCAAGTAAGTGTTCTAGTAGTGATAGTGAAAGTTCTTCAAGTGATGTTGGAAATGAGATGTTGTTCTTAACAGAAAAATAAGAAGAAAAGAAACATAGATTTGTCCTTATGAAATGTTTTAGATGTGGAAATTTTGGACATCTTGAGGATGATTGCAAAAATGATGCATTGATTTCTAGTTATACTAAGTATGAGGATGCTTCGAAAAATTGTAAGGAAGATATTTGTATGGCTTTAGAAAAGGGTAGCACCTCTAGTGATAAGAAATCTGAAAAAGTCATTGATGTTTCAAAAGGTAAACAAATAGAGGAAGTTATAGAGGATGGTGAAGTAGATCTTGAAGCTGAACTTGTTAGTGCTCTTAGTGCTTTGAAAAAGGAAATAAAGAAGAATGCTAGACTCAATGATAAATTGGATGAATGTTGTATTGAGAGAGATGAGCTTATAGAAAGTCTTGACTTCTCTATAGCTAAGACACAGAAACTTAAGGATAAGTTAGAGTCTAAGGTTCTTGAGTGTAGAGAGTTGGAACAAAAAGTGGCTTCCTTGAAAGAGGAAACTAAAGAGTACAAGGAGAAGCTTTACAGGTTTGAAGATAGCACCAAAAAGGTAAAGTCAATCATCAAATATCAAAGAAGGACAACAGATAAAATAGGTCTTGGTTTTGGTAAGAAACACATGGAACAGGTTGGCAACTCTGCTGGGGAATCTAGTAAGAGATTTCAAAAGGAAGAGAGTTCTGATGAGGAAAGTACTTCAGAAAAAGAGTCCTTGAGTGATAGATGCACACAATCAAAAAACAGGAATCAAAAAAAGGGGAGAAAGTTTACAAGACCTAAGAGGTCAAATCAAGGAGAGTTTAATGGCAGATGTTTTTCTTGTCATAATTTTGGCCACATGGCTTCACATTGCATGACTCAAGTGAGGAAGGTAAATGACAGATTCAGAGGTGGAAATATCTTTCAAGGGTATTGCTACTCTTGTAAATAGTTTGGGCACAAGGTTGTTTATTACAAGTCTAATAACAGGAACAGGGTTGGTCAGAATAGATGGAGTCAAAGATCAGGTATACCTCAAAGAAATAACATTGTTATTTGTTATAAGTGCAACAATGAAGGTCACATAGCTAGACAATGTAGAGCTGAAATTCCAAGGTACAAGAACAAGAACATGGGTATGAACAGGTACAAGAATTAAGACATGGATAAGAACAAGAATGATAACAAGAACAACAACAGTGACATGAAAAGGAACAGGAATATGGACAAGGAGAACAAGATAAGACATGGTAAGGCAACTATAGACACTGATGAAGATCAGTGCCTAATGGGAGTTTTACTCCCACCCCGAAATTAATCACCTCAACAGGAGGTGGGGGAGGGACTAAGCTAAGAGGCTCATTCTTAGTCCCAAGCCCCAAAGGTGACCCTTTGACATTGATGACAAAGGAGGAGAGATATGAGTAAGGGGGAGAGCCTCAAGTAAGGGGGAGCTGATTTCTATACAATAGTTTTGAGTTTCAATGTTGTTGAGAAGTATGGTTTGCCATCAATGACAAAGGGGGAGATTGTTGGCAATTTTGGGTTTGAGATCCTAGCTTCTTGTCTATGAGTTGTCATTGATGTCAAAAGGAACTGGCATTAATGTCAAGAGGATTTATTGGCTTCAAAGGTTGAATATTCCAAAGAATATTTTCTAGAAGATTTCGGATAGATTCCATGTGGCAGATGAAAAGGTTTTTATCAAAACCATGGCAAGTTTAAGGGTTTTTATTAAAACTAGGTGAATGCATTAAGGGTTTTTCTTAAAACCACTCTCAGCTTAATGCAAAGGCTGGAGACACTTATTAATTAAATAATTTAATTAATAAAACCTTTTTAAGGTTTTTTAATTAATTATTTATTTGATTTAGTGATTAAATTATTTTAATAATTTAATGGGTTCTCCACCTAAGGTCTAAATTCTAAAAGACATGTGATTATTTTTTAATAATCAAAAGGGTTTCATAAACCCTAAAGTTGTTTCGAAGGCGCCAAAATAATATTAATTTGAAAAATTCAAATTATCCTCCTATCGACGTCGTGTATAGCATGGAAGTTTGGCTATATAAGCCTTAACCTATAGTCCAAAGCAATGGTGTTAAAGAAATTCGAATTACGCAAAGGTTGGGAAGTAAAGGCTACGGCTATCATTTTTTCACCATGTTTATCCACCACCAAAGGGTTAAGGAGAAGGAGACTCTTGCTAGCCTTCAAGCTAGCGTCGTTGGCCTAGTTGCAATGACTGTTCTACGAAGGCGCTTCAAGGGAGGTCAAGCGTTCGACTCCCGTCGTGGAGTGTGAGAAGAGTTTTTGTGCTTTGATTTTCTTAAAGGCACTATTGACCCGCGATTTTCGAAAGCATTTTTTTTGGTAAGGTTTTTTAAATAAAATCTGCATTTTTTTAAAGAAGTGGTTGGGCAGATTTATTTAAAATTATTTTTGAGGTTAAATGCTTCTTTGGAGATATAAGGTTGATAGTGTGTGGTTGAGATTTTTGGCTTGATTGTTGAGTGAGATTTGCTTAGAAGCTTTTATTCCTTGAGCATGGTTTAATTAATTTGGAGAAATAAGGTGTAAAAGGATATATTGTATGCTTTATATTTTTGGTAGTTGACTTCTAAGGATTGGAGTCATAAGGTGTTTTATGGAATAAATATTTTTGTGGTTACTTTTATGATCTAACCCTAACTTGGTTGCAAAGTTGAGGGTGGTGTTGGTAACAGGTTGAAGAACTATTCTCTTCTTCCTCAAAAAAAGGTATGGGCAACTTCTTCCATGTATATTGTTGATGGTGTATTTTCTGAAATTGAGTTTGGAGTGAAAAGGTTGTCTACTAGGTATTCTTGTTGGTGTAATTCCATTTTTTGGATATTGAAGATTGTTTATGCATTAAAATCATTGATGAGTTTTTGGGTGAATGCATAATTTTGGTTGAGGAAGAGGAAGCATCTTGCACTAGGGTTTATGTTAGTAAGTCTTGCTCTTGCATTGAGATGGTGAAACCCTTAGTTGGTTGTTTTGATATTGATGGTTGAGTTGCTTCCATAGAGGTTGTTTTGATCAAGTTAATGCTTTACTTGATACATGATTTGGGCTTACTCCATTGAGATTGATTTGAGCAAGTTATTCTTTGCATTGGTGATTTATGTTGGTGGTTGTTTTGTTAAAATACCTTTGGAGGGAAAAGGATGTCTACTAGTTTCCTTTTCATGTAGTGATTGGTTGAATGCTTCAAGGTTAATCTTGAGTTGAATGATGTTGGTTAAACCTTGTCTATAAGCATTGTTGTTAAATCCCTAATTGGTTGAGAAAAGATATTGGTTGTGGAAAGAACATGAGTATCATTGTTATATGAGATATTGCATGGTTGGCAATTGTTGGGTTATGTTTCATGTTCTTGAGAAAAGAATACTACATCTATCTTATTCTTTTGAGATTAAGATTGAGTTGAGATTGAGATTGGGAGTTAAATATAGAACATATTGAGTCTCTAACAATTCTCTTTATGCTTATATGAGGTTGATGAATCACATTGGGTCTCTAACAATTCTCTTTGTGGGTTCATGCTAAGCAAGTTTTTCTTGATGAACTTGTGAGCTGATTTGGACAGAGTTCTAGTGAAGACTTGTGAGCTGATTTGGACAGGTTCTAGTGAGGAATTGTGAGCTGAATTGGATAGGTTCTAGTGAGGACTTGTGAGCTGAATTGGACAGGTTCTAGTGAGGACTTGTGAGCTGATTTGGATAGGTTCTAGTGAGGACTTGTGAGCTGATTTGGACAAGTTCTAGGGAGGACTTGTGAGATAATTTGGATAGGTCCTAGTAGAGGACTTGAGGACAGAGTTGAAGTGGTTCTTTGAGAAGAACCTGAGGACAATTTTGACAAGTCTTTGAGAAGGCTTGTGTGCAACAGAGATTGATTTGTTCAAGCTTTATGAGTTGATCTTGGGACAGATCTGACAGAGTGAGGAAGACTTGTGCTGGACCGAATGACTATGTTTAGTACAGGTTGATGAGTTGTTGTGCAGGTGATCAGTGAGGACAGAGGTCTCTTGAGCCTAAGCATTGATGAAATGAGGTCTTATGTGGAAATGAGTTCCACATGATAGTAGAATAAGAGGCAGGTGATCTTCTGAATTATAATTTCCAGAGCTGAGGGGAAGGATTCTCCTTTGTGTAGGAGGCTCATAAATTCGTGAGGAGGGGAAGGATTCTCCTTTGGGCAGGAGGCTCATAAATTCATGAGAAGGGGAAGTATTCTCCTTGGTAGGAGGCTCATAAATTTGTGAGGAGGGGAGGGATTCTCCTTTGGGCAGGAGGCTCATAAAGTCATGAGGAGGGGAAGGATTCTCCTTTGGGCAGAGACTCATAAATACTTGAGTAGGGGAAGGTTTCTACTTTGGGCTGAGGCTCATAACCATTGTAATTGGGAAGGATTCCCAAAGAACTTTGAGAAAGCTTTTTAGAGAAAATTTTTGTGGAGGTAGCCCATGTTGAGTGAACCATGTTAAAATTGGTGTCTCATTGTGTGTTGCTTTATGCATTGCTTTGATATTGCTATTGGTTCATTGCTTTGCGGAGTTGAAGTTAAATAGAGAAAGTAAAAAGAGGTCTTATACTGTTCACCCCCCTCTCAGTATAAGCTTGAGTTCTTCATTTGACCCAACCCATTGTGTATGAGAATTATCCTAATTTTTGTACCAATTACAAATCTGATGGTCATATTTTGGGCCACTGCCCCATGAAGAAACCAGTGTTGAGTTCTTGGACAAAGAAAAGCTCAAAGGATAAATTTTCTTTAGGGGAACCCTTGAAGAGGAAACATTCATAGGATAAATCTAGCCAAGAGAAGCCTTAAAGAATGTGAGCAAGAAAAATGACCAAGAATTTGAGCCTATCAAGTTCCAACAAGTTGAGGAAGTTGATATTCTGAGTTTTGAGGTTTTTCAGAGAAAGAAGACACCCCTAGTTTAAGGTCATGTTGTGTTTTCCCTTCAAGGTGATATGCCTCCAATGGTTGAAGATCATGATGTGCTTCCATATGTTTTAAAATATAAGATTCATAAACACTTTGAACAGGAAAGTGCCCCTTCTCCATTAGCTTCATTGTCTTTGTAGAACTCCTTTGATTGCCTCAATATCCTTGGGCTGGAAATTTTATCAAATTCAGTAAATCCTCCCCCATCCAATCCTATCGAAAGGGTGGTGAAACTAGAGAAAGAGTCCCTAGGCCCTAAAACTAGAAGTCATAAATATCCCTTGAAACCCTTCTTGGAGAAGGGATTTCTTGGCCCTAATCCAAGAAGTCTTAAAAAGGGATTTGTAGATGTTGGGATAGAGTGTAATGTTGGGAGACCATCAATTAAAGCTCTAATAAAAATTGAGATAAAGTCAAATATTGCCAATGGCTCTTAGTCTCTATTGAATATGGATGTTGGAAATTGTCAACCTTCCCAACCCTTTGCTAGGGGAAAGAGATCCAATCCCAATTTCTATTAATGTAGTTTGTTTCTTGGAGCTTTAAATAGTATATGATTGTTTTTTACATGTTTGAGGTGCCAAATTGGTGTATAACCGAGAGCCATAATATGGGAGGTCCCTATTGTTTTCAAAACAACTACTAGTTTTTAGTTTAAGATTGTGCTTGTTTCTTGACTCCCCTAGGTGGGTTCGCTCCTTGTTGGTTTCTCTTGGTTCTTCCTTTCTTCTACTTCTTTGTTGTAAAAAATTTAGGGATCCTTTCCAAACCCTTTCTTCCAACAAATAAAAAAAACCAATATTATCATAATAATTGATAGCAAAGTCAAATAATGGTAAAAAAAATACATCTTTATTTTATGTATTTAACAAATCAAACAAAAATTAATAATTATTAAAATTAATAAACATTTCTTTATATATATATATATATATATGAGAATGAGATAAAATTTATATTTATAATAATCAAAGTGACATTAGCTCAATCAATTAAAATTTTCAACTTTTAAGGAGGAAACCCAAGTTTAAATCTTGTCAAATGATACATGAATAATATCTAAGCTTTGTTGTAATGTCACTATGTAATGATGATGAATAAAGTTGGTTTCAAACAAAAAATAACCCATTGAAAAAAAATTATATTTAAAAAATTAAAGTTTAAAAATAGCATATTAAAATATGGCATCTTTACCTATAACGGAAATAAAACAAAATACTATTTATTTTTTGTTTTCCTTAAATTCCAGAATTTTTTTTTTAATTTTCCACACTTGATGGGAAAAATATAAAAAGCTTATAAAAATTGTCATAAATGTGATGTCCTTATATCTTAGACAAGAACAAGTGAATAAATGAGAGTCTCTTTAATCATAAATTTATTGAATAGTGTTTGCATATTTGCATAATAGTAATTTGTATTAAAGAAAAAATAGTAGAGGATAGGTATGGATTTAAGATCAAGATTAAAAAAAATAGAATATATCGCATGTCTGTTGCTTTGAATGGGTTATGTGAGGGCTTGTTTGAATCTAACATTATATATGGTTTTACTATTTATTTAAAAATGAATATCATCGAATAAATAGAATTAAAAATGAGATGGATTGAAATGTGAGGGCTTGTTTGAATCTAACATTATATATGGTTTTAATATCTATTTAAAAATGAATATCATCAAATAAATAGAATTAAAAATGAGATGGATGGAAGTTGATGGATATAAGTAAGGAGATTATAAAAGTGATTAAAATATCTTCTAGGCTAAGTAATTCTCTTAGCATATTTATCTTTATGATACTTATGTTTATTTACATTCTAAAAGTTTATTTACATTCTAAAAGTGCAAGTTTTTTTCTTAATAGAATCTATTACTTAAATAAGATCTAAATATTACATGATACTAATTAATTTCAAATGGAAATAATCGAGGATGTGCATTGAAGTAAGATAAATACATAAAATTACAATAAAATATGAATTTTTATAATCACATTAACGATGGTTGCTATAGTGGATTTATTGAATCTAATATTTCAAGCTAAAGAATAACCTAAAAAATAGGTTTTGATTTAATTTAGGTTGATGTTTATATTGTGTAGGTCATTAAATAATTTTAGCTCATTTTATATTGTGTAGGCCATATAGTATAGGTTAATTATTAGAGTATATTATATTATTTGGTTATGTAATGTACATCACTACAATAAAAGATTACTTTAGGGGGAAGTTAGCTAGTTTCTTCAAGAAATATAATAAATGCACAAGTGTCAATGTGCAAGTTGTAAATATGCGAGGTGTCACCTTGTACAACTAGGTAGAGTGTTGGCCAAGGAATCTATATTCCTATATAAAGAGCCTCACAGCTCCATTCGAAATGTATCACTCTATCATTATAATAAGATGCAACATAGCTCCTCTCTTTCTCTTGATATGATGGAATAATGTTGAAGCCATCATTGGTATTAGAGCCACAAGGGCCTGCATCCTGCATAGTTTCTCTTTACGTATTTGTAAACCAGATTCGCCACTATGCATTGCCCCTTGCAAAATTCAAGATAAGAAAAGAGCCACATGTCTCATTTGGAATATCATAGAAGTTGTAAGATTGAAGACATTGGAGAGGTCTCAAGGAGGAAAAATAAGAAACAGAGTTCCTAAAAGAGTTCGTAGAAGCATCATCAAAATAGTTCCTATAATAATTCATTGGAGAAATCCACTACCAAGGAGAAGGTACTAATAGTGAAGGACTTGGGACAATTATCGTCATCCGAAAACAAGTCCAAGAGGAGAATAATTTGGTAAAGAGTGTCAAATATCAAAGAAGAATCTAGTGAAGATCTTAAGACATTCAAAATCTTGAGAATAAGATCCTATTTGAAGCCAAGAAGAAGATTGAAGGAGGATTCAGAAAGAAGAAGCCATTAAAGGTAAGCAACTTGGGTGTAATTAGTTGAACTTTAAATTAGATTTCATTATCAAGTATCATTAAGCACCATATTTAGATTAAAGTTGCAAAAGAAGGGCTCATATTTCAAAAGGTGCAAAACATAATTCTTTTAAGACATTTACCTACACATTAAAATAGGAGTTGGATGTATTTCGAAAGAAACAAATATATCATCTACATATTATCTATCTAGAAAACAAGTAGACTACATCCTACAATATTGATTATAGTGAAAATTTTTAAATTTTTTTTAAGGGTTCATTATAATTACTCTTAAGAATTGTAGAGATTATTAAGTGCACTAGAAACTACTTTAAGAGCTTATTTATAGGAGTAATAAGGTGAGATTATTGTTACTATTAAAGTGCATTAAGTTGGAGGTATTATTAATCCATTTGCATTTGCACTATACTAGTTGATCTTTAATTAGTTACTCTAATAAAGGGTTAGTTCGTATTTTTTATTGTTAAGATCAAGGGCACAAAACCAATGGATTATCAAAGTGTCTAGAGACAATATTTGGTGCACAAAATCTACAATAATTTGTGGCCCAAAGAAAGCCACCACCAAAATCAACAAAAGAGGCTACAAATTGAGACTTGGTGAGTCTCATATTCAAAGTGTATTAAGAGTTATTTATAGGTAACATTAGTGCAGAAATTAATTCTACAAAAATTTCTATCTACGTGGTTATTAGCTTGGATTTATTACCAAAGTAACTAAGCAAAGGAGAGAGTTTTCTAGCAAAGGATACAATGTTAAATCAACCCTTGCATACATGAAAGTTTCCATTAAAACTAGCATGAAAAGCTTACAAAAGAAGGTGCATAAGGTATATTGCACCATAATATATTGTCCCACATAGCAGAAATGACAAGGTCTAAGTTTTATAAAGACACGTTCTTCACAAGTAAGGAACATCTCAAAGCGTAAGTAGAGAAGCACTATCCAAGGAAGGTAAAAATAGCCTTCAAGGAGCTCACATCATACATGGTTTGGACAACCACAATAAGCAAACTACAAAGCATACATAAAATAGCACAAGGACAAGCTATCATCCACAAAGGCAGAAATATAGCAGCTTGAAAGTAGGAGAAAATCAAAGTATAAAGGAAGAAATACCCAATATCTAGACGTACATCCATAAGGAGTATTCAAATAACCATTGTAGCATTGCTCACAATACTAGCTTAAATCCATCAAAGTGTTGCTCATTATATCAGCTGGAACCAACTCACATACCAAGCACCATTGAAGCATTCAAGAGAAAACACAATAAAGAAAGATTTGGAAATAATACATTAAGGAATCTTGCAAGAATACATTGAAGAGGAATCAAGAGGAAGGTACATGCAAAAGATAAAATATACCACTTTTTACCATTGAAGAAACCCTAACATCTCCCATTTGAGTGCTCAAAATAACGCTCAAGCTTGCATGGGTGAGAGGAATAGTCCAAGGAAGCTTTACATAAGAGATCATTGGTTGTATTATAGAAGGGGTGACACTTGTAACCAAGGCACACAAGCACTCACATAAATATTGTAATGTCTATCCTCTATCCTACAACAAATTTCAAGTGTCAAAGATCATCTACCTTCTTCAAGCATTGAAATAAAACTGTCATGACACTTGTCATTCTCAAAAAAATCCTCTTCCTATTTAAGGCACCTAAATCCAAAGAGGGAAGTGCATTTGTAGCAGCAAGGAGTTATAGCATATAAGAAAAGAGAAGAGCATTTAAATATCTTGGTCAAGAAATCCAAATAAGGTCAAAGAAGCTAGATTTGAGGTGCCACCATTCAAGGATTGAAGTCAAGGAAAAACCAAAGCCTATCATTTGTCATAGAGTCCAAGAGAAGCATTAAATATTGCTATAATCCACTTTCAAATTCAACGCCAGTTACTTAAGGTTTGCAACATTATAAAGGTAAGAATTTACCTTATTTTAATTTGCTTTCATCAAAAGGAGGTATTAAGATATACTATAAGGTTGAAACTATAGGGAAATCAACCACATTTGGAAGTAAAATTAAAAGAGAATTATACACCAAAAATAGCTTAATATTACAATTTAAAACATGGGAGAAATAAGGATTTCTACTTGGAAAAATTAAATTTCTATTATTTCAAATATTATTGTTTTTCTAATATTCCAAATTAAGGAGTTATAAGGACTATTAAACCAAAATTAGATTATTAGAATTTAGAAAGGAAGTTCATCAAGGAATATCAAGGATTGGAATTAATTTGTATACTTATCTCAAAACCACACTAAAGGGACAAAAGAAATCAAACTCTTAGAACTTCATCTAATTAACAAGTTCTTAGTTCAATAAGAGAAATAAGAAGTAATATAACTTGTTTTTTGCTATTTACAAAACTTTACAAAATCAACCTAAAATTGAACTACTATTCCCAAAAGCACTTTATCACTCATCCTAAAGTTAATTCCTTAAGATATTTTTAGCTTGATGTTGCTTCATTCTATGTCAAACAATTTATGCCTTCTTGCTGACATCAACTCAATAGTCCATTTGCCTAGCATTACTTATCTTCATTTTTTAACTACAAGGCATCAAGTGATAGATATTGGATCTTGAACCTTTGCTTTGAATTTCCTTTGAAAAATACCAAACATCAAGTTTTTATCATGCTCTTGTTGACATCAAACTTTTATATTTTTGATAGGATTTTTATCATTAGCCAAATTTACCTTAATTCTACTACATTTGTTAGATGTCAGGTTTAATGCCTTAGCACAAAATGTTTTCCAAAAATTTCCACTGGGTACCTTTTCATCCACCTTGGCCTATTCTACTTCCAACCATACTTATCTTCACTTTGCATCTTCCTTCAATCTCCTAGCTTGTTGAGTCTGCTATAGGAACTACTCATTGTTGCACTACTACTTTAGCAAAATAACTGCATGGTATAGAATACAACACATAGTGGATGTAGGTGATAAAATTCACCTACATAATTGGTGACTTTCAAGGATTTTTTATTGTAAAATTGAGAACCTAGTATACCTTATCTATGGGATAATAGAGCTTTGAGAGGAAATGGAGATTGAAGATACACTAATTTAGAGTGAGAATGGTGGGTAAAGGTTGATGGTTATAGCGATTGAAAATAAAAGAATTTCAAGGTAGGAAAGGGAATTGATGTAAGGGAAGGAAGCATGATGGAGGGTTAATGGAGGGGAGAGGGAGGTCTTGAATGCATAGTTAAATAGAATTAAGAAATGAAGAGGTGACAAAGAACATGGATACTGGAGTTTGGTGGAGATATATATATATGTAGACAAGATAAGAAAATGGCTATGGAGGTGAATAATGTAACTAGATAGGAATAAAGTACAAGAAGAAAGTTATGGAATGTTGGTAAGAGAAGAAAGTAGAAAGAAAACAAACATATGTGAAGGTAGGCATATCCTACAAAATTAGAAACTTCATGAGCATATTTAGCTATAGCTGAACATTATTTTAGGCCTAGATCCATAGCTTTAGATGAATGTTCATGCGTGCAGGCAGTGTTAGAAAAATATTCAAAGTGCCTGAAAGTTTTCTTTCCCTTTTTTATCTCTTCTTTGCAAAATTACACATATATACCCCTTGTGTATTGGTGGAATCCATTATTCCTTTTGTTATCTCAAGGGAATTCATGGCTTCAAAATTATGCAATTAGGAAACCCTATGCATCCTTTTATAAATGCTTACTAAAGTTAATGAGTAGAATTGGGTTTTTGTCAGTTTTGGCAATATATTTTTGTATTTGGTTGTTTTTCTAACCATTTAGCTTCATTATTTTCTTCTTTTATTATCCAATTAGAGCTTTGTTCTAGAACACATTGATTAATATAAGTCATGCTTGATTTTATTTGTTTGGAACCTTAGCACATGGTTATCATGTCAACATGATAACCATATTTTCAAACCTTACTATCGAGTGTCATGCCCATTTAGTTCATACATGTCAAACATTGCTTGAGTGGTACTTGACTTTATCATGGGATATCAGGATACCTTCTCCATATATTTACAAATTTAGAGGAAGTGACTATAGCTATTTATGGAGGAAAACTTGAGCAAACTATTCCCTTGGGCTACAGAGTCAGAAATGGAAGAGGAAAGAATGAAAAAAGTAATGTTTAGAAGAAGATATGTAATGGAAGGGGTATGGATGAGTAGAATATGAATATGGTAGGTAGTGAAGTTGAGAAAGATAGATGAGATATGTATACCCGAGGGGCATGAGCATCTTCTCCTGCTTTAGTTCCAGATCTTTCTGTATTTTTACCTTCTTGTATTTTTATTTTCTAATCCCATATTTGAGTTGGAATTTTTTATGTAGATCAAGATGTAGTAAATAGCAAAGAGAAAACAAAAAAATAAATTCTCAAGCCATCATTATCTTCATCCTATACCTTGTCTTTGCTCTGATAGCTTTTGTGTGGCAAAGGGTTTTCATATTTATATAGGTCATTTTATTGCAAAGTCATCCTTGGGAACAAATTGCCATCTTTCTATTATTAAATGTCTTGTTTCTCGTGACATCTCATGATCGTGTGATATGCTTTGTTCAATTTTTTATTCCAATACTTTCTCAATATCCCCTTTATTATCACTTTTTTTTACTACAGATATTTTATTTACTAGTCATATTATCATTGTACACCAATTGTGTTATCTTCTTCATATCTTGCATTTGAATCTATAGTGACCAGACCAAATGATACAAAACTTGTGTTTCTCTCTATGGAATTTATTTTGGAAGTGTAGCACCCTAAAATTGGCATGGTTAAAACCTTAGAAAAAAGATAAAAGATAAAAATTTGAATTTCAACCCCAAACTGCTTGTTAAACAGCCTATTACCTGCTTTCCCCATTTTTCGTGCTATTTTTAGGATTTGTTTTGACCGTTGGACGATATTGTCATAGATTAGACGAAATCGTCCCCAATCTAAAGAATTCGTCTGGAACAGAACGTCCAGACGATTTCATCCCAAAACCAAATTTTCATAATTAGCTTCTGTTTCAACAGCCTCTCCAACTCGGGTAGAAGTGTGTCTGCGCAGTTGGAGATTTCCCTGTTGGAGATCTCCCAGATTGGGATGATCCCCAACCTCCCAAACCTCTTCCTAATCCTATATAAACTAGGATTTTTCTAGTTTATCCCCCTGATTCTCCTTGAACCCCTAAACCCATTTAGTTGAAAGATTTCATTGTAGAGATAGCCCCTTATTCCCTCGCACTATTGCTTGCATTCGGTATTTTTGCATTTTTATCGCAGGAACTCTGATTTTTTTCACTCGAAGCTACCTTGGATCGTCGCGGACGATCTCGAATGATTATGGATGATCTCGTACGATTGGAGGTGATCCTGACTATAGTCCAGATTGGGGGCAGTTCGAGTTTAGAGTTTGCATTTTCTTAGCTTTTTTTGCATTTTTCATATCATATTTCTGCATTGTTTTAAGTTATTATGTTTTTTGCATCTTGGAGTTCACATCATTTAGAATAATTACATGATAAAGTTAAAATCAATCATTAAATCTAATGCATTTCCTTATTTATTATTGGAATCTATTATTTAGGCATGTTTGCTATTATTTCTACCATTATCCTTTGCTTCTGCACTTGCATATTTGGTATTTTGTGTCTATTTTTGTGATTGCAGGTTTCTAAAGAATTTGTCTGATGAATTCATCAAATTTCAAGCGATTCTATCTGATTTCAGATGACCTTCTATGATTTGGAACGATCCCATGAAATATCAAATGATTACATACAAATTGAGACGATCTGAACTGCTGCAAGACTCAGAATCTTCATTAGACATTCGAAATCAGGTATGACACTTGCTAGTTAGCATATTCTTTGTTATTTGCATCCATTTCTGTTCTTTGTATTCATTTAAATCAGCATTGGCATATAGAATAGTTTAGATTCATATTGTCCAAACCTAGGAGTTGAATGATCATGCATAAAAATGAACACATCAAACTCATTGTCAACCTAGGCATGGAAACTGCCATTCAAAATTTTCCTGGTGAACCCACCATCCGTCAAAAATTCACCCTTATACACCTCCCTCGAGAGGCAGGAGTTTCCAAGGGACTCTCAGTCCGAGGTATTGTACCATCCTTTTCACATCCCCCTTCCAGGTGTGGATCCTATAGCCTGAAGGTAAGGGTGCGAAAAATTTGGAGCGATACATTTTGGTGAACTCGACGTGAAACATAAACCTTTTGAAAACAAAAACTTTCTAAAAATAAAAATAATAAAATCAAAACACAAATGCATTTAGACTCAAAAAAAAATTTACATGTCATATTTAGATGGTAGACTATAATAAAAGACGAGTTGTCACTATTAATGTTGAAAATCAATTAGCAGCTATAGAGATTACTTTTGTGCTTAGAGTACCTCAAACAAATAGGGTTCAACCTTTGTGGGATGAACTTGATAGGAAATTGGATCTCATTTCATCTAGAGCAACCGAACTTAGGCAAATCAAGAGGTTTTTCGTAGATAGAATCTTGGATCCCGATCAAGTGATTTTGTATCATGAACTTCAGAGATCTTTCCATAGGTGGTTAGCAGATAAAAGAGCCCTTGTGTCTTCTGATTTGTATACCTTTGAGGAATACCTCGATAATGCAGCTATAGTGCATAAATTTTTGTCTCGTGTAGAGGACCAAGAGGTCGTTATTACAGATAGACAAAGATGGAATAGAGTTCCCAGAGCTGTGTTATATTGAGAATATTGCCATAAGATTTATTTTTACAAAACAGAATCTGAAACAGATAATATCACCATAGCACACTTTGTTGACTTCCTGAAAAACAATTTCCAATTTGAAGAGGAGCATTTTATGACTCTCGATGAACTTGATCCTATCAATGATATCTATAAACTATTTATAGAAAACTAAGCTATTATTTTATTATTGTTATTTCTTGTATTTAGTGTGTTGTTTATTGTCTTTATAAGCATAAAAACAAAATAAAAAACAAAATAAAATCATAACAAAAAATCAAAACATTTTCTTTTAAGTATTATAGTAGGTATATAATTAAAATATATACCTCCCAAGATCTGTTGCAAATATATTAATATATATTTGCTAAAACCTAAATTTAGACACAATGACTAGACTCAAGAATGGAAAACAAATTGAAGTAGAAGAAGATTGGTTAGGAAAAACCATAAATAAACCAGATGCCCTTCTTGAAGACCCAATTCAGGAAGAAGTAACCTTAAACCAACAAGAAGAAGAATTTGTGGACGCAAATGAACAAAAAGAAAATTATAGAGAGGAAGGATCCTCATCTCCTAAGATAACTCCAGAAGGAGCTGTTACTTTTGAGAACATGGAACATTTTTGGAAATTTCTTAATACAAATATTGGCACTCTTAATAAAGCAGTTCATATGGATAAAGATCAAATTAGTGACACTCAAGCAACCCTAGAAGATATATATCACACATGCACTAATCCTTTGTCCTTTGTTGATCAAGAGAGTGATCAAGCTAGACCGTCCAATTTGGACATGGCTACTATAATCCAAAACATGCAACAACAACAGGCTACCCAACCACCTAAAGTGCATGTTACCAAGCCAAGGGTTATTCCCACACAAAAGAAACCTTCATTCACTACTCTATTTCGCCAAGCTATTGATCAATATACCTAAAATCAACAAAATCCTAAAACAAAACCAAATACCAATTTCCAACATTCTCGGATACAACATAATGCTACAACAAATCTTCTTCATAATACTCTTCCTACCAACCATTTGCATAATAGCAATATAGCATCTAATCCTTATGTCCTGTCTTCCTACGATCACAAATCCCATACTCAAGTACCATCAAACCAATATGGTGGACAAATTGGTAATTTGGAAGCCATGGTGAAACAGTTAGTCTATCGCATGGACCAGATAGATCCCTACCGTCCCTCGTACAATTATCGAGAGATGTGTAGTCAACCTCTAGATCCTATAGTTGTAGCACAACATTATCCCAAAAACTTTCCTATGCCTGTCCTACCTATATATAAAGGAACCGAAGATCCCATAGAGCATCTTCATATGTTTAGGATAGCATGTCATGACATATCACATGATGATTTGCTATTACTAAAAATGTTCCCGAAAAGCTTAGGGGGGATGGCATTGGAGTGGTATTATCAACTACCCACTCATTCTTTGAGAAATTTTGAAGAGACCGCTGAGTCTTTTGTGCATCAATTTAGTGCCTATATCGAAAGGCACATAACCATTAAATATTTTTACAACCTAAAACAAGACAAATATGAGTGTTTTGCTGACTTCTTAACTCGATGGAGATAGTTGATAGGAAAACTACACTTTGTGTTACCTTATCGAGAAATGTTGGATATTTTTATCAATAATTTACAAGAACAACTATCCTATGAATTATCAACTGCTACCTTGACCACCTTCGATAAAGCTATAGACTTAGCTCGAAGGGTGGAAAATGCTCTCATTAGAAGAGGTCAGCTCAAAAAGAAAGATGATGAGAAAACATCCATAAATAAATATAAAAATAAACAAGTTGTGGGTTACGGAGTTACTGATAGTAGAAACATTGCTTATGTTAATATTATGAAAACAACAGAGAAGTTTATATTGAAACCTCCTGATAAACCACCCCAATAATTTACTAGGTTAAATCAACCTTTATCAACTATTCTCCCACAATTACTAGCACGAGGCTTGATCCAATTACCAGCTATCTAGGAACCTGATCCAACCATACCCGGATACAGAGCCAAATTACACTATGATTTTCATAGAGGACCTGGACATGCTACCAATTCTTGTAAAATATTAAAACATAAAATACAAGATTTTATTGATAATAATGAGATGGAGGTGCAAGCCTTCCAACCTAAACAAAATGCTGCTAATAACGCTCAAAAGAACATTCCCCAAAATTAGAATCAAAATGCCAATCAATCATTGGACATATTTCAACATCCTTTACCAAAACATGGTAAAGAGGTGGCCAATCAAATTGAGCATCACAATGTTCCTCCTCCTACCCGATATGTAGGGACTATTAGTGGACAATTACCTGTTCATGATCCTCAAATATTTGACACAACTTTATCCATAGTTACGACTAGACCTCTACATAATCTTCGGATACTTGATCTCAGTGACACAGAATATGAGATTGAAAGTGATATGGAAATCACCTCAAATCAATTGAATAGTTCTGAAGATGAATCAGATCCTATTCAACCTATCACAAGTTCTATGGTTCCAGAAGAACCATTTCCTAGAAGAGTCAATACTAGACCATCTTCTCACCAAATAGTTTCTAATGAACAAGCTATAAATGCTAGACCAAGACCTATTCATCACCCGCAAAATAATATTGTAGGAACCATCGGAGCCATTACTAGACAACAGGCTCAAACCTCTCAACAGGATCAAACGCACAATGATGGATCAGCTCCATTTGTTTTGAAAAACCCCAATAAAGGAAATTATGCGTCTAATGTTCAACCTAAACCTCCTTACAATATTAATGAACAATTATCCAATACTATAGCTAGAATTTCTCTTTTGGACCTGTTAAGATCTTCTCCTACCCATAGGGATGAATTAATGCTCACTTTAAGCCAAATGATGGTACCATAAAATATTCAACCTGAAGCCATGTCCAATACTACCATCACTCGAGAAGTCAATTGTATTGACTTTTGAGATAGAAATATCCTGCAACATAGTTTACATAAGGATAACCCCTTATATATTACTACCCTAATTGGAGATGTAGCCGTTAAACGATTCTTGATTGATAATGGTTCATCTTTAAACATCTGCACTTTTGACTTCTACCAATGATTTGGGTTTAAAAGTGATGAAATGAAAATAACTGATATGATTATCAAAGCCTTCAATGACGAGACACAAGAAATGTGTGGATTCATTACTATACCCTTGCAAGTTGGTCCTAGAACCCTAGATACGACCGTGTTTATTATACATTTCCCTGCATCATACAATATACTTTTGGGTCGCCCTTGGATCAATGCGATGTGAGTGGTTCCCTCCACTTTACATCAGTGTGTTAAATTTGAATTTAAAAACCAGTTAGTTACCATTCATGGTGATCTTAGAACCTTTGATATGTGCGCTTTGGCAGAACCTGTTGGAGTTCAATTTTTCCCTGCCCTGTCATCCACACATCCTAATTCTTATCATCCGTCCAAATGTGTGAAACACACATCCATAACATCATCTACTCTTTCAACTACACCTATACATATAGCCCAACCATCTTCTGAACCAACCACATTAGCACCTCGAAAAGATCCTAAAAATACAACCAATGCTTCCTGTTTTACTCCTATATCTTCCATACCTATAGACTCACCCATCAATATCCCTATGACATCTACATCCACTACAGGCATCCTTTCTACATTCGACGATGTAGGAAATGTTCCTTCTACCTCTTATGCTCTTACTGATGAGCTCTTACCCGATTTATCTACAATTCTTATATCTGAGGAAGCCAACACTACCATGCAGAATTCCCTCCTTTTAAATAAACTCCCACCCTCTCCTCGTACCTTGGGCCTCCCACAGCCTATGGGAAGTATCTACCAATTCGAGAGTTGTGCTTTTATTTATAAAGGATATGATTAGGGAAGAATACCCAGAAACATTAAGACACATTGTGATGGATATGCTAGATGCTATTTTGTTAATGATTATCTTAAAGCTAAGCCCATAATGCTTAAATTGGGATATAAAGGGAAAGGTTTGGGACCTTTCCAAAATGGTATGAAAGAACCCGCTTCAAGAATGGTAACTAACTATTTTCTAGTAAAACATTATTCATATTTTCTAGGTTACCTAACTACTGAGTCTTTTTTGCATCAATTTAGTGCCTATTTTCTAGTAAATATCAGCCCTTTCCATTTGAGGATGATGACCATCTCGTATGCTATCAAGATTATCTAGATAAACAAGATTCTTTGCGTCTAAAGAATAATTCCTTTACTTGCAATACACTATCCATAGCCTACCCTGAAATGATTTTCGAATCCGACGATGAGTTGGAGGGAGATATTTTTCATGACATTTCCATTGAGGAATTATTATATAATGACTTCTATTTTGATGGCTCTATCCCGAGTATAGCCCAGCTTGAAGTTATGACTTCTCAAGACAAATTATCCAAGTTAACCTTGTAAGAATTACAAGAATGGGGTGTTTCACCCGCCCCACCTAACTTTGAGAGAGATTTACATATGGAAGTTGAAAACGTTATAAAATTAACATTGGAACCGAACATAACCTTCACATAATCAATATTGGATCAAAATTAAGTCAAGAAAAACAAGAAAAATACATTTTATTTCTTAAAGACTATGAATATGTCTTTGCTTGGACATATGAAGACATTCCAGGTTTGGACCCTTCTATAGTTATGCATCATCTAGTAGTCCATCCAGATGCTAAACCCGTTAAACAGAAACTTCAAAAAATGCATCCTAAAGTGGCCTTACTAGTAAAAGGAGAACTAGAAAAATTGTTGAAAGTCATTTTTATACAAACCATTGATTATGCCGAATGGATCTCAAATGTAGTTCCAGTAACTAAGAAAGAAGCCACTAAAGTTAGGGATTGCACCGACTTCAGAGATATTAATGTTGCATGCCGTAAAGATGATTTTCCTCTTCCCAAAATGGATCAGATCATTGAATTTACTGTTGGAAGTGGAATGATATCCTTAATGTATGAATTTTTTGATTATAATTAGATCAGGATAGCTTCTAAATATCAGGCCAAAACAACATTTATTACCCCTTGGGGAACCTTTTGTTGGAAAGTGATGCCATTTGGCTTAAAGAATGCAGGTGCAACCTATCAACGAGCTATGACTTATATTTTTCATGATATGATGCATGATATCCTACATGATTATGTAGATGACATCATAGCTTGTTCCATCAAAGAAGATGATCATTTAAATGAATTAAGGAAAGTATTTGATCGGTTAAGGGAATATCTTATCCGACTAAATCCAACTAAATGCATATTCGGAGTTAAGTTTGGTAAATTATTAGGGGTTATAGTTTCTTTATGTGGCATTGAAATTGACCCTCTCAAGATCATAACTATCATAGACATGCCCACACCCACAAATATATCAGATTTACAAAGTTTACAAGGTAAGCTTCAAGCTATTCGTTGCTTCATCGACAAGTTGGCATACAAAATTGGACCCTTTCTTAAGATTCTTAAGAAATATGTCTCCTTTCATTGGGACAAAGAATGCCAAGAAGCATTTGAACTCCTTAAGCAATATCTCCTCAAACCACCAGTGCTTTCCCCACCTAGATCTAATCGTCTTTTATCTTGTACATTTCTGCTTTTGATTCTGCCTTAGGAGCTATGTTAGCTCAGCTTGACGATGAGAAGAAAGAACGTGCTAATTATTACATCAGCAGAACCTTAATCAGTTATGAAACTCGCTATACCGTATTAGAGAAATTATGTCTAGTAGTCATATTTTCTACACAAAAACTACGACATTATATGCTCAGTCAGAAAACATATTTTATTGCCAAATTCGACCCTTTGCGATATCTCATGAGTCGACCGTATTTATCTGGTCGCACAGCCAAGTGGGTTCTTGCGCTAAGCAAATTTGAACTCATGTTCATAGGACAAAATTTTTTTAAGGGTCAAATCATAGCAGATCAATTAGCTGCTGCACCCTTAGAATCTACTCATCCCCTCATCATTGAGTTTCCTGATGAATACCTTAAACTAGAGGCAGACCATTCAGAGCAATGGTCCCTATACTTTGACAGAGCCCGATGCATGAGTGGGGCTGGTGTGGGTATTATTTTAATATCTCCGCAAAAACATATTATACCTCTGTCCTTCAAATTAACATTTGCTTGCACCAATAACACTGCTAAATATGAAGCTCTTATCCTTGGATTATGAGCTGCCTTGGCATTGAAAATTAAAATTTTATTGGTTTTCGGTGACTCTCAACTTGTCATAAATCAAATCAATGATGTTTATCAGACCAGAGATGATAAATTACGCCAATATAAAGCATATGTTTTGTAGTTATTATCCTTGTTTGATCAAGTTACTTTGGAAGCTATTCCTTGAACTAGCAATCATGCGACTGACGCTATGGCTGCAGCTGCATCTCTTTTACCCTTGGAGTTAGACGATGAATATGCTACCATCATTATTCATCGACTTCAGGAACCCGCTTCAAGAAAATCATGCTTAGAACCTTTGGATGTGTTTCTCATCAACAAAACAACTCCTAAACCATGGTATACTGATATATTTAATTTTTTATAGAAAGGAACCTTCCCTAATGGTTGTGCTAGCAACCAATGTAGGTTATTACGTAGACAAGCAAGTTGCTTTGTGATTATTAGTAATACCTTGTACAGAAGATCTTTTAAAGGCATCTTATTGCGATGTTTGAATCTAGAAGAATCTAGATCAGCTTTGAATGAAGCCCACAATGGATCTTGTGGGGGACATTTTAGTGGTAGCACCATTGCTAAGAAACTCCTTTGGATAGGATATTTTTGGCCTACCATGGAAAATGATGCACATAATTATGTGCGACATTGTGACAAGTGCCAGAAACACGCTGACCTTTTCCATGCACCTGCATAAGAATTGCAGGCTATTTCATCTCCTTGGCCCTTTTCAAAATAGGTCCTAGGCATCATTGGAAAAATCAACCCTGTGTCACCCGATGGACACAAATTCATCATAACCGCCACTAAGTATTTCATGAAGTGGGTTGAAGCTATGCCATTAGCTTCTTGCACTGGAACACAAGTTTCCAAGTTTATTTTTAATCAAATTATTTGTAGGTTTGGAATTCCTACCAATCTCATTTTCGATAATGGAACTTGTTTCAAAAATAAAGATGTTAAAAAATTATGTCAAAAATATAAAATTCAACATCGCTGGTCCACTCCCTATTATCCTCAGGGTAATGGTCAAGCAGAAGCATCTAATAAAACCTTAATCAAAATTCTCAAAAAATTGGTCAATAAATCCGGTCGAGATTGGCACATTCAGTTATATCCTACTTTGTGGGCCTATCAAACTAGTGTTCGAACCCCCACTGGAACTTCACCTTTTGTCTTGGTTTATGGTGCTGAAGTCGTTTTTCCCTTTGAATTAGAAGTTCCTTCTTTAGCTCTACTACTTCAAGATACTGAAGTAGGGGATGAATATCGTGCTGGAATATTTAGTTAGCTAGAACTTTTAGATGAAAAGCGCATTAATGCTTTGGAGCATCTTCGCGCCTACCAAAACAAACTTAAGAGAGCATATCTTAAGAAAGTTCATCACCGATCCTTTGAGATCGGCAACCTTGTATTAAAAGAAAATCAAAAAAATACTAATGCAACTAAAAACCTTAAAGGTAAATTTGAGCCCAACTGGCTTGGACCATATGTCATCACTGCTAAATTTAGATCAGGAGAATACAAATTATCTACCTTATATGGTAAAGAGCTTAAAGAACCTATGAACATTATGCATCTTAAACGTTACTATGCATAAAAATTGGTCATTTCATCATTGTATATATTTGTTTTGCATATTATTTCCTTTTAGTCACTTATATAAAACATTTCAAAAAAATCACCTTGTATTTCTTTCAATTCATAAACTTAAAATCTAAAAACATCAAAAACATCCAAATCATCAAAATCTTCAAAAAACATCTTTTATTTTGTACCTGTAAAATTGTGAAGTATTGCAGTTATATTTTCAGTTATTTTGGATAAATTAGCATTTATTTGGAATCCCGCACTTTCACATTAACATGAATAAATATCTTGATTTTATTTGGTATGATTATTCATCTCTCTTATATCAAAGTCCACAGTTGAATTAAATAAATTTTTGAGCATAGAGAACTGATCTTGTTATTTACTCGAACCAAGTATATCTTTTCACATTAAAATGATTTCATTGCAAATTCGATATGATGCTACATAGTAGAAATTGTTTCCTGAGCAAAAATTTTCCCTTGCTATCCTATCATGCACATGGTCTAGAATATTTGAGAATTGATAAAAGGACAAGCTCACCCCTACCCAGAATAAAAATCCCTTGCTCTACAGCTAATCCGAGAAAGTATCCCTAGCATAGGATGACAAGAAAAGTTCAATAAAAAGAGAAAAAGACAAATGTTATTTTGTATCATCACCACAATATTTCAGTATTTTCTCAAATATCAAGAAAAAATACAAAAGTACAAAAAAAAAAAAAAAAGTAGCAAAAGAGAAATGCAAAAGCAAAATGCAATAAAATCCTTTCCCTACCCCTTGAAAAGAAACGAAGGGTGAATGATCTTGAATCCCTGGAATTCTCAATTATTCAAAAACTGTGAGGTAAGCCCCATAACAGGTGGTTTGTGCCCAACCAGCTTGACCTTGGGTAATCCCTAGCATGGTGATATGTCTGTCACATTAGCGACCTTCTTTTGTACAAACCTATGTCAGCTTATGGATTAGCTAGCTCTTGATAACCTAACTTACATAGTAGTTTGGTACGGTTACATGCATATAAATCATGGTCAACGAACATTCATTTGGTCAAGGCAAATTACTTGTATCACATTATCTTGCTCAAAATTGGTGAATGAACAATACAATCGCACACACATTTGTATTTGAGAGATTTTGTATCATTATGATAAATCAAGATCGGTAATGAACTCACATTTGCACATGAGGATTCCTTATAAATCTACATTTCTCTTTGAGATAATTTAAAATATTTCTGTAACTCTTTTCACAATAATTTTACCATTTTATTTCAGCATTTTTGTTTTCTATAAAAGCAATTATATAAATTTTCTCACAAAATCACAAACATGATTTCAAACAACATGTTCCTATTATTATTTTCTTGTTTATCAAAAGTCACAAATTCATCTAGCAATAAAGCCAACAATCCATTTTCTTCTTTGGATTTTGCGATGATGGTATAAGTCTATACCTATAAAATCTATGCCTAGCGCAAACCATTGTTCTAATTTTCTTTTCCATTTATTTTTAAAAAACAAATTCATAAAAACATATGACTTGCATCATTATGTTACACAATTATGCTTTAAACCGAACAAACACTTATTCTATTTCATGTCATTATGTTCAAATTCAATTTTGTAACCATGGTATAAATCCTAAGGGATTGTTCAAAATTTTATCACTTAGGAATTTATGCCTAGCAAAATCATATTTCTTTTTGTATCTCATGCATACTATTTTTATGAAAATCTGAAAACAAATCATCAAACCATCATTATCTCCATCATTACAACACAAAGTCTTAAGACAGTCTCTTAAGCACTCTTTTACTTTTAACAATATTTTTATACTGGGATTAGCTTGACGACCGAGTGAGCGGTGACTCCATGAAATGGTCTATAACAGTGACAATGTCCTTTGAAATTATTGTTAGCAGTCTCTTTTTATTTTTCATCAAATCACACCACAACAAACCAATTGTTTACATTAGATTATTTCATTTAAAATCTTACAGCATGACATCAAATTATAATATTTCCAAACGACATCATTACATGAATCAAACAAGCAAACAATTCAAACATTGAAGCATCATAAAAACATATGAACAAGTCATATCATCAAAAAAGATCATATATCAAAAAATTATATACATCATATCAAAACTGGATTGGTATACGACAATATATACCCTGGAATACTCAATCCTCTCAATAATCTCTACAAAATCTACAGTCCATAGACACCTAGCCTCGAGAAGCCCTCGAGCTCTTAGCCTCATCTCCTCACCCGCCTTGTCATGGACGAGGTGGTTCCATAGAGGTCTGGGATGTATCTCGGGTCCTCATCGTCAATCGGGAGGATGTCCTCACCAATCCCAGCCTGAATGGTTCTACAATGTTGGCCGGTAGCTGTACCCTTTGGCCCTCTGGGACCAACTAGAAGTATACACCCTAGTAGAATGCAGTATACATCATCGACTGCACTAGATCATCCTTACTCACCCCTTCGCTCCGTACCCTGAGTCATGTCATCTCATCCTATAGTGTCTGTACCTGCATCCTCAACTGAGTGGCCTCGTCCTATAGTGACTACACCTAAGCTCGAAGGTGGGCAACCTCAACCTGAAGATCCATTATCTCTCTACTCTCCCCTATGTCAACACCCTTGCCCTTATCAGGCGATGGTGGTCTCTCCCCTTGCTACGAAGGGAGTCTCTCATCCCTCTGCCCTGTCTCCTGCAACCTCTATGGAGCCCATGCCATCCTTTGGCATCTCGCCTGTGGGGACCACTGTTGCTCTCTCCCCTCGTGACCCTGTGCTGCCTCAATAGTAGCCTACCATTGGCTCCCCATCTAGCGCACCACAGCATGCACTAGACCCTACGCCCTCATCATCCGAGGAGGGCGGATGCCTACGTACCAGGCATCGTAGCCATCTACAACCCTAGCGTCATCACCATCCACTAGATGGATGGGGGAATCGTCCACATCCTAACTCCAGAATCACTACATATCTGGAGCCCCGCTCAACGTAGTACTATCTCGAATAGTCTGGGAGTACTTGTAATCCTTGAGATAAGGGATACCCTACTGTAGACCAAACTATCGTAGTACCCGATCATAGCGGTGGAGCTCTACCTCTTCTCGCTCCATCCTCAACCAGTAAACTCACTTGATGCGAGCCAGCTCCTACCCATCCTCTACCCACCTGGGGTGCTCTCGCCATGACCTCCAGGCGATCTGGTCTGGGATGAGGTCGTCTAGCAACCTCTGTGACATCGACAGATCTATTCGCCACTGTGACCCCCTATGTAGCCACCAATAGAAAACCTGGGGCCTCTCTCGATCAATCCTTGTCAATGGGAGCCCTATCGGCCTTCGCATCGCAATGTGCTCCCAGCACAAAACCTGCAGTAGCGATGTCAAGACCATACATTGACCTCCCTTGTATACGACCCCATGTAGGATCCTATACAATTGGCAAAGAGCAAAGCTGCCCCATCTATATCTATACCCATGGTCTCTCATGTCATAGACTATGTTTGAGAGCACCCATGGTAGTTTGCATCTGCTCTGGTGGCACAGCAGTAAGCCACCGACAACTCCTGCCAAAACCTGAGTCAACCTAGATGCCCAAAGCATCTACCGTAGAGACTCGATGTTCACTCCACCCTTCTCTAGGGTGAAGCTCGGGTCTCTAGTGAGCCTCATCATTGCTTGGCCTTGATTGGCTGCAAGCATCATCAGTCATCCTTGTATGGGGATCTTCATGATCCTCCATACGTCCTCTAGAGTGGGAGCCATCTCCCCTATCGGTAATCGAAAATAGGATGACCCTGGATACCACCTCTCTACTAGGGCTGTCAGTAGCCCCATGTCAGTCGGTACTTGTGGCATCTCTACCACATGTTTTAGACTGACCTGTCCAAGTCGGTCACGCTCTGCCTAGTCAAGTGTGGCTATGTCATCTCTTAGCCCATCGTATTTTCATTCCTGGCTCTTTAATAATCCCTTCTGCAAAATAAACAATAAAACAACAAAATCATTAATAGAAAAATCAATTTTAAGATGATATCGTCCCTAATTGGGCAAAATTGTCCTTCTTGAGGATGAAATCTTTTATGATTTCACAACTTGGGGATTGCCCCTTGTTGGATGAAATTGCCCCTAATTAACCGATTTTGCCCTTAGATGAAATCAACGATATAGGGACGATTTTGATGAAATCGGGATGATTTTGTCCCGATGACATCGATGGCCTAAAAATGGCTGCAATGCCTCAAACAATCACATTTAACTCAAAAAACTTGCACAAAGTTACATTAAACCTAATCTACTAGGATTAGATCCTTACCCGTAGCCCGCACTGGACCTCTGTCGCTCTGTGCGCTGTCTCCACCATTTTTCTTCTCTGTAGAGCTCTAGAACAGTAAAAGTGAATAGTAAAAATGAATTAGGGTTTTACCCTATTTTCTTAGTTTTATTTAAAAAATCCACATTTTAAATTTTGCTTTTTCGCATTTTTTCCTCAAACGTTCGATTTGGGTAAAAACACGGAGGGGGCACCATAGTCAGCATTCGTACGATTCAACCAAGAATCGTCATCTAAAAAATTGAGTATATTTTTTCTTTCTTGTAAAACAGGAAAAACTCGTCTTTAACGCATTTTCTTTGAAAAATCCACTAAATAGGGGGCAAAATGTAGCACCCTAAAATTGGCACGGTTAAAACCTTAGTAAAAAGATAAAAGATAAAAATTTGAATTTCAACCCCAAACTACCCGTTAAACCGCCTATTACCCGCTTTCCTCATTTTCCATGCCATTTTTAGGATTTGTTTTGACCATTGGACGATATCATCGCAGATTAGACGAAATCATCCCCGATCTAATGAATTCATCTGGAACAGAACGTCCAGACGATTTCATCCCAAAACCAAATTTTCATAATTAGCTTATGTTTCAACAACCTCTCCAACTCGGGCAGAAGCGTGTCTGCACAATTGAATATTTCCCTGTTGGAGATCTCCCAGATTGGGATGATCCCCAACCTCCCAAAACTCTTCCTAATCCTATATAAACTAGGATTTTTCTAGTTTATCCCCCTAATTCTTCTTGAACCCCTAAAACCATTTAGTTGATGGATTTCATTGCAGAGTTAGCCCCTTATTCCCTCACACTATTGCTGGCATTCGATATTTTTGCATTTTTATTGCAGGAACTCTACTGTTTTTCACTCGAAGCTATCTTGGATCATAGCAGACGATCTCGGATGATTACGAACAATCTTGTACGATTGGAGGCGATCCTGACTATAGTCCAGATTGGGGGCAGTTTGAGTTTAGAGTTTGCATTTTCTTAGCTTTCTTTGTATTTTTCATATCATATTTTTGCACTGTTTTAAGTTATTATGTTTTTTGCATCTTGGAGTTCACCTCATTTAGCATAATCGCATGATAAAGTTAAAATCAATCATTAAATCTACTGCATTTCACTATTTTTTATTGGAATCTATTATTTAGGCATGTTTGTTGTTATTTCTACCATTATCCTTTGCTTCTGCATTTGCATATTTGGTATTTTTTGTCTATTTTTGTGATTGCAGGTTTCTGACAAATTCGTCATATTTTAGATGATTCTGCCTGATTTTAGATGACATTCTATGATTTGAGACAATCCCGTGAAATATCAGATGATTATGTACAAATTGAGATGATTTGAACTACTACAAGACTCAGAATCTTCATCAGACATTCAGAATTAGGTATGACACCTACTAGTTAGCATATTATCTGTTATTTGCATCCATTTCTATTCTCTGTATTCATTTAAATCAACATTGGCATATAGAATAGTTTATATTCATATTGGCCAAACCTAGGATTTGAACGATCAAGCATAAAAATGAACACATCAAACTCATTGTCAACCTAGGTGTGGAAACTGCCATTCAAAAGTTTCCTGATGAACCCACCATCCATCAAAAATTCACCCTTATACACCTCCTCCGAGATGCGGGACCTTCCAAGGGCCTCTCAGTCTGAGGTATTGTCCCATCCTTTTCACATCCCCCTTTCGGGTGTGGATCCTATAGCTTGAAGGTAAGGATGTGAAAAATTTGGAGCGATACAAGAAGACACAATCAATCTAGTTAGGAATTTACCATAATTTTAACTTTATGCTTGCCTCTATTTTTAACGTTGCTTAAAGAATGGCATGTAGAACCAGTAGTAGAGACTATATTTAATCATGTGAAGTATCAAAGGCTACTCTAAAGCACATTTTCCTATGCATCGACTTATTTATTAGGAATTGAAGATAGTTTATGCACTCAAAACGTCTTGATTAGCTATAGAGTGCTTAATTTTGTTACATCACCATCTAGTCTTCTTCTTTATTTCCTAGAAGTTTTGAAAAAATCTATTGAAATCTACTCCCATCTGGGTGTTGCATAGCTTCATAGATTATCACCAAGCCATATTTATTTTCTAAATTCGACTGTAGTATGTGATCATACTTAGTGGAATTTACAACATTACAAGTTGACCTCTATGCATCTTCTATCCAATCGATGATCTTCATTTTGGCCAACTTGTGAACTTCCTCATAAAAAAAACCCTCTATTCTTCATATATTTACATGTGAAAGGACCCAATATCTTCGATGTGAATCCGTACCAATTTCTTGAAACATGGCATAACTATTTGCATTCCATCAAGCCCCATATGAACACCTATTTGCATCAAGAAAGTTTTTGGTAAGACCATTCCAAATGTTGGAGGTACTTCCACTATCATGATATTATGGATCGTTGCAAAGTCTAGCATCCTTTATAATCTTAAAGGCACTTGCTTAGTTATCCCAATTTATTTGACCTGTATTTTCTTAAATTAGATAACTTGATGCTTTATGCTAGTGTATTTAAAACCCATAGTATTACAAATTGCCTTTGATATAAAAATAAATACAACTTCCTAATCTACTAGAAAATTGTGTGATATCCATCTCTGCAAGCATATACCGATAGATAAAATGGGGAATAATTAACCTTTCTTTTACTCAAAGATGATTGCCCATATATTGGTTCAGGTTCTACAAAGTCTACTTTGACTAAATCAACTTCTTTAGGAACCAAAATATCTTCCTTCAAATAAATTCTAGAATCTTCTTTCTTTATTGTTGTTTTCTACTAAAAGCTATTATATTGCTCACTGCTTCCTTAATATGGATGGGTAATACAATACCTAATAAGCTTATTTTCTTTCGCAATGCTAATATAAATATCCTTGGTGACATGCATTTGACCTTAACTCCCTCTTACACTCCCCTTGTAGGCCCAAGTTTCCTTTTACCTCATCTTCATCCAACTCATCCTTATCTTGTTCTTCCTTACCTGGGATTGTATTTGGAGCAAACAGATCAATTGCAAAGTATTGTCCCACTAGTAAGAGATATTATTAGTCCAATCTAAGGGATACAACATTCTATGATTCATGAGTCCTGATTGAAGGAGTCTATAGTTGTCTTGCATATATATCCAATATTAAACTATTGTGCATATTTGGATAAGAGTTATCCCTCTGTTTTTCAGTTTCTTCAAGCTCATTAGTAAGATATTGGATGATATGAGTAACCTGATTCATCTAGGGGTTCAATTTAATATGTATTTTATAATTGGACTATTAAGCTACAAAAATTGTATCCACTAGAGTAACCAACTATGAAAATGATGAGTGAAAAGGCTATAAATTAGTTTGGTCAAAAAATAGAGCATCAAAATTGTCTAGCTTGGGTGGGATTTTTTCTATTGATATTAGCATATTTTCATCCTTAAAGGTCAACTGAAACACCTGTGGAAACCTTTTCTCTTGGTAATATTGTATTTGGAGGGTCAATTATGAACTTAGAGCTTGGATATAGTAGATATAGGCATATGCATGTGATGGCTTAATTTACCAAGGAATAATGGCCCATAATATTTTGAATCTTCTGTTAAAATATGAAAAGGGCTTCACTAGGACCTCTTTTAATATAGGAAAATTGCATAAGTAATGCAAAGAGATTTCCTGGATCATCAAATACCAAGATTAATGGTTTTTCTAGGTCAAACCAAGTCCTAATACATTTATATTCTAGAGGTTTGTACCATTGCAATGCCTTACCTTACCATGATTGAATGATTAGTCTTATCATAACATCTTCAGAAATAATATTGCAAAAAAATTATAAGGCTAATACATCCAAAAACATTTCATTGGTAGTTTTCTCACTACCATCATAAATGGATAATAGCTTTAGCGTAGCCTATAGAATTTCATTGAGTACTGGGAGGTTGAACAACCCAGTATTATTCTAGGCTATAATTTTTTTTTCTATCAGGCTTAAAGGATTTATGTTTGTGGAACCATATGATTGGTGCTTGTTGTGGTGTTTAGGATTTTTGGCTCTTCGACCATTTTATTCTAAGGATTATCCTTCAATAAAATTATAAAGTCTTCTAGATTTACTTATAGTGGAACCACAATTATCTTCAAGATATTAAGGTCAATGGAATCACTAGGTGAACATAAAATATTTGCAATTGAGGTCAAGACAACTCACCAAAATCTTGATTCCTCTGAGTGATTGTACCAAAAATTACTATTGACATGCTAGATAGATTTTGAATGCCTATATTTAATTGTTATATGTTATAGGTATGACTTTTATTCTAGAGATAGTAGGACCTTTGTGTCCCATCGAGCATGCCAAAATTTACTCTTAGTAGCAAGGTGGACAAATTCTTTTATGGAGTGATATCTTTGGGTCCCATTGGGCATGTCAAAAATTACTCTTGGTTTTGAAATCTATCTAAATCAATTAAGATTGAAAATACACCCTTAAGACTTTGGCCAAGATATTTGAAGGTTCAAAGAAATTTTTCTATAAGCCACCCTCCAAAGAAGGTTGGTTTATTTTACTAGCTAACCTAACTATCTGGGGAGTTACAAATTGAAATGCAAAAAATATAAAAGACTAGCTAAAAGGTGGTACAAATTTGATAACATCAAAAGACATGGTGTAGAGCGTCTCACAATATAAACTCAAATTGGACATCTAACAAAACAACCTACATCCCTTATGCATTTAAAACATTTTACCATTAAGCACTCTAAGCTATACTAAATTATTCTAGAATTATAATGAGAATCTGCTTAAAAATATAAAATACAAAATAAGTATAGCAGAATATTCGTTCATAGATTTAAATGAAAATCATTAGAACAATAAGACATACATACATTCAAGGTGTATAGTCCTCAATCAATACAATCATGATAATTTTAACTGCCAAAGAGCTGACCATCAGAATGACTTGCATTCTAGTATATATAAATTTTTAAAATAAATTTTGTTATCTAATAATAATTGCTATAAGAGTATATTGCAGGATTTAGAATAGGCATAGAGGATGGTTGTCACCTTCAACTTAGTTGTACTTAACCGCTCTGATCATGCTCTACTAATGTGGACGATACATATTTTTTCTCAAGGTTGGTTTGTATACTACATCGTCGGTTTATATCCTTATGTTGATGGTTCATTCATTCCTATTGCATGCTACATACCTAACATTTCCGAATACCGAAATCAAATACAATTTTAGTACTAGTGCATGAGTAGACAAGTTGGATCAAAGGATCTGACGGTCGACTATCAAGCTCAAAAACTCCCAACAACAACACAAGAAGAGCTCGTCGAAGCCAAGGTACAAAAAATTCTCCTTCTCCTTTCAAAATTGGTAGTTTTAATCCAAGTCATCCAGTGGTCAGCCCAATGGCATCCAATTCCTCTCCAGATTTCGCACAAGAAAACATCACCCAAGTAGAAAGTAATCATCCATTGATCAATGATGAGGTGTTAAAAGATTTAATATTAAATCTTTAGATGATGACTGCAAGCTTCAATGCATCTAGGAAACCGCCCCAACCAAATCCTTCTAGTTCCAATCATTGGAGTACGAACGTCTACTATGATGACTATACACACCATAGAGGTCAAAATAGTCAATCCATGAATCACAATGGTCACCAAAATATTGAGGATGGGGGTAATGAAGAAAATATGGAGCAACAAAGAGGTTTTAATAGACCTTATCAAAATAACAACCAGAGACAGAGGAGTAACGAGGAACAAGATAGAAACAATGTTCACTCCCAACCAAGAGGTCCAACTAGAGTCAATTATCCATGCGTTGACATGCCTACCTTTGAAGGCCAGGATCCACGCGGGTGGATTGCAAAAATGGAAGGCATCTTAGAATTCTACAAATTCTAGGAAGGGGACAAAGTCCCTTTTGCAGCAACCAAATTCGACACTGAAGCTTATCAGTGGTTTACATGGTATAAACATGAGGATCCCTAGTATGCATTATATTGGGATACTTTCAAAAAAGCCTTTCTTCATAGATTCGAAAAAGGTCCCACAGGTTCATACACAGTACGATTGTTGTCACTTAAGCAAACAGGATCAGTAGGGGACTATATTTCAGAATTCACCAGTATGCTTCACTATGCACAAGACCTACAACAGGACGTGGTAGTAGCGGCTTTTCAAAATGGATTAAAAGCACATATTAAAGTTGAAGTAGACCTACACAATCCATCCAAGTTGGATGAGTGTATAAGGATTGCTGATTTGGTAGAGACAAAGGTGCACGTAGGCCCATCCACACGATGTGATTCATATGGGTGACCTCCATTCTACAACAACTCTTTTCGCAGAAATGATCAACCATCACGGTACTTCTACTACAAATGTCGCACTCAGCATCAAAAAGACCAAGCATGTACACCACGACAAAATTTTTAGATTGAATATGCCGACAAGGAAGAAGAAGAAATAGAGGAGTATGACACACCTGAGGATCTCCCAGTTGAGGACCAAAATGAACACAATGAAGTTGTCATTGAGGAGGATACCATGACTATTTCAGTACATGCTCTCATGGGGTTATCCTCTCACCATACAATCAAGGTGGCAGGTTTCATTCAAAAACAGAGGGTGACAATATTAATTGATTTTGGAAGTACTCACAACTTCATTGATGCAAAACTTGCAAGGACATTGGGGTTGCATGTCTTCTCTTCTAATCAAGATCGGTTTCAAGTCAGAACTGCAAGCAGGGAAATTTCTCAATGTCTAGGTAAGACATCTTCGGTTTCATTACAAATGGGTACGTATACTTGGCAAGGTCCTCTTTTTGTTATGGAATTAGGAAATTCGGAAGTTATTTTAGGCGTTGCATGGATGGAACAATTGGAAACCACAGTGGGTTTTAACCACAAACATCGCTTTGTCGAATGGCAAGCCAATGGGAGGACTATTCGTCTTCAAGGACTACCCACACCTCCATCAAAATTTGTAAGTTCACATAGCATGGAAAAAATATTAAGAAAATATGGTGGGGGATTCATAGCCCGAATCAATTGCATAGAGAAATTAGAACTAGATATATCGAAAATCAAAGAGGAAGATCTTCAACACATTGTGGCTCATTATGAGGAAGTTTTTCAAGAACCCAAAGGCCTACCCCCAAAAATATCTCATGACCATGCTATCCATCTTGTGCCAGGAAGTCTTCCACCCAATGGTCGTCCTTATCGATATCCCCAACCCCAAAAAATAGAAATTGAGAAGATTGTCCAAGAACTATTAGACCATGGTGTCATCCATCATAGTACTAGTCCTTATTCCTCACCTGTCATCTTAGCCCATCGAAAAGACAATTCTTGGCGTATGTGTCCAGATTTTTGTCCTCTCAATAAAATCACAATCAAAGATAAGTTTCCTATTCCTATCATTGATGATTTACTAGATGAGCTACATGGTGCCAAATTCTTCACCAAATTGGACTTACGCTCAGGGTTTCACCAAATCCGAGTTAGGGACGAGGATATTCCCAAAATAGCCTTTCGAACTCATGAAGGTCATTATGAATTCTTGGTCATGCCCTTTGGTCTCACTAATGCACCATCTACATTCCAAAGTCTCATGAACCAGGTGTTTCGTCCATTCTTACGTAAATTTGTTCTAGTCTTCTTTGATGACATACTCATCTATAGTAAATCATGGAAAGATCACTTAGCACATGTGGACAGAGTTCTCCATATCCTACACAAGGAAAAGTTGTTTGTCAAATGATCTAAATGCTCCTTTGGTGTTCAAGAAGTTGAGTACCTCGGTCATATAGTATCTCGGGAAGGTGTTAAGGTGGATCCCAATAAGATTAAGGTAATACAGGATTGGCCTTTGCCTAAAACCATCAAGAAACTTCATGGTTTTTTGGGCCTCACGGGCTATTACCGCAAATTTGTGCGTAACTATGGTAAAATTGTGGGTCCTCTCATGACTCTCACCAAAAAGGATGCTTTTCAATGGTCAAAAGTAGCTACCAAAGCCTTCGAGGCTCTCAAGGAGGCAATGTGTACGACTCCAGTTTTGGCCACTCCAGACTTTCAAAAACCATTTGTCATTGAATGCGATGCCTCAGGAACAGGTATTGGTGCAGTACTAATGCAGGATGGTCATCCCTTGGCATTTGAAAGTAAACAAATTTTAGGGAAAATTTTGGGTAGATCCACCTATGAAAAATAAATGTTGGCTATTTTACATGCAGTGGAAAAATGGAGGCATTACTTAATCAATAGTCGTTTTATTATTAAAACCGATCACAACAATCTCAAGCATTTTCTAGAACAAAGGTTTTCTTATCCCGAACAAAATAAGTGGTTGACTAAATTGTTGGGATATGATTTTGTGATTGAATATAAGAAAGGTAAGGAAAATGTGGCAGCTGATGCATTATCTAGAAAATACGAAGATGAAGTAGTTATTAATGCCATTTCAGGACCATGTTCGTAGTGGGTGTCTCAGTTGTAGGAAGAATGGTTGTCCAATAGTGAAACAACTCAAATAATTCAAGAATTATCTATGGGTTCCTCTAAATACCCTCTTTTCACATATGATGACCAAATATTACGTAAGAAGAATCACATTTACATCCCTCACAATTCACCAATCAAAGTACAGATTCTAGAGGAGTCACATGCTTCTCCTTCAGCAGGACATTCAAGGTTTTTGAAAACTTACATGCGGGTTAAACAATCCTTTTGTTGGAAAGGATTAAAAGTAGAGGTTAAGCAATGGGTAGCTGAATGTGAAGTGTGCCAACGCAATAAGGGAGAAATAGTCAAATCACCAGGATTGCTTCAACCATTACCTATTTTGGATCGCCAGTGGGAACATATTTCCATGGATTTTATTGAAGGTCTTCCTAAGTCGAAAGGTAAAACAATAATTTTCGTGGTAGTTGATCACCTTTCCAAATATGCTCATTTTCAGGCTTTACAACATCCATTTTCAGCAAGCAAAGTGGCCAAGGTATTTATGGATTCAATTTTTAAATTACATGGAATGCCCAAAAATATTGTAAGTGATCGTGATCCCATATTTACTAGCAATTTTTGGAGAGAATTGTTTCGACTTAGTGGTACCAAATTAAATATGTCTTCTGCATACCATCCACAAACAGATGGTCAAACAGAGGTAGTTAACAAATGTTTGGGTACCTACCTAAGATGTTTTGTTTAGGATAAACAATATCAATGGAGTCAATGGTTGTCATTGGCAGAATGGTGGTACAATACTTCTTACCATTCTTCCACTAAGATGTCTCCTTTTGAAGCATTATATGGAATGAAGCCACCAACAATAGCCGATTATGTACCAGGATCTTCCAAAGTGGCCCAAGTCAACGATTGGTTACAGAAGCGACAAGCAATGCTCACTATCTTGAAAGATAATTTGGTCCAAGCACAAAATCGTATGAAGCAGCAACAGGACAAGCAACGTTTAGAAAGAGCATTCAATATTGGTGATATGGTATTCTTACGTCTTCAACCCTACAAGCAGCTATCATTGAAGCTCAAATCCAGTCAGAAGTTGGCACCACGATTCTATGGTCCTTATAGAATTGTGCATCGCATTGGGGAGGTAGCATATCAACTAGAGTTACCCCAATCTTCTCGCATACATCCAGTATTTCATGTCTCCTATCTCAAAAAGGTGATTGGCCAGAAAGTACAATCTCAATTAGAATTACCAGTGCTGGATGAAGAAGGGTGTATCTATCTACAACCAGAAGCAGTGTTACAAACTAGAACACACAGACTAAGATCTCGTCACATCCAGGAATTTCTCATCAAGTGGCAGGACTTACCTAAAGAAGATGCAACCTGGGAATCTGAAAGTATCTTCCAGTCATTTCCAGCTTTGAGGACAAAGCTTTCCGAGGAGGGGAGTCATGCTACATACCTAACATAGCCGACAGGGCTATGTTTCCAATTGATTTTTATGTATTTAATAAGGTTGAAGATTTATTTAGAAGATCATATTTTTAATCTCATTTTATATTATTCATCTGCATTATTCGCAAGCCTTCAAGGCGGGGACATGCCCACCCCGAGTGGCGTTAGATTTTTGAGTTCATTGTTTCATCATTCATTATAATTATTGTGGTCGTTTCTATTGCATAGTTGATAAATTGAATGGTTGAGTTTTCTACGTATTGCATCTAAATTGAATTAAATTGATTATTGTTGAAGAAGAGAAGTTATTCCCTTCCATTGCACATGGCCAATTGGGCAAGGATAGGTGTGTGGTGTAGAAATCTTTGGTCGTTGATATTTTTAACAATACTAAAGGTATAGGGTAAAGGTATTATTCTCATTGTCTAAAGGTGATTATTGCTGATCATCAGAGTGAGGGTTTAAGGATATAGACCCTAATGGGGATTTTATTGTAGAGAAGAGAACATCAACAAAGCTAAATATGTTTGCTAATTACAATAAAGAATAACAATTAATATTGATAGACATTTTTTTCAAATAGGTCCAACAAGGATTATCGTAATGTAGGAGCAGATAAATGTGGTAGCACCAAGTAAGAGAGATTTTGTGACCATCTAACCATGGTTGTTATGTACATTATATAATGTGATATTGTTTTATTTTTTATCTTGTGGATATAAAGTATCAAAAATAATTATTTTTTAAATTTAAAGTTAGAGCTACCTTTGAAAATGGATTATACCCTAATTTAATCATCTATGCTATTTTTTCTAAGATTTAGTACCATTAAAAAATAGGTAAAAAATAGGCTCAAAAAACTCTTCATTAATATACTTCATAAATAGTTTATTTGATAACAAATAAAATATTTAATTATTAAAAACTAATCATTATAATTGGTGATAGTTATTTTCTTAAAAAATTCAAACTTTTTCAACTTTATTATTTAATGGTCAGATATCATATTTATCACTTATTTTAATTTATAAACATGTAAGTGGATTGGTAAGTTTTAGCGTTTACGAAGAAGAGACTTAGATTCAAAACTTGGGGGCATACCTATTTGTGCAAAGGTTGTAGTATGACCTGCATCCATTAAGTGCAGTGCATGCTAACCAGATAATGGTGGTACCAATCTCAAGCCCTTGGTTGGCCTCCTCATGCTGAGTTAAATAACAATGAGGTTGAATAGGTGTTGTTGGAGGTATGTAACAATCCTCCAAAACTCTATTTTCTTATACGCATAATTTTTTTTTAAGGATGAGATACTTCTAATGTATCTGTGGTTGTAGGAGACATGTAAATATTGTTGGAAGGGTGATGCAAAGGAAAGAGGTCTCCTCAACAGGAAAAAAGGATTTTTCTGGTGTAAGGTAAGTCAAGGGAGATGATGAGCGGTGGTGTAATTTCTAGATCATAGGGGCAAAGAACGTTATAGGCAATGCATTTGCCAATGGTCCATGTAGAATGCATATCATGTAGTTGCATTTGTAGGGGTGTTTAATTTTTTTTAAATTGTGAATTGAGTTGTTTGTATGGCAATGAAAGTGGTTAATGCATGGGAACCATGGTTTAAATTATTGGTGGATAATGAAAATGCTTAATGCATAGGAATCATGGTTTAAAATTAATAAAATAATCTGGAAAAAAATATAAGTAGTAGTATGCAAATTTTAAAAAGAAAAGAATATGTATGTTTTTCTTTGAAAATTGAATTATTTAAAAATTAACTTATATATATACATACATTTATATACAACTATACTAATTGCATAAATATTAATATATATAAAATTGTAGAAGCAAATAATACCTTGGAGGCAAGGTAAATAAAGAAAATTAAATAAGTGTCATATTAAAATTATATAGCAAACTAATACGTAAACTATAGAGGTGTTATTGACGCACTTTTTGATGAAATTGTCGGCATTACGTTGTGTGAACTGGAGATGTTGATATTGCATGTGTTCGTTGAGGTAATGGGATGTGTGAATTGAACATGCTTATACTGCAAGCATTTACCAAGTATTATGTGAATGGTTGGCTGTGAACCTAGACTCTTGTTTGAATTGATTACTGTTGTATGCTATGATAATATTAAACAACAATGTTTATCGAGAGTTTGGTTGGAGGTGAACCAAGAACGAGTTTGTTGTGGTATACCGTGTCAATATATGTTTGATATTGTGTTTGTGTTAGAAAATGTTTGGCATTCTACATGTTGATTTAAATGATAAAATGATGTATGCATTCTAGGGATTATCTGCATTTCATCGTAGACGACCACTCTGACCCTTGGAAAACATCATTTAATTGGATTAATGGGAAGGACTACTATTAAGTACGGTGAAATACAATACATGCTATTTTTTTTAGTGATATTGACAATGTTTGGGTTCTAAATTGCAGAAATGAAATGTTATGTTGTGTATACTTAGTAACTCCACTCAGGAGTAATGAGTCCTGAGTCATAAGAGAGAAGATATAGCCAAACTATATCATGTCATAGTAAAGGAGTATATAATTCCTTGGTTATACGTAGAGAAAAGTTGTAAACCTTTCACTGACTATTGAAACATAACTCTGGAAAAATATGAATTTGTCAAAGAATGAATGCTAGATGTAAATTATATAAATTGTAATTTTAAAAGGATATGCTGCTACTTTCATTTATAAATACTTGATTGAAATAGAATGAACATTTATTGCTTCTAAGGTCAACTGGAGACTATATATTGGCATCGAGTATAGCTATTTTAGATTATGAATCTTATTAAGTTTATTGTATACATTGGGTTACGTAAGCCCTAAATTCTTGAAGTGTATAAGCAAATTATAAGATAGTCAAGATTAAAGAATGTTCACTTTAAACCAATAGAGAGGTTAGGGAAAATGTAGCTTATGTCATTGTTGTACAATATTGAAGGGTCAATGGGCTAAGACATTTGTATGAAATTATAAGCCACCTTTATTTTAGAGTATTTATTGTACAATGTTATCCAAAATGTGGATGGCATTTATCTTCTTATTATATTAGAAAGAATTATGTTTCTTTAAGCCTAAATAATGTGGAGTCTTGAACCCAATACTTATTTTTATTAAAGCAACCGTTCATCCCTATGTTTTTGTAATTAATTTTTTGTGGAAGTTTTTAATTAGTAGAAAATGCCTTTCTTTTACTTTACTGGGAGATAGTTTCTATTTGTAGAAAAAAATAGTTATATATATAGTAAGGCAAAAGCATAGATATTTTAAAATGATTACAATGGTTCCTTTGTTTAGTGATTTCTATTTAATTTTAGCGGTAAACTTGTAATATGGAAAGGTGCAAACTTGATAATTTGAGTTACTTTTATAAACCTTGAAATAATTCGGAAATGGTGTTTGATTAACCATAGATAAGTCAAAAACAACGATAGACCCTTAAAACCATAGCTAAGTTTACAAAAAAAAAAATAATTATCATTATTAATATTGTGGGATTAGGTAATCTTAAAACACAACCTAAGGTTGTGGGCATGACAACATTGATTTAAATTCAGGATTGTGGGTAGACAATCTAATGGAACAAATAATGATGATGTTGCAGGTAGGAAAACATCATGGAACATGGCTCTAATTGTAATTCTAATAGAAAAAGGTTAGAATTGGAGGTAATGAAGAGTTGTATGGGCATGTCTTCTAGGTTAAACCTGCTAGTGATGAGTGGTGACTTGTGTTAGACTAGGTGAAACCGACATCATGATGGTATGGGATATCATGTTGGTTAATTAGCATAAGTCATTGGGTGGTTACCAGGATATTGGTAAAACCCTAGTTGATGCTCTGTAAAGAATGGATGATTGTCTAGCTCGAGCATGTATGTGCTAAGTATTACATGAATTTAATATAAGATACGAGTTCATGTATTCATGTAAAGACACGAGAAAGTTATGTGTCACACCTCTAGGTGTTATGGGCCCTAGAGGAAAAGAAACCCACTACCTAAACTTGGAATCTTGGAAGGAGAGTGAAGTTTGAAATAGGCAATAATATAGGATTTAGCCAATATTGATCTCATAAGTATTTCAACTGCAATGAAATGGCACTCATGAAGATGAACTTAACATGCTCATACTAGAAAATGAAACAAAAAAAGAATAGATAAAAAAACAAATTCTCATAATGAGATCTCTGATATTAGACAACCAAGTGGAAGACTTGGTGTGAATTAACAACCAAGTGGTTTGACTTGGGGTGTTACAAGGCAGCCCCAAGATTTGAACCTTGTTTGATAGTAAAGAAAGACTGTGGACGTAGATGTAACGAACTCCCCTATAGATTCAAATAATAATGATAATAACAATAATAATAATAATAATTAATTTTTTTTTACCCTTAAAAAAAGAGATACCAAGGTTTTGGTTTATTTTTGAGAGGTTTAAGGTTCAAACCGAGAAGAATATAGATTGGATGATAGCGGTCAACACAGTTGGGTGCCTTGAAAAATCAAGGTTAGTTGACTTCGCTTTATATAGGAGCTTAAAATTTATAAAAATAAATTTCAAATTTGTTTTAACTATGTATAAAAATAATCAATTCTAAAATTAAATACGTGGGAAATCCAAGTATCTTTTGAAATATATCGTTAGGCACAAACCAAATGCAAAATTTAATAGTATCTGACATTAAGCACAAATGGGTCCAATGTTTCACACCTTGAATTTCTAAATTTACAAGGGATGTCCATCTCATTTTAAATAAAATCAAGTGTCCATGTACTTGATGTCCATTTTATTTTGAATTTCTATCTTACAGTTCACACTTACTTCACCTAGGGTTGAACGGTCATTTTTTTTAAAGGGAGACACGTAGAAGCCTTAAATGTTATAGCTTTAAGTCCACAAAATTAAATGATGTCTTAAATGTCCATTTCATTTTAAATGCGTACTTTACCATTCACATTAACATTCACACTTGAACGACCATTTTGTTTTAAGTGGAAATATGTTGAGGCCTTAGATGTAAGACCTTTATGTCCTTTTCATTTTAAATATGTAACAATTGTATGCTCTTTTCATTTTAAATACGTAATAGTTGTATGTTCTTTTCATTTTAAATATGTAATAGTTGTATGTCCTTTCCATTTTAAATACGTAACAGTTGTATATCATTTTGATTTTGAAAGAGTGCATTTTCAGATAAAAATAAATTGCTTTTGAGATAAAAACAATTTCAGCTTCTTGATCTACTAGACAATTGTGTGATATCCATATCTGCAAGCATACCGACAGATAACATGGGGAAGAATTAACCTTTCTTTTGCTCAAATATGATTGCCCATATATTGGTTCAGGTTCTACAAAGTCTACTTTGACCAAATCAACTTCTTTAGGAACCAAAAGATCTTCCTTCAAATCACTTCTAGAATCTTATTCCTTTATTATTGTTTTCTACTAAAAGCTATTATATGTCTTGATTGCATTTTCTCCCTGCTTCCTTAATATGGATGGTAATACAATGTTTAATGAGCTTATTTTCTTTGGAAATGCTAATATAAATCTCCTTGGTGACATGTCTTTGACCTTAGCTCCCTATTACACTCCCCTTATAGGCCCAAGTTTCTTTTTGCCTCATCTTCATCCAAATCATCCTTATCTTGTTCTTCCTTACCTGGGATTGTATTCGGAGAAAACAAATCAATTACAAATAATTTTCCTACTAGCAAAAGATATTCTTAGTCCAAGCTAAGGGATACAATATTATGTGATTGATGAGTCATGATTGAAGGATTCTATAGTTGTCTTGCATATTTATCCAATATTAAATTCTTGTGCATATTTGGATAAGATTTATCCCTCTATTTTTTAATTTCTTCAAGCTCATTAGTAAGATGTTGGATGATATGAGTAGCCTGATTCATCTAGGGGTTCAATGTAATATGTATTTTATCATTGGAGTATTGAGCTACATAAACTGTATCCACTAGAGTAACCAACTACGAAAATGATGAGTGAAAAGGCTATAAATTAGTTTGGTCAAAAAATAGAGCATCAAAATTGTTTGGCTTGGAAGGGATTTTTTCTATTGAGATTAACATATTTTCATCCTTAAAGGTCAACTAAAACACCTGTGGAAGCCTTTTCTCTTGGTAATATTGTATTTGGAGGGCCAATTAGGAGCTTAGAGTTTGGATATAGTAGATATAGGCATATGCATGTGATGGCTTCATTTCCCAAGGAATAATGGCCCATAATATTTTGAATCTTCAGTTAAAATCTGAAAGGGCTTCATTAGAACCTCTTTTAATATAGGAAAATTGCATAAGTAATGTAAAGAGATTTCCTAGATCATCAAATACCAAGATTAATGGTGTTTCTAGGTCAACCCGAGTCCTAATACATTTATATTCTAGAGGTTTGTACCATTGCAATGCCTTACCTTACCATGATTGAGTGAGTAGTCTTATCATAACATCTTCAGAAACAATATTGCAAATAAATTATAGGGCTGAGACATCCAAAATTTGTTCAAAAGTAGTTTTCTCACTACCATCATAAATGGATAATAACTTTAGTGTAGCCTATATAATTTTATTGAGGACTGGGAGGTTGAACAACCCAGTATTATTATAGGCTATAAAATGTTGTTCTATTAGGCTTAAAGGATTTATGTTTGTGGAACCATATGATTGGTGCTTATTGTGGTGTTTAGGATTTTTGGCTCTTTGACCATTTTATTCTAATGATTCTCCTTCAACAAAATCATAAATTCTTCTAGATTTACTTATAGTGGAACCACCATTCTCTTTAAGATATTAAGGTCAATAGAGTCACTAGGTGAACATAAAATATTTGCAATTGAGATCAAGACTACTCACCAGAATCTTGATTCCTCTGAGTGATTGTACAAAAAATTACTCTTGACAAGCTAGATAGCTTTTGAATGCCTAGATTTAATTGTTATATGTTAGAGGTATGACTTTGATTCTAGAGATAGTAGGACCTTTGTGTCCCATCGAGCATGCCAAAATTTACTCTTAGTAGCAAGGTGGACAAATTCTTTTATGGAGTGATATCTTTGGGTCCCATTGGGCATGTCAAAAATTACTCTTGGTTTTGAAATCTATCTAAATAAATTAAGATTGAAAATACACCCTTAATAATTTGGCCAAGATATTAGAAGGTTCAAAGAAATTTTCTATAAGCCAACCTCCAAAGAAGGTTGGTTTATTTTACTAGATAACCTAACTATCTGGGGAGTTGCAAATTGAAATGCAAAAAATATGAAAAGACTAGATAAAAGGTGGTACAAATTTGATAACATCAAGAGACATGGTGTAGAGAGTCTCACAATCTGAACTCAAACTAGAAATCTAAAAAAACAACCTACATCCCTTATGCATTTAAAACATTTTACCATTAAGCACTCTAAGCTATACTAAATTATTCTAGAACTATAATGAGAATCCACTTAAAAATCTAAAATACAAAATAAGTATAGTAGAATATTCGTTTTTAGATTTAATTGAAAATCATTAGAATAGTAAGACATATATATTCAAGAAGGTGTATAGTCCTCAATCAATACAATCATGACAATTGTAATTGCCAAAGAGTTGACCATCAGAATGACTTGCATTCAAGTATATAAAAAAAATTTAAATTAATTTTGTTATCTAAGAATAATTGCTATAAGAGTATATTGCAGGATTTAAAACATACATAGAGGATGGTTGTTAGCTCCAACTTAGTTGTACTTAATCGCTCTGAGCATGCTCTACTAATGTGGATGATACATATATTTTCTCAAGGTTGGTTTGTGTGCTATATCGTCAAATTATATCCTTATGGTGATGGTTCATTCCTTCCTATTGCACATGGCCAATTGGGCAAGGATAGGTGTGTGGTGTAGTAAACTTTGGTCGTTCATATTTTTTAACAATACTAAAGTTATATGGTAAAGGTATTCTTCTCATTGTCTAAAGGTGATTATTTCTAATCATCAGAGTGAGGGTTTAAGGATATAGAACCTAATGGAGATTTTCTTTTAGAGAAGAGAACATCGACAAAGCTAAATATGTTTGCTAATTACAATAAAGAATAACAATTAATATTGATAGACATTTTTTCAAATAGGTCCAACAAGGATTATCGTAATGTAGGTGCAGATAAATGTGGTAGCACCAAGTAAGAGAGATTTTGTGACCATATAACCATGGTTGTTATGTACATTATATAATGTGATGTTGTTTTATTTGTTATCATGTGGATATATAAGTATCAAAAATAATAATTTTTAAAATTTAAAGTTAGAGCTACCTTTGAAAATGGATTATACCCTAATTTAATCATCTATGCTATTTTTTATAAGATTTAGTACCATTAAAAAATAGGTTAAAAATAGGCTCAAAACACTCTTCATTAATATACTTCATAAGTAGTTTATTTGATAAAAAATAAAATATTTAATTATTAAAAACTAATCAATATAATTGGTGATAGTTATTTTCTTAAAAATTTAAAACTTTTCAACTTTATTATTTAATGGTCAGATATCATATTTATCATTTATTTTAATTTATAAACATGTAAGTGGATTGGTAAGTTTTAGCGTTTACCAAGAAGAGACTTATATTTAAACCGTCGGGGTATGCCTATTTGTGCAAAGGGTGTAGTCTGACCTGCATCCATTAAGTATAGTGCATGCCAACCAGATAATGGTGGTACCAATCTCAAGCCCTTGGTTGGCCTCCTCATGCTGAGTTAAATGAAAATGAGGTTGAATAGGTTTTGTTGGAGGTATGTAACAACCATCCAATACTCTATTTTATTATACGCCTAATTTTTTTGTTAGGATGAGATACTGCTAATGTATCTGTGGTTGTAGGAGATAGGTAAATGTTGTTGGTAGGGCGATGCAAAGGAAAGAGGTATCCTCAATAGGAAAAAAGGATTATTCTGGTGTAAGGTAAGTCAAAGGATATGATGAGCGTTGGTGTAATTTCCAGTTCATAGGGGCAAAGAACCTTATAGGCAATGCATTCGCCAATGGTCCATGTAGAATGCATATCATGTAGTTGTATTCGTAGGGGTGTTTAATGTTTGTTAAATTGTGAATTGAGTTGTTTGTATGGCAATGAAAGTGCTTAATGCATGGGAACCATGGTTTAAATTATTGGTAGATAATGAAAATGCTTAATGCATAGGAATCATGGTTTAAAATTAATAAAATAATCTGGAAAAAAATATAAGGAGTAGTATGCAATGTTTAAAAAGAAAAGAATGTGTGTTTTTCTTTGGAAATTGACTTATTTAAAAATTAACTTATATATATATATATATATATATATATATATATATATATATATATATATATATATATATATATATATATATATAATTGTAGAAGAAAATAATACCTTGGAGGTAAGTTAAATAAAGAAAATTAAATAAGTGTCATATTAAAATTATATAGCAAACTAATACGTAGACTATAGAGGTGTTATTGAGGCACTTTTTGAAGACGAAAATTAGGGAATTGTCGGTATTATTTTTATGGAGGTTGTTGAAGTGGAGAAGTGGATACCACTTGGTGCTTGGTTAATATGAATAGAATTTAAAACTAATGTGGGATTTACATGCGAAGAGAAGTGGGAAAAAATCCATCTCTAGATTGTGGACTGGGGTGAGAAGGGAGGTGTAGATTGGTATGCATGGTGTCCTTTCAGCGAGGATAAAATCAAGCATTGGAGGTGGAGAAACAAACGGGTGAGCTAGGCATTAGTGGAGGAAAGAACAAAATGCGACAGAGGAAGATCAAGAGTTGGTTGCGTGTAAAAACCAGTAAGCCATTTTAATTTTAAATCTCAAAGAAAAATCCAATAGTTATTACAATTATGTATGTATGGTTTTTTATTTAAAAATAAATATGATGGTGCTCTGTGTGTTTTTCTAGAACAACAAATGTATTATAGAAATTAAAAAAAAAAATACCTTGTGTGAATTGGATATGCTTTTAATACATGCATTCATTGAAGTGTTAAATGGAGTGAACTGGATATGCTTTAATACATGCATTCGTTGAAGTGATACGTTGTGTGAACTGGAGATGTTCATATTGCATGTGTTCATTGAGGCAATGGGATGTGTGAATTGAACATGCTTATACTGCAAGCATTTGCCAAGTATTGTGTGAATGGTTGGCTATGAACCTAGACTCTTCTTTGAATTGATTACTGTTGCATGCTATGATAATATTAAACACCAATGTTTATCGAGAGTCTGGTTGGAAGCGAACCAAGATTGAGTTTGGTGTGGTATATTGTGTCAATATATGCTTGATATTGTGTTTGTGTTAGAAAATATTTGGAGTTTTGCATGTTGATTTAAATGAGGAAATGATGTATGCATTCTAGGGATTAACTGCATTTCATAGTAGACGACCGCTCTGACCCTTGGAAAACATCAATTAATCAGATTAATGGGAAGGACTACTGTTGAGAACGATGAAATACAATGCATGCTATTTTTTTTAGTGATATTGACAATGTTCAAGTTCTAAATTGAAAAGAGAAATGAAATGTTATGTTGTGTATACTTAGTAACTCTAGTCAGAAGTAATGAGTCTTGAGTCATAAGAGAGAAGATATAGCCAAACTATATCATGTTGTAGTAAAGGAGTATATAATTCCTTGGTTATATGCAGAGCAAAGTTGTAAACCTTTCACTGACTGCTGAAACATAACTTTGGAAAAATATGAATTGGTCGAAGACTGAATGCTAGATGTAAATTATGTAAATTGTAATTTTAAAAGGATATGTTGCTACTTTCATTTATAAATATTTGATTAAAATAGAATGCATTTTGAGTCTTTATTTTTAGAAGATCTATTGCTTGTTTATACTCTACGAAAACTGATGAACATTTATTGCTTCTAAGGTCAACTTGAGACTATATATATTAGCACCGAGTATAGCTATTTTAGATTATGAATTTTATTAAGTTTATTGTATACATTGGGTTACGTAAGCCCTGAAGTCTTGAAGCGTAGAAGCAAATTATAAGATAGTCAAGATTAAAAAATGTTCACTTTAAACCAATAGAGAGGTTAGAGAAAATGTAGCTTATGTCATTGTCGTACAATCTTGAAGGATCAATGGGCTAAGACATTTGTAGGAAATTATGAGACCTTTATTTTAGAGTATTTGTTGTACAATGTTATCCGAATTGTGGATGGTAGTTATATTTTTATTATATTAGAAATAATTATGTTTCTTTAAGCCTAAACATTGTGGAATCTTGACCCCAATAATTATTCTGATTAAAGCAGACCATTCATGCCTATGTTTATGTAATTTATTCTTTGTCGAAATTTTTAATTAGTATAAAATACTTTTCTTTTACTTTACTGGGAGATAGTTTCTATTTGTAAAAAAATAGTTATATATAGTATGGCAAAAGCATAGATATTTTAAAATTATTACAACAGTTCCTTTGTTTAGTGATTTCTATTTAATTGTAGTGGTAAACTTGTAATATAGAAATGTGGAAACTTGATAACTTGAGTTACTTTTCTAAACCTTGAAATCATTCGAAAATGATGTTTGATTAACCATAGATTAGTCAAAAACAACGATAGACCCTTCAAACCGTAGCTAAGTTTACAAAAAATAATAATTATCATTATTAAGATTGTGGGATTAGGTAATCTTAAAACGCAATCTAAGGTTATGGGCAGGACAACTTAGATTGAAATTCAGGATTGTGGGTAGAAAATCTGATGGAACAAATAATGATGATGTTGCGAGTAGGCAAACATCATGGAACATGGCTATAACTGTACTTCTAACAAAAAAAGGTTAAAAAGAGAGGTAATGAAGAGTTGTATGGGCATATATTCTAGGTTAACCCTACTAGTTATGAGTGGTGACTTGTGTTAGACTAGGTGAAACCGAAAACATGATGGTATGGGACATAATGTTGGTTAATTAGCATAAGTTATCGGGTGGTTACCAGGATATTGGTAAGACCCTAGTCAATGCTCTATAAAGAATGGTTGATCGTCTAGCTCGAGCATGTATGCACTAAGTCTTACATGAATTTAATATAATATACGAGTTCATGTATTCATGTAAAGACACGTGAAAGTTATGCGTCACACCTCTAGGTGTTATGGGTCCTAGAGGAAAAGAAACCCACTGCCTAAACTTGGAATCTTGAAAGGAGAGTGAATTTTGAAAAAGGAAAGAATACGAGATTTGGCCAATCTCGATCTCATGAGTATTTCGACTACAGTGGAATGACACTCATGAAGATGAACTTAACATGTGCATACTAGAAAATCAAACAAAAAAGAGAATAGATAAAAAGAAAATTCTCATAATGAGATGTCTGATATTAGACAACCAAGTGGAAGACTTGGTGTGTATTGACAACCAAGTGGGCTAACTTGGGATGTTACAAGGCATCCCCAAGATTTAAACCTTGCTTGATAGTAAAGAAATACTGTGGATGTGGATGTAACCAACTCCCCTATAGATTCAAATAATAGTGATAATAACAATAGTAATAATAATAATAATTAACGTTTTTTTTTAGTCTTAAAAAAAGAGATTCCAAGGTTTTGGTTTATTTTTGGGAGGTTTAATGTTCAAACCGAGAAGAAGATAGATTGGATGATAGTGGTCAACACAGTTGGATGCCTTGAAAAGTCAAGGTTAGTTGACTTCACTTTATCTAGGAGTTTAAAATTTATAAAAACAATTTCCAAATTTGTTTTAACTATGTATAAAAAAATCAATTCTAAAATTAACGTGGGAACTCCAAGTATCTTCCAAAAGAAAACATTAGGCACAAACCAAATACAAAAATTAATAGTATCTGACATTAAGCACAAATGAGTCCAATGTTTCACACCTTGAATATCTAAATTTACAAGGGACGTCCATTTCATTTTAAATAAAATCAAGTGTCCATGTACTTGATGTCCATTTCATTTTGAATGTCTATCTTACAGTTCACACTTACTTCACCTAGAGTTGAACGGTCATTTCATTTTAAATGGAGACATGTAGAAGCCTTAAATGTTATAGATTTATGTCCATAAAATAAAATGGTATTTTAAATGCCCATTTCATTTTAAATGCGTACCTTACCATTCACATTCACATTCACATTCACACTTGAACGACAATTTATTTTTAGGTGGAAATACGTTGAGGCCTTAGATTTAAGACCTTTATGTCATTTTCATTTTAAATACATAACATTTGTATGTCCTTTTTATTTTTAATATGTAACAGTTGTATGTCATTCTTTTCATTTTAAATACATAATAGTTGTATGTCCTTTTGATTTTGAAAGAGTGCATTTTCAGATAAAAACAAATTGCCTTTCAGATAAAAACAAATTTAGCTTCTTGATCTACTAGACAATTGTATGATATCCATATCTGCAAGCATACCAGTAGATAACATGGGGAAGAATTAACCTTTCTTTTGCTCAAATATGATTACCCATATATTGGTTCAGGTTCTACAAAGTCTACTTTGACCAAATCAACTTCTTTAGGAACTATAAGATCTTCCTTCAAATCACTTCTAGAATCTTGTTCCTTTATAAAAAAAATTCTACTAAAAGCTATTATATGTTTTGATTGCATTTTCTCACTGCTTCCTTAATATGGATGGCTAATACAATGCCTAATGATCTTATTTTCTTTGGCAATGCTAATATAAAGCTCCTTGGTGACATGTCTTTGACCTTAGCTTCTCTCACACTCCCCTTGTAGGCCCAAGTTGCTTTTGACCTCATCTTCATCCAACTCATCCTTATCTTGTTCTTCCTTACTTGGGATTGTATTTGGAGCAAACAGGTCAATTGCAAAGTATTTTTCCACTAGCAAGAGATATTCTTAGTCTAATCTAAGGGATACAACATTCTATGATTGATGAGTCATGATTGAAGGAGTCTATAGTTGACTTGCATATTTATCCAATATTAAACCCTTGTGCATATTTGGATAAGAGTTATCCCTGTGTTTTTCAATTTCTTCAAGATCATTAGTAATATGTTGGATGATATGAGTAACTTGAGTCATCTAGGGGTTCAATGTAATATGTATTTTATCATTGGAGTATTGAGCTATAGAAATTGTATCCACTAGAGTAACCAACTAAGAAAATGATGAGTAAAAAGGCTATAAATCAGTTTGGTCAAAAAATAGAGCATCAAAATTGTCTAGCTTTGGAGGGATTTTTTCTATTGATATTAGCATATTTTCATCCTTCAAGGTCAACTAAAACACTTGTGGAAACCTTTTATCTTGGTAATATTGTATTTGGATGGCAAATTATGAACTTAGAGCTTGGATATAGTAGATATAGGCCTATGCGTGTGATGGCTTAATTTCCAAAGGAATTATGTCCCATAATATTTTGAATCATGTATTAAAATCTAAAAGGGCTTCACTAGGACCTATTTTAATATAGGAAAATTGCATAAGTAATGCAAAGAGATCTCCTAGATCATCAAATACCAAGATTAATAGTTTCACCAGGTCAACCCAAGTACTAATACATTTGTCTTCTAGAGGTTTGTACCATTGCGATGCCTTACCTTACCATGATTGAGCGAGTAGTCTAATCATAACATCTTTAAAAACAATATTGCAATAAAATCTAGAGCTAAAACATCCTAACAATGCTCATAGGTAGTTTTATCACTACCATCATAAATGGCTAATAGCTTTAGTGTAGTCTATAGAATTTCATGGATGACTGGCAGGTTGAAAAACCCAATATTATTCTAGGTTGTAAAAAAAAATTCTATCATGGCTTAAAGGATTTATGTTTGTGGAACCATATGATTTGTGCTTGTTGTGGTGTTTAGGCTTTTTGGCTCTTCGAACATTTAATTTTGGGTATTCTTCTTCAACAAAATCGCCAATTCTTTTGGATTTACTTATAGTGGGGCCACAATTCTGTTCAATATATTAAGGTCAATGGAGTCACTAGGTGAACATACAATCTCTACGACTAAGGTCAAGACTACTCACCATAATATTGATTCCTCTGAGTGATTGTACCAAAACTTACTCTTGATATGTTAGATAGCTTTTGAATGCCTAGATTTGACTATTATATGTTAGAGGTCAGACATTTATTTTAACGATAGTGGGACCTTTGTGTCCCATAGAATGTGCCAAAAATTACTATTATTTGCACGATGAATAGATTATTTTATGGAGTGAGATCCCATTGGGAATACCAAAAATTATTCTTGGTTTTAAAATCTACCTAAGTCGATTAAGACTGAAAATGCACCCTCATGAATTTGGCCAAGATATTGGGAGACTCAAAGAAAAGTGTCTCTAAACCAACCTCCAAATAATGTGGATTCCTTTGACTAGCTAACCTAACTATGTGGGAGTTGCAAACTAAATAAAGAAATGCAAAAAATATAGAAAGACTAGCTAACAAGTGGTACAGATTTGGTAACATCAAGAGACACGGTGTAGAGAGTCTCACAATATGAAATCAAATTGGACATCTAAAAAAATAGCCTACGTCCCCTATGTATTTAAAACATTTTATCGTTAAGCACTATGAGCTATACTAAATCATTCCATAACTATAATGAGAATCCATGTAAAAATCAAAATACATAATAACTATAGTATAATATTCGTTCATAGATTTAATTGAAAATCATTAGCATAGTAAGACATACATCTATTGAAGAAGGTGTATGGTCCTCAATCAATACAATCATGCCAATTGTAAATGCAAAAGAATCAACCCTCATAATGACTGGCATTTTGGTATATATATATTTTTACAATGAATTCTATAATATAAAAATAATTGCTTTAAAAGTATATTGTAGGATTAGAGCATGCATAGAGGATGGTTTTCACCTCCAGCATAGTTATACTTAACTACTTTGGGCATGCTCTACTAATGTAGATGATACATATTTTTTCTTAAGTTTGGCCTATGTGTTGCATCGTTGGATTATATCCTTATGGTGATGGCTCATTCCTTCCTATTGTGCATGGTCAATTGGGCAAGGGCAGGTGTGTGGTGTGGATAGCTTTGACCGTTTAGATTTTTTAATAATACTAAAGGGGTTTTTTTTTTTAACAATACTAAAGGCATAGGGTAAAGACATTGTTCTCATTGTATCAGGGTGATTATTGCTAATCATCAGAGTAGGGATTTAAGGATATAAACCATAATGAAGATTTTATTGTAAAGGAAAGAACATCAACAAAGCTAAATATGTTTGTTAATTACAATAAAGAATAACAACTAATATTGATAGATATATTTTTCAAATGGGTCCAACAAGGATTATCGTAATGTAGAAGCAAATAAATGTGGTAGCACAAAGTAAGAGAGATTTTGTGACTATCCGATCATGGTTGTTATGTACATTAAATATTGCAATATTGTTTTACTTGTTATCATATAGGTATATGATTATCAAAAATAATTATTTTTAAAATTTAAAAATATAGTTACCCTTGAAAATGGATTATGCTCTAATTTAGTCATTTTTACTATCTTTTCTAAGGTTTAGAATCATTAAGAAATAGGTTAAAAATAGGCTTAAACACATTTGGTTTATTTGATAACAAATAAAACATTTTAATTATTAAAAACTAATCATTATAATTGGTGGTAGTTATTTTCATAAAAAATTTGAACTTTTTTAAATTTTATTATTTAACAGTCAAAAATCATATTTATCACTTATTTTAATTTATAAATGTGTTAGTGGATTGGTAATTTTTAACACTTATCAAGAAGAGAACTAGGTTCAAACCTTGGGAGCATACCTATTTTTGCAAAGGTAGTAGTCTCACCTACATTTATTAAGTACAGGCCAACCAGACAATGGTGGTATCAATCTCAAGTCCTTGGTGGATCTCCTCACGTTGAGTTAAATGACAATGAGGTGAAATAGATGTTGTTGTTCTCAAATACACTATTTATGAATTATATTAATGAAAAGTGTTTTCATCTTGTTTTTAATTATTAAAAACTAATCATTATAATTGGTGATAGTTATTTTCGTAAAAAATTTAAACTTTTTTAAACTTTATTATTTAATGGTCAAATATCATATTTATTGCTTATTATAAATGTGTTAGTGGATTGGTAAGTTTTAATGCTTATCAAGAAGAGAACTAGGTTCAAACCTTGGGGCATACCTATTCTTGCAAAGGTAGTAGTCTGACCTGCATCCATTAAGTACAGGCCAACCAGAAAATGATGATACCAATCTCAAGCCCTTGGTGGATCTCCTCACCACGTCGAGTTAAATGACAATGAGGTGAAATAAATGTTGTTGTTATCAAATAAACTATTTATGATGTATATTAATGAAAAGTGTTTTCATCTTGTTTTTAATTATTAAAAACTAATCATTATAATTTGTGAGTTATTTTCATAAAAAAATTGAAACTTTTAAAACTTTATTGTTCAATGGTCAAATATTATATTTATCACTTATTTTAATTTATAAATGTGTTAGTGGATTGGTAATTTTTAGCGTTTACGAGAAGAGACCTAAGTTCAAACCTTGGAAACATGTTTATTTGTGTAAAGGTAGTAGTCATATCTACATCCAGTTAGATCTGTATCCGTTAAGTGCATGCCAACCAAACAAGGTGGTACCAATCTCAAGCCCTTGGTGGGCCAACATGTTTATTTGTGCAAAGGTAGTAGTCTGAATAGCATTCTTTAAGTGTAGGCCACCCACACAAGGTGGTACCAATCTCAAGCCCTTGGTAGGCCTCCTCACACGGAGTTAAATAACAATGAGGTGGAATATGTGTTGTTATCAAATAAACTATTTATGAAGTATATTAATGAAAAGTGTTTCGAGCCTATTTTTAATTATTAAAAACTAATAATGTAATTGGTGATAATTATTTTCTTAAAAAAATCAAACTTTTTAAACTTTATTATTTCATGGTCAAATATCATATTTATCACTTATTTTAATATACAAATGTATTAGTGGATTGATAAATTTTAGCGTGAAGAGATCTAGCTTCAAACCTTGGGGGCATGCGTATGTTAGGATCCTACTATAAAATAAACTCAAATAAACACACTCTCACGCAATTGCTTGGAAATAAACTCACATAAACATCATATTAATATTCAGAACAAAATACACATTATAACATAAATTTGCATAAAGGAACAAACTCACAATAAGATAGAATCGCGGCCTGTTCGAGGGGGCAACCTCCTTCAACACTTTATTAATTTGCAAAAATATGAATACATTGGTGCCTTCTCAGGTATTTAAAGAGTTCCCTTCTATGGTTGGCTTACATGCAAAATGCCACCTAGATTACATACATAATTTTGCTCGAATTACATGCATAGTGCCACTCGAATTACATGCACAATGCCACTCAAATTACAAGCACAAGGCCACCTTACATAACCTATCTACCATGTGTTACATAAAAAGGGTGCCATTTGTCACAGGCACTATATAAGCTAAAACTTAGAACATTACAAAATATTAATCATGGGTACTACCCACGTTATTTAGGAATTATTACATCATGGAAGTTATTACCTTAAGGGTTAGGATGGGATCCTAACATGTCCTTCCCCTTGAAGAAGATTTGTCCTCAAATCTGAAATGAGGAAACTGTTGCTAGAGTTGATGGAGAGATTCCCATGTAGCATCTTCAGGTTGAAGCCCATGCCACTGAACCACAATCTCTATAATTGTATGGTTGTGAAGAGTGCGAGTCCGACGATCCAACAACTGCTCAGGTTCAAGTAATATGGAGCCTTCTTCATCCAATTTAGGAAGTGTGGATTGAACCTATACTTGTGTGCCCACAACTTTTGCGAGAGCGAAAACATGAAAAATATGATGAAGCTTGGAAGTAGGTGGGAGCGCTAATTTGTAAGATGTGGGGCCAATCCTTTGTAGAACCTGGTAAGGACAATATAATTTTGTAGCAAGCTTCTGGCACCTACGAATTTGTAGGTATGATTGTTTGTACTGTTGCAAGCGAAAGAAGACCATATCACCTACATCAAAACTACGCTCATAACGATGCTGATCAGCTTGTTGGCACATCCGATTATGGGCCATTTTCAAATTCTACTTAAGTTGGCGAAGGACCTCGGTGTGTTGACTCTGAGTATTGTCAATGGCTTGGACCTTGGAGCTGCCAGGAATGTAATAGGAAGGCATAGGTGGAATGCTCCCATAGACTGCTTCAAATGGTGTGATTTTGGTTGCGATATGATAGGAAGTGGTGTACCACCATTCAACCAAGGATAGCCATTTGGCCCATTGAGTGGGATGATCTGAGACAAAGCAAAAAAGGTAGGTTTCCAAGCATTTATTAACAACTTCTATTTGACCATCCATTTATGGATGGTAGGCTAAAATCATTTTGAGCTGAGTCCCCTGCAACTTAAACAACACTTTCCAGAAATGACTAATGAAGGTGGGATCATGATTAGATACAATGGAGGTGGGCATGCCATGAAGGCAAAATATGGAGTCAAGAAAAATTTGTGCAACAATGGATGTTGTATAAGGATGGGCAAGGACACAAAAATAATTGACTTACCTCCAAATTTAGGGAGCCCTTCTATAGAGTCCATGGAAATGTCGGTCCAAACCTGATCTGGGATAGGCAATGGCTGAAGAGTGCCCAGAGAGCGCACTGTTTCACCTTTCATACTTTGACATGTGTCATAGGCAACAACAAAAGAGTGGATGTCCTATTTCATACCTTTCCAAAAGAAGGTGTGCTTGAGTCACTCATATGTTTTAAGGAACCCTGAATGGCCTGTAGAGGGAGTGGCATGCAATTCCTTCATGAGGAGCTATCGAAGTGGGGACTTATGAGGTAGAACCAAGCATTGATGGTAGCGCATATCATGGCCATTCCAATTATATCCTGGTGCAAAATCTAGATCATCCATTAGTGAGGCTATCAAAGCTTACAAATTTGCATCCTGATGTGCTTCTTGACGCAGGGAATCAATCCATTAGGGAAGTGGTGCTGAGATGGCACACAACATAATTACGGTCTCCATTTGGCGAGAAAGAGCATCAGCCACAATATTCTCCTTTCTCTTTTTGTAGGTGATATCATAATCATAGCCCATGAGTTTAGACACCCACTTTTGTTGGTCAGGCATGGCAACTCTTTGTTCCAAAAAATATTTGAGACTTTTATGGTCGGTTTTGATGGAGAAATGACGCCCAATGAGGTAAGGTCGCCAATGTGTGACTGCATACAATATGGCTAACATTTCCTTAGCATATGTGGATTTCCCCAAATTACGATCAGAGAGTGCCTTTCTAGTAAAAGCCACAGGTCATCCTTCTTGCATCAATATTGCCCCAATACCACGACCAAAAGCATCACTTTCAATGAAAAATGGTTTAGATAAATCTGGCATGGCTAAGATGGGAGTGGTGGTCATAGCATGCTTGAGTTCAATGAAGGCTTGGTCAGTAGGCCCTGTCCAAGTGAAGGAATCTTTTTTCAACATGGAGATGAGGGGGGCAGCTATATTCCCATAATTGTAAATAAATTTACGATAATAGCTTGTAAGCCCTAAAAATCCTCAAAGTCCCTTGAGGGTGTGAGGTTTCGGCCACTCTTGAACTGCTTGAATCTTCTTAGGGTCAACCTTGACACCATCCTGTGAGACAATGTGTCCCAGATACTCTACTTCAATAAGACCAAAGGAACACTTGGACCTTTTGAAAAAAAGGTGATGGGTGACCAACAACTGTAAAGTTTGATCCACATGATTGAGGTGCTCTTCCCATGTGCGATTGTAAATCAAGATGTCATTGAAGAACACAAGGATGAACTTTCATAGAAAGGTCCAAAAGATGTTGTTCATAAGACTTTGGAATGGAGAAGGAGCATTTGTGAGACCAAATAACATTACCAAGAATTCATAATGACCTTCATGAGTGCAAAAGGTAGTTTTGGGGATGTCCTCATCCTTGAGTCGGATCTGATGGTAGCCAGAGCGGAGATCAAGCTTGGTGAAATACATGGTCCCATGTAGTTCATCGAGTAATTCATCAACCACTGGAATAGGAAATTTATCCTTGATCGTAGTCTTGTTGAGTTACAAGTAGTCAATACATAGGCACCATGAGCCATCTTTCTTGGGAACAAGTAGGACAGGCAAGGAGTAGGGGCTAGTACTAGACCGGATGACACCAACCTTGAGTAATTTCTGTACTAATTTTTCCAATTCTAATTTCATGGCATGAGGGTACCTGTATGGCATAATATTTGGTGGTGCACTACCCGTGAGCAATGGGATAACATGGTCGTGAGAGTGACGCGGTGGTAGTGTAGTTGGTTCTACAAAGACATCATCATGTTTGTGTAGAACTAGTTGTAGGTTTGATGGAATTTTAGCCATTAGTGAAGTGGTTGGTTGGATGGAGAAGAGTTGTGCAATGACCCCACGTTTTGATTTCTTTAGCACTTTCTCCATATGATTGGAACTAATGAGGTGAGGTGTTCCTACAGGGAAGCCCTTGAGTAAGTGTGTTTGTCCATTTTGGGAGAATTGCATCCAGAGGTCAGCAAAGTTCCAACTGATAGTGCCCAATGTACTCAACCATTGAGATCCCAAAACCATATCACATCCTCCTAACTAGAGTGCAAACATGTCCTGCTTGAGTTCATAGTCCCCTATCCTGATCTTGACATTGCGACATTTGCCTTTACAAGGTAATATTCCCCCATTGGCTACCATGACCTCGAATGAATTACAAGTGTAGATATAGCAATTTTTCTGCTTAGCAACTCTAGGATCAATGAAGTTGTGTGTGTTGCTTGAATCAATAAATATGGTAAGACGTTGGCCCTTGAAAAATCCCACAACTTTCATGGTTTGTGGAGTGGTAATACCTGCAAGAGCATGGACTAAAATCTCTGCCTTAAACCCCTGTGTATCTTCTTCCTATGGAGAAGGTGTTTCAGGGGGGTCCTCATACTCATCACTATGGTCAGTGTTAGCAAGTTCCTTAACATCTATCAAGAATAGTATTTTGTTTGCACACTTATGTCCTTTAAAAAAATTCATCACAATTATAACATAAGCCTTGGGCATGACGTGCATCCATCTCCTTTGTAGTCAGTCGCTTGGGTGTAGTAGGTTTACTATCCACTAAATTTTGGGTTCAAAAAGGAAATAAAGGTCAGTTTGGAGAAAATCGCGGGAGGCGCCTTTGGTTTGAGAGTTTAGATTTGACTATACGGGCCAAACTGATAGCTTCCATCATGGAATGTGGTTTCAACATCTTTACTTCATCTTGGAGATCCCCTTTTAACCCATTGATAAAACAACTCGTGAAGAAGCCTTCCGTCAATCCTCTTGTCTTATTGGCCGATTTTTCAAATTGAGTTTAGTAATCATAGATTGAGGATGTTTTTTGTAGTTTTTTCAAGGCCCCTATGAAGTCCTCGTACTCACTAGGCCCAAATCGGGTCAGTAGTTGGGACTCAAATTCCTCTCAAGAGATATTTGGGTTGGAATTACAGAACCATTGGAACCAGTGTAGATCCTTAGATTCCAAATTGAAGGAATCCATCTGAACTCGATGATATATGGGAACATTATGAAGTCTAAAAAATTGATCAACCCAACATAACCACCCATCAACATCCTTCCCATTAAATCGAGGGAAGTCCAATTTTGGCATTTTAAAGGATGGGTCATGGTCATTCCTTGTAGATTTTTCAACCTGGTGTTATGTTTTGAGTGGTCCCTTATGTAACTTGCTACCCATATTTATCAGTGTTTCTTCTAAGCGAGCGCTAGTGGCCTCATGATGTAGACGAAGACCTTAGACCTCTTCCCTTATGGAGAAAATTTCCAAGGTCAAATTCTCAATGTCTTTGGTTAAGAAATCCATATGTTCTAGCTCTTTTTGATGTCCACGGGTACCCTGGGCCATTTTGGAACCTTTTGTAACCAGTTACTAAAATTAGAATTGGGTTTCAAGACTTACTATTTTTAGTAAGTGTCCAAAAAAAGTGCTTGGGTGTTATATATCAAAACGATCATTTCGAAGAGATGGTCACAATGAGCTATATCTCACAACACTACTTTTGGGCACCCCAAACTTTTATTTTCTCTTGTTTTGTCGAGTCTAACGACGGTGTTTACATTTTTTGATTTTGAGCTACAGTGCAAAAGTTGGGTAATATAGCATTATCTATAATTGGTCTCTGGTCACTCGCTCATTATTTTGCTCAACCTGGACAGTATCTCTGACACTGCTTACCTCACTAGTCTGAATATTCTTTGTATTATGTAGGTTATTGTTATGACAGTTTTGTTTTGACACTGAAAACTATAGTCTCTGACCTGACTATGCTGACCTAACTGACCTCACTGTTACTACCACTGTAAATTTAACTGTTATTCTCTAGACTGTCAACTTAACTATCACCCTCATATTCTATCCTGAATCCATGCAATGTATGCTATTTTTTGGTAGAGGATTCTTTTCTCATATGCTCACTTTTGGGAATTTGGAATGCAGGTTTACAAACAGGGAGTCTTGGTTTGTGATTTTGTTGCAAATTGAAGTTTTTATAGAACCAAGGTATGCTAAGTAAAGGAGTATGTAACACCCATAGGCCCTCTGTTATACCGCAGTGACGAAAAATAGTGCTCGAACGAATATTTTAGGCCATTATCCAAGGAGGATTCCACACATACCCTTGAGCACACTATCTGCCTCTTTGACAGTACGAGAGGGTAATCGTCCGGGATGCTGTGTCCTGTGGACTATGGATGATACAAGGTCGATAAGCTTCCTACTGGATAAAATTTTGTTAACCCTAGAATGGTCTCTCGATACACCCAAAGATGCATGGGAGCTCAAGTCTGTGCGCGAGTTCTGTCTAAGGCCTGGGTATTGGAGCCTGATCGCCTCTCACTTCACTAGATGTTGTATGGGTTATCTATCTTAGCCAATAATGATAGATCCTTCATAATATTTTAAACCCCCCAGCACAGGGTTTCTACCTACTCAACTAAAAATGACTATTTTTTTTTACTAGTATTTATCTTCTTTTTTTTATAATAGTAAAAAAAAGTTACACGAAAATAACAGAGAATTATACCTAACATGCAAGAATTGTTACTGTTGCAGCAGAACTTGGCCCTGAAAAGCGCTCTGATACCACTTTTTAGGATCCTACTATAAAATAAACTCAAATAAACACACTCTCACACAATTGCTTGGAAATAAACTCACATAAACATCATATTAATATTCAGAACAAAATACGCATTATAACTGAAATTTGCATAAAAGAACAATCTCACAATAAGATAGAATCGCAGGCCTCTTCGAGAGGGCAACCTCCTTCAACACTTCATTAATTTGCAAAAAGATGAATACATTGGTGCCTTCTCTGGTATTTAAAGAGTTCCATTCCATGGTTGGCTTACATGTAAAATACCACCTGGACTACATGCATAATGCCATCCGAATTACATGCATAGTGCCACTCGAATTACATGCACAATGCCACTCGAATTACATGCACAAGGTCACCTTACATAACCTGTCTACCATGTGTTACATAAAAAGGGTGCCATTTGTCATAGGCACTATATAAGCTAAAACTTAGAACATTACAAAATATTAATCATGGGTACTACCCACGTTATTTAGGAATTATTACATCATGGAAGTTATTACATTAAGGGTTAGGATGGGATCCTAACAGTGTATTTGTTCAAAGGTAGTAGTTGATCTGTATCAGTTAAGTATAGGCCAACTAGACAATGGTGGTACCAATCTCAAGACATTGATAGGCCTCCTTAGGTTTTGTTGGAAGCAGCCCCAATATTTGAATGCTTAATAGTAGAAAAGGACTGTAGAAGTGGATGTAACCAACTCCCCTATGGATCCAAATAATAATAATAATAATTTACTTTTTTTAAGAGTCTTTTAAAAAATAAATATTGGTTTGTTTTTGGGAGGTTTAAGGTTCAAACCACAGCATATTCAGAAAAAGAAAAAAATAGATTACATGATAGCGAGATGCCTTGAAGAATCAAGGTTCATTGACTTAGCTTTACCTAAGAACTTAAGATTTATAAAAACAATTTCCAAAGATCTTATAACTATGTATAAAAAAAATCAATTCTAAAATTAAATAAGTAGAGCTTAACATTTATAAAAACAATTTCCGGAGATGTTATAACTATGTATAAAAAAAAATCAATTCTAAAATTAAGTACGTTGGAAGTCCAAGTACCTTCCGAAAGAAATGGTTAGGCACAAACCAAATGCAAAATTTAATAGTATTGGACATTAAGCACAAATGAGCCCAACGTGTCACACGTTGAATACAAGTCATAAGAAGGAGGCACGTCCATTTCATTTTAAATAAAATCAATTGGCCGTGTACTTATGTCCATTTCATTACGCAGTTCACACTTACTTCACCACAGGGTTGAACGGCATTAAATGTTATACCTTTATGTCCATTTCATTTTTGGAAAAATGAAGTGGCCGTCTTAAATGCCCATTTCATTTTAAATGTGTACCTTACCATTCACATTCATCACACTTGAACGGCCATTTCGTTTTATGTAGAAATACGTAGAGGCCTTAAATGTAAGACTTTTATGTCCTTTTCATTTGAAATTCGTAACAGTTGTAAGTTGTATGTCCTTTTGATTTTGAAATAGTGCATTTTCAGGTCATTTTCATATGGACCTTCTCATTAATGTTGGATGCTTCTCACCGAACAAGAATTAAAAATGTATTAATGCTTGCGTGGCCGGCCGTCTGCAAATTCCAATTCCTTCCTTTGTGCTTACCTTCATTAAACACAAAATAACACAAGAGCAGGTTTTCTTTAACCATGGGTATATATATTTTTGTACATTTTTTCGAATAAATAATTTTTATTTTAAATTTAAAAAATATAATAAAATAAATAGTTTATATTTTTTAATGAATTTTATTATATTATTTTATTTAAATTTTTTTTTTTAATTTTTTAATCGTAACTTCAATTCTTTGACGAAATTTATATTTAATATAAAATTCGGTGAATAAAGTTTTCGTTGTTCAGTCTTATGAATTGATAGAAGGAGTTTATTATAACTATCAACCCGAATTTAAAAAAAAAAACACACAACATAAAAACAACATTGTATAAACTCAGAGTTATTCACTATAAATTATTATAAAAAGATTAACCGATACTTGTGGAAACGATAAGGCCGTCTTCCCTGCTTTATACCATACCATTGAAATTCTTTACTCTTTGAGAATGTTTGGTTCAAGAGAAAAAGCTTCTCAATGGCTGGAACAAATAAAGCAGGAGCATAAAAAAGGAGTTGAACAAGGAATACCCTTCATTTTAAAGGATGTTCTGAGGTGGAAGACTGGCCTTGAATCCTATGACAAGCTTCAAAGGGGAATTAAAGAAGCCTGCACCAAATTCTCCCCTTTCTTGCCCAGTGGAGGTTCCCACCCGTCCATTAACGCAGATGATAATCTTCTTGCTGAAAGGAATATATTGGAATGCCTATACAAGGCCGTCGTGTCAAATCTTTCCGGTCGTGTTGAGACTGTTGTTACCGTTCAAGGCCATGGTGTGGATCACGAAGGAGTTGTGCAAGGGGTTTCTCGTTTCTCGTTTCTGCTTAAGGTAATATCGGGATTGATGGTGCTCATTTTTCCAAGACGAAAGCACAAAGGGGGCTCTAATCTTCCGTCTGCCTCAGAATTGCATAGGAAAGGGGTGAAATTCAAGCCTTTTATATGGGGAGAAGAGCAAATAAGATTTGACAGCGCCAGTTGTACACTGTTCCTCCCCTATATAGAAATGGACTACCGAACAGGTAAGTATAGGGTTATGTTGGGTGAGTTCATCCAAGAACATTTCTCAAAGCCCTGGAGAGCTGCATCAGTGGTGGCAGCGTGTATTCTGCTACTTCTAACATTCATTCAGACATTATTTTCTTATTTTCAAGTTCCCCAAAAATACAGACTCGGGTAAGGCATGCATTCCGCCTCAAATTGCAGACCTCTGGAAACATATATTCAATATGTGCCATTATGTGGGACTTACTGTTATGTATGTCTGCAATATTGTTTGGAGAGTTTTCCTGCTCTAAGCTGTCTATAACTCTTAATCCTTTAATGAAGTTGTTCCACATAAGGAGTTTCTTCTTGTGTGAATTCTAGTTTTTTCTCAAATGATCGCTAGATAGCGTTCTAGGAAAGGAAGCTGAGTAACCTTTCTGACTCATATGCTGTGATTGCTTTGCCCATGTATCACTGTGCTTGCAAACAAATAAATAAATAATTGAGGTTTCAAAATTTGAAAGGCTCGTTCAACGCTTGTTTAGGTCCTCCCTTGCTTACCGGCTATAATATGAAACCGTCTTTCTGTCTGTTTTTAAATTAGCATTGTTTTACAGGAATAATTTATTCCTTCAAAGATGAATAATAATTTTTCGGTTTTATAATTTTAATGTATTCGTTTCTAAAATATGTTTTAGATATTTAATATGTTATATATTAGTTTCGAAGGGGTGAGGAAATTATTTATTTTTATATTATATAATATGATTTTTTATATCTAATTACCCTTTTAAAATATTATATTTATTTTAATAAATAATTAATTTATATTAAATAATTTTTATTTTATTTTTATTTTTATTTGGTAAAGAGGGGTTATATTATATATATTATTAAATTATATTACATCTTTGATTTTTTTAAGTAGTTAGGCTTTTCACCTATGTTTTGACATTGGATATATAAATTTTATCTCTTTCAACCATTGCACTAAGAACTAAAATCCCTATCAATAAAAAAGTTTCACAAAACAATGAATCTTTACACATTACGAGGAATTTTATCATCGATATATTAAATATGCAGAAGTTCTTCTCTTATTTTTTGTGCCCACCACTTACGAGGGTGCCCATAGCAAATGAGGTCTCCCTTGTCTAAAGCTCAATTTGCTATACCATCAATAATCTTATTATGCTCTCTTGGTACATGGGTGTATATCACCCTTGTAAAATTGCTTTATATTCGTCTGATTTTGTCTACAATTGTTTAAATTCTTCAAATAGCATACTTGATTCTCAATGGGGTTTTAAGGTAGTTGATCAATAATTGAGAGTGACTCCATTATCACTCTATTCCATTTAGTATTGAGAGCCTCTTGCATCCATCTCAAATGCCATATTTCTCTGCAATTTTTTTGGAAAGTGTAACTAAGGTTGTTGCAAATGTGAATGCCGAAGTACCATCCAATAGTCTATCCATTCCCCTTACATTGGACCTATCCGGGTTACCAATGCTACCCCATATATATTTACCTTTCCAAATCCTAGTGATGGTTGTTGTCATTTTTGGGTTATATTCATCCTTTTATCCCATGGTCTGACTCTTCTAGCTCCATCCGATTGGGGACTAACCCAGAGTCATGCCACTCTTTGCTCCCAATCGTTGGTGTGATTTTTGTGGTTGCTTCAACACAAGTGGATAGTCTGTTATATTGGATATGGTCTTCACCCACATACAATGGGTATCTCTAATCTCTTATTTTAATATCCTTCTATGTCACTCATTCCAAATATTTCAAGGTAGGATCGTCATCCATGTCCACACTATCTGCCCCACATAAACATATACTCATTGATTATTCCATCCTCTCTAAATTTCTTCTATGGATTGATTGTTGGTCCAATGTAGACATAGTAAAAATGCTAGTATTTTCCACAACTTCATCATTGTGGGGCATTTTGTAAAATGATGGTTAACAGTTCATTCTCCTCTATACATAATGTACATCTAAAAAATCCATAGAATCTTCTCTATAGGATCATGATAATGATCTCATTCATATGATTTGGTCAATCTCTTTTGCTAGTCTCTCTAGAAGTTGGATTGGCCATTATTTTAGTGGAATCTAGTATATTCCAACTTTTGGTCCTCATATTTGGTCTTTGGAGTATTTTTCTACTTTTATACATTGCTTTCTATTTATCTCCATTGCTCGAGTCTACTTTAGGTATTGAGTCACCAAAGGTTGATATCCATCCCACGAGTCTAACTAGAAGTCCACATATTTTCCATTATTAACTATCCAAAACAACCTTTCTTTTATCATTTTCTCTCCTATTTTGAGTACCACTAAAATAGAGGAACATTTTTTAAACAATTGATATTGGACATATTTGTTGGGGTCTTGTTCTCTACATACTTTGCTCACAATATTTTTGCCCATAATGCATTGGGACTATTTATTGTTCTCCACTACAATGTTACAACCAACGCCTTGTTATTTTTTACTATAGATATGAAACTCAATTCTCTTTCATGTTTTGATAAACACTAATTTTTCCACTTTACCAAGGTCCATTTGCTTTTCTCTCGACATCCATGCAGAAGAATCTATGACTTATGTGATCAAGCTCTTGAAGCATCGTCTTCAAGATATCTAAAACCAATGATAATGGGGATAGATAATAAGACTAACTTGATTAAGGTAATATACCCTCCTGATGCTAGCAACTTGTTTGTCTATTTTCTAATTTTACATTTGATTTTATCTATCAGGCATGTCCAATCCTCCTTTGGTATACCAATTTTAATCGGGACCCACAAATAGATAATTGGGAGTGAGATTTTTCAAAAAACAAGTCTATCTAGTACTGGGAACTCCTATCAAGGTGAATAATGAAAGAATATTACTTTAGTTTTATAATTATTCACCATATGGCCTTTTGCCTTGGTAAAATAGTTTAAAATTTGTTTTATTCTAGTTGTTTCTTTAGCTATTGCTTTTTCTAACAATGTGGAATCATCAACAAATTATAATGTGTGATTGGGCTAGCTATGTTAGCAGATAAACCTACCTCTAGTCTCTTATTATCTCTATTATTAGCTAATCGTTGGTGTGATTTTTGTGGTTTCTTCAACACAAGTTGAATAGTCTCTGTTATATTGTATATGGTCTTCACCCACATGTAATGGCTATCTCTAATATCTTATTTAAATATCCTTCTATGTCGCTCATTCCAAATATTCCATTGTAGGATCGTCATCCTTGTCCACACTATATTCCCCATTTAACCATCTACTCATTGATTCTTCCATCCTCTCTAGGTCTCTTCTATGGAATGATTGTTGGTCCAATGTAGACATAGTAAAAATGCTAGCATTTTCCACAACTTCATCATTGTGGGGCATTTTGTAAAATTATGGTTGAAAGTTTCATTCTCCTCCACACATAATGTACATCTAAAAATTCCATAGACTCCCTTCTTCATTAAGTTATCTCCTATGAGTACCCTTTTGTGGAGGAGTAACCAGTTGAAGAACCCAACTTTTGACCATAAATTCTACATTTATAGTTGTGTGAAAAGATCATGATTCAAATGCACGATGCTAGGGCATAATACTTTGTAAGCATGGTCTATTGTATACACCCCCTTAGTCCTACTATTCCATCCAAATCAATCCTCCTCATAGGACCATGATAATGATCTCATTTATATGATTTGGTCAATATCTTTTGCTAGTCTCTCTAGAAGTTGGATTGGCCATTCTTTTAGTGGAATCTAGTATATTCCAATTTTTGGTCCTCATGTTTGGTCTTTGGAGTATTTTTCTACTTTTATCCATTGCATTCTATTTATCTCCTCCACCACCCGATTCTCCTTTAGATATTGAGTCAACAAAGGTTGATATCCATCCCAAGAGTCTAACTTGCAATCCACATATTTTCCATTATTAACTATCCAAAACAAGATTTCTTTCATTATTTTCTCTCCCGTTTTGAGTACCACTAAAATAGAGGAAGATTTGTTAAAAATTTGATATTGGACATCTCTGTTGGGGTCTTGTTCTCTACATACTTTGCTCACAATGTTTTGGCCCATAATGCATTGGGACTATTTATTGTTGTCCACTACAATGTTACAACCAATGCCTTGTTATTTTTTTTCTATAGATCTGAAACCCAATCCCTTTTATTGTTTTGATAAACACTGATTTTCCCACTTTACCAAGGTCCATTTCCTTTTCTCTCGGCATCCATGCAGAAGAATCTATGACTTATGTGATCAAGCTCTTGAAGCATCACCTTCGAGATATATAAAACTGATGATACATAGATGTGGATAGATAATAAGACTAACTTGATTAAGGTAATATGTCCTCCTGATGCTAGCCACTTGTTTGACTATTTTCCAATTTTACATTTGATTTTATCTATCAGCCATGCCCAATCCTCCTTTTGTCTACCAATTTTTATGGGGACCCCAAAATAGATAATTGGGAGTGAGGTTTTTCAAAAACCAAGTCTATCTAGTACTAGGGACTCCTATCAAGGTGAACAATGGAAGAAGATTACTTTAGTTTTATCATTATTCACCATCTAGCCTATTGCCTTGGTAAAGTAATTTAAAATTCGCTTTATTCTAGATGCTTATTTAGCTATTGCTTTTTCTAACAATGTGGAATCATAAAAAAATTGTAAATGGGTGATTGGGCTAGCTATGTTAGCAACTAAAACTACCTCTAGTCTCTTATTATTTCTATTATTAGCTAATCATTGGTGTGATTTTTGTGGTTGCTTCAACACAAGTTGGATAGTCTCTGTTATATTGGATATGGTATTCACCCACATACAATTGGTATCTCTAATATCTTATTTGAATATCCTTCTATGTCACTCATTCCAAATGTTCCAAGGTAGGATCGTCATCCTTGTCCACACTATCTACCCCACATAGCTATCTACTCATTGATTCTTCCATCCTCTCTAGGTCTCTTCTATGGAATGATTGTTGGTCCAATGTAGACATAGTAAAAATGCTAGCATTTTCCACAACTTCATCATTGTGGGGCATTTTGTAAAATGATGGTTAACAGTTCCATTCTCCTCCATACATAATGTACATCTAAAATTCCATAGAATCCCTTCTTCATTAAGTTATCCCATATGAGTACCCTTTTGTCGAGGAGTAACCAGTTGAAGAACCTAACTTTTGACCATAAATTCTACATATAGAGTTGTGTGAAAAGATCATGATTCAGATGCACGATTCTAGGGCATACTGCTTTGTAAGCATGGCCTATTGTATACACCCCCTTAGTCCTATTATTCCATCCAAATAAATCCTCCTCATAGGACCATGATAATGATCTCATTTATATGATTTGGTCAATTTTTTTTGCTAGTCTCTCTAGAAGTTGGATTGGCCATTATTTCAGTGGAATCTAGTATATTCTAACTTTTGGTTCTCATGTTTGGTCTTTGGAGTATTTTTCTACTTTTATCGATTGCTTTCTATTTATCTCCTCCACCACTCGATTCCACTTTAGATATTGAGTCACCAAAGGTTGATATCCATCCCATGAGTCTAACTAGAAATCGACATATTTTCCATTATGAACTATCTAAAAAAACCTTTCTTTCATCATTTTCTCTCCTATTTTGAGTACCACTAAAATAGAGGAACACTTTTTAAACAATTGATATTGGACATATCTATTGGAGTCTTGTTCTCTACATACTTTGCTCACAATATTTTGGCCCATAATGCATTGGGACTATTTATTGTTCTCCTTGGCTTTTCTCACCTCTTCTACCACCTCTAGAAGGTCTTTCTACACAATATCCCAAATATCTTAGTAGAATTCAATAAGGAATCCATCTAGACCTGTCGTTTTTCCCTTCTAACACCTCTAGAAGGTCTTCCTATATTATGAACATTACTTCCAACAATTCTTACATTGTTACTAGTGAACCTCGTATATCATTTTCTTCTCATATAATTAGTGTGGGTATCTCTTGTAGCATTTATTGTTGGGTTTTTGGATCCAGGGTCTTAGCCATGAAAATATTTGTAAAATAGTTTATTTTTATTGATTTTATGCCCTCCCATGTGTGAATTGTGTCCCCTTGTTCATTTTTCATAGAAGAGATGAAGTTATACGTCCTCTGGGCTAAAAGGAACTTGTGGAAGAATCTCATGTTTCTATCTCCTTCTCAGGGTTATGCATAGTGATGAATATTTGCCAATTGGGCGATTTTCAAAATTGAAAATTGGCGAATATGAGGACCCTCGACGTTGGCCCATTCACCTAAAATTTTTAGGATCAATTTTTTATTAGGGTCAATTTACCACAATATATATCCAAACATAGGCATATTTGTACTCGTTGGAAAGCTCTTTTCAAACCTGATCTAATGGTGGTGTTTTTATGAAGTTATAAGGTGATTTAGTAGGTCAAAAGTAGCTCCAAATATAACCTTAAATTTTAAGGCTTCAAATACCCCAAATTTTGGTTTGAAGATGGTCGATTTGATTTGCTTAGGATTCTCCATGAGTCACCTTGATTTTGATTAGGATTCACCATTTTTTGACAAGTACATTTTGAGTCCAACCCCTTATGCATAACCTTGCTCCTTCTCTTAGCCACTTGATTCTAGATTTTTATTTCCACAATAGCTCCTCCCTTATTTTCCATTCCTTATTTTTGTTTGTGAGATCTAGTTCTTTTTTTGCCTTGGTTTCTATGAACCCCTCCTTTGTTATATGATCATTCAGCTCCTCTAGTCATCTAATAAACTCCATTTTATTTTTTTGACATCCTCAAATTCCTTCTAATTTTAGCTCTTAGTATTATTTTTTTATATGGTAGTCCTTTGTAAAAATAGAATATTTGTGTACCATGTCTTTGTTTTCCTTCCTACCACCATTGTTTCCTTGATGGTCTAAATTATTTATCTTTGATCCGCATGAGTTGGAACCAAAAGGGTACTTGTTTTTTATTGGTTTTCTAAACTTCTATCAATATGTAGACACCTAAAAAGTGTCACATTTGCAATGGTTAATATTAATATTTAATAATATTTTAAATTATTTTAATTACTAATATTGCAACCTTATAAATTATTTAATGTTGACTATTCTAGACCCTTTGATCCACTTAATCCCCTTCCTACGCTTAATCACAGTCATCATGATACCACTTTGCTATTTAAACTCGTTCACCTAGTTTTGGTTGGCATTAATTCATCTCTTGCCTCTACATTTTAAGCGCATTAATGCACATGAATAAGGATTATCTCCACACAAGCACATTAATTAAGCACACCATTTTTGGTGGGTGAGGAATCTCTCCAAAAAAAGAGCATTAGTGAGGCATGTTATGACATTTCATAATGTGTCATAATGTGTCATAGGGTGTCATAGCCCAAATAGAGAAAGTTGCACATTTTTCCACCCAAGTGGGAAATCCATAAGATTCCTCTCTTACACACCCATGCCACTTGTCACCCACTCTCTTCCATCCTCATCACCCTCCTCCACAAATGGGAGAATTTACAAATAGATCTCCATTTTCATGTTCATGTGTGCACAAGAATCATAGTGAAGCTCTGCTCAAATTTTATTTGATTTGTTGTATATATGTTTTGACATTGTGATTGTAGGTATACCATTTAGAGAGATCAAAGGCTTTAACCATGGAGGATCTTGGAAATTTTTTCTAATCCTTATTTTGTAGCCACACCCACGTGTTACATATAGTAGTGCACCTGATCTACATTAGAGGCTCCAAAACACGTTTAGGAAAGGTAAAATCCATCCAGATCCACCCTCAGGTTGCGGACTTGATGCATAATACCAATAACAGACTGAATTTATAACATGATCCAGTCAGGTCCGGATGCATAGATGATTCGATTTTGTCCCAGATGCATAAAATGATTCGTCCAATGACTGGATGCATACTATGATCTAGTCTTGGACTAGATGTATAATCTAATCCGGATATGAACCGGATGCATAATATGATCCGATTTCAGACCAAAAGCAAAAAATGATCTGATCACTGATCGGATGCATAGTATGATCTAATTTTGGACCGGTTACATACTATGGTTTGGTCACCCATCGGGTGCATAATATGACCCAGTCTCACATCAAAGGCATAATATATTTTGGTCACCGATCAGATTCAAACATAATAGGATTCGATCCTACATTGTAGCAGATGTAGAAAAGCTTTGGTACTTATGCCATGTGTCACACATTCAATCAGCAACACTGCATGTCCAATACAATGCTGCCACGTGTCAACCCTGTTTCTTAAATCTATAAAAGGGCTTCAACTATCATTTTTTCCATTTCATTTCTGCGACTACTGCAACCAAAGCTAACCTTTCCAGTAAACCTTTTGATTCCAAATATTTTTCTTTAACTTCCAACTTATTGTGATGGCCATCCCTTCTACCCCTACACCAAAATTCAAGATTTTTTATGCACTTTGATTTCAGATTTGATGACAACCCAAGGGATGGACTTTAGGTGGCTCAATAATATAGGTTTAACAACCCTCATTTCCATGCCATAATTCAAAATAGATAAAGTACTCCTACAATATATTATATTTGATTATGACCACGATAGGGCTACGGTGAATATTAGAGTTCAAAATAGAGATATGCTTTTCCCCATCACCCCTGGAGATATTAACAGATTGTCAGGTATTCCATTCATTAGTTTCCACAAGTGTCGACGAGGTTGCAGCTATCTCCAGATGATAAAGCACACCTCGAAAGCAAGTACGATCTCTCATCAGAAGATTTGGCAGGTATAAATCTTGTTAATTCATATTTTATTAATGTTCAATATTTCAAATTTGTAAATTGACATCTAATTTTTGTGCAGCTTCTACCGCCAAATCAAAAAGAGGTTTATTAATTAGCGATGTTAACCATCAAACTATGAAGGCCATTATCAAATTTTTCCAGGTCGAACTAATCTTGATGGGAAGACCATAAATTTTTTTTTGGTTACTTGCTTATATTGTTCACTCTATGTACAATCAAAAGTACGATTGATGCACTTATATTTCGAATCGAATCAGGTTCGATTTGCACATGATGCAAATGTTAACCAACAAGACATAGCCCATTGTGGGCATTGTTAATTTTCTTTTAGCTCTTTATTATGAGTGTTTTTTATAATTTGCAGACTACTCCTATACCAACTGTAATGCATGCAACACTATAGGAAATTGCTATGTCAGCAGTGGAATTGAACGTAATAACTACATCATTGACCTTGACATACTATTTTATAGTTTATCACATTTATTTTTTTAATTTTTCTTTCCATCTATATGCAAGGGAAGGCAAAAAATACGAGTAAATAAATTTTTGGCATAAGGGGTCACAGGCCAAAACAAGCTGGTAATTTTAAAGACAAGGGCTCTTAAGCAACACCTTTGGAGAGGTCACACAAACGTTCCAGGTAAGTAGCTAGTCCTGGGGTTTCTCATACACCTATGTATGCATAAAATGTGCAAGCCAAATCTAGTGTGGCCAACCCCTCCCCCAATGCAACACAAACTCAACATGTTTCATCATTTTCAGGTAAATCTATGTGTAGTTAATTTAAATTAAGATCTTTTTTTATTTTCAAAAGAATTCTAACAAAATTTTATTGAATGTTTTCAGTTGATTCTCAAAATAAACAAGAAATATCATAAGTTAGAGGCCAAATGTCACCACCGCCTCCATTATAGTAAAGGGTTGCATCACACTCCCTTGTTTCACCACAACTACCACTTCCACCAAATCAGCGAGAGGCACCGACACAACCTTCGACAATGCCTATGTGAGGGCAAATCGGTGTTGTTGGAAAACATTTGTTTTCATAGAGATCACAAGGAACTGCTCTAAGTTCTGGGTGTGGGTTTTCACATACACAGAGATCACACATGCCATCCCTAAGTTCTGGGTATGGATGGTCTCAATTTACATTTTCAACAAATTCACAAGCACCAGAAGTTTCTACAGAGAGATTGGATAATATTCAACTTGATGCGGATTATCTTTTGCAGTGCAATATTGAAGAATTCAAGGCAACATATGTGCTGATATATGAAGGAGATCAAGAAAATACCACTGACCCTGCAGCTCAAGAGACAACATTGTCATCATCTTAAGGAGTCAACCCTCCCCAGGGTCCTCCAACTGGGGATAATGTTGTTGATTTTAATGAATTTTTTTTATTAGATGAAACCATAGAAGCTACAATTAATTAGTTTGTGTTAAAATATTTGAATGAATTGAAGGAATGGGAATATTGGACAAAGGTCCTTTTAAGGAAAATAAATACCCGATATAAAAAGTATGTAAAAAGAGATAATATTTATTCTTTGGTTCAATTTGAACCAGAAAAGCTTGAGGGTCTTCTAAAACAGGCCACATAAGGATCTGTTAGGTCCGATTTTATTTATGATGATGATATTTTGAATGTTGCTATTGGTAGATTGGAGAACATTAATATCGAAGCCCAAGCATTTTATAACTAGTGGGATTCAGATAAGGAGAAAGTTGCAGTTGTTGAGGCTGCAAGGGATATGGCTGAGGTAAGAAGAATTTTTATGTTTCTATTTTTAATTGTAATAAAAAATTTATATTTCTTGAAAATATTAAATAATTTCAATATAACCCTTTTAATTATGTTTCCAATTTGCAGTCAAATTTTGAGCACTTAAAAATACAGGTTAAGAGCATGGACGTCAATATTAAAAGGGCAAAGAATTTTTTGACTTACACAATGGAAATGAAAAAGAAAATGCAATCAAAAATATCAAAAAGTAATCATTTAAAAAATACATCAAGAAGAAGCTCAAAGAAGATCTGAAAATGGTGCTTGAGAAAACAAAGTAAACGCTTCCAACAATACTTGAAGATCCAAACAAATAAGAAGTGCAATTGGTGTCAAGTATGGTGAAATTATGTAATAACCTCATGAGAGTTGGAGTACTGTAAGAAGAGAGTGACACGAATGCCGACAAAGGAAAAGAAACAACAACTCCAACAGATAGTGAAGCAACCAAGCACCAATCAAATGTTTGAAAATTTGAAAATGTAATATGCTATCAAGTTGATTGTAGTCAACAATTTTGTACAATGTAATATGTTTCTTTTGAACTAATGATAATGACATTATCTCATTTTGGGTTTTCCATCATTCATTATTTGCTTGAATCTATAAATATGTGTTGTGATTTTAGTTTATTTCTTGCTAATATTTTCACTATCGTCATCTCAACAACAAAAGCATTATAGATAACCTTACAGATCAATGTTAATATATCAATAATAAAATTTAAAACATGAAACATAGAGATTTATCAATGAAGAGAGTTGAGACATCATGACATAAACATACAATTGTAAAAACTACAAAAAGATATAAGACATGTAATTTTTGAAACACTAATGTGATATAAAACAACAATTTTGTAAAATATTATAAATCATGAACAATAATGTGAAATCTTCTATGAAGCTTGTGAAATCAAAATATTATTGTGTTTATCAATATCAATAAAATAATGGAAAATTATCATTATCTCATTTTCTGTTTTTCATCATTCATAGTTTGCTTGCCTTTATAAATATGTGTTGCAGTTTTAGTTTATTTCTAGCTAATATTGTTCACTATGGTCATCTCAAGAACAAAAGCATTATAGATAACATTACAAATCAACATTAAGATACCAATAATAAAATTTAAAACATGAAACATAAATATTTATCAATGAAGAGAGTTGAGACATCATGACATAAACATACAATTGTAAAAACTGCAAAAAGATATAAGACATGTAATTTTTGAAACACTAATGTGATATAAAACAACAATTTTATAAAATATTATAAATCTTGAACAATATTGTGAAATATTCTATCAATTTTGTGAAATCAAAACTTTATTGTGCTTATCAATGTCAATGAAATCATAGAAAATTATCATTATGGAAGCTGAAACATTTCAGCTTGTCCAAAATCATTATGAAGCATAGCATAAATATGTGTCTCCACCATTTGATCATTGAAAGCATCATCATCGTAGTTATCGATCGTATTTGAAGTTCCTCTTCTCTCTACAAGGGAACTCTAGTGTGCCAAAGCTCTATCATACGAAAATATATCCAACTGATATGAAGACACATAAATTCTTAAACAGTTTTCTACATTTTTGTTGAGTTCGTTGTGAAGTTTAGATTTAACAAAAGAAAGTGCACTGAAAACTCTTTCATCTTTGACTGACCCTAAAATCATTGTTTCACATAATTCATATAAATGAAAGTATTCACTTATTGTATCTTGTAATATTGTGCTTGGATACAATTTTTTCCACAAAAGTGCAATGGAACCAATCTCATGAACACCTGTCATTAGTGATGTTTGCACAACCATTTTTCTTCCAAAATTTGATGATTGTTCTTTCAAAATATTACTGTTGAGTAAACCTTTTATTTGAACACCATTGACTTCCACACTCTTATTGAAATGGTCAATGAGGTTACCCATATATTTAATAAACAACTCATTTGTAGAATTGTATTTATTACAAGGTGCCCAAAACATGGGATTAACCACACCCATGGCCTAGAGCAACACATATCTCTGAAACCGTTCTCTTATCTCACTTGTCAAATATTTTGCTATTTTTGACAAATTACACTTTGTTTTCTATATAATAACATGAAATATACTATGTGTTACATGAACTTATTCAAAATCTTCCACAACTATAATTGATTGCCTTTCAAAACAATAAACAAGTACCATATTTTCATGAACATTAATACAAATATGATCATGGATGTCAAACTTCAAGAATATTTTTGGATTGTTCACATTTATTAATGTATTCCAACTTTCAAACAAAGGTTTTGTAAAATCTGCATTAGACACATATAATGTATCTATAAGAATGCATATAGGTTTTCTCATCCTCATAAAATCAACAATATAGATGGATCTGTCTTGTGCAATATTAATTAATCTATTCATTTCTTTTAACTTTGGAAGAATACCACATAAGGTCAAAAGTGTTTCCAAGTCAGTAAAATGGAACAACATATCTTTTGCCTTATCAACTATCCTATGATTTACATGCATAAACCATGTTAATGATTGATATTCTACAAAAACTCTTTGAACAGGTTGATACAATTAAATCCATATTGTATCCACATCTTTTAACAATTTTTCCCTTCTGTAACTCCTCGTGCAAACTATTGAAACTTTGCAAACATTTTTAGACTTAATGAGAAATAAGAATAAATTTCTTGAATAAGGTTTTCCACTTTAGAAACATTTGAAAATGTACTCAAAATTTTATATGCAATATTAACTCTATAAGCCATACAATGAATGGGAATCATATATGGAGAAACTGTTGTTTGGAGTCAAACATAAAGACCAGATTTATGACCTTGCATTATAGCAACTCCATCAGCTCCAACGCAAATTAACTATGTTGCTATGTCTATATCATTCATTATCGCAATATTCTTTAAACTATTGACAACAACATTATAAATATTTTATGTATTTGAAATTTCCAACATCTTATGTATTCCCAACAAAATAGGCCTTCTAATATGATTTTGAAATATGTACACATGCATGTAAATCAATGATGTGTTGTACACAACTGTTACCTCATCAATAGAAAGTGAAATGAATCTAGCAAGTTTTACTTACTCTCTTAGGTCTTCTTTCTCAACCAAAGATAAGTATTTTACCATTTCTCAACCACGTCGTTCTGACCAATGAGAACTATGAAGGTTTTGCACATTAAATAGACATAGTAAGTGCTTATAATCAATAAAATAATACATTGGTCTACCTTTCTTGAGAATATTGTAAACAACTGCAAACTGCATACTTTTTGAAGCTAAAATAGTCTTCTATATTTTATGAAATTGGGCTACAATTGTTCCTCCTTTATCAAGAAGAGATTGTTGTTGCTTTATGTGATTGTCATATTCTATAGCATATCTTAAATGCAAACATTCTAATGCATTCTTCCACTTAACTTCTTTACTCACTTCACCATTACTTTTTATAACTTTTACATAAGATTTGCCAACATGTTTTTCAATTGTATCAATCTTGTTTTGAAGCCTATGATCCTTACCAAGTCTCCAACTACAAATTTTGCATCTACATTATTTTTCATCAATTTGGTTATCCTCAGTCATGATAGGCTCAAGCCATGGAAATATTTCTGCCCATTCATTACTAAATCCTCTTCAAATTATCTAGTTAGATGATTTTCTTTTTTTAGAATTTTTACTTAAAGATTCGAATGAATCTCGTATTGATTTTGATTTATCACTTTCATTTTCAGTTGTGATTTCATTTTGAGTGTTGTCTTCAAGTGTTTGTTGGATATCATTTTCAAGGGAATTTTTATTAAAAGGTATCTCTTCTTGGGGAATATCTTCAATTGGAGGTATGTCAGGATCAATAGGGTATTCTGCATAGTAGCATACTGTTAAGATCCTGCTATAAAATAAACTCAAATAACACACTCTCACACAATTGCTTGGAAATAACTCACATAAACATCACATTAATATAATAGAAATTTGTATAAAGAACAATCTCACAATAGAACTGAATCGCAGGCCTCTTCGAGGGGGCAACCTCCTTCAATACTTCATTAATTTTGCAAAAGATGGTTACATTGGTGCCCTTTCGGGTATTTAAGGAGTTTCCTTCCAAGGTTGGCTTACATGCAAAATGCCACCTGGATTACATGCATAATGCCACCCGAATTACATGCATAGTGCCACTTTGAATTACATGCACAATGCCACTCGAATTACATGCACAAGGCCACTCGAATTACATGCATAATGCCACACAAATTACATGCACAATGCCACCTATCTACCATGTGTTACATAAAAAGGGTGCCATTTGTCATGGGCACTACCTAAGCTAAAACTTAGAACATTACAAAATATTAATCATGGGTACTACCCACGTTCACTAGGAATTATTACATCATGGAAGTTATTACATTAAGGGTTAGGATGAGATCCTAACATGCCCTTCTCCTTGAAGAAGCTTTGTCCTCAAAGCTGAAAATGAGGAAACTATTGCTGAAGTTGATGGAGAGACTCCCATGTAGCATCCTCAGGTTGAAGTCCACGCCACTGAACCAGGACCTCTGTGATGGTACGGTTGTGAGTTCGACGATACAACAGCTTCTTTGGTGCAAGTAAGATGGAGCCTTCTTCATCCAATTCGGGAAGTGTTGATGGAACCTGTACCTTGGAGCTGCCCGAAATGTAGGAGGGAGACGTGAGTGGAGGGTGCCCGTAAACTGCCTCTGGTGGCGGTATGATGGGAAGTGTTGTACCACCATTCGGCCAAAGAAATCCATTTTGCCCAATGAGTAGGATGATCGGAGGCAAGCAGCGAAGGTAGGTTTCCAAGCAGTTATTAACAACCTCTGTTTGACCATCCGTTTGTGGATGGTAGGCTAAAATCATTGTGAGCTGAGTCCCCTGCAACTTAAACAACTCTTGCCAAAAATTTCTAGTAAGGCTGGGATCACGATCAGATACAATGGAGGTTGGCATGCCATGAAGGCAAAATATGGAGTCAAGAAAAATTTGGGCAATAGTGAATGCTGTGTAAGGATGGGTTAGGGCACAAAAGTGAGCATACTTTGAAAGGCGGTCCACTACCACAAAAATAACAGACTTGTCTCCAGATTTAGGTAGCCCTTCTATGAAATCCATAGATATGTCAGTCCACACCTGATCCGGTATCGACAAGGGGGGAAGAGTGCCTGAAGAGTGCATTGTTTCTCTTTTCATCCTTTGACCTGTGTCACAGTATGCCACAAAAGAGCGAATGTCCTGTTTCCTACCTTTCCAAAATAAGGTGCGCTTGAGTCACTCATAAGGTGGTCTGATATTGGGAGGTGTACTATCCAACAATAATGGAATGACATGGTCATGAGAGTGATGTAGTGGTAGTGTGATGGGTTCTGAAAAGATGGCCTCATGTTTGTGGAGAATCTGTTGCATGTCTTGTGGGATTTCACCCATTGGAGATGTGGATGGCTGGATGGAGAATAGTTGTGCAATGACCCCACGTGATGATTTCTTTAGCAATTTCTCCATGCCATTTGAACTGATAATTTGAGGTGTTCCTATCGGGGAGCCCTTGATGATGTGTGTTTGTCCGTTCTGGAAGAACTACATCCAAAGTTTAGCAAAGTTCCAACTGATAGTGCCCAATGTACTCAACCATTGGCATCCCAAAACAATATCACATCCACCCAAATGGAGGGCAAACATGTCCTACTTGAGTTCATAGTCCCCTATCTTGATTTTAACATTGCGACACTTTCCTTGACAAGATAAGGTTCCCCCATTGGCTACCATGACCTCAAAGGAACTACAATTGTGGATATAGCAATTTGCCCGTTGAGCAACTCTAGGGTCAATGAAGTTGTGCATTCTTCCCGAATCCAAAAGGATGGAAAGACGTTGGCCCTTGAAACATCTTGTAACCTTCATGGTTTGAGGAGTAGTAATGCCTGCAAGGGCATGGATTGTAATTGATGTCTCAGGTTCCTGTTTCCCTTCTTCTTGTGGAGGAGGTGTTTCTGGAGGGTCCTCATCCTCATCACTCTCGTTAGTGGTATCAGGTTCTCCAACATCTATCAAGAACAATTTTTTGTGTGCACACTTATGCCCCTTGAAAAACTTTTCATCACAGTTGTAGCATAATCCTTGGGCACGACGTGCATCCATCTCTTCGGTGGTGAGGCGCTTGGGTGCAGCAGGTTTATTATCATCTGGGTGTTGGGCTCTAGGGGTAAATGAAGGTCTATTTTGAGGAAACTTTGATGGGTGTCTTTGGGCAGAGAGTTTAGATTCGGCCAAACGGGCCAAACTGATAGCTTCCATCATAGTTCGTGGTTTCAACATTTTGACTTCGCTTGGAGTTCCATCTTCAACCCACTGATATAACAACTCTGGAAGAACCCTTCACTCAATCCTCTTGTCCGATTGGCCAATTTTTCAAATTGAGCTTGGTACTCTCGGACTGACCCTGTTTGTTGCAGTTTGGATAAGGCTCCTGTGAAGTCCTCAAACTCACTAGGACCAAATCGAGTGAGTATTTGGGATTCAAAATCCTCCCAAGAGAGATTTGGGTAGGTAAGACGCAACCATTGAAACCAGTGTAGAGCCTCAGATTCCAAGTTAAAGGAAGCCATCTGGACTCGATGAAATACTAGTACATTATGAAGTCGAAAGAATTGGTCAACCCAACATAGCCACCCATCAACATCCTTCCCACTGAATTTGGGAAAGTCCAACTTGGGCATTCTAAAGGGTGTATCATGGTCACGATTCCTTGTAGAACTCTCAACTTGGTATTCTGATTTGGGTGGTTCTCTTCTCAGTTTGTTGTCCACTTCAGTCAATGCTTCTTCTAAGTGATTGCTAGTGGCCTCATGCTCTAGGTGAAGACCTTGGACTTCTTCCCTTATGGAGTGAAAAGCCGAGTTCAAGTTCTCAATGGCTTTTGTTAGGGACTCCAAGTGTTCTAGTTCTTTCTGGTGTCCACGGGTACCCTGGGCCATTTTTTGACCTTTTGTGACCAGTTACTAAAAATAGAATTGAATTTTTGACTTACTATTTTTAGTAAGTGCCCAAAAAAGTGCTTGGGTGCTATATATCAAAATGATCAGCAGGAGGAGGTGGTCACAATGAGCTATATCTCTTAACACTACTTTTTGGCACCCCAGACTTTTTTTTTTATCTCCTGTTTTGCTGAGTCTAACGGTGTTTCATGATCTCGATTCCGAGCTACCGAGCAAAATTTGGGTACTGGAGCACTATCTAAAATTGGTCGTGTTTCACACTCAAGATTCTCTGTATTTTTCAGGTGACTGATATGACAGTTATGTTCTGACTCGAAGACTCGTGAATTCCGCCTCGACCGTGCCGACCTCTCTAACTCCGATCGACTTGATCGTGGATCGCCACTTGTAAATTTTACTGTTACTCTCCAGACTTTCAACTTAAGTGTCACCCTCATGGCTTATCCCGAATGCATGTCCCTTCTATTATTTTTTTGGTAGAGGACTCCTTTCTCATATGCTCACTTTTGAAATGCAGGTTTACGAACGAGGGTGTTTGGATTTTTATTTTTATTTTTATTTTTGCATTTTTTACAGGTTGCAGTTTTAACAGAACCAGGGAATGCTAAGTATAGGAGTATGTACCACCCATATGCCCTCTAATATACCGATAGTGACGAACAATAGTGCTCGGACCAATATTTCAGGCCACTACTCAAGGAGGATTCCACACATACCCTTGAGCACACTACCTGCCTCTCTGACAATACGGGAGGGTAATCGTCCAGGATGCTATGTCCCGTAGACTATGAGTAATACAAGGCCGAAGAGCTTCCTAATGGCTAAAATTTTGTTTAATCCTAGATGGTCTCCCGATATACCCGAAGATACGTGGGAGCTCAAGTCCGTGCACGAGTTCTATCTGAGGCCTGGGTATTGGAGCCTGATCGCCCCTCACTTCACTAGACGCTTTATGGGCTATCTAGCTTAGCCAATAACGAAAGATCCTTCGCGATATTTTAAAACCCCCGGTACAGGGTTTCTACCTACTCAACTAACAATATATTTTTTTGTTTTTGGTCTGAAAAAAAAAAAAAAACACTGTATTTTTTTTGGATTTTTTTTTTAATAAGGAAAAACGAAATGGAAAAAATACACATAATTTATACCTAACAGGCGGATTGGATGGCAAGAATCGTTGCAGTTGCAACAGAAATTGGCCCTGGAAAGCGCTCTGATACCACTTGTTAAGATCCTACTATAAAATAAACTCAAATAACACACTCTCACACAATTGCTTGGAAATAACTCACATAAACATCACATTAATATAATAGAAATTTGCATAAAGAACAATCTCACAATAGAACTGAATCGCAGGCCTCTTCGAGGGGGCAACCTCCTTCAATACTTCATTAATTTTGCAAAAGATGGTTACATTGGTGCCCTTTCGGGTATTTAAGGAGTTTCCTTCCAAGGTTGGCTTACATGCAAAATGCCACCTGGATTACATGCATAATGCCACCCGAATTACATGCATAGTGCCACTTTGAATTACATGCACAATGCCACTCGAATTACATGCACAAGGCCACTCGAATTACATGCATAATGCCACACAAATTACATGCACAATGCCACCTATCTACCATGTGTTACATAAAAAGGGTGCCATTTGTCATGGGCACTACCTAAGCTAGAACTTAGAACATTACAAACTATTAATTATGGGTACTACCCACATTCACTAGGAATTATTACATCATGGAAGTTATTACATTAAGGGTTAGGATGATATCCTAACACATACCATGATATTTTTTATCATTCTTGCATAAAAAAAATTATATAAACATTTTCAATTCGTCAGTCAAGCACATACTGGGAAGTCAAAAATCATTTGTACCTTGAATTTGTACGGATGTGGTTAGCTCATTGCATTTCGAATTTTGGCTAAAATATTTGAGGATACTCTTTTTAGCAAAAGATTTGGTGCCCTTCTTTCCATCACTGGGTAAAATTTGTTACGAAAAATATTTTCAATTCAGAAGAGTAATAAAATGTTGAAGAGGGTGTACTTTCTAGAATCCTTAAGATAATATTGTAAATAGAATAAACAATTGTTTGGATGGGAGATTATACATACTTGTTTCCTACCATTCTCTATTGTGATTTTATCAATTTATGCCACTGGTTTATTTTCTGTTGAAAGCAATTTAACTGACGAGCACAAACATAATTAACATTCAAATTGAAATCAATTTAAGAAATTTTTTCTTTAAACACAAAATAATTGGTGATACGTATGTCAAAAAATATCATGTTATAGTACAAAATGGTCTAGAAACAAAGAATCAAAATGTGTTCAAAGAAACATAACATCAATATGTTTTTAGAGAACCAAAGAATTTACACATTTATAATCTTAGCAAGGAAAAAAAATCTGAATTGAAACTAAGAATAAAAGAGTTTTAAAACATTCAGAACAGGGTAAAACAGAGAAAACATGAGAACATAGCAATGACCATCTGGATGTAGAAGAGGGCTCGAATATAAGATTTAACAGAAAGAGAGAAAAGAGGGGATAACATGCAGAACATGGAAAAATAGAAGAAAATATGGCAAGCAGAGCAGTGATAGAGAACCTGTTGTAGAAAGATGTCCGGTGTGGAACATGATCTGGTAAAAAATATTTTAGTTGTATAATGGTTCTAGCCAAATGCAAAACATGTTATGTTTGCAAAATGGATCCGTTCAATTGCAGAATAGGGTTTGAATATGAAATTGGATCCATTCTGTAGCACAACAGGTTCCAACTACATAATTGGTTCAAGACAGTTATAGAATAGATTTTGGCTACAAAAGTGGTTTCGTTTAGTTGCACACCAAGTTCTGGCTGCAGAGCTAGTTCATGATGGTTGTAAACCAAGATCCAGTTGTAGAAATGGTACCATTCGGTTGTAGAAGAGATAAAAAAGTTTTTTTGTATGGTTGCACAAGAGGTTCCAGCTATATAAGTGGTTCAGGACAGTTGCATAACAGGCCCTGAACGTAGAAGTGGTTCTTCTTGGTTGCAGAATAGGTTCCTATAGAATAGGTTCTAGACGATTGTAGAATATGTTCTAGATGGTTGTAGAAGAGGTTCCGTTTTAATGCAAAACTGGTGGCAGCCGATCTCAAAAACGGTTTTGGTGTTGTGCAAAATTGTGTTAGAATATTTATCGGATGTAGAACACGTTTCAAAAATGAAAATATATCACTAGGTGTTAATTATATATAAAGGTATACTTATCGAGTTGGGCGGGATAATTTAGAAATTTTAAAATTTTAGGGCGAAAAAGGTACTCTATTTAGGCAGGATGGCTTGCAAATTTTTAAAAATAACCATGATACTCTTATCAAAGAATGGCAAACCGACTCCTAAAATTTATTTTTTTTGAAAATTTCCAGCTAAATGGTTGACATCCGGGTACCCCAAATTTCACAAATTTGAATTTTCAAAAATTATACTTTTCACCCAAATGGTGAAGTTTTGCTGCTATGCATAACCTTGAGACTAGGGCTCTACATTTTTTCTAGTATATTGACAAATAAACTAGTGAATATTCATCATTGGTAAGATTTAGAATCATCTTACTAATATCTTGTTGTAGGAAAAGGAAACTGAAGGAGACTTCACATAAGAGTGTTTGAAAGATAGAAGATTGGTGATCTCATCTACTGGTTAAATAATTCCTCTAGAAGAATCTAAAGAGACCCATCAAAGGTCTCATTGAAGAACTTCTATTCTTGGAAGAGATAGCGAAGGACTGTCAAATTTTCTATTCCAAATATTTGTGAAGAAGATATCACTATCAACACTTTCATAGTTAAAAGTTGAAGGAAAGGCCTCATTAAAAAGATCATAGAAGTTGCAAGACTAAATACCTTGGAGGGTCTCAAGCAAAAATGCTTGGAGAGCCTATTTGAAGAAATTGGAGAAGCCATAAAAGAATTTCCTAGGAGAACTCAATGGAGAAATTCACTACAAAAGATAGTGAAAGAATTGAGAAAATTTTCGCCATCTAAAAACAAGCCCAAAGGATATAGATTTGGAAAATAATTTGTCAACCTTTAGATATAAGATTTGTGAAGACCTCAAGGCCTCCAAATTCTTGAGAAGAAATTCTTATTTAAAGTCAAAACTCAGACAAAAGAAACCTACCAAATCCAAGAAGATTTGAATATTGTCTCTCATAGCAAGAAGGCACATTTCAGAGATAAGAGTTTTTTGAATCGACAGTAGAAAATATAATAATAATTAAAGGATCAAGCCACCAAATCCTAGGCTCAAGACAGAAGGTTTAAGACCACATTTTGAAGTAAGAAGGTTTTTTGAAAAACCAACAAGAAGTTGCGTAATTCATTCATAACAAGGCAACAATATGGTGAATCTAAACACCAAGATCTACATCATATACAAAAGCCATTAAAGGTAATCAACTTGGGTACAATTAGATTCATTTTCTGAACTTTAAACTGGGATTATTATCAAGCTTCATTAAAGCACCATATTTGGATTAAAGTTGCAAAGATAAGGGCTCATATTACAGTCTTCAAGAGGGTGCAAAAGATAGTTCTTTTAAGAGATTCATTTGCACATTAAAATATGAGTTGAATGTATTTTGAAAGAAATAAATATATCATCTACCTATTATCTATCTAGAAAGCAAGAAGACTGCATCCTACAACATTGATTGTAGTACAAAATTGCAGATTATTTTTAAGGGTTCTTTATAATTACTCTTAAAGTTGTAGATATTATTAAGTGCATTTACTACTTTGAGAGCTTATTAATAGGATCAATAAGGTGATATTATTAAGGTGCATTAATTTGGAAATATTATTGGTTCATTACACTATACTAGTTGTTCATTAAACTAGTTACTCTCAAAGGGTTATTTTATGATTTTGATTGTTATGATCAAGGGCACAAAACTAGCATATTATCAAAGTGTCTAGAGAAACTATTTGGTGCACAAGACTTACAAAATTTCATGCCTAAGAGAAGACATCAATATAAAATCAAAGAGTGGAGAAGAAATCCACCATTAAAATTCTTGAAGGAAGTTTAAAATCGAGACTTGGTGAGTCTCATATTCAAGGAAAGTATAAGTGTTTCATTTAATAGAAAATACAAAAATTCTTACTCCAAAAAAGAGCTTATTATGTGCATATTATTATCTTGGAATCTATTCTTACTAAACTATCCAAGCAATTAATATTTAGGTTTAGACTGTCGTTGATGGCTTATTGTGGTCATGGATGGATGGACGATGGGGTTTTGAAAGGGAGACGATGACTTAGGATTATTAGGCCTTAGAAAAAGACTTTGGGAAAACATTAAGATAAGTGTCTAGGTGGACATAGGGACTTAGACATTAGGAAAAATGTATCAAAGTAGAATTCATGGTATTTTTGGCCATAGTTTGACTTAAGGAGGCATCATGAATTTTAACCTTGTAATATGGTTTTTAAAAGGCTTTGCAATGGTTAGATACCTTGGATGATATGGTTTAAATGGAGCTATGGAGATGGAAATTTTTATGGACCGAATGAATTTTAAAGGGCATGGACCAAATAATTAAGGCAGACTAAACTTAAAAATGGTTGAAATGGTTAATATGATAAAGACTGATGATATGGAAATAATGACCATGCTAATGAATGGGTGGCTAGGGGTGAACTTATGAAGTGTATAATACATGAAGTACTCTAAGACTCAGACTTATGTCTATAATGACCATGAGGACTCTCTTTTTGCATTGAAATGACTTTCTCAAGACCCTCCTATTTTTTAGACTCAATACCACATCCTATAATCACCTAGTCACTCAACTTCACCAACTTTTGAAAATTTGGTGTGAAAACTAGGTTGGGGTTTTTGAAGCCCAACAGTAACCTTATGCATCCTTTTATAAATGCTTACTAAAATTGATGATAGTTGTAGATTGGTTTGAATTGGGATTTTGTCAGGTCGTAATATCTTTTTGTATCTGGTTGTTTTGGTAACCGTCTAGCTTATTTATTTTCTTATTTCCTTATCCAATTAGAGCTCTATGCTAGGACACCTTGATTAATACAAGTCATGCTTGATTTTATTGCTTTAAAACCTTAGCACATGGTTATCATGTCAACATGATATTCATCTTTTCAAGCCTTATTGTCGAGTGTCATGCCCATTTAGTTCATACCTATCAAAAATTTCCTTAGTGGTACTTTCCTTTATCATGGGGAATTAGGATACCTTCTCCACATATTCCCAAAGTCATGAGAAGTGACTATAGCTATTTTTTGAGGAAAACCTAATCCAACTATTCCATTGGGATACAGAGTCGGAAATGAGAGTGGAAAAAATGAAAAAGTAATGTTTAAAAGAAGGGATGTAATTCAAAGGGTATGAATGAGTAGAAGATGAAGATGGTAGGTAGTGAAGTTGAGAAAAAGAGATGAGAGATTTATACCTAAGGGACATGAGCCTCTTCTCCTACTTTAGTTCCAAATATTTATGTATTTTTCCCTTCTTGTATTTTTGTTTTCTAATCCCATCTTTGAGTTGGATTTTTTTTTAAAGATCGAGATGTAAGAAATAGCAAGGAGAAAACCACACAATAGATGCTTGATCCATTATTATCTTCATCTTATGCCTTATCCTTGTTCTAACATATTTTGTGTGGCAAAGGGTCTACATCCTTATATAGACCATTTTCTTGCAAATAAGTCATCCTTAGTAAAAAATTGCCACCTTTCTATTGTTAAAGGTCTTATTTCTTATGAAATATCATGATCATGTGATATGCTTTGTTCAATTTTTGATTTCAAGGCTTTCTCAATATACCCTTTATTATCACTTTTTGCTACTACAAATATTGTATTTACTAGTCAGCTTATCATTGTACATTAGTTGTGTTATCTTCTTCATCCATTGCATCTAAATCTATATTGACCGGACCAAATGATGCCAAAATTGTGTCTCTCTATGGCAATTATTTTTGGAAGATGCAATGAGTCTAGTCAATAATCTTCCATAATTCTAATTTTATGTTTGGCTCTATTTTTAATGTTTCTTGAAGAATGGCATGTAGAACTAGTAGCAAAGACTATCTTTGATCATGTGAAGTACCAAAGGCCACTCTAAAGCATATTTCCCTATGCATCGAATATTTATTAGGGAGTGAAGATAGTTATTGTACTCAAAACTTCTTTATTAGCAGTAGAGTGATGAATTTTGTTACATCATCATCTAGTATTCTTCTTTATTTCCAAGAATTTTTGGGAAACTTTGTTGAAATTTACTCCTAGTCAAGTGTTACATAGCTTCGTAGATTATCACCAAGTCATATTTTTTCTAAATTCGACTACCATATGTGATCATACTCAGTGGAAGTTACAACATTACAAGTTTATATTTGTGCATCTTCTATCCAATCAGTGATCTATATTTTGGACAACTTGTGAACTTCCTAAGACAAATTTACCCACTCTTCTTCACATCTTTGCATGTGAAAGGACCTAATATCTTTGATGTGAATAAAAACTAATTTCTTGACACATGTGACCACCTATTTGCATCAAGAATTTTTTGGGTAAGACCATTCCAAATATTGGAGGTACTTCCACTATCATGATATTATGGATTATTGCAAATTCTAGCATCCTTTGTAATATTATTGGCACTTACTCAGTTATCCCAATTGCTTTGACCTGCCTTTTCTTAAATTGGATGACTTGATGCTTTATGCCAATGTATTTCAAACCCATAATATCACAAATTACCTTTGATATAATAGAAAATTCAGCTTCCTCATCTACTAGATAATTGTGTAATATCCATCTCTCCAAGTATACCGATAGATAACATGGGGAAAAATTAGCCTTTATTTTGCTCAAATATGATTTCCCATATATTGGTTTAGGTTTTGGTGAGTCTAATTCAACCAAATCAACTTCCTTAGGAACTAATATATCTTCAATCAAATCATTTTTAGAATATAGTTCTTTTTATTGTTGTTTTCTACTAAAAGCTATTATGTCTTGATTGTATTTGCTCACTACTTCCTTAATATGGACAGGTAATTCAATACCTAATAATCTTGTTTTTTTTGGTGATGTTGACATAAATATCCTTGGTGACATGTATTCGATCTTAGCTCCCTCTTACAACCCCCTTGTAGTCCCATTTTGATTTTCACCTCATCTTTGTACAATTCATCCTTATCTTGTTCTTCCTTATCTGGGATTGTATTTGGACCAAAAAAATCAATTGCAGAGTATTTTCCCACTAGTAGGAGATGTTCTTAGTCCAAGTTAAGGGCTACAACATTTTGTGATTTATGAGTCATGATTGAAGTATTCTATAGTTGGATTGCATATTTATCCAATGTTAAATCATTGTACATATTTGGATAAGAGTTGTCCCTTTGTTATTCAGTTTCTTCAAGATCATTAGTAGGATGTTGGATGATATGAGTAATTTGAGTCATCCATGTGTTCAATGTAATATATATTTTATAATTAGAGTATTGATCTACGAGATCTGCATCCACTAGAGTAACCAACTAAGGCAATGATGAGTGAAAAGGCTACAAATCAGTTTGGTCAAAAAATAGAGCATCAAACTTGGCTAGCTTGGGAGGGATTTTTCCTATTGAGATTAGCATATTTTCAGCCTTCAAGGTCAACTAAAACACCTATGAAAACATTTTCTCTTGGTAATATTGTATTTGGAGGGCCAATTCTAAAATTAGAGCTTGGATATAGTAGATATAGGCCTATGCATGTAGTGGCTTAATTTCCCAAGGAATTATGTCCCATAATCTATTGAATATCCTATTAAAATCTAAAAGGGCTTCACTAGGACCTATTTTAATATAGAAAAATTCCATAAGTAATGCAAAGAGATCTCTTTGGTCATCAAATACCAAGATTAATGGTTTTGCTATATCAACCCAAGTCCTAATACGTTTGAATTATAGAGGTTTTTACCATAGCAATGTCTTACCTTACAATGATTGATTGAGTAGTATTATCATAACATATTCAGAAACAATATTGCAAGAAAAAGCTAGGGCTAAGACATCCTGATAATGCTCATAGGTAGTTTTCTCACTGTCATCATAAATGGGTAATAGCTTTAGTGTAGCCTATATAATTTCATTGAGAATTGGAGGTTAAAAACCCAGTATTATTCTAGATTGTAAAATTTTTTTCTATCAAGGCTTAAAGGATTTATGTTTGTGGAACCATATGATTGGTGCTGGATGTGGTATTTAGAATTTTTGGCTCTTTGACCATTTAATTATGAGTATTCTCCTTCAACAAAGTCATCAATTCGTTTGGATTTACTTATAATGGAGATGCCATTCTCTTCAAGATATTAAGGTCAACGGAGTCACTAGGTTAATATAAAATCTCTACGTTTGAGGTCAAGACTACTCACAAAAATCTTGATTCCTTAGAGTGATTATACCAAAAATTACTCTTGACACGCTAGATAGATTTTGAATTTCTGGATTTGACTATTATATGCTAGAGATCTAAATTTGATTTTAAATATAGTGGGACCTTCATGTCCCATTGAGTGTGCCAAAAATTACTCTTAGTACCACAATGAATAAATTATTTTATGGAGTGATACCTTTGGATCCCATTGGGCATGCCAAAAATTAATCTTGGTTTTGAAATCTACCTAAGTCTATTAAGATTGAAAATGCACCCTTAAGACTTTGACCAAGATTGGAAGGCTCGAAGAAAAGTGTCTCTAAGCCAACATCCAGAGAAGGTTGGTTCCTTTGACTAGCTAACCTAACTAGGGGAGTTGCAAACTGAAATGCAAAAAATATAAAAAGACTAGATAAAAAGTGGTACATACTTAAGAACATCAAGAGACATGGTGTAGAGAGTCTCACAATATGAACTCAAATTTGACATCTAACAAAATAGCCTATGCTCCTTATGCATTTAAAATATTTTACCATTAAGCACTCCGAGCTATACTAAATCATTCTATAACTATAATGAGAATCCAGGTAAAAGAAATCTAAAATACAGAATAACTATAGCAAAATATTCATTCATATATTTAACTAAAAATAATTATCATAGTAATACATAAATACATTCAAGAAGGCGTATAGTCCTTAATCAATGCAATCATGCTAATTGTAAATTCTAAAGAGTTGACCATCAGAATTACTTGCATAGTGACATATATAAATTTTTACAATGAATTATGTTATATAAGAATAATTGCTCTAAGAGTATATTGCAGGATTTAGAACAAGCATAGAGGATGGTTGTCACCTTTAGCTTAGTTGTACTTAACCACTTAGAGCATGCTCTACTAATGTGTATGATACATATATTTTCTTAAGGTTGGCCTGTGTATTGCATCATCGTATTATATATTTATTCTTATGGTTCATTCCTTCCTATTGTGCATGGCCAGTTGGGCAAGGGTAGGTGTATGATGTAGAAAGCTTTGGTCATTTAGATTTTTAGTCTAAACGACCAATCTCAAGTCCTTGGTGGGCCTCCTCACGCCAAGTTAAATAACAATGAGATGGAATTAGGGTTATTATCAAATAAACTATGTATGAAGTATATTAATGAAAAGTGTTTTGAACCTATTTTTAATTAATAAAAACTAATGATTATAATTAGTGATAGTTATTATCGTAAAAAATTTTAACTTTATTTTTTAATGGTCAAATATCATATTTATCACTCATTTTAATTTATAAGCGAATTATTGGATTGGTAAGTTTTAGTGCTTACAAGAAGAGGCCTAGATTCAAACCATGGGGATATACCTATTTGTGCAAAGGTAATAGTTTAACCTATAGTCGTTAAGTGCAGGCCAGCAAGATAATGGTGGTACCAATATCAAGCCCTTGGTGGGCCTCCTCACATCGAGTTAAATGACAATGACGTGGAATAGGTGTTGTTGTTATAAAATAAACTATTTGTGAAGTATATAAATGAAAAGTGTTTTGAGCCTATTTTTAATTATTAAAAACTAATATTTATATTGGTGATAGTTATTTTCGTAAAAAAAATTCAAACTTTTAAACTTTATTATTTAATGGTCAAATATTATATTTATCCCACGGGGTGGGAGAGTGTGTGAGAGGGTGGGTGTGTGAGTGTGTGAGAGGGTGGGTGTGTGGTGGTTACGTGATAAATTCCATATTGATAAGCATAGCTCTTGGCTTTACGAGGGATCATAGTTGGGAGGAGACTTCTCAACCTTGTTGCATTGGTCGTGAGTGTTTCTACTCTATCCAAAATCAAAAAAACAAAAATCATATTTATCACTTATTTTAATTTATAAATGTGTTAGTGGATTGGTAAGTTTTAGTGCTTACTAAGAAGATACCTAGGTTCAAACCTTGGGGGCATGCTTGTTTGTGCAAAGGTAGTAGTATGACCTGTATCAAGGTCAACCAGACAATGGTGGTACCAATATCAAATCTTTGGTGGGTCTTCTTATGCCTAAGTTAAATAACAATGAGGTGGAATAGGTGTTGTTGGAGGCAGCCCCAAGATTTGAATCCTGCTTGATAGCATAAAAGAATTATGGATATAGATGTAGCGAACCTCTTGTAGATCCAAATATTAATAATAATAATATAGGTGGATTGGTAAGTGATTTTTTGGCCAAACATTTACCAAGAAGACACCCAAGTTCAAACGTTGGGGGCAGCTTGTTTGCAAAGGTAGTAGTCTGATCTGAATCCTTTGAATGTGCACCAAACCGACGACAACGTTACAAATTTTGAGCGATCAGTGGTCCCCTTCATGTTGAGTCAACAATAACAAACCGGAATAAGTTTGGTGGAAGCAACCCTATGTTTTGAACCTTGCACTTGTCAGTTACTAAAAAATAGTGTGGTTGTGACCAACTCTCTATGTGACCAAAAAAAAATAATAATTTACTTCTTTTTTTTTTGTATATTCTTAAAAAAGAGATACCAAAGTTCTGGTTTCTTTTTGGAGGTTTAAGGTTTAAACCATAACATATTTAAATGAAGATAAACTGGATAATAGTGATCAACACACTTTTGATATCCCGAAGGGTCAAGACTCATTGACTTTGCTTTACCTAAAAACTTAAAGTTTATAAAAACAATTTCCAAAAATATTTTAACCGTATATAGAAAACATATATTCTAAAATTTAATACGTGCGAAGTCCAAGTACCTTATCAAATAAATCTTTAGGCACAAACCAAATGCAAAATTTAATAGTATTGGACATTAAGCACAAATGAGTCCAACGTTTCACACGTTTTATACAAGTCATAAGAAGGAGATAGAGGGACGTCCATTTCATTTTAAATAAAATCAAGTGGCCGTGTACTTGATGTCCATTTCATTTTGAATGTGTACCTTACAGTTCACACTTACTTCACCTCAGGGTTGAACGGCCATTTTGTTATAGCTTTATGTCCATTTCATTCTTGACAAAATGAAGTGGCCGTCTTAAATGCCCATTTCATTTTAATGTATAGCTTGCCATTCACATTCACACTTGAACGGCCATTTCGTTTTAAGTGGAAATACGTAGAGGCCTTAAATGTAAGACCTTTATGTCCTTTTCATTTTAAATACGTATCAGTTGTATGTCCTTTTGATTTTAAAAGATTGCATTTTCAGGTCATTTTCATTTATGTCGGATGAACAAGAATTAAAATTTTATTAATGCTTGCGTGGCTGGCCGTCTGAAAATTCCAATTCCTTCCTTTGTGCTTAGCTTCGTTAAACACAAAATAACCCAAGAGCAGGCTTTCAGAAATTTATTATATTTATTACATTATCTTAGAAATTTAAGATTCGGTGAATAAAGTTGTAATAATGGTTTTTAACCTAAATAATGATTTTAGGTTGGAAGGGAATTGTTCAGTCTTATGAATGAAGGAGTTTATTATACTTTCCACCCGAATTTAAAAAAAAAAACACACAAACATAAAAACAATATAAACTCATAGTTATTCACTGTAATTTATTATAAAAAGATGACCGCTACTTCTGGAAACGGTAAGGCTGTCTTACCTGCTCTATATCATACGAGTGAAATTCTTGCTTTACTCTTTGAGAATGTTTGGTTCAAGAGAAAAAGCTTCTCAATGGCTGGAACAAATAAAGCAGGAGCATATGGAGGGAGTGAAACAAGGAATACCCTCCATACATCCATACATCTTCACCGCAAACTTAAACTGTACGAATCTGAAAGACATAAATCTCGTCTCACCGTCCAAGTCGAGAAAAATGCAAAGGGGGGCAGCTTTCAGAAATTGGTCGAAGTTATAACGTCATCGGTTACGGAGATGAGAAACTGCTATACCGAATATATCGATTGTGAAGACGAAGTATTGGGTTGGATGATGGCTCGGGACGCTGTGTTTATTCTGGAGTTTCTGGGCTGTTTTGATCCTTGCCAGACCCTAACTGCTTAGCAGGCGAACCCTCCTTTTGAGAGCGGGGAAGGGGTTTTCGATCCAAAACAGAAGAGCCATTTGTTTTTTCCGCTTCAGGCTGATATATTTAAGTTGGAGAATCAAGTCCCGCTTTTCATTTTAGAGGAAGTTCTGAGGTGGAAGACTGGCCTTGAATCCCATGACAGGCTTCAAAGGGGAATTAATGAAGCCTGTATTATGCTACTTCTAACATTCATGCAGACATTATTTTCTTATTTTCAAGTTCCCCAAAAATACACACTCGTGTAAGGCATGCATTCCGCCTCAAATTGCGGACCCCTGAAAACATATATTCTATATGTGCCATTATGTGGGACTTCCTGTTATGTATGTCTGCAATATCGTTTGGAGAGTTTTCCTGCTATAAGCTGTCTATAACTCTTAATCTTTTAATGATGTTCTTCCACACAGGGAGTTTCTTCTTGTGTGAATTCTAGTTTTTTCTCAAAAAATCGCTAGATAGAGTTCTAGGAAAGACAGCTGAGTCACCTTTCTGACTCATATGCTGTGATTACTTTGCCCATGTCTCACTGTGCTTGCAAATAAATAAATAAATAATTGAGGTTTCAAAATTTGAAAGGCTTGTTCAACTCTTGTTTAGGTCCTCCCGTGCTTACCGGCTGTAATATGAAACCGTCTTTTTTTTTTTTTTTTAATTAGCATTGTTTTACAGGAATAATTTATTCCTTGATGAATAATAATTTTTAATGTAATCGTTTCTAAAATATGTTTTAGATATTTAATATGTTATATATTAGTTTTGAAGAGAGGGGAAATTATTTATTTCTTATATTATATAATATGATTTTTTATATTTATTTATTCTTTGAAAATAAAAAATATATAATTTTTATTATAATAATATATTTGGTCCAAAAATTATTTATTTTAATAATTAATATATTTATATTACATAATGTTTATTTTATTTTTATCTTTATTTGATAAAGAGAGTGATTATATTATATAGATTATCAAATTATATTACATCTTTGACATTTCTAAGTTTTAGGCTTTTCACCTATGTTTTGACATTGGATATATCAATTTTATCTCTTTCAACCATTGTACTAAGAACCAAAATCCTTGTCAATAAAAAGGTGTCACAAAACACTAAATCTCTACATATTACTAGGAATTTTATCATCAATATATTGAATGTGCGGAAACTCTTCCCTTATTTTCTATGCCCACCACTTAAGAGGGCAGCCATAGCAAATGAGGCCTCCCTTGTTCAAAGCCCAATTTGCCATACCATCGGTTGTCTTATTATGCTCTCTTGGTACATGGGTGTATATCATCTTTGTAAAATTACTTTATATTCATTTGATTTTGTCTATAATTGTTTGAATTCTTCAACTAGCATTCTTGATTCTAAATGGGGATTTAAGGTAGTTGATCAATAATTGATAGTGACTTCATTGTCACTCTATTCCATTTAGTCTTGAAAGCCTCTTACATCCATCTCGAAATACCATATCCCTCAACAATGTTGTTTGAAAGTGTACCTAAGGTTGTTGCAAATGTGAATGTCAAGGTACCATCCGATAGTCTACCCATTCCCTCTACATTGGACCTAATGGTGCAAAATATGCCTTTGGTTACGTTTATGCCCAAGACTTTGCCAATATTGAAAGATGAGATTCAAAATAGAGTTAACCTGATTCAATCTCCAGAGAAGGTTGGTTCCTTGTTTTATTTAAAGAAAAAGGGTGGGAGAGTAAAGTGCATAAAGAGAGGGAAATATAGCCATTGCTAAGAACGATTAGATGGTGTAGATTAGATAAACAACAAAGATATATCTATAGCCTTTTACAGATAAACATTTGATTGAACCATCAAACTTAGAATAACCAAAAATCTGGTGCAGATTTAAACAAGCTTAAACCTATTAGAACTGCTAATTTCAGAGCTAGTAGAACTTAAAACGTAGAAATCCAAAATGAGAATTAAGGCGATTTGCATTCAACGTAGTTTATATAGAAATCAAACATACTTGAACAAATGCCAGTGAGCCAAAAACCAAAATGAGTAGTCCTTATTTGATTTTAGAATATTGTGTACATTGCCTTGTAAACTTCTAAGAGCCGATCTTTTGTTAGGGTCACTCATCCTATACATATACATATATATATATATATATATATATATATATATATATATATATATATATATATATATATATATATATATATATATATTTTACATTAAAAAACTAAAAGTTGTTACAACAATATGCCCATAGACTCATTTTGGTAAAGTGGCAGTTAAGAGAGTTTGAGATCTTCAATAAAAATGATTGAGATCTTCTTCTTATTACATATTTGCTTGATCTTCTTGGAGACATCGTGGCCCAATTGTCTTCCACTTCTTTGCTTTTGGTTTGTCGACCAGCGAAATCATGACATATTGTGAAATCACAGTTTTCTTCGTGGAGATGGACTACAGATACCAAACTATCATGAAATTGTGATGTTTTCCTAAAGGTGGACTAGGAGCTTAAAAATGTTGCAATATCACAATATTTTTCCTTGCCTTCACCCGTGAGCTTCAAAATATCTTGAAATCATGACGTTTTTCCTTACTTTCGCTTGTGATCTTCAAAATATCATAAAATCATGACATTTTTCCTTGTCTTTGCCTGTGAGATTCAAAATGTCATGAAATCATGATGTTTTTCCTTGCCTTCGTCTGGGAGCTTCAAAATATAATGATATCACGATGTTTTTCCTTGCCTTCGCCTATGATCTTCAAAATACCACGAGATCATGATGTTTTTCTTGCCTTCGCTTGTGAGCTTCAAAATATCACAAGATCATGATATTTTCCTTGCCGTCATCTAGGAGTTTCAAAATATCGTGAAATCGTGATATTTTTCCTTGCCTTCGCTTATGATCTTCAAAATATCGCAAGATCATGATATTTTTCCTTGCCTTCGCCTAGGAGCTTCAAAATATCACGATATCATGATATTTTTCTTACCTTCGCCTGTTAGCTTCAAAATATCGTAAGATCACGATGTTTTTCTTGCCTTCACCTGTGAGCTTCAAAATATCATGAAATTTTGATGTTTTTCTTTGCCTTCACTTGTGAGCTTCAAAATATCATAAAATCACAATATTTTTCCTTGCCTTCGTCTGTGAGCTTCAAAATATCAGGATATCACAATGTTTTTCCTTGTATTTGCCTATGAACATGAAAATATTACAATATCATGATATTTTTCCTTGCCTTCTCTTGGGAGCTTCAAAATATCATGAAATCATTATGTTTTTCCTTACCTTTGCCTATGAGCTTCAAAATATCATGATATTGCAATGTTTTTCCTTGCCTTCACTTGTGAGCTTAAGAATATCGTGATAGCGATGTTTTTTGACACTTAGCCAAATTTTGAGAAGACATCTCCTTACTCCCCTAGATGTAGTCATTTTAACCTACATATTAGTGCCTCCTAGGGGAATTTTGTTAGTTGAATGTTAGAATATAGAGCCTTTATCCATTAGGGAATGGACTAAAAAAAGAACAATAAAAAAAGAGAGAAAATGGAGTGATACCGAGCAAAATTATGTTTCTTGCTCTATGTAATCATTCATCAGGAGTGTCTTCCTTAGTTGATTTCTCTGTCTTCTTGCCCTGGTACCATTGTACTACTTATTGAAGCTTTTTTAATCTTCTTGTGCTTTTCTATCTCTTGAACAACTTCACTATAAGTGGTAAAAACCCTTTTCCAAGCCTCTTCATCTAGGTCATAAGTCTCCATGAAAGTTAGGTATAAATACTCTAACTCCTCCACTTTATCATAGGATAGAAATTTTAACCTCATGTATAGCTCATGTAGACAGGAGTTGATCTAGGTAAGGTCTTGAGCTATACTAAATATTTGGTCTTCTTGGATTTGCTCTTCCCAGCTGTCTATCTCTTATTCATCATCTATGAAAGCTTTCCATGAAGCTTTTAGTTCATCTTCCCATAAGAATTTTGAATTTTCATCCTAGAAGCTTGGTGTAAACACTAAAATTACGTCAATTCGATTAGACGACCAACACAATGTCTAAATTGACACCATATGGCCCCATGGGCAACCCTCAAATGTTACATAGTGGTCCTAACCACTTTTGGGAGGTCCTACTTGACTTTTGGGAAGTTTTAGACCATGTAGGCATGGCCATCCCACCTTGGGATAGACACAGTTCATGGTTGTCCCACCCAGGGACGACCACCAGTAGTCATCCCTGGGGGGGATGACCATGGCCTTTAACCCTCAAAAGGTAAAATGAAGGATAAATAGCACCCAAAAATTACCATTTATCCCACCTATTCAAGAATTCTAGTGAGAGGGCTTATAACTCTCATGACAAGTTGTAAATTAGAGGTCAAAAAGGGATATTCCTCCCCCCTCCAACGCATGGCGACCTTTGGATAAATGACAATGCCTACCTCGCATGTCCATTTGATCGTATGCCCTCTTGGGATATAAAGTGTATCATTTCCACCCAATTTTATATAGGAATATTTGCATATTTTACCATGAAGTGCTATTGAGATTTCCCCCCACTTTATTGTGCATTTTCCCTTGAGATCTCCATCAAGCAAAGGAGGTTTTCAAGTGATTACAAAATGCACAATCTGTTCATAAAATTGACCCATTCGAGTGAATCAGATCCTCAAATTCAATGACAATATCCCCGGGAGTAATTTAGACCCAATCCCAGAGGAATTGGTGGCAAAAAACCACTAGATTTGGTGGCCATCCCACCCCAGGACGACCCCATAAATTGTGACAATATTAAATGGCTCACCTTGGAACAACCATAAATTGGTGCATGGTTTCTATACTATTTTTGCATAGATAGATTCTAGGGTATATTATATGCTCTCTATTAACTTTTGGTGTAATTTTGTTTTGTTTTGCTTTTGTTATCATGATTTTTGTGTTTTGTAGGTTTGAATGGCTGACCCCAAGATGACCACAAATATAAGCACAATTTCTTTACTGTTTTCAATTAGATCATTACCAGAGCATATAATATGTATGAATCTCACTTTTGGTAGAATTTAGAGTAATTTTGGATAGTCTATCACACTTTTCCTCTTTCAAGCTTATTGATGCATGTACCTTCACAGTTTCATCTGTCCACACATAATTTTAATCAATTTTATTTTCTTGTGTGTAGATTTAGGTATCACAATGCATAAGAAAGGAGTAACAACTTAGAATAGTGATAGAACACATTGTGGTGGCATCAGAAACCCACTCTTCAATTGTGAGTGCGAGGAAGACACTAGAAGCGCACCTTGGATTCTTGGAAGGATTTGATCCTTTGATTACTATATTGAGTGTATCAATTGAGAGCCCTCAAGGGGACATTTTATAACCACTTATTTGATATTTATATAAATATAAGGAGAACCACCCATTTCTTTCATATACTTATCATTTTATGCTTGTTTGAAGTGTCGCTTTTGTAGTTCTTAGATCAAGTAGAACAATAGATGCATCTCATTTACCCTTTCTAGGTGCACTATTTTTTTCTCTACAGTGGCAATCATGGTGGGACCCCTATACCATTTCATTTTTGAAAGATTTTAACATTGTTTCTTACTTTTGAATGTTGCGAGTTCTTGTCATTCTGGCCTAAAACGACCCCTGATTTCCTAATTAGAACACCCAAGGACGACCACAATAGTTGTCCCAAGAAGGGATGGCCCCCAAATTTGCAGTCATCCCACCCTAGTATGACCACAAAATAGAGGGTTTGCAACAAAAATTTCCAGAAACAACAGGATCTTAGGATTTCAAGGTAAGTACCTAAACCTTTACTTTGCATTTTTACTGTTCAAAAAAGCTTAAATCTGGTTTTTCTTGCTCCCTTTGTTTGCTTGAAAGGTAGATTTCAACTTTTTTAATCACAAAATCAACAAAAAAGAAAAAAATAGAAAAATACCTAAGTAGAAATGCATTTGTATGGTTTGCTTGCTTGCAACCTACCTAATGGGTAGGTTACCATTTAGGGTATACATTTTGTAGGTTCTATTATTCATGCAATATTTTTGAAAGTGAAACATCCTTTTCATGCATTTAGTGAAGATTCATTGAGTGCTCCATGGTTTTACTTTCTTTAAGCATAAAAGGAACCACACACACCACGTTCCATTTAAACATTAGTAAGTTGGATTTCATCACTAACCACTAATAGAGACCAATGATGGTGGGTTTCATCTCCACCTGTTGGCTCAAATCTTACAAACCGTATTTTTGGCCAAGGCTGGATCCAAGATTCATTATGGCCCATGGGATATAGCATGTATTTCTCTTCAGAGAAGTATATCGCTAACTACAGGTGAATTAGGTTAGGACTGGCAGGACATGTGCTTCCTGATCGGGTATGGATTTCATCTCCATACTTTGGTGGGTTTATGTGATCGAACTTTCATTATCGGTGGTTGGTCTGTGACTATACAGGTGCAATTCTTTTAACATAAGAATATCATCCAATAAAAGCAAAACACGTGATACAATGTCTTCTTTGCAAAACAACACATCAAGACACACAAAATAGTTTTAGGGAACACACATAAATATTAAAAAAGAGACATCGTGGCCTATTTGTCTTCCACTTCTTTGCTTTTGGTTTTTTGGCAAACGAAATCATTACATGTCATGAAATCACGATATTTTTCATGGAGATGGACTACGGACACCAAAATGTTACGAAATCGCGACATTTTTTCTAGAGGTGGACTAGGAGCATCAAAATGTCGTGATATCACAACATTTTTCATAAACCAAAAGGAGGAATGGGAAAGAAGGGAGGAGCTATTGTGGAAATAAAAATATATAATCAAGTAGCTAAGAGAAGGAGATCAAATACACGATTCTTCGACAAGTCCCTTTTATTTTGAAGGAAATATAAATTCATCTCTTCTATAAAAAATAAATAAGGGGAGATAATTCACACATGGGAGGGCGTAAACTCGATAATAATAAACTATTTTGCAAATTTTTTAATGGTTGAGACCCTAGATCCAAAATCCCAATAAGAAATGCTACATGAGATACCCATAGTCTTTACAGGAGAAGAAAATGATATACTAGGTGCACCAATAATAATCTAAGAATTATAGGAAGAGTGTTCAAAATGCAAAAAAACCTGCTAAAGGTATTAGAAGAGAAAAATGCAAGGTTTGAATGGATTTATTATTGAATTATACCAATAATTTTGGGACATTGTGCAATAAGACCTTCTAGGGGTGGTATTAGAGGTGAGAAAATCCAAGGAAATATTGAAGGAAACCAACAAAACTTACATAGCACTAATACCAAAGGCAAGGGAAGTAGAAAATATAAGTGGATATTGACCAATAACATTATGTGATATTTTATTAAAAATTATCACCAAGGTTGTGGGTGAGAGGTTAAAACCACTTATGTACAAAATAAACTCCCCTAAACAAGGTGGATTCGTAGAGGGTAATGTAGACACCTAAAATGCATCATGTCGAGGCGACTACTCCTATGGGATATGCTAGAAGACCATATGGAAGACCTTGGATAGATTCCAAGGTATAGTAGTGGTTTTTACCACTTATTTGGGTATATTTTCCTACTCAGTGCTAGCTGTTGCTAACACCTACGGTTAGCATTGTTGATCACGCCTATCAGCCACGGTCAAGACTTAGAATTAGTTGGTCTTAATCTGAACCAAAATCATTTGCAATGACCAATTGGTTGCAGATTGGAGTGGTTTGAATAAGTAAAGTTATGGATAATTCCATATAAAAAGCTAAACAACCCAATATTGATCTAGGCTTCCTCATGAAGCCACCCCTAGCCCTTGGTAATTTCTATATAATCCCTCTACGAATTGGGGAAAAGAGAGAAATATAATCAATTGAGCAGTGAAGCCCTATCGAATGGCATACTAATTCACATGCATTTATAGGAACACTTTTGCTACCCAATTGGAGATCACCTTGCCATGGAGGTCCTAGGAGGATAGGAGAACCAAGAAACACTAATTCATGCAATTCGTTCACTCATTGAGCATTTCAACTGCCAAATATATCAGAGGACACATAGATGATCCTTGACCATCAATTTGGTAAGGAGAATCAGATAATTGGACTTGATTTGGAGGGTAAACTTACTTCAAGCTCAGTCGCGACTATCAGTCACGGTGAACAGTGCCCACCGTTTGAAGGACCCGCGGTCAGCAGGTGATCCCTGATTTCCTTGTTCTTTACTTTGCATTCTATTTAACTAGGTTAGATTAATCATGCTATAGGTTTAATTGAATATTCTAGAGATATTTGATCGACATATTAGGAGTTAATTGCGATTTCCCTTCATTATTGTAGTGTAGGTATAAAGAATATTTTTCATGCTTTCATGTCTTCAATTGGTTAATTGGGAGCTTGAATAGATTCATCTTAGTTTATTTTATGTTTCTAATGGTATATCATCATGATTTAGGTCAATTTACATGCTTTGAATCACTTTCTTGATTTCTTGATTATCATGTTATATTTTATACAAGCACCCTTTAAAAGCCTCATCAAGAGAAGCCTCCTTTGATATTGATGTTTCTTGTTTATTGCATGCAGGACTAACAGGGTTTTGGGATGCAAGGCAACAAATGCCTTTAATCATGGAGAAGAGGGTCATCGACACCCTAGAGCAGTTTGTGCCATCCTGAAAGGCACTTGGAAATCACACCTACCCTTGAGAGGGAAACAATACATTCCTATTGTAACAATTGTATCAAAGTGATTATCCCTAAGAGGGATGTACTTATAATTTGACTTTGGCTTCAAATATAATGGAATAAAGCATGTTTCTCATTATTCATTTGTTGTCAATTTTTCGTTCTTGTATGCATTTTGTGTAAATTTCAATTCTTGCAATAGGAACCGATAGGTGTGAGCCTTTTTGGATAGTACAAAATGCGATCACAGTGGAACTCCATATTTCATACCTCAAATATCTAACTTCTATTGTTTTTTATAGCAGGTTCTCACCATGGTTGATAGTCACGGTCAAAATTTGTCATTGCGGTTGACATCCACAGGTAATAGTGGTCACCGTGCCACAGGGCCGCTGTTAGAATTGGATAAATCATACTGTAGGGAGAAAAATCCTAATCGAATGAGGATCTGAGATAGGTCCCACTGTCATTCTATTTTTATCTATTCTCTATATATATTTTTCTAGAATGCACAAAATCCTAGCATAATTAGGGAAGGCAATGAAATAATGTTAAATGCATTGAGTCCTTAGGTCTTTTTATTAGGATCTACTAGTCGCTACTAGGAACAACGAAACTTTGAGTGCAGTCCGCCCTAGTATCCAGCGATCTAGGCCCCTCTTGTATGTTATTTTTTCTTGCTTGAGGCCCGATCAGTGGCCATACCATCGTTAGTATGCATTGTCAAGATATCATGTAAAATTAATCATGCATGCTTTCTTAATTTGAAACGTTCCTTTTTCTATATTGCATATAGAAATAATCATTTGAATGTTGTATTATGCATATTTCTTTTCATACAAATTAAAAGGAACCACACACACCATGTTTCACAATAAACGCTAGTGAGTTAGGAGTCACATCCAACCACTAGTAGGGTTTCAATGACAGTGGAGGTGATTTCCATCCGTTGGCCCAACTCCCTCATACCTTCTTGTTACTAGACCAATACCAGATCCAAGAACCATCCGTAGCCTAGAAAATTTGCATGTACTTCTCTTCGAATGGTATAACATTGACTGGGTGAGATTAGTTGAGGATCTAGGAGGACCTGTGCTCCCTGCCCATGTGTGGACCTCATAACCATATTTTGAGGGGATTACGTGGCCTATAGTTCATCACCAGGTTGTCAAGCTATGAGCATACAGGTGAAATCCATTAAACAATTGAGAAAATTATCAACGTATTGCAAAATATGACAAGAGTTACTTTACTAATACAACAAATTGAAAACACATCAAATAGTTTAGGGCTTATTTTAAAACTGTAAAAAGAGATAATCATCATTGTATTCTTTGTGTGCTAATAAAAGTTAAATCTAGACATAGGATACATAATGGTGCAAACACAGAGAGACCGATCCGAGCATAGACCCGATATCAAAGCCCAAGCTCCACCTAGTGTACAACATGATGTGGAACACCCTAAATCACTTAATCCTCCTAGACGTCGTTCAACGAGTATTAGAGGGTATAATTCCACAAAAGGAAATTCCGTTGAGAATACCCTGATTAGAGGAAGTACTATACATCTCTCTAGACATAGATCAGAGCATGGGACTTCCTAGCATGGGGTTTCTGCACCTGGTAGCATCTACCATGATCGCATTTCATCCATGGATTCAGTTGAAGAATATGTCATCGAGGGATCCAGATTGGTACCCCTTCAACCTTTATCTAAGGGAGGCTCACAACCTCCACCGTTAGAGTGTAGACATGTCCAATATCTGTCCAATTAGGGGCGAACAGAGAGGGATGCTTTCGAGCATAGTCCCACACAAAATGCCTTTAGGGGTGAACATTCTAAGTTCACCATAGATTTATCCAAAGTGAGAGCAAATGGCACGCCACCTCATGAACCTTGGCATAGCAAATAGTTGGATGGTCTGGATAGATTCATAGGGCATCTATGATATAAGCCTACGCCTACACCCTCCTAACCGACGAGCGAGTGTAGTACACCATTAGGACTGCCTGAGAACATGGAGAGTTCTCCAAGAATTATCAAAATATGCGTGCTCCTACATCGCATGCAAGCACTGAGTATAGGGGACAACCTGACACGAATGTCATCTTTACAGAAGGAGGCAAGAGTGTGGCAAATCAATACATTATAGGACATACCCATAAAGTCGCTCAAATAGAGCACACTCCTCAAAGGCCTCAGATGGTTGCTCTCATTTATAGAGATAATAGACTAATGTTAGAGTAGAGATGACCGATTCTCCAAGATCAATTGGAGGATGTTCAAACAGAAAAAGAGCACCTTGAAAATGAGAATTCTTAGAGGCAGAGGTTCATAAGACATAAATTATATGAACAACACATGCATTAACAATGCATCCTCGATCAGAAGGAGCGTATGGAGAGAGAGGATCGATTGTCCAACATAATTTTACCTCCTCATAGTGAGATCTGGGAGTGTATTGATAGACAAGTGGCTTCACAACCCAAATTACACCCTGATAACATAGACACACATACTCACCATATGACTCAGCACAAAGATCGACGTCTAGCATCCAAAAAACATGAGCATAGGTAGTATGAGAATGAAGTGGGAGAGGAATTGGAACAAGAATACCCAAAAATCTCCCAATTCGAGGAGGAGGGTGATCCTAGTCCCCCACCTTGATCGAGGAAGAGTCTACCTCCAAGGGTGCCTCCAAGGTAATCTCGAGAAGAGGAGTTTCTTTCCTCATAAGCCTATAAGACCTTAGCAGAGAAGGTCCAAACTGTAGAGAAGCAAGGAATGGATTATTAGAAACCTACATTGAATAAAATTCACAATGAACCTCTATGCATGCTAGTGCCTATTCAGCATATCCTGAGCATTTCAAGATGCCTAGACTAGAAAAGTTTCAAGAAGAGGAATACACACATGAGCACGTGACTAGTTTTTTAGATATGTGCTTTCATATTGAGAGCAAAGATACCTTACTCTTGTGTACCTTCATCATGACCCTCTTAGGCCCAGCTCGAGAGTGGTTCAACCAATTAAAGAGGCACAACATTACTAGTTTCAAACAACTAGATGATGCATTTCTTGAACGCTTCTCCTTCGAAATCAAGAAGAATGTAAACTTATCCGACATCGCCGCTCTAACGTAACATGAAGATGAGCCAGTGATGAATTATAGAAAATGATGGTAAAGCTACCATTCTCCATCCCATCCTCTGAATTAACATGAATGTTAATGAAGAGTTGTGCCAAACACATTATGTTATTACTACGAATGCAAAAATACCAGACATTCTAAGAGGATTTGGTGCAAGCCAAGGTGATAGAGGATATCAAGTTATAGAAGGGTAAATTGAAGCTCAGGAATAAGAAGGAGGGACGCAAGAAAAAAACTAAGAGATAGAAGGCCAAGTTGGACCATGTTAATCAGGTGGTTTTGAATCTTCAAAAAGGGGATAAGGGGCAACAACAATGAAACTATCAAGCCCAACCTCCTCCTGCACCATATGAGCAATGCAACAATAATTATAAGGGTAAAAATAAGGAACAATGTCCACCTCGCATATTCACTCAGTTATTGGAGTCCTTGACTTCAATTTTTCATTAGTTATGTGAGATGAAGGTTATAAACTTATCCGAAGTCAAGTTAATGGACCCTAATCAACCTAAGCCTAAGGGTTACAAGGATGATCAATATTGCATCTTTCACCGATCGAAAGGCCACGACATCTAGGTATGTTGGTATTTCAAACATCTTGTGCAAAATATGATCAAAAGAGGTATGCTTCTTGTCGATAACCTATAAGTACCTGACAATAAAAATATAGATATTTACAAAAATCCTCTACCAAATCATGAGGCACAAAATAATAATGTTGGCCAAGTCAACCAAGTATGTATCAAACCACCAACCCATGGGTTCATCGGAATGGTCAATGTTTTCATAAGAGACACAAGGTATGAATGACTGAACCAACCTCCATCGCCTATTAGAGTCCAGGCTGCGCCTCCTCCAAGGCCAGCCCAACATGTGCCCGAACCACCAACTAGACTGATGGTGACCATCATAGGTTGGTCCAAAACCTACAAATAACTCCAGTAAAGTCGTCCATTTATGAGCTAATTCAACAGTATCCTAAGCACAAGGAGATGCTCATGGATATCTTAAGGTCCATAGAAGTGCAGCCTTAGGATCTCGAAGCATTTACATACTTCATGAAGCATGTGCAATAGTGTCAGGAATCGGTTATTCAATTTCATGACCACGAAGTCAAGATGGTTTCCACTGTTATAGCAGACCCGTCGCTACATATCATCGCGTGTATGAATCATAAACTATTCAAGCAAGTTTTGATTGACACAGGATCATCAATCAATATCATAACTACCAAGGCGTTAACTCACTTGAAGTTACCCAAGATGCATATCATCCCTTCTACCTTCAAGTTGAGAGCTTTCAATGATGCCTTATGCTCAACGGTCGGTACTATAGTCTTACCTATCTCGGTGGGGCTGAAGACCATCCCAGTGATGTGTCACGTAATCGAATGTTCTATGCAATATAACATACTTATAGGAATGCATTGGATCAGAGAAATGCATTGCGTCCCTTCTATACTCCATCAATGTATCAAATATATTCATGAGGGATAGGTTCATGTGGTGCCTTCGGATGAAGAACCCTTTAAATATGTGAGTCTAGCAGATTTTCCAGGGGAATTCGTGCTCCTCTCAACGCACCTAGATGTACGACCAGCATCGCCAATCAAAGATCCAGTAGGAAAAATCAAAGAAGTGTGTGCTAAACCCACAACATCTGTATCTCAAAAATCGAAGAACGCAAGAACTACTTCTATTGGACCTACGGTGTCCATGATATAGCGGGATGATAGGAAGTCAAAATAAAATGTGGGCAAAAATAATATAAAGCAAATTCCCAAGCTAGTCATCATTAAAGCCTCTAATCCCATGGAATTAGAGGAAATTCAAGGAGGAGTCAAAGAGGCACTTCAGCCTGCTTCACCTGTGTCTTCAGCAGGGTCATCTACACCATAGGTGACCGTCCATTTGGTTAATCCTAGATTAGGGGAATACATTGTGTAGAATGTGATGTTCACGCTGATTATCGAGACTACATAGGACATGGGTCGATCGCGAGCCCATCATCTTCCCATAGGGATGGTGGAACCATTGTGGGTGCCACCTAACCAAACCAACTTCATCTATGGAGGGCTAGACTAGTTTGCATCTCCCATGCCCATGGATGAGGATGATGATGAACCATTCGTCGTGAATGTTCATTATCTTTCTAACCCGAACTACACCATGTGATACTTTGAGTGTTACCATTGGCATGGTTACGGTCTCGGAATATTCGAGCAGGGGCATAATAATCCTATAGAACCACAATATCAGTTCCCCACTGATAGGTTTGGGTTGGCATTTACAGTGAAGGATAGGATGAACTCCTCACGTTACCTCAGTCTGGGGGGAGAAGTTGACTTCAATCTGTATCACCCTAATCCTTCTGCACTTTAGATGGATAACCGGCTAATGAATTATGTCATTGTAGATCCACCTGAGAGATATCATGTGAACATCTTAGTGGAGACAATCCCATAATCCATTCTATGAGCTAACTTAGACAATCAAAGTTGTGGAGCTACCGATGATATTGATATGCATTTCTAGAATCTAGACACAGCTATAAGTACCGAATAAAAAGTTGCTTTTGAGTACGTTCATGCAATATCCATCATAGAAAGTGATTGGCCATACTACGATTCTAGAACAGATGATGCTGAGTTATCCTCAAACAATGAGCAATCTGAGGATGAAATCGATTTGGCCTATTTGGGCCCTACATTATTGCATCATCTTTTACCTTTGGAATCAATGAACACGAGTGAAGAGCCTCTTGATAATGATGATGGATATCAATAGATAGCCTACATGAGGCCTTATTCAAAGCATTACCCAATTCCAATGGGTAGTAGTGAAGGCCTTGTTGAGTGATAATTTCGCCCAATTGCAAAATTACACTAACAGTTAGGGAATTGGTGAAACTTTCCCTCTCTTGCAAAGAAATTCAATATTTCTCCAAGGTTCCGCGTTAAAGCAATGCACATGTAAAGAATTAAGATGACGTTAATCCAAAATAGTGCTGAAATGAATTCATGGATGCAAGTGAATGTAAACAAGGGGCCTGTGGTGAATTATTGTCCTAGTGGAATTGAAATGTGCCACTACTGATTTTCCTTGATTATCTAGCATTAATGTGATCTCCCTGAACCCTGTTAGTCCAATTTATTTATCTTGAAATTTAATGATCAAAACAAATGAGGAAAATGTTGTGGATATGCCACTTCCTTTTAGAAACCGTGCCTTTATGTGAGATTGATTTTTAAAGTCAGTAGGTTCATTTTATCTGAGATTTAAGTGTCCTACTGAAGTTAAGTTAGTGGGGTTAGTAAAGTTAGCATGGTTAGTAAAGTTAGCCTGGTTAGCATTTCTTTGTTATCTGACCTTAATGTGAGATTGTAGGTCAGTTGTTAGCAAGTTCTTTTTATCTTGAGATTCTAAATGAAGAAACAGAAAGAAAATGTTGTGGTTGCCCACTTCCTTTTAGTCTGGAAATTTATGTGCTTTGAAGTTAGAAACCCTTCCCAAAATAAATTTTATCTTTGGTTATTCAAATCTGTGCTTTGTGGGCCCTTTCTTTACTTGTAAAGATTTTCCAAACAACATATTAAAACCAAAAAATAATAGTCACTCTTTGCCATCCAAAAATTTGTGCACTCCAAAATCCGAGGTTAATCTTATAGAAAAGAAGAACCTTTCTGATTTTGAGTCCGAAATTTTAATGTTTTGCAGAAAATGAAATGAAAGCAGAACATAAATCTGAAAAGTAAAACTCAAAACATGAAAACTAACTAATACTGGACAATGAATGTAAAGTCTCAAATCTATGCTACCCCACCCAACAATTCCGGATTTAGTAAGGTCTACCAGGAAATAACCCGCCTTGATTAAACCTGCAAACGCACAATTTAAAGCAAAGCAAGTGCTAGCTTCTAGGAATTATATAAAATTTGCATCTCCTAACATTCACGTAATTTTAACCCTGTTACAACATCAAAATCAGATATAAGTCAGAAAATATGCAATGTAAAAAGATATTTCATTAAAATCCTATTCCCTGCAACCTCTTCTAGAAGTGCTCACAAGGTGCACACTTTGAGCTATTACATTCACAAAACCCTAAACAAAAATGGCAGCCTTTCGGTACTCTGGTTTCCAGCCCTCTTTTCTTCCTCCAATGGCGTATTTGAACTTGCAAAAAACTCTTCATTTCATGTTTCGTTTGAGCTTCCAATGGTTTACCTCTTCGTTTCTGGTTTTCTTTTCCCCATGCACTTTTCATTTTCCTTTCCTTTTGTTTTCTTTCACCCTCATAACGGTTTCCCCTTGAAACCCTTCTTGACACTCTCTCCCATATGGTAACGTCTCCCCTTATCTTAACAAGTGCTCCATTATTTTGTCGTATTCTATGTCATTATCTTCTTGGTACAACCCCTTTGTCCTTTATAAAATGGGGGCCCTTCACGCGTACACCGAAAGCTTCTTTTCTTGTAAGAGCCATTTGTCTCTATTCTTCGAAGATTCCTCTGTATCCGTAGATAAACCTCGACGTTGTTAATGCATTTGGCAGTAATTAACAAAACAATTGGCCCCTATTGTTACACCGCTGCTCTGACTACGACTGTTCCTGCATTCGACTGTAGCATGCCGGATATCATGCTATCCAGTTTGACGTCCAATCCTCCTTCCCTGCATCTTCGAAAATGGTGTGGTCATGCATGAAGTTTTTCTTTTGTAATGCCCATATAACGTTCATATCGCCTCGGTGTGACAGAGATGTCTGTTGGCTATTTGGTAATGCCTCTAACTACGACGTGATTCCCAACAGCTGAAATTGACACAAAACGCTCGAAAGCCGGGTTGGCATAGCTCAACACCTTCACTCGCACTTCCAGTCAACTAGTCATAATGGGAGTGTGATTTTGTCATTTGCTACTATGGATAAAAGAATCTGCAACAATGGGTTTCTTCTCACATAGCTTGAACATGGAGTGCACCCTCACTCTTTCCGAATACGTGTCTGGCAACACCCACTGCAAACTTCTATTGATAAAAACTTGATCCTATCTTATCTCCAATAGATTTGGGCATGCGTTGGTATTACTCCAATTGGATTATCATTGCCATGTCATTTGTAGGCTATCTGCCCGTTGGCCCTGGTGAAACGTTGTTGTGCATGGATGACATCTTCACTGCCACCTTGCCGAAAATGGAGCTACTGCTAAAATTAATCCCGAAGCTGTGTAGTCTTGGAATTTCTCGGAAGCGTTATACACCTCCACCTTACTGTCCTTCGACATGATTCCCAACAACCAATCGCTCTCAGTTTGTTTTAATGACCTGCAAGCACCACAATACATAAATTAAAACTATCAAAGGACCACATTAAAACGTAAGTTAAACTCTCCTGCATAATATTAATTAAACTTTCATCATGGAGTAAAAGCATACAGCCCAACCCTATTCATTCGTCAAACAATATTAAGAGGACTTGCTTTATTATGGGATCATATATGTTATGGGTCAGAGAAAAACTCGGACATCCGAAATGTTTACCCATTATATCATAAAGGAATTACAATATTGAAATGGTTTCACTATTATAAAGTGCATGAAGTAGCTGTTCGCATGATTCCTTTATTATAAATAAAATAGTTAAACTTCCAAAAGCACTTTACTATTTAGTGAATAAATATCACTCCTACATAAGTAAATATACATAGGATTATTTTCTTTTATTTATTATTATTATTATTTTTTAAATATATTATTATATATATAAAATATAATAATAATATATAATTTTATTGGTTTTTTTTGTTTCATAACATCACATATATAACTATTTATATATGGATGTTATTTATTTATTTTATTTTTTTATATTTTAAGTCCATCTTATTTTTTTTATTATTATTTTTTTATTTTTTGTTTTTTTTTATTTTTTATTAAGTAAATACTTCTTATATATATATTCACCGTGGGGTGAACTAGGGTCACATCACCGAGAATGCAAGTGGTGTCCTTGTCAATAGACCACAACACTATATATATGAGATGTATATACTTAAACTCACTTGTTATTTTCATCCTCTATTCTTTGACCCAAACAAATGAAATAAAACCTAACAACTTGACATCAAACTCTCAAACGATAACATTGACAAAACAAACTTGTCGATACACAAACTGACGATAAAAAATCATCGATGAGAAGCTGACGACAAAAAGTCATCGACAAGAAAAAACCGTTGACAAAAAAAAAGGGTCGTCGACAATAAAAATTCATCGACAAGAAATCGATGACAAAAAATCGTCGACAAGAAATCGACGACAAAAGTCGTTGAAAAACTATCAGCGATAAATTGACAACAAAAATCATCACAAAATTGCTGACAGCAAAATGACACACACTATCCCATGGAACGCACGTGAACTCATAAGACACTCACAAGATAATCAAAATCTTGAAACGTGAAAATCAAGAGGTGGGTCCCCAAGTTTTGGGGTACGTTGTGGAGCGACCACAACAAGCCTGTATTATGATAGCGATGATGAAGATGAGATAGAGAGAGCCTATTTAGGACCTCCCTACCTGCATCATCATAATGCACCTTACACTATCGAGGATATGTGTAGGGAGATCAATCTCCATCCTCACCTTAGAGGGAGATCGTCGAGTCTTAATGTGATTTATCATATGGTGTTTCTCGATCCACCAATGTACATAGATCTCCTTGAGCCCAATGATCCCATCCTACAGTCTATTCACGAACCAGATCCAGAGATCCCCATACCCCCAGAACCACATCTCGAGGATAGAAGTTTTTCTAATGTTGAGTCACTTGCACATGGTCTTCGAGATATGATTCATTCCCTCAACATGATCTCCATTTATTTGACCACTCCACTCCACAATCCATCTAATCCATCCAAACTGTTGCCTCTAAATGTAGATATTATTGATTGGTATCGCACTAATTCATCACTAAATCCTAAATATTTATTTCCTAATGAATAAATATTGTAACCTTTCCATTTTGCACCAAGCTGTGCACATGATGTTTATCATTCTGAGGATGCTTCCAATGAGGAACCTATAAACCTAGCAGATGAAATCCACTTGATCCCTATGCCTCATCATCTTGAGGAGGGATCCCATATGTCAGTAGAGGAAACCTTTGAAGTGGATATCAGTAATGATCCCACCAATCTAAGGAAGGTTAAATTTGGGAAGAATTTAACTCCTGATAAGCATGCCAACCTCATCCCTCTACTGAGAGAGAGACCTGATCTCTTTGCTTGGACTTACAAAGACATGTCAAATCTAGATTCAAAATTGGTTACTCATAACCTTTGATTAGATCTATCAAAGAATCCAGTCACGCAGAAACTCAGGAAGATGCATCCAACAATAGCCTTAATGATTAAGGACGAGTTACAAAAGCTATTGGGCATAGATTTTGTTATCTCCATCGACTATCTGGAATGGATATCCAATATGGTGCCTGTAGGAAAACCTGATGGAAGGATCTGTATTTGTATGGATTTTAGAGATCTAAATAAGGAAACACCAAAGGATTCATTTTTTTTACCGAATATAGATGCTCTTGTAGACACCACTGCAGGTCATGAAATACTCTCCTTAATGGACGATTTTTCTGGTTACAATTAAATTTAGATTAAGCTCGAAGACTAGTATAAAACTATGTTTATAATGCCATGGGGACATTTTGTTATAAATTTATATCATTCGGCCTTAATAATTTTGGTGCCACATATCAGCAGGTTATGACATACATTTTTCATGACTATATGCATAAGATCCTAGAGGATTACATTAATGACTTGTTGGCAAATTCATTATTGCGTTCTGAGCATGCAGAGGTCCTGAAGAAGGTCTTCGATCGCCTAATAGAGCATAATATCAGGTTGAATCCTAAGAAGTGTGTATTTTGCATAACATCAAGAAAGCTCTTAGGATTCATCATTTCAAAATGAGGCATCGAAGTTGACCCAACAAAGGTCAAGGCTATTTTAGAAATGTGTCCCCCACAAACATTAAAGAATTGAGAAGTCTACAGGGTAAAGTGGCATCCATAAAGTAATTTATCACATAGTTATCAAATAAATGTTGATCCATGAATCGAATGCTACACAAGGGGATCACATTCAATTGGGATGAGGACTGTCGAGCAACCTTTGCTAAGATTAAGCAATACCTGGTAATGCTACCAGTGCTAGCTCCACCAAGGCCAGATGTACCATTTTTGCTATATATATTGACATTCGAATTTGTACTGGAAACCATGTTAGCCCAAAAGAACATGCAAGACAAAGAGCAGGTCATATATTATATTAGATAAAACTTTGTGAGTTATGAGCTGGGATATGCATATGTGGAAAATTTATGTTTAGCACTAGTGTTTGCTACAAAGAAATTGTGACACTATATATTGAGTCATACGATATATGTTATATCCAAACAAAATCCTTTACAGTAAATGATGAGCAATACATATCATAATACACGTACTATGAAGTGGATCATGCTACTAATAGAATTTGATCTGGAATTCGTAAGCCAAAATTCCATTAAGGGACAAGTCATAGCAGATCAACTGGCTAAGGTGCCTCTTGAAAATAGTAGCTCCCTCACCATAGAGCTTCCTAATGATGTAGTATTTGCCTTATCAGAAGCACCCAAACTCGAGGAACCGGATAACAAAGTCGATATGACCTTGTTCTTCTATGGTTCGAAATGTGAGCAAGGGGGTGGTGTAGGAATAGTATTTTTCACGCCACAAGGAGCTCCAATGCCCTTGTCATTCAAGTTAGACTTTCCTTGCACTAACAATAATGCTGAATACGAAGCCCTAATTTTGGGTCTCCAAACAACCTTCGCCATGAAGATAAAAAGGCTAAATATATTTGGTGGTTCCCTTCTCATTGTGAACCAAGTTAAGGGATTTTTTTACTACCGATGTCCAATATTGAAAGCTTACAAGGATCTTGTTGATATTTATCTAGCTCGACTGGAATGGTATGACATTGAGGTAATCCCTTGTTCATCCAATAGATTTGTAGACACAATGGCATATTTGGGATCTCTAATCCCTCATAATCCATCTTTCGATTTCACTACCATCCATGTAAAAACGTTGTCACACTCTGCTGTGCAGCTTGAAGTATTGGATAACAAATATTCAATCAACATGATTCATGTAGAACGAAATCATGAGTGGTTCTATCGAGCCAGAGACTTTATCAAGAGAGCGTCCTGGGGGTATTTTATCTTGCAAGATCCCACAAGGAGTGGTGTTACCATTCACCACAAGGTTTGTTTCCCAGTATGCATTTGCCAATATAAAATTGTAGGGAGAACATGTTATCTTGTCAGTTGAAGCCGAAGCTTATCACAACTAGACGTCACAAATACATGAATTCCTTAGACTTGGTGTGATCCCTTAGAGATTATCATGTGCTGCAAAACACACATTAAAAAAAATGATAAAGTATGTCTTGTTATCAGACATCCTATACCATAGAAGCTATTATGGAGTTCTCCTTCGTTGTCTTGATCTCCAAGAGTCATCTTGGGAAATTTTGCAAGCTCATGATGGTACGTGCGATGGCCATTTCAGCAGTATGGCTATCGTTAATGCATCCTTCACATGGGTTATTATTGGCCCACTATGGATAAATATTATAATGTGTATATCAAGAAATGTGTTAAATGTTAGCATCATGCTAATCTTACGCACTTGCTATCATAGGCCTTACAACCCATTCAAGCGGCCTGGCCATTTTCTTAGTGGATATTTTATCTCATTGGTAATATCTCTCCTTCGTCATCAGGTTGGCATACTTTTATTATCATGGCTACTGAGTATTTTACTAAGTGGGTGGAAGCCATTCCCTTAAAAATGACAATTGGAGTGCATATTTTCGAGTTTATACTCACCAATAGCATAATTCATTTTGGGATACCATCCAAGATAGTTTTGGATAATGAAACATCATTTAAGAACAAAAATATGAGAGCTTTGACATCAAAGTATAGAATCAAACACAGTTTTACAACTCCATATTATCCATAAGTAAATGGACAAGCTGAAGCTTCAAATAAGACAATGGTCTCCATCTTAAAAAATACGGTACAAGAGCACCACAAAGATTGGCACATCCAGTTGCCCCTTGCATTATGGGCTTACAGGACTAGTATTCAAACACCTATTGGGGCAACTTTGTTTTCATTGGTATATGGTGCTGAGGTCATTATACCCTTAGAGTTGGAAATTCCAACATTGTGCATCACATTGAAAGAGTTCATTGATGATGACACCATGCAATAAGATCACCTAGATCAATTGATGCTACTTGATGAACATCACATGAATACCCTCAAGCACCTCTGTGTTTATCAAGAGTACTTAAAAAGAGCTTACAATAACAAAGTCCATCTGAGAGACTTTGAGGTTTGTGATCTTGTGCTGAAAGAGAACAAACAAAATTCAAATTTATTGCCAAAAATGTGAGACAAATTTGTGGCTAACTGGTTAGGTCCTTATATGATATCAGAGAATATTGTACCTAGGACATATCGCATGACATCTCTTAGAGGAGTTGAAGAGCCTGAACCTCTCAATATCCTTCATATCAAAGCATTTTATGCCTAAATATCCAAAAGGCTCCAAAGGCATCTGTAAGCCCTTTGGTCATTTATAAAAGGATCCAAGGGTTTCTCAAAATCGCTTGGTCAATCCCAAAATGCTCCAAGGGTTTCTCAAAACTGCTTTGTCAATCCCAAAAGGCTCCAAGGATATCTCAAAATCGCTTGGTCAATCCCAAAAGGCTCCAAAGATATTTGTATGCCCTTTGGTCATTCATAAAAGGCTCCAAGGATTTCTTAAAACTTCCTGGTCAATCCCTAAAGGCTCTAAGGGTCTCTCAAAACTGCTTGGTCAATCCCAAAAGGCTCAAAGGATTTCTCAAAATCGCTTGGTCAATCCCAAAAGGCTCCAAGGGTCTCTCAAAATTGCTTGGTCAATCCCAAAAGGCTCCAAGGGTTTCTCAAAATTGCTTGGTCAATCCTAAAAGGCTCCAAGGGTTTCTCAAAACAACTTGGTCAATCCCAAAAGGCTCCAAGGGTTTCTCAAAACCGCTTGGTCAATCCCAAAAGGCTCCAAGGGTTTCTCAAAACCGCTTGGTCAATCCCAAAAGGCTCCAAGGGTTTCTCAAAACCACTTGGTCAATCTTTAAAGGCACCAAAGGCAACTGTAAGCCCTTTGGTAATCCCATTTAAAAGGTTTCAAAGGCATCTGTAAGATCTTTGGTCAAACCAAATGTTAAAATCCATAAAAAAAATTGGAAAAATATCAAAAATAAAAAACATTTACATTTAATTTGCATCATTGCATTACATTTTGCATCATGCATCTCATTTTCCACATGAATTTCACCTTTGAATTACATTAGGCATATTCATCCATCGCACTTGCTTTGGAATAAATTATGTTTACAATCATACAAATGACACCACGTTTGTGTTTCAATCATGCATCTATGGACTATATTTTTCATCCATTTATCACCCTTATGAGTAATTATGTTTTTGAACACAACCCCAATTATTGCTATGAAGAATATACTAGGGTTTTTCGGTCATTCAACCATACTTAGAGGTCTTCTCAAGAGTTGATAGAAAGCTTGATTTGATTTTGTAGTTGAGGTCTAGTTAGTATAGCCCTTAGCATATCATAATTCTATCACTAATAAAAAAATTAAACAATCCTAATAAATACTAGGGGAAGATGAAAGCTACAAAGTAGGACCAGGTATCATGAGGCAAAAATTTTATTATTTCTTATCCCTTTGTGCAGACGGTACGGGAAATGTTGGCAATTGGAAAAAGGATAGGTTTATTCCCTACCCAGAATCCCTTGCTTATGTTAAAATGAGCAATATCCCAAAGTGATATCCTAGATCAATCCTCCATATTGATACCCTAGATCGATATCATAGATCGACATCCCGGATTGATATCCCATATTGATATCATAACATCAATATCTTAGATTGATATCCCAAAAATAGTTCCCCAAAGTAAAATCCCCAAAGGAATTTTTTGAAGCAAATTATCAAATGTAAATCCCAAAAAGTCAAGTCAAATGAAGACAAAATTGTACAAAGAAATTCAAATCAGTATCAAATCCCTTGCTCAAGAAAAAGAAAGAAAAAAAAAGAGAAAAAAAGAAAAAAAAAAGAAAGAAAAAGAAAAAAAAAAGAGTATATACAAAATAAACAGTGATCTTTGTCATTGCGTATGAGCCAGTATCCCAAAAAATTTAAGAAAATAAGGGAGTGAACTTGAATCCCTAGAATTTCCAGCACTATTGTACGTTACGCATGATGATATGTCTGACACAATAGCATCTTGATTTTTTGTAGACCAATGTTTGAATGTGTACGAGCTAGCTTCAGGTGTTCTATATCGCCTAGTGGTCTAGTCCAACTAAAATCTAAACCTATGATTGGATAAACATTTGTGGACCCCCAATCTTAGCAATGGGCTAAAATAATCCTGCTTGACATCGGGGTATGCTTATGCCTTATCTTAATAAAATCATGTGCACACAGAGGGATAATGAACAGTTAGGGCCTATCCTAGCGAAATCCTTATGTTTCATAAGTCTAGTATGGTTAGTATACAAATTTTGATCAGTCAACTAGGGTGTTTGAGTCTCATGGTAAACCTTAAAAATTTCCAAATAGCAACAACCAATTTGCAATGCAATCATCAAAACATCAATTTCTTTTATGAGAGTTTGTTTATTAGAACTATTTGTAATATATGTTAGATACCAAATGGATATCAAAAATGATTTTTAGATGGCCACTAACTATGTTATCCATATTATTTTAATTTACAAAAGCTTATGAACATAAAAAAATAAATAATTGCATCTCACATATGGGTGTACTAACTTTCACAAAGAGATAAAGCAACTACAATCCATGATTGTTATACATTTCATTGTGTCATCCATTAAATTTATTAAAACTCATATTGCATACATTATGTTTTAAGTGATTAAAACATACATGTCCATTATACAAACACATTATCAAGGAAACAAAGAAATACATGTAGTACATACATGGCATAAATTATTTCATAACAATATAAACTAAATATATACAAATGAAGCAAAGTATACATGCATGTAACATCAAAATGTGACATTCATAATGCATCCATCATAAGAAGTACATCTGCATACATAACTCATAGCATCTAATCATCTATCACATAACTATGTAGTGCATGTAACCCACACATCACATCATATAGTATCTAATCAATAACGTATTGCATCCACGTGTATAACATAAATATAAAATACCAAAAAATAAAGCACACATATAATGAGATGAAATGTCATATCATATATATATATATATGTCAAATGTACATCATAGTGCGGTACAATAAAAATGCTCACATGATACATATGTGTAGGTCCTTGATCTTACACTTAAAAATGGTACAATGACATCTCTAAATATCAGTACTAGATGGGCCTACACCTCCAGTCTGTGAGGCACCATCATCGCATTCACCATTCCTATGGCTCCTCCATGAGATGGTACCATGAGTCTTGTCAGACATGTGTGTCTTGTGTCTAGAGCTAGCTGACGATTGCCCTGTCTCCTGGTCCTAGTCTAGTGTGACCCTATGGTAGTGGTCCTCTCCAGTACCTACCCACCGAGCAACCTGATGATGCCCTCCAACTGGGCATTGAGGGTTATATCCATTATGTGCTAATCATTACCCTCCATGAGGGTACGTAGCCTCCTGATCTCCACCATAGAATCAAAATCTACCAGCACTAAAGTAGATGGTACCGCAGGAGGTGCCATGATAGCCTATGAGGATGAGGGATATCCCCTCGCCACCATGAGTAGGTCTTGCTCCAGGGTCACTGCACTTAGATATGCCTACGATAGATCATGATCACCAGTGATCTACCTAATTTGATTATATGACATGGTCACCTATGCTTGGAGAGTTATCCTCTCCTCCTCGTATCTGTGCCACTACCTTTGACCATGAGTTAGATTCAACTCTAGAGTGGTGATAGAAGTATACCTATGTAGGAGTTGGATGCAGTCTCCCCACCTGGCTCTAGAGGTTAGCAACCTATGCTCTCAGCTTCCCTACCTCACCCTTATTATAGACCTCCTCCTCTGCCTCTACCTGTGGTCCCTCATTTGTAGTGGCCCTTGTGCCCTATGCACCCTTTATCCATTGGAAAATCATATGCCCATGAGTATCCACATCTATACCCTCTATGCCCTCTAATGTGAATCCATAAGCTGGTCAACCATGTGGACCCTCTTCATGCCACTAGAAGTCTGACCACCAGCCATCATATTTTGCAGTAGTTCCTGCATCTTCTAGGCCTGACTCCTAAAAATCATCATTGTTATCCCCTAGTGGAGTCACTTGGGGTCAAGTCAGGTCCCTCTCTAGGACCAGGTATCTATAGATGGTAGGCATATCTAGGATAATATTATGGATCCCAAACTACCTTAGGACACGAGAGTAGAACTGGTACTCGCGTATGTTGGCCTTCTGGCCAATGATCCACCTATCTCTACACATCTGATGAAGGTATTTGTCTACCTCTGTCCAGGATGGATAGTCCATGTAGGGTTGCCACTGTATCTGCTCAGGGCAAAGATATGCAAATTGACCAATGTAATCATCTAGGTCTCCTATATTAGACCTACTCCTAAAGTCCTAATGTTCCCAGGTCCAGTAGCCTACGCAGCATTATCGCTCGGTAGGAATGGTAGTGATATCCAAGGGTAAATCGATAAGGTTCTCTATCAAAATGTTCTACCAACCCCAAATCTGTAGAAGGATACTACAACCAATGCCCACCCTACTATGGTACATGATCTAATACAACTCATGGTAGAGATGTGCTAGTAGAGTGCTCCCCCACACAAGAATGAAAGGCCGCTTGATCGAACTCACCATCACCTCTCTGGTCCTAGCCAAGAGGTTCCAAGGGAACCTCACATCTAAATATTCTGAGAGGACTATCTGAATTATCAAGTGCATAAACACAACCTCATACTATGAGAAGAAGTTTAATTGGAATCACTCCAAGATGTGGATGCCTCTATGGTCGACGTGACCCTACACATCACGGCTCTACTGGCCAAAGATAGCATCAAAAATATCCTTCCTCATCGTAGTAGAAGAGGAGGTGATGGCCTCACCATAAATAGGTAGATGGAATATGCGGTAGACATCGCAAGAGTCACTGTTATTTCACCCATCGATAGGTGAAATGTGTTGGTCCATGCATCCCAGCGATGGGCCAAAGCAGTCAAGTAGGAATGGTCAACTCTGATCATGGGGATGTTCAAGACGTAACTAAACCCCACTGTAGTGAACCAACCTCACTTCATGTTAGTAAGAGTGCAGCACAGGTTTCAAAGGAGATCGGTCTCCCTCGCTCTATTAGTCAAGGCCAGAGTGACATCAATAAAGTAAAAGCAAAAAACAATTAAGAACAACTAAAAAGTGACAAACAAATCATAAAATCTCATAAAAAGGCAAAAATATGATCAAAATTTTCAAAAAAATCAAAAGAGCACTTCAAAAATGTATTAAATGGCATTAATTGCCAAGAAATTGCAAAAAAAATCAAACTTTTGGAAAAATTTCCTAAATTTTATGTGTCGTGGGTCCTAACCGTAGTCGAAACAACGGTAAAAAATATGATCATTGGGATTTAAATCCTATCACGACTGATAGCCATGACCCCAAATATGCCAATTGGGAGTCGTGGATACCACCTGTGGCTAAGGAGCGAGACCATTTTTAGGCCCCGTCCTCCCCAAAAATAAAACCCAAAATTAAAATCCACCCCCTAAACTAACCTATGCTAAACCTATCTAGGGTGTGGTTCATTTACCCATTACTTAGTGTGGTTAATTTTAATTCGATAATTTACAAATGTGGTCTCGATTTTTGAGTTACCTTGGAGGAACCAACTCCTCCACTAGTCGAATCCTTCGGCTAGTCGGACATCGGTGTGGGATTTATGGAGTCGGTCAAGTTTTTGGCAGTGTCTTGGGTTCAATTTTACTATTTACTTCTCAGAGCTCTCAAGTTTATTGTCAATGTTAGGTAAATAATAAATTTTTCAAAAGCACAAACCTTATATATATATTTTGATTTTGGGTCAGCCCATAGCTGACAACTGTGGTCCCAAATTAGGGTTTTTTGATCATGGCTTTGAGCCGCGATCAAGGAAATTGACCGCTTCTGACAGGCGCAGTCAATGAGCTGCAATAAATGCTCCTAATTCCCATAGTGGAAAGCCTTAAAAGGTCAAATTAAAAATTTTCACCAAACCATAATTGCACCAAAAAATATAAAATAAGTAGAATGAGCCAAACAAAGCACACCAACATTGGAAAATGTCATCATAAGGCAAAGCAAAATAACTAGATGAGATTACAAAGTACATTCAATTGAGGTCATCGCTATGAAAATCCTTTCTTTGAGCACTGCACCTCCCATCCAATAAAACAAATTCAATTCAAAATCAACAAAAAAAATTAAATAAATTAAAAGCCAAATGTGCCTCGTATTCAGTCATTTACCCTATACACTTGCCGGTTGCAGCGACTTGCGATCCATGTAATCCAAAAATATGATTAAATTACCATAAGGAAATTTGGTGCAAATCCATAATCATGGAATTTTTATGCTTCATTTCAATCCCTAAGAAGGCCCTGATGACCGGAATGCTCTACGGGAACGAGATATTCATCACAATTCTCCTATGATATTTTTAGCATATCATAAACAATATGATTCAACACATGCCTAATCATGATTGCTTTCATTTCAATTCCCTAAGAAGGCCTTCATGGCTAGACCACTCCATGGGATAGAAATAGGCAATTACTATTAATAGTTACAAGCATAGCTGATTAGGCCTTGCCAAGAATTCAAATGCTAAATATTACTTTGTTCAAGATAATTCATAGTGGTCAAGTGACCTCGTCGCTTCATTTATTGTCATTACTCTCATCAACTCATCTCTTGAGGAGGTAGTCATAATATCAAATCATAATCAAAGTCAACAGAAGATCCCTTGATCTTGTCAAAATTATGTTCGTCTTACGAATCAATTCCAAATACTATCATAAATTTACCCTTCTGCTGGGGAAAATAGCATATATTATAGTTTTTTTGTAGCTCTCCTCCTTTCAATTATATAGGCCTAACTCCTATTATAGCATGGAAGCTACCCGAATACTTGATGAAGAGTGAAAACCCTTTCAAAATAAGCCTTTCATTGAGTTGAAAGCAATGATTCTAGGATGCACATCCTATTTGCAGGACTTGGGAATGTAATGTTGATCAGACTAATGATCATCATGCAACCTATGATATTATTTTAGGAGGTCTATTTTTGCTCAGCATTTTTCAATCTCACAATGCATCTCAAAAGGGGCATTTGTAGACACCTAAAATACGTCATGTTGAGGTGACTACTCATATGGGACATGCTAGAAGACCATATGGAAGACCTTGGATAGATTCCAAGGTATAGCAGTGGTTTTAACCACTCATTTGGGCACCTTTGCCTAGTCACTGCTAACACCTACGGTTAGCAGTGCTGACTGCGCCTATCAGCCACGGTCAGGACTCAAAATCAGTTGGCTTTCATCCAACCCAAAATTGGTTACAACATCCAATTGGTTGCATATTGGAGCGGTTTGAGTGAGGAAGGTTTTGGATCCTTCTATCCAACAAGCTCAACCACCTAATCTTGATCTAGGCTTCCTCATGAAGCCACCCCTAGCCCTTGGAAATTGTTATATAATCCCCCTTCGAATTGGGGAAAAGAGATAATCAATTGAGTAGCGAAGCCCTGTCAAATTGCATACTCATTCACATGCATTGATAGGAACACTTTTGCTACCCAATTGGATATCACATTGCCATGGAGGTCCTAGGAGGATAGGAGATCCAAGAAACTCTAATTCGTGTAATCCATGCAGTCACTAAGCAATTCAACTGCCAAATTTGTCATAATATATTGAGGACACCCTTGACCATCAATTTGGAAAGGAGAATCATATAATTGGCCCTGATTTGGAGGGTAAACTTGCTTCAGGCTCAGTCACGGCTATCAGCCGCGGTGAACAGTGCCTACTGCTTGAAGGACTAGTGGTCAGTAGGTGATCCCTGATTTCCTTGTTCTTTGCTTTGTAATCTGTTTAACTAGGTTATATTAATCATGTTGTAGGTTTAATTCAGTATTCTAGAGATATTTGATCAACATATTAGGAGTTAATTGCAATTTCTCTTCATTATTGTAGTGTAGGTATAATGAATATCTTTTATTCTTTCATGTCTTCAATTGATTAATTGGGAGCTTGGATAGATTTATCTTAGTTTCTTTTATGTTTCTAATGGTATATAATCATGATTTAGGTCAATTTACATGCTTTTAATAACTTTCTTGATTTCTTGATTATCATGTTATCTTTTATACAAGCACACTTTAAAAGCCTCATCAAGAGAGGACTCCTTTGCTATTAATGTTTCTTGTTGTTTATTGCATGCAATACTGACAAGGTTTTGGGATGCAAGGCAAAAAATGCCTCTAATCATGGTGAAGAGGGTCATCAAGACCCTAGAGTAGTTCGTGTCATCCTAAAAGGTACATGGAAATCACACCTACCCTTGGGAGGGAAACAATACATTCCTATTATAACAATTGTATCAAAGTGATTACCCCTAAGAGGGATGTACTTGTAATTTGACTTTGGATTCGAATATAATGGAATAAAGTGTGTTTCTCATTGTTCATTTGTTGTCAATTTCTCGTTCTTGTATGCATTTTGTATATATTTCAATTCTTGTAATAGGAACCAATAGGTGTGAGGCATTTTGGATAGTATATGTAAATAGATAGTGGATGAGATAGTGCTTTCCCAATAAGTAATAAATTTTATAGAAGCACAAAAATCCCCCACTATGTCCATTTGATGAGACCTATCTAAATCTTAGGAGAGTGGATTGACACTTCTTAATCCAAGTAATGAGAAAATTTGATTTCTTGAAGGAGTAGACAAATTGGATGAAAGGTTGCAGATCATCAATCTCATACTCAATTATTGTCAATGGATTCCCCACAAAGTTATTCTTAGCATCATGAAGTATTAGGCAAGCAGATCCCCTCTCCCTGTACCTATTCATTATTCTAACTTAATGTTTGGGGATAACATTAGCTAAGAATAGAGATACTAAGAGACTAGAGGTAGTTTTAGTTGCTAACATAGCTTGCCCCATAACCTATTTACAATTTTTTAATGATTCCATACTCTTAGGAAAACAATAATTAAAAAAGAAACTAGAATAAAGTAAATTTTGAATTACTTACCAAGGCAATATGAAAAATGGTGAATAATAATAAATCTAAAGTAATATTCTTCCATTGTTAAGCTTGATAGGAGTCATTGGTTCCAGATAGACTTAATTTTTTTAAAAACCTCACTCCCAATTATCTATTTAGGGGTCCTAATCAAAATCGATAGACAAAAGGAGGATTGGGCATGGCTAATAGATAAAAACAAATATAAATTTGGAAAATGGATAAATAGGTGTTTAGCATCAGGAGGACATATTACCTTAATCACGTTAGTCTTATTATCTATCATTATCTATGTGTCATCGATTTTAGATATCTCATAGGCGATGCTTCGAGAGATTCATCACATAAGTCATAGATTATTTTGGATGGGTGCCAAGAGAAAAGCAAATAGACCTTGGTAAATTGGGAAACTTTGTGTTTATCAAAATAGAAAGGGGGATTGGGTTTCACATCAATAGTAAAAAATAATAAGGCGGCTATAAAATTGTATTGGAGAATAATAAATAGTCCCAATGCATTATGGGCCAAAATTTTATGAGAAAAGTATGCAGAGAACAAGACCCTAGCAAATATTGTCCAATATCAGTTGTCTAACAAATATTCCTCTATTTTAGTGGTACTCAAAATAGGAGATAAAATAATCAAAGAAAGGTTGTTTTGGATAGCTAATAATGGAAAATACACATATTTCTAGTTAGACTCATGGGATGAATATCAACCTATGGTTACTCAATATCTAAAGTGGACTCGAGTGGTGGAGGAGATACATATAAATCAATGGATAAAAGTAGAAAAATATTCCAAAGATCAAACATGAGGATCAAAAGTTGGAATATACTAGATTCCATTGAAAGAATGACCAATCCAACTTCTAGAGAGACTAGCAAAGGAAATTGACCAAATCATACAAATGAGATCATTATCATGGTCCTATGAGGAGGATTGATTTAGATGGAATAGTAGGCCTGAGGGGTTGTATATAGTAGGCCATGGTTACAAAGTATTATGCCTTAGCATCATGCATCTGAATCATGATATTTTCATGAAGAACACAAGATTATACTGAGTGGGGGAGGTGAACAGTATAAGACCACTTTTTACTTTCTTTTCAAACCAATATCAATTAATTTCCTTAATTGTAATAACCAAATATAGCAATGTGCATTAATAACTCAAATAGCAGTAGTAAGCAAGAGCACAAGTCACCACACACAATTGAGACACAAGATTTAACGTGGTTCCTCCAATGTGAGGTACTCCATGAAGAAAATATTTTACTAAAACTTTCTCAATAAATCTCTTTGGGAATCACTCCCAATTACAATGTTTATGGATCTCTATCCAAAGGATATGTTGATCCCCTAATCTCAAGTTCATGGATCTATTCCACATGATAACTCTTTCCTCTTCTACTCTGGCTATATGATCTTCTAGAAGACTCTATCTCTCTGTTGCACTGACTGGTGGACCTCTCTCCACTTGAAGACTCCTCACTCATATTTGTATTCAAATGTGTTGGCTACTATATCTCTATCCACTGAGACTTTGTCCTCTATACTCTATCATTTACAAAGCTCTATCAATAGGCTCACTAAGAACTTGCTCAATAGGCTCACACAAAACCTACTTAACAAGCTCACACATAACTTGTCAAATATGCTTAACAATATCACACAGAACTTATCCAAATCTGCTCAAGCAAGCTCACCAAGAACTTGCCCAAATCTGCTCTAGCAAGATCACCAAGAAATTGTCCAATTTTTCTCTAGCAAGCTCACCAAGAAATTGCCCAAATATGATCTAGCAAGCTCACCAAGAACTTGCCCAAATTTGCTCTAACAATCTCACCAAGAACTTGCCCAAAACTGCTCTAGCAAGCTCACCAATAACTTGCCCAAATATGCTCTAGCATGCTCACCAAGAACTTGCCCAAATCAATCTCAAATCAACTCAACTCAAATCAATCTCAACTAAACTCAAGTAAATATCATAGAAGCATAAAGAGAATTGTTAGGAGACTCAATATGTTCTAATATCACTCTCAACTCAACAAAGAATGATGGAATAGTTTGTTTTATAGAACTTGAACAATCACTTCACACATCACTTGAGTAGGCTCAATCAACTCAACTCAACCAATCATCACAAGGGACAACTCTCTCACACACAATCCTAGTCCAAGTATGTATCAACCAACTCAAATGTTTCCAACAATGCTCAACCACAAATATCATATAACAATGATACTCATATTATTTTCTAACTCAAGTTCTTTCACAACCAATGGGCTTCAACAACTATGCTTATAGAACAAGGTTTAAACTCAAATCTCAAATCAGAAAAACCTTGAAGCATTCAATCAACCACTTTAGAAAAGGAGACCACAAACAATCCTTTTCCCTCCAATGATATTTCAGAAATCAACCACCATAAATAATCAATAGAAGAATGTGCCCATACCTTTTATGAAGATGAAAAAACCTCTTTGTAAATCTACCACAATCATAAAATTCTTTTGCCAATCTTCACAAGGGTTAGTAGATCACAAAATAATCAACATTACTCCACTTTTCAATAATCATCACCAAGGCCTTTAATTGCACAACTTCCTTATCTCTCCTAAAACCACTTGTACCATAAAATAAAATAAATCAAAACATTGCATAACCTTTTCACTCCCAAAACCACTTATACCATAAAATAAAATAAATCACAAGATTGCATACCTTGTCAGCTCATAAAAGAATTAATCCTCTTGAAAAAGAACAAGGCAAATTTCACTTTTGTAACCCCTTTGCAAAATCATAAATATCTCTTGACACACACCTTATTTCTCATTCTAAATAAGTTATTCAAATAGCCCTTGAAATAATATTTTCGATGATATATAATATGCCCCATTTCTGAAATAAATTGAAACCTTTACATATATATGCCAACCTCCATTAATTGCACATAGGTCGATCATCCATTAATTTAAACATAAACTTTAAACTTTAATATCTTCATCACAGGAGGTCCTTTTTCGATGAAACAAAATTACACCTTGGCTTTTAAGAAAATCCCTTTCCACATAAGCCCACCATGGTTTTAAATAAATCCTTTTATTTTGTCTACCTTGGTTTTCATAAAAACCCTGTAAATAGCCATGCTTTCCAAAATATCATAAATGCTTATTTATGAAATATTTTGGCCACAAAAACCAAATGTGATCCATGTGACATCAATGACAACATAAAATGCCTCAAATTACCTCAAATGTCCAACAATATCCCCCTTTGTCATTGATGGCAACACCTCTAATGCAAACACCACAATCACTGCAAAAACCATCTCTAAGAATCAAAGCTGCTCCCCCTGACTCAATACTCTCTATGGAGGCTGCTCCCCCTAACTCAATACTCTCTTTGGAGGTTGCTCTCCCTAACTCAATGCTCTCTTTGGAGGCTGCTCCCCCTAACTCAATGCTCTTCCCCTTACTCAAATCTCTCCCCCTTTGACATCAATGGCAAAAGGGACACCTATGGGGCTAAAATATATGACTCTTAAGCATAGCTCCCTCACCACATTCTCTCTTGAGGTGATTTATTTTGGTTTGGGAGTACCTTTACTCCCATATTACATTGATTCTTTCCTCTATCAACTTCCTTCCATATTTTTCTGATATCCTTCTCTTGATGAATTACTTGATCTTCTTGTATTGAATCTGTTTGACCTTCTTGCCTTGAACCTATTTGGAATTGAGTCCTAAACCATCTTGCAATATGACCAAAGTTATTGCAATTAAAACACTTGATATTATAGCCTTTGGATGGTTCCCATGTCCTGAATTCTTTCTTGAAGTAATTTCCATATCCATTCCTTTCCTGAACCTTGTATTGTGAAGCTCTATTTTCATGACCATTATTACCATGATTTCTGAATTGTGTAGCTCTAAAATCAAAACCATGTTGCTCATTTCCTTTGTACTGAAAAGCTTTATGACCAATCTTGTTACATGAGAAGCAATATCCCTAAGAACCTGCTCAATAGGCTCACACAAAACCTGCTTAACAAGCTCACACATAACTTGTCCAAATATTCTCAAGAAAAATCACCAAGAACTTGCCCAAATATTCTCTAGAAACCTCACCAAGAACATACCCAATTCTGCTCTAGCAAGCTCACCAAGAACATGCCCAAATATTCTCTAGCAAGCTCACCAAGAACTTTCCCAAATCTACTCTAGCAAGCTCACCAAGAACTTGCCCAAAACTGCTCTAGCAAGCTCACCAAAAACTTGCCTAAATCTGCTCTAGCAAGATCACCAAGAACTTACCTAAATCAATCTCAACTCAAATCAACTCAAATAAATCTCAACTCAACTCAAGTCAATCTCATAGAAGCATAAAAAGAATTGTTAGAGGCTCAATATGTTCTAATCTCACTCTCAACTCAACATAGAATGATGGAATATTTTATTTTATAGAACTTGAACAATCACTTCACACATCACTTGACTAGGCTCAATCAACTCAACTCAACCAATCATCACAAAGGACAACTCTCTCTCACACAATCCTAGTCCAAGTACATATCAACCAACTCAAATGTTTCCAACAATGCTCAACCAAAAATCTCACATAACAATGATACTCATGTTATTTTATAACTCAATTTCTTTCACAACCAATGGGCTTCAACAACTATGCTTATAAAACAAGGTTTAAACTCAACTCTCAAATCAGAAAAATCTTGAAGCATTCAATTGACCACTTTCGAAAAGGAAACCATAAACAATCCTTTTCCCTCAAATGATATTTTAGAAATCAACCACCATAAACAATCAATAGAATAATGTGCCCATACCTTTTATGAAGATGAAAAGCCTCTTTGTAAATCTGCCACAATCACAAAATTCTTTTGCCAATCTTCACAAGGGTTAGTAGATCACAAAATAATCAATATTACTCCACTTTTCAATAATCATCACCAAGGCCTTTAATTGCACAACTTCCTTATCTCTCCTAAAACCACTTGTACAATAAAATAAAATAAATCAAAACATTGCATAACCTTTTCACTCCCAAAACCACTTATACCATAAAATAAAATAAATCACAATATTGCATACCTTGTCACCTCATGAAAGAATTAATCCTCTTGAAAAAGAACAAGGCAAACATCACTCTTGGAACCCATTTGCAAAATTGTAAATATCTCTCTACACACACCTTGTTTCTCCTTCTAAATAAGTTAGTCAAATAGCCCTTGAAATAAGCTTTCCGACGATATATAATATGCCCCATTTCCAAAATAAATTGAAACCTTTATATATATATATATATGCCAACCTCCATTAATTGCACATAGGTCGGCCCTCCATTAATTTAAACTTAAACTTTAAACTTTAATATCTTCATCACCGGAGGTCCTTTTTAGATGAAACAAAATTCCACCTTGGATTTTAAGAAAATCTATTTCTACATAAGCCCACCATGGTTTTAAATAAAACATTTTATTTTGCCTTCCTTGGTTTTCATAAAAACCCTGTAAATAGCCATGCTTTCCGAAATATCATAAATTCTTATTTATGAAATATTTTGGCCACCAAAACCAAATGTGATCCATGTGAAATAAATGACAACATAAAATGCCTCAAATTACCTCAAATGTCCAACATTTCACACAACTCTAGATGTAGAATTTATGATCAAACTTTAGGTTCTTCAACTGGTTACTCCTCGACAAAAGGGTACTCATAGGAGACAACTTAATGAAGAAGGGAGTATATGGAATTTTTAGATGTACATTATGTATTGAGGAGAATGAAACTTTTAACCACCATTTTACAAAATACACCAAAATGATGAAGTTGAGGAAAATTCTACTATTTTTACTATGTCTACATTGGACCAACAATAAGTCCATAGAAGGTATTTAGAGAGGATGGAAGAATCAATGAGTAGATGGTTATGTGGGGTAAATAGTGTGGACAAGGATGATGATACTACCTTCAAAATTTTAGAATGAGTGACATAGTAGAATATTCAAATAAGAGATTAGAGATACCCATTGTATGTGGGTTAAGACCATATCCAATATAACAGAGACTATCCAACTTGTGTTGAAGCAACCATAAAAATTACTCCAATGATTGGGAGCAAAGAGTGGCATAACTCTAGATCAGTCCCCAACCGGATGGATCTAGAAGAGTCAAACCCTGGGATATAAGGATGAATAGAACCCAAAAATGATAACAACCATCACTAGGATTTAGGAAGGTAAATATATATGGGGTATCATTGGGTAACCTAGATAGGTCCTATAGGTCAAAATTACTACATCCAGGGGAGTAAGGAGATGTCTTCTCAAAATTTGGTGAAGTGCAGAAAAATATCATGATATCATGATATTTTGAAGTTCATAGGAGAAGGCAAGAAAAAAAGTCACGATCTTGCAACATTTTAAAGCTCACAAGCAAAGTCAAGGAAAACATCATGATTTCATGATATTTTGAATCTTCCAATCGAAGGCAAGGAAAAACATTGTAATCTTGCAATATTTTGAATCTCACAAGCAAAAGCAAGGAAAATTTTTGAGATATTGTGATATTTTGAAGCTCCCAAGTGAAGGTAAGGAAAAACATTACGATTTCATGATATATTGAAGCTCACAGGTGAAGGCAAGGAAAGACATCATTATTTCATGATATTTTGAAGCTCATAGGCAAAGGTAATGAAAATGTTGTGATCTCATGACATTTTGAAGCTCACAGGTGAAGACAAGGAAAAATGTCATGATATCATGACATTTTGAAGCTACTAGGTGAAGGCAAGGATCATGATCTCATGAAATTTTGAAGCTATAGGTGAAGGCAAGAAAAACTATCATGATTTGACAACATTTTAAAGCTCCTAGGTGACGACAAGGAAAATGAAGACCACAAGCTTATATTGAGAGGGGGGGGTGAACAGTATAAGACCACTTTTTACTTTCCATTTATAATTTAAAACAGTAAAGCAACATATCCAAAGCAATATCAAAACATTGCACAAGATCATCCACAAAGTGACATAACAATTTTAACATGGTTCATCCACAAAACTTTTCTCTAAAATTTATCTCAAAGTTCTTTGGGAAACCTTCCCAATTACAATGTTTATGAGCCTCGGCTCAAAGGAGATACCTTCCCCCAATATGAATTTATGAGCCTCTGCTCAAAGGAGATACCTTCCCCTACCTTTGCTCTGGATAGTGATCCTCTAGAGGACCTCTGCCTCCGCTGCCCTTAGAAAATGGAACTCTATCCACAGAAGACACTTGTCTTTCCTGCTATGGCTAGAAACCTCTGTCCTCAACTCTATCACCTCAAAGTTGGTCCTCGAATTTGCACTAAACACAGTCCTTCGGTCTAGCACAAATGTTCTCGGGTTCTTCTCATAGAACCAATGCACCTCTATCCTCAAGTTCTCTGATAGAACTATCAAACTCAGCTTCACAAGTCCTCTCGCTAGGACCTCGTCCAAATCGCTCACAAGTCCCCAATGGAACCTTTCCAAAACCTGCTCACAAGTCCCCAACGGAACCTGTCCAAAACCTGCTCACAAGTTCATCAAGAAAAAATTGCTTGGCATGAACCCACAAAGAGAATTTTTAGATACCCAATGTGATTCATCACCCTCATAGAAGCATAAAGAGAATTGTTAGAGACTCAATATGTTATATACTTAACTCCCAATCTCAATCTCAAATCTCATAGAATAAGATAGATGTAGTATGCTTTTCTCAAGAACATGAAACACAACCCAACAATTGCCAAACATGCAATATCTCATATAACAATGATACTCATGTTCTTTCCAACAACCAATATCTTTTCTCAACCAATTAGGGCTTTAACAACAATGCTCAAAGACAAGGTTTAACTAACATCATTCAACTCAACATTAACCTTGAAGCATTCAACCAATCATCACAAGAAAAGGAAACATGTAGAAATCCTTTTCCCTCCAAAGATATTTGAACAAAACAGCCACCCACACAATATCACCAAATGCAAAGAATAACTTGTTCAAATCAACTCAATGGAGTAAGCCCAATATCATGAATCAAGTAAAAGCAATAACTTGATCAAAAAACCTCTATGGAAGCATCTCAACCATCAACCTCAAAAAAACCAACCAAGGGTTTCACCAACTCAAAGAAAGTAGCAAGACTCACAAAAACCCACGACAATCCACCACCCCAAACCAAAACCCCCAAAACCCCACAAAAAACAACAACCAAAAAACAAAAAAACCCCCAACCAAACCAAACCAAAAAACACAAACAAAACAAAATGTCATAACCATAACCACCTTTTGACTCCTCTAATAAAAGATATTCAACAAAAATTAAAGGACATATCCCTTTTTCGGAAGACACCACCACATGCACAAATTAATTTTTATCGCCTATAGAAACTTTGGCATAGGCAACGTAAATAACCTTATGACTCCCTAATTGAATGTGCACGTCATAACATAATTTAATTAATTGAAACACCTTATGACTCCCTACACGAGTGCATACCACACATCAAAAATTATTTTAATTAAAACCTTATGACTCCCTCATACGACAAGACGTAGACCACATACCTTTTGTCAAAAAGCTTTATCACTGCATGTGCTGGGATTCAAACTCAGCACCTTGCCTCTACGATGATCTCCGCACTAAGGTAATCCACCATTCGCGCTAGGCGTCGAACGATATCACAAGAGCAATAATTCTGATTTGATGTCCTCTGTCCTTGGAAAATGCAACACCTCTGTTACGCACGACCCAAACACCAATCATGCTATCCATTCAATCGCTTGTTTTGACTCTGCATTACTTTGCTGACCGTGCGTTCTCAACCGAAGGATGAGCGCCACATGGATACGTGTTTCGACCTCAATATACATCAGTGCCAAATCCAAATTCTCAAAATATGCGCATGTTATTTTCTTCTACTCTGATTTCACAAAGGGGTTTCGAAGAGCGCGAATCATATTATGCCATTCCCTCGGTTTCACTGCTGCCTCGTGTTGAGTGCTCAAAGGATATTTCCTTTTCATCCGCTATACATCCTTTTTAATCATCCTCACACTTTTGACCATGCAATCGCCTGTCTTCCTCCTTCGCTGGCGTAGATGATGTCGAAAACGAAATGCACGAAAATTGATATCGAATTCTACTCTTCACTTTAATGAAATCCATTGCCACGTTTTATATGCACTATGATGCATTGATTAACACGTCGGCACTTTTAATTTAATTTAAAATTTTAATTTAAATTTTAAATAAATAAAATTTAAACTAAATATTTAAAATTAAATATCTTCATCACCGGGGCACATTTTTCAACGAAACGAAAAGCCAACTTGGGTTTTAAGAAAAACCCATTTCAAATCTGTTGCCCATGGTTTTAAATAAAACCTTTTATTTTGTCTGCCTTGGTTTTCACAAAAACCCTTCCTTGAACTTGGATCCTTTTGACATCAAATCAAATTCCTTCAAACGCTTCTTGACATCAATGACAACATCTACACTTGAGCAAAGGCAATGTACCCAAGGTACCCAAAATTGCCAACAATCTCCCCCTTTGTCATTGATGGCAAACCTTTACTGAAAAACACTTCTCAAGAGCCAAAATTGAAACTAACTGAGCCCACAACTGAGAATCTTCCTTTGAAGTTTTGCTCCCCCTGACTTGAAGCTTTTCTCTTCACTTGAAGCTCTCCCCCTTAATCATATCTCTCCCCCTTTGTCATCAATGTCAAAGGGACGCCTTTGGGGCTCGGGACTAAGAAAGAGCCTCTTAGCTTAGTCCCTCCCCCACCTCCTGTTGAGTTGATTAATTCTGGGGTGGGAGTAAAACTCCCATTAGGCACTGATCATCATCAGCGTCTATAACTTCCTTCTCGGGCCTTCTCTTGAATTCTTTGTCCATATTCCTGTTCCTGTCATTGTTCTTGTTCTTTTTCTTATCCCTGTTCTTTTCAATGCCTTGATCCTTGGACCTAATCATGCCACTGTTCCTGTTCCTATATTTTGGATTTTTAGCTCTACACTATCTGACTATGTGACCTTCATTGTTGCACTTATAACAAGTAACAATGTTATTTCTTTTAGGCATACATGTTCTTTGAATCCACAAGTTCTGACCAAACCAGTTCTGACCAAACCTGTTTTGACCAAACCTGTTCTGACCAAACCTATTTTGACCAAGCCTGTTCTGACTAACCCAGTTCCTGATATTTGCCTTGCAGAAAATTGCTTTATGCCCAAACTGATTGCAAGAGTAGCAATACCCATGAAAGAAATTACTACTTCTGAAACTGTCATTTACCTTCTTGACTTGAGCCATGCAATGTACAACCATGTGACCAAATCTGTGACACGCAAAACATATGCCTTGAAACTTTCCTTTATTTGACCTCTTAGGTTCTAAAAACTTCTTCTTCTCATTCTGAATTCAGTTTCCTGTTTCTGTGCATCTATCATTTAAGGACTCATGATCTGAAATACTTTCCCCATCAGAACTCTCTTCCTTTTGGAGTCTCTTACTAGACTCTCCAACTTGTTCCTTGTGAGGCTTAACAAAACCAAGACCTGTTTTATCTGTTGTCTTTCTTTGACCTTTGATGAGTGACTTAACCCTTTTGGAGCTATCTTGAAACCTGTACAGCTTATCCTTGTATTCTTTAGTTTCCATTTCCAAAGAGGCCATTTTCTGTTCTAATTCACTATACTCAAGCACCTTAGATTCTAACTCATTCTTGAGTTCTTGTGTCTTAGCCATAGAGACGTCAAGAATTTCTATAAGATCATCTCTCTCCATACAACATTCATCCAACTTATCCTTGAGTCTAGCATTCTTCTTTCTTTCATTTTTCAAAACACTAAGAGCATTAGTAAGTTCACTTTCAAGATCCTCTATTTGATTGCATTTTGAATCATCAAGGCCTTTTTCAGATTTCTTATCACTAGAGGTGCTACCCTTTTCAAAAACCATACAAGCATCTTCTTTATCAATTTCTGGAGCATCCTCATACATACTAGCAACCAAATCATTATTTGTGCAATCATCCTCAAGGTGACCAAAATTTCCACATCTAATACATTTCATGATAATGAATCTATGTTTTGGTTCTTCCTCTTTTTCTGATATGAACATCTCATTTTCATTATCACTTGAAGAAATTTCACTATCACTACTAGAACACTTACTTGCTTTGTCTAGGTAGAAGCTCTTCTTGTGCTTGTGAGAATACCTCTTTCCTTTATAGCTGTGCTCATCTTTGTTCTTCCTTTGATGCCTATGCCTTTTAGAATCCTGTTTATCTTCTTCACTTTCGAACGAATCATCTTCATCTTCACTGCTACTAAACCCATGGCAATGATGAGCATCATGATCGAGTTGACCACAAACAAAACATTCTCTTACTTGTGAACAATCAGCTGCAAAGTGACCGGTCTTCCCACATCTGGTGCAAAACTTTATTAATATGGCTTGTTCTCCATTGTTTGATTCATCTCTTGAATATATTTCCATTCCCAAAGCAGCAACATTGAGATCATCTTCATTTTCTTTCATGACCCTGTGAGATTTTTTTTTCTTGTGTCTAATGGTTTTGCTTTTGCCTTTCCTTGCCATTTGTGTTCTTGTAAGATATTCCTTCAAGTTGTTTAAACTTTTCGAAGGCATCGGCTCTGATACCAATTGAAGAACACAAACTTATACTGAGAGGGGGGGGTGAACAGTATAAGACCACTTTTTACTTTTCCTTTATACTTTAAAACAGTAAAGCAACATATCCAAAGCAATATCAAAACAATGCACAAGATCATCCACAAAGTGACACAACAATTTTAACGTGGTTCATCCACAAAAAATTTCTCTAAAAGTTATCTCAAAGTTCTTTTGGGAAACCTTCCCAATTACAATGTTTATGAGCCTCGGCTCAAAGGAGATAACTTCCACCAATCTGAATTTATGAGCCTCTGCTCAAAGGAGATACCTTCCCATACCTCTACTCTCGCTAGTGATCCTCTAGAAGACCTATGCCTCCACTACCCTTGGCAAATGGAACTCTATCCACAGAAGACACCTGTCTTCCCTACTCTAGCTAGAAACCTCTGTCCTCAACTCTATCACCTCAAAGCTGGTCCTCGAATTTGCACTAAACATAGTCCTTCGGTCTAGCACAAATGTTCTCGGGTTCTTCTCATAGAACCAATGCACCTCTATCCTCAAGTTCTCTGATAGAACTATCAAACTCAGCTTCACAAGTCCTCTGCTAGGACCTGTCCAAATCTGCTCACAAGTCCCCAATGGAACCTATCCAAAACCTACTCACAAGTCCCCAATGGAACCTATCCAAAACCTGCTCACAAGTCCCCAACGGAACCTGTCCAAAACCTGCTCATAATTTCATCAAGAAAAACTTGTTTGGCATGAACCCACAAAGAGAATTGTTAGAGACCCAATGTGATTCATCACCCTCATAGAAGCATAAAGAGAATTGTTAGAGACTCAATATGTTCTATACTTAACTCCCAATATCAATCTCAAATCTCATAGAATAAGATAGATGTAGTATGCTTTTCTCAAGAACATGAAACACAACCCAACAATTGCCAAACATGCAATATCTCATATAACAATGATACTCATGTTCTTTCCAAAAACCAATATCTTTTCTCAACCAATTAGGGCTTCAACAACAATGCTCAAAGACAAGGTTTAACCAACATCATTCAACTCAACATTAACCTTGAAGCATTCAACTAATCATCACAAGAAAAGGAAACATGTAGAAATCCTTTTCCCTCCAAAGATATTTGAACAAAACAGCCACCCACATAATATCACCAAATGCAAAGAGTAACTTGTTCAAATCAACTTAATGGAGTAAGCCCAATATCATGAATCAAGTAAAAGCAATAACTTGATCAAACAACCTCTATGGAAGCATCTCAACCATCAACCTCAAAACAGCCAACCAAGGGTTTCACCAACTCAAAGCAAGTAGCAAGACTCACAAACATGTCATAACCATAACCACCTTTTGACTCCTCTAATAAAATATATTCAACAAAAAATTAAAGGACATATCCCTTTTTCGGAAGACACCACCACATGCACAAATTAGTTTTTATCGCCTATAGAAAATTTGGCATACGCAACGTAAATAACCTTATAACTCCCTAATTGAATGTGCACGTCATAACATAATTTAATTAATTGAAACACCTTATGACTCCCTACACGAGTGCATACCACACATCAAAAATTATTTTAATTAAAACCTTATGACTCCCTCATACGACAAGACATAGACCACATACCTTTTGTCAAAAAGCTTTATCACTGCATGTGCTAGGATTCAAACTCAGCACCTTGCCTCTACGATGATCTCCGCACTAAGGTAATCCACCATTCACGCTAGGCATCGAACGATATCACAAGAGCAATAATTCTGATTTGATGTCCTCTGTCCTTGGAAAATGCAACACCTCTGTTACGCACGACCCAAACACCAATCATGCTATCCATTCAATCGCTTGTTTTGACTCTGCATTACTTTGCTGACCATGCGTTCTCAACTGGAGGATGAGCACCACATGGATACGTGTTTTGACCTCAATATACATCAGTGCCAAATCCAAATTCTCAAAATATGTGCATGTTATTTTCTTCTACTCTGATTTCACAAAGGGGTTTCGAAGAGCGCGAATCATATTATGCCATTCCCTCGGTTTCACTGCTGCCTCGTGTTGAGTGCTCAAAGGATATTTCCTTTTCATCCGCTATACATCCTTTTTAATCATCCTCACACTTTTGACCACGCAATCGCCTGTCTTCCTCCTTCGCTGGCACAGACGATGTCGAAAACGAAATGCACGAAAATTGATATCGAATTCTACTCTTCACTTTAATGAAATCCATTGCCACATTTTATATGCACTATGATGCATTGATTAACACGTCAGCACTTTTAATTTAAATTTTAAATAAATAAAATTTAAACTAAATATTTAAAATTAAATATCTTCATCACCGGGGCACCTTTTTCAACGAAACGAAAAGCCAACTTGGGTTTTAAGAAAAACCCATTTCAAATATATTGCCCATGGTTTTAAATAAAACCTTTTATTTTGTCTGCGTTGGTTTTCACAAAAACCCTTCCTTGAACTTGGATCCTTTTGACATCAAATCAAATTCCTTCAAACGCTTCTTGACATCAATGAAAACATCTACACTTGAGCAAAGGCAATGTACCCAAGGTACCCAAAATTGCCAACAGAAAAATATCATGATCTCTTGATATTTTAAACCTCACAAGTGAAGGCAAGGAAAACATCGTGATCTCATGATATTTTGAAGCTCATAGGTGAAGGCAAGAAAAAATGACGTGATATCACAACATTTTGAATCTCCCAAGTGAATGCAAAGAAAAATTTCATGATTTCATGATATTTTGAAGCTCATAGGTGAAGGCAAGGAAAAATGTCACAATTTGATGACTTTTTGAAGCACACAGGTGAAGGCAAGGAAAAATGTCATGATTTTGTGATATTTTGAAGCTCAGAAGTGAAGGCAAGGAAAAACATCACAATATCACGACATTTTGAAGCTCCAAATCCACCTCTAAGAAAAACATCATGATTTCATGATATTTTGGCATCCATAGTCCACCTCCACAAAAACGTTGTGATTTCATGATATTTCATGATTTCGTTGGTCTATAAACCAAAAGTAAAGAAGTGGAAGATAGCTGGGCCATGACGTCTCCAAGAAGATCAAGGTGGATATGTAGTAACAAGAAGATATCAATCATTTTTTGGAAGATCTTATACTCTCTTAACTGCCACTTTACCAAAGTGAGCCTACGAGCATATTGTTGTAATAACTTTCAGTTTTTTTGTTATGTAAATATATATATATATATATATATACAGGATGAGCGACCCTAAAAAAAATTTAGCTCTTAGATGTTTACAAGGCAATGTACACCATATTCTTAAAGAAAATAAAGACTACTCATTCTGGTTTCTGTCTCACTAGTGTTTGTTCAAGTATGTATGAACTGTTGATTTCTATATAAACTACGTTGAATGCAAATTACCTTAATTCTCATTCTAAATTTATACATTTTAAGTTCTACTGACTCTGAAATTAGCAGTTCTAATAGGTTTAGGCTAGTTTAAATCTACAGTAGAGTTTTGGTTATTCTAAGTTTGATGGTTTAATGAATGCTTATCTATAAAAGGTTGTAGATGTTTCTTTGTTGTTATCTAATCTGCACCATCTAATTGTTCTTAGAAATGGCTATATTTCTCTTTATTTACTTTAATATCCCACCATTTTTCCTAAAATGTAGTAAGAAATCAGCCCTCTCTAGAGATTGAATAGGGTAAACTATGTTTTGAACCCGATATTTCAATGTTGGAAAAGTCTTGGGTGCAAACGTAACCAAAGGGAAATTTTGCACCAATAGTTTTTAGCACGCTCGATGGGACTCAATCCCATGATATATACATATCAAAGTTTCAGTGGTTATCTTTGTCCTATTCATTTTTTATGAATCATCTAGTAAATCCATCCGAGAAAGGAACCCTAAGAAAATCCTTATCTCTTTTATGGTCGAATACCATTTTTTATTATAACTAGATCTAAGGCAATTTTTTTTGAATAACTCATTGAGTTCTTTGAGTTACACCTTGGTAACTTTAAAGCTAATCCTATATTAGTTGTTGGGACAACTTCTTAGTCTATTGTCACTATAATATCTGTAAATATTTCCCTTGTAGCTCTCCCTAGTACTGCTACTAGTAGGATGTTAACTCTAGCTATCCATATTCCTATAATATCAATCAAAACTATAGCTACAATAGTCATGAATCAACCAAATCTGCCTTACATTTCGTGGAACCATACAACCTCCTTGAATCTCGTAGCTCAACACCTGATTCCAATGGTAACCTTAAAGGCATTACCCTAATATGATGGTATTGGGAAGACGACTTATGAACACTGTCAAGATGTAGCCACACTTGCATCAATACATAACATCACTAAGGCAGATGTCATGAGAAGATGGTTAGTCCTTTCATTGAAAGAAAAAATGCTCTACTGGTATAGATCCCTTGCCAATCAAACCATATCTACATGGGATCAACTTACTTTATTAGAAGATTTCAATGAACATGCTAACCCATTTCTCTACTAAATTAGTTCATCATCATTTAGAAGCACCCTCAAGAGGAAATAGTTGACTTTAATATCACATTTAGTTGAACTTGGAAAAGAGTACCTGACGAATTAAGGCCAACGAATGAACAATCAATGTACTATTACCTGAGAGTATTTAACTCAATCATAAGCATGGCTATTAGGAAATCCTAAGTATTTACTTTCCCAAATATTTTCCAAGAAGCTCAGAAGGCATAAAGGGATCTAATAACTACTGGAAATTTTCCTACAAATATGATAATTCATATCTTCTCGGATCTACTACAAGCATCCAATACTACTTTTCCAAAAATTGCTTCTACGTCTAATACATGCCTTTCCAAATGGACCAGAAAACCTACTATTCTAGTGATACAGGTACCCCTTACTCCTCCAATATTACTTGTCATTCATGCATTTCCTATGTTAGCAGTTTCATGAACTCCAGATCCTCAACTTGCAACTTTACAAGATCTGCAATCAACCTTGAAAACTTTGACGAACAAGATGACATCAATGGAAAGAAGGGAAGCAGAGAGAAATTTTCAACCAAGCATATTTCCATAGGTAACAATAGATCAAGATTCTACAAGTGGTAGAAATCACGATGAATCAAATGCGATTTACACCAATGAAGATAGTGAACCCACTAGTACTTCAACAAATTCAAACTTCTGGTGTTCAACATGTCATGATCCACATGGTAAAAATAGTGTACAATCCATCAACATCATATTTAGAAGATAGCTATTGATAAAGATAAGAAAACCTCAAAGGATAGGTAAACATGACCAGGGAAGACAATCAAAATCTCATGATGCCTTCCGTGGAGTAAGTAGTCGTTCTAACCTGGTAAAGAAATAAGTCTTTGTAGGTAGATCCCAAGAACCCAACCCCCTAAAATTACCTCCAACTATGAAGAATAAGGTTGATAAGAGAGTTCCCTATGAGAAAGTACCATACAACCCAATCCAGCATGAAGTAGAGCTACACAAGGAAGCTCCTTTATGGAGAGAAGTTGAGACATAAGCAGAGGTGAGAGATAAATTAAGATACCCCTCATTGACTAAGTATCAAAGGATAGATGCCACTCAAGGGTATAGTAATAAGTACAACACTGTTGTGAAATAAAAAAAAGTATCAAACCTCTCCCTTTCAACATAGTCAAAGAAATGAAGAGACTCCCTCCAAAGCGACCATGTATGACACATTGCAGTTTCCAGGACAGATCGAATTATTGCAGGAATCCTTAAGATATATGAAAAATAAAAATAGAACCCCTGATAAATTGAATTCTATGAAAGCTAGTCTAACATCCACTATAGGAAAAAATAGACCTCCTCCCTTCTATCTATCTCTTCAAATGGAGGGATGGGTGGTACATAATTTCATAATAGACTCAGGAGCTGCAACCACTATGATACCAAAAGCTATATGTGATATAATTGGGATGGAATATTCAAGGAGCAACCTTGGCATATTGCAACTAGATGAAACCCTTGTTAAAACCACAAGGGTAATTAAATATATCCCAATAGTTCTACACAGATTGCCTCAACTCACAGTTATACAAGAAGTAGTGGTAGTGGACTTAGAACCCTATTTTGGTATGTGTCTCTCTAGAGAATTCATCTCTAAAATAGGAGGATATCTATCATTGGATTACTCACATTTATAAATCCTATTCAAGTCCAAGAGAGTGAAGATATTCAATGAGAAACCTTCAACCTTTCATATTGAAAAAATTGAAGAGGAAGAGAAAAAATCCACTACAGTAAACATGATGACCAAGGAATTGGAAGACTTAAACTTGATGGAGGAAGCTCTAACATTACCTCAAATGTGTGAGTAATGTGTGAGTAAGCAACATTACCTCAAATCTTACATGAATAAATTTTGGGATTTTCTAGAAGCCTATGAAGCTCTAAACCTCAAAGTGATCCCTACAAAAAAGAACACTCATGGTGATTTATTGGCTTTAGTAGGCGTAAATTTTTGCCCTATCAACAACATCATCTAGAAGTCTAAAATAGTTAGACTGATCACAAGCCTTATGTGCCAGATAGAGATACCTTTTGGTAGGTATTCGAAAATGATGAATATATAGTGGAATTCCTTGTCCACAAGATGAACTGCTCAAATAAAGAGTATCTAAATATGAGGAAGATGCAAGCATGATCCAAATGAAAAAACAACCATATCCCAAAATAATTGATCACTATAGAAATCTTGTTTGATAACAATGATAGATCAACTGGCCATAAGATGAAAGTTGAAAAAACTGATACACTGATGTCCAAATAGAATCATAGAAATCTATTAAAGTTGAACTAAACACTACAAAGGAAGAATTGGATCAAATTCAAGGATTATGCAAATAATTCCCCGACATCATAGCCTAGACTTATGGTGATCTTAATGTCTACTCTAAAGATATCATACAACATACTATCGATCTTGAAGAAGGTGTAAAACCCTTATGACAAAATCAAAGACTGGTAAATCCCAAGATCAAAGCTCTAATGAAGCATGAACTACTAAAGTTGCTCGAAGCCAAGATTGTGTACCCTATCAAGCATTCTACTTGGGTAGCTAACTTGGTTACGGTCAAGAAAAATAATGGCTACATTATATTGTGTGTCGAATTTTGAAACCTAAACAAAGCTTCATTAAAATACCATTATCCTCTCCTAAAAATAGACCACTCTACATATTATAGCGAGAGTAGAAAGATTCTCACTCTTGGATGGGTTTTTTTGGTATAACCAGGTGTGCTTCAAAGATGAAGATCAATTCAAAATTGCATTCACCACCAAGTGGGGAAAATTCACTTATCATAGGATGCATTTTGGATTATTCAACATTGGAGCAAAATTTTAAAGGGTAGTGGACATGGCTTTTGGAGAACTCATCAACAAGATCATAGTAATATAATTAGATGATATAACATTGTTCTCTCATCATAAGGATGATCACGTTGACCATATCAAAAGCATTTTTGAGAAGTGAAGGGAGTTTAGTATCTCTTTAAACCAAAGAAATCCATATTTATTGTGGAAGAAGGAATTTTACTAGGTCACATAATTTCTAAGGTCGAGCTGGCTATAGATCCTAACAAAGTGAAAGCATTTTTAGAACTTCCTTTACCCCTGAACAAAAATGGCATACAATCCTTCTACGAGAAAATCAACTTCATACGTAAATTCATAGTAGATTTTATGTAAATCATCAAACCTATGACCGAGTTGTTAAAAAAGGATATTGAATTCAAATGGATGGACTTATGAAAGAAGGCTTTCAAACAGATAAAAAAATAAATATCCTAAGCACCCATCTTAGTAAATCCAAACTATTCCATAGGTTTCATCTTGTATATTGTAGGTGAGCAAGAGATTTATGCTATAATACTTACTCATAAAGGGTTTGACAATTAAGAGAGGCTCATAGCATTTCTAAGTTAGACCATGCAGTAACATGAAGAAAAGTAGAACTTCATCGAAAAGCAAGTTTACGTGATAATGAAGTTGTTAAAAATATTTAGGCATTTTCTTTCATAGAGTAGGACCATTGTGTATGTGGTCCACCCTAATGTTAGAAATTTCATCATATAGGAGGATCTTGGTGATAAAAGAGATGGTTGGGTATCAAAAATACAAGAGTACAATGTCGAGATCCATCCGACCAAGCTAGTGATGGGTAGAGCATTATGTCAAGAACTTTCCAAACAAGCCTCATCAAAATATGTGGCCTTTCAAACTCAAGAAACAACCCTAGAGGATGATCAACCCTTGGATGGGCCTTATTGGGCCGATGAATTGATAAGATATTTCCAGACTGGAAAATGTCCAGTAAGTTTGAATACCTCGTAGAGAAGGAGATATAGGATCCAAGATTTAAAATACACTTTACTACCTGAAGGATTTTACAGAAAAAATATGGATGGAGTATTGCTTCGGTGTATAAAATATGATCAAAAGAAAAATATCTTGTACGATTTCCATGAAGATCCGTTAGAAGGACATTACTCAAGAAGAACCATTGCTTTAAAAATTATTAGAACTAGGTGTTATTGACCAATCATTTTCTTAGATACTTTCAGAGTGACAAAAAAATTGTGAGAAGTGCTAGAGGTATGTTGGGATAAACAGAAACACTTCAATACCTTTGAAATCTATTCAGGTTGAAAAATATTTTTAATAATGGGGTTTAGATTTCATTGGGGTAATAGAACCCAAATCATCCATTGGAAATAAATATATCCTAATAGCTATTGATTATTTCACTAAGTAGGCTAAAGCAATACCCACCAAGAAAGCGGATCAAGAAGTTGTGATGAAATTCGTTGGGAGTTTGAACACAAGATTCGGTATCCCAGATGCATTGGTCACAGACAATGGCACATATTTCATAGGTGCTAAAATGATTTATTTTTCTAGTAGACATGGGATCTAATTGAATATATATTCAAATTACTATCCACAAGGAAACAAATTGGCTGAATCAACAAACAAACATCTACTTTGAATCTTAAGGTAGACTCTGAAATATAATAAGAAAAGTTGAAACTTTTTGATAAACCAAGCATTATGGGCTGATAGAATCACTATAAATAAATCCATAAACACCTCTCCCTACTCATTAGTCTATGGTACGGAAGCAGTCCTCCCAATACACATAAAAATACCTACTTTAAATTTTCTCAATCAAACTAGCACAGAAGAAGCAAAATTGATGGAGAATAGGTTGATACAACTTCTACAATTAGAAGAAAAAAAAGAACAATCCTACAAAAATTATTAGAAACATATGGGAGACACGAAGAAATGGCTTGACAAAAAGGCTACCCTTAAGAATTTTAAGGTAGGAGACTTGGTTCTTTAATGTATTTTGGGAATTAGCCTTTGAGATAATCATAGAAAAAAAACATAACTCTTTCCAATTGAAAAATGAATAGGATTAGGTTCAGCCCATCCCTATAAACGACTTCCACCTGAAGCTATACTATAAGTAATATGATTATCTTCACTTCACATGTATTATATGTAAATATGTTGTTTCTTTTCTTTCTAAGGCCACTTGAAAGAAATTGTTGCGATGTCATGATATTTTGGTATCTAGAGGCCACTTAAAAGAAAATTATCGTGATGTCATGATATTTTGGTACTCAAAGACCACTTCAAAGAAAATTTTCGTGATGTCGTGACATTTTGGTACTCAAAGGCCACTTGAAAGAAAAATATCATGATAACATGATATTTTGGTATCCATAGACCACTTCAAAGAAAATTGTTATGATTTCATGACATTTTGGCACTCAAAGGTCACTTAAAAAAAAACTATAGCGATGTCACCACATTTTGATATCCAAAGGCCACTTCAAAGAAAATTGTTGCGATTTCGTGATATTTTGGCACTCAGAGGCCACTTCAAATAAAACTGTGATGATCTCATGATATTTTAATTGTCCAGCGATCAAATTCAAACAATGATACCTTACTTTTTGTAGAAAAATTAGTTTTATTGAAATTTTAAATGTGCTCCTCTCAAAGTACCACCATACAAAGTTATTTGCTCGGAGGAGATGTGATGTGAAGTTATTGGCCCAGAGGAGAGGTGATACAAATTTATTGACCCAGAGAAGAGGTGATGCAAAGTTATTGGTCCAAAGGGAATGACGATGCTTGATGGTTGATTTTTTTGAAGGTGGCACACAAAACGAGGTGTCTATAAATTTTTAAAATTATTTGTGGAACATTCACCACCAATCATAATTAATGCATGGAATCCTAATGCATGTATGTGCATCTAATTATGTTGCAGAAGCTTTTTCTTTGCCTATAAGTTCTCTAAAAATTTTCCCCTACATACGGTGTTCCTGAATTCTTCCAAGATCTCCAAGCTTCTTTGAATTACTTCCAATATTTTTCATGTAACATAATCACAATGAACAACCATGGCCACATCTTCTTCAGCTTCTAGAGAAGAGCATAATACCGAGAAAAGTGAAAACAATTTCACATATCCAGACACCCACATAGTATATACCATCATAACATGGAAAAATCTAGAGAACATTCGAAGAGATGTGGAGGCCAGAGTAGCGAAAGGCATCACCCCATTGACTCCAAGTACATTCTCTTTTCACTCTATTCTTTCTTGGTATATATGCACCCATGTTCATCCCTGCCATAAATAAGTCAGATCTATGGCAATGTTTTATGATGTGAAACATAGCGATGCAATTTTTACCCTAAACACTGATATAATTAGGGTTGTATTCACTTGTAACAGAAAGCTCATGGCAAATCCCATAGTGTTTGATCCAATTATATCTACAAAATACTATACCCCCACTCTCAATATCAAATTGTTTCTACAAGAGCATATGTCAGAATCCCCTCCCAAAGAAACCTTACCAAATTCACCAATTTCCCTATCAAAATTCAAAATTAAGGAAATTTTCTCCATGCTAGCTATGGTGGCAGGGTTATAATAAGATGCACTAGTATATGGATGGTAGATTACAATAGCACAGTGTATCTTGAACTCCAAATTCTATGATGCTTCCCATGTAGATAAGAATAGGGTGTCAATTTTCTTTGATTGGCCAGCATATCTAGCTCAATAGATACATGCAGGCTTGTTCAAATTACAGATTGGTTCTCAAGAATATTTTAGATATTCTTCTTACCTAATATGGATCTTATTTTTCTTTCAAGAAAAGAATCTAGAGTTCATTTCTACAACTTAGAAGGACAAACAAGGAAAGCTTTTGCCCGTATACAAATGGACGATGATTCTCTCAAAGGCTGAGTCATATTACTGTTACAACATGGAATTCATGGGTCCCACCTTGTAAATCATGTATGGAAAGGTACAAAGACTTCCTCAAAGAGTGTGGGATATGCTGCAACATCCCCATGTAAAAGGAGATTGCTTCATCCTAACATAGGGAGTAGTCATCAGGTTATACGACTTTATAGGGAAGCCTTTCTTACTCCCATAATATGTCACTGGGCGAATTTTCACCTTAGAATATTAAGGCAAACTGAATACATCAACAACAAATTTGGTATAGGGATTGGCAAAACTGGCACATATCTTATGCCTTTCCAGTTTGGAGGAGTCATAGCAAAGAAAGGGGACCATGAGCGAATCACCCGCAATATAAAAAGCTTGAAGTTAATAGAATTGCTGCAGATATGGAAGTATGATTCCATTGACAGGTTTGCATAAAAATAAGCTTATCTCAATCTGACTCCTTTCAAAAAGTTTCATGCATCAAAAAGATAAATTGACAAGTAGGGCAGGAACAATGAAGAAGATGAGGCACTAGAATGACATGTAGAACAAATGCAACCATTGGCTTCCTAGAATGCCTTCTATGAGTACCTAATGGATTAGAACCCCATATATGATCCGAACCATGTGTTGCATGAAAAAACTATTAAAATAATGAAGAAAAAAGGAAAAGACTAGACACATGAAAAAATCCTAGCTTGGTGGAAGATGAGGATACAAACTGAAATGAGCTCTAGATGGGGAATAAAAATCTGATAATGAATTCATCAAGAGATATGAAAAATATTACACCAAATCGTCTGAGACTCTTGTAGAAAAAGTCTCGCCAGGTATCAATAGCATCACATTTCTGCCCACCACTTAAAATGTTGGAGCTATCCAAGGTAAAGGAAAGGAAATTGTCATGGAGAAAACAAAAGTCCCAAAAAAGGTGGCTCATAAATTCATTTCCCTCTCCCCATCAGACACATAAACTAATGACGATGTTTCTCTCATCCAAAGAAAGGAAAAATAAAAATTGGTAGCGGCAGGGGGACAAAATAAAATAAGGCAGGAGGAACCACATACTAATCCTATGGTAGAGGACAAGGAAGCAAATATAGAGTAAAACATAGAACAAATCTCTGAGCAGCAGGACACCAACAACCAAGAGTTGAATAAAATGACTAAAGATTCCATTCCTACTGAAGAAACCCCTGCAAAAGAAAAAGCCCCCACTAAAGAAGCATTGGATACTAAAGAATTGATCCTTACTAGAAATACACCAGATACTGGAGGCACGACCTTGCAAAATATATTAGGTATATCTCATATCAACCTAAGTACATCTTCTTCTTATCATCCCCAAAGAAACTCCCTTTCCCATTCTGCAAACCAAGATGATGCTTCTTCTCCCTCTAATCAACAACCTTCGCCATCACCATCATCAACCCAACTTGACCAGAACGCATCCTCAACTGACCCCCAAAATACACTTGGAGGACTGTAAAATGTGGATTATTCAATAGTCACCATTCCTTTCCCTTATACTACCAATGTCCCTAACTTCCAATCCATTCCTGCCTCCTCTTATGAAAGTCACCCTACCATTGCCAAGCTCAAAATATTGAAGAAAGCAACCCTAAATGCTTTAGACTGGTTGAAGTCATGCAATGCTCAAAATTCCAAGAACATAGCTCATGTCAGAGAAGGAATAGTCTTAGATCCTATCAATATGCAGTGTTCGACTATGAATATGACACCACTGGTCCAAAATTCTAAAGGAGAAATGACCTTGGAGGATTATCAAGCTGAGATAATCACTGAATATATCACTTAGCTACCTATGGAAGACGGGTGGGGAGAAACCCAAGCTCACATGGGGACTATATACTTAAATGTTGAGTATTACAAAGAAAAATACCTTAAAGCTAAGTAGACAAGGAAATGTTTGGAAGAGGCCTTAAGTGATCAAAAGACAATTGAAAAGGCACTAAAAAATGAGGTAAAGAAATATGATCAAATATTCAATGAAGTCACACCATATAAGGAGGAAGCAAATAAAGCCACTGAAAAAATCCAGGCATTGAATAAGCAAGTAGAAGACCTTCAGAAGTAGATGCAAGACAACACTGGCAAGACCAATGGTCTATTCAAAGAAAGGGCCAAGGCGATCAGGAAAGAAATGTTCAATGACATCCAAAAGATAGGATTAAAAGTAAGACCTACATTATTATACTTGGCCAAAATTAAGGTGACATTGGATCGAGTGGAATATGAATTCACTGCCTCTATCAACTTCTTGAAAGCAAGGCTATCTATAGCAACAAATATCCAGGTTCTCTTAGAAAGCACACAGGGAAAATTTAGATACAAGGCCCAAGACAAAAAATGATCCCAATTCAAAATAGTGGTCAAAAGTCTTTAAAAGGTACAAGATGGTGACCAAGAGCGATAAGATAATATGATAACTCAAAGCAAAATCCAAAGAAATTTTAAAACATGTGAGCATAGCAGAGAACTATGACATGCCAAGCTTCTGGAATCAAAATTTAAAATTCTTGGGGGAAGATGAACTAAAAGCTTCTTGGAAAGCTTTCATAGATGATGAATCAGAGATAGACAGCTGGGAAGAGCTAGTCCAAGAAGACCAAATATTTAGTATGGCTCAAGACCTTACCCAGATCAATTCCTTTCTACATGAGTTGTACATGAGGTCAAAAGTTCTATCCTATGAAAAAATGGAGGAGTTAGAGTATTTATTCCTAACTTTCATGGAGACTTCTAACCTAGATGAAGAGGCTTAGAAAAGGGTTTGTGCTGCTTATAATAAAGTTGTTCAAGAGATAAAAAAGTACAAAAAGGCTAAAAAAGCTTCAACAAGCAGTACAGCGGCACCAGGGCAAGAAGACATAGATAAATCAACTAAGGAAGACACTCCTAACGAATGATTGCACAAAGCAAGAAATACAATTTTGCTTGGTATCACTCCTATTTATTTTTTTCTTTGTTATTTTTTGACTTTGTTCCTCAATGGATAAAGGCTCTAGATTCTAACATTCATCTAACAAAATTACCCTAGGAGGCATCAATAATGTAGGTCAAAATAACTACATCTAGGGGAGTAAGGATATGTTTTCTCAAAATTTGGCTAAGTGTAGAAAAATATCGCGATATCACGATATTTTTAAGCTCACAAGCGAAGGCAAGGGAAAACGTTGCAATCTCACAATATTTTTAAGCTCACAAGCGAAGGCAAGGAAAAACGTTGCAATCTCATGATATTTTTAAGCTCATAGGTAAAGGCAATGGAAAACATCGTGATTTCATGACATTTTAAAGCTCTCAGGCGAAGGAAAGGAAAAACATCATGATCTCGCAATATTTTGAAGCTCATAGGCAAAGGCAAGGAAAAACATCTCGATATTGTGACATTTTGAAGCTCCTAGGTGAATGCAAGGAAAATCATCATGATTTTGTGACATTTTGAAACTCACAAGCAAAGGCAAGGAAAAATGTCATGATTTCACGATATTAAAAATCTCACGGGTGAAGGCAAGGAAAAAATCGTGGTCTCATGACATTTTGAAGCTAACAGGCGAAGGCAAGGAAAAACATCGTGATATCACGATATTTTGAAGCTCCCAGGCAAAGGCAAGGAAACACGTTGCGATCTCGTGATATTTTAAAGCTCACAGGCAAAGGCAAGAAAAAATGTCGTGATTTCACGATATTTTGAAGCTCCCATGCGACAATAAGGAAAAATGTCGTGATCTCACAATATTTTGAAGCTCACAAGCGAAGGTGAGGAAAACGTCATGATTTCACAACATTTTGAAGCTCACAAGTGAAGGCAAGGAAAAACGTTGTAATCTCATGATATTTTGAAGCTCATATGCAAAGGCAAGGAAAAACGTCGCAATATCACGATATTTTGAAGCTCCCAAGCGAAGGCAAGGAAAAACATCGTAATCTCGCAATATTTTGAAACTCATAAGTAAAGGTAAGGAAAAACATCACGATATCACGACATTTTGAAGCTCCTAAATAAAAACAAGAAAAAAAAGTATGACAAAAATAACATGGGGCATGTAAGCTTTATTTTTTGCAGCCATTGAAAAGCTTTTTCTCGTGAACCAAACATTTTCAAAGAGTAAAGCAAGAATTTCACTGGTATGATATAAAGCAGGGAAGACAGCCTTATCGTTTCCAAAAGTAACGGTCTAATTTATAGTGAATAACACTGAGTTTATACAATGTTGTTTTTATGTTTGTGTTTTTTTTTCATATTCGGGTAGATAGTATAATAAACTCCTTCAATCAATTTATAAGACTAAACACTTGTGAACAATTCCTTCAACCTCTAAAATTCATTATTAAAATTATATTCACCAAATCTTAAATTTTTAACATAATGTAATATTATAAGATTTTAAGTTACGATTAAAAAAATTTAAAAAATTTTAAATAAAAAATTTATTAAAAAAATAAATTATTTATATTATTATATTTTTTTAATTTAAAAATAAAAATTATTTATTTTTTTAAAAAAGTATATAAATATTGTTCAAAAAACTTTTTTATTTTATATTTAAATTATGGTTAAATTATGGATGAATGTATAAAGAGATTGGAGGTGGATGTGTGTTTATGAAAAGAAAATAAAAAAGACATACGTATTTAAAATGAAAAGGAGGGACATACAACTGTCGTATTTAAAATGAAAAGGACATAAAGGTCTTACATTTAAGGCCTCGACGTATTTCCACTTAAAACGAAATGGCCGTTCAAGTGTGAATGTGAATGGTAAGGTATACATTTAAAATGAAATGGGCATCTAAGACGCCATTTCATTTTGTGGACATAAAGCTATAACATTTAAGACTTCTACGTGTCTCCCTTTAAAACGAAATGGCCTTTCAACCCTGAGGTGAAGTAAGTGTGAAGTGTAAGGTAGACATTCAAAATGAAATGGACATCAAGTACACGGACACTTCATTTTATTTAAAATGAAATGGACGTCCCTATACCTGGTTCTTACGACTTGTAAATTTAGATATTCAAGGTGTGAAACGTTGGACTCATTTGTGCTTAATGTCCAATACTATTAAATTTTGCATTTGGTTTGTGCCTAACCATTTCTTTCGGAAGGTACTTGGACTTCCCACGTATTTAATTTTAGAATTGATTTTTTGTTTTTTTATACATGTTTAAAACATTTTTGGAAATTGTTTTTTTTAATTTTAAGATCTTAGTTAAAGTCACTTTAATACCATTTAATCTATCTGATTTTGAATATGTTGAGGTTTGAATTTTAAATTTTAAAAAGAAAAACTAAAACATTGATATATATTTTTTAAGATTTTGGAAAAAAAAGTTAATTATTATTATTATCATTATTATTATTATTTGAATCTATAAGGAAGTTGGTTACATTCACATCCACAGTTTTTATTTACTATCAAGCAAGGTTCAAATCTTGAGGTTGCCCTCCAACAACACCTATTCCACGTCATTGTTATTTAATTCCGTGTGAGGAAGCCCACCAAGGGCTTGAGATTGGTACCACCGTTATCTGGTTGACCTGCACTTAACAGATGCAAGTCAAAATACAACATTTGCACAAATAGGCATGCCCCAAGGTTTGAATCTAAGTCTCTTCTTGGTAAGCGCTAAAACTTACCAATCCACTTACACATTTATAAATTAAAATAGTGATAAATATGATATATGACCATTAAATAATAAAGTTGAAAAGTTTGATTTTTTTTTACGAAAATAACTATCACCAATTATAATGATTAGTTTTTAATAATTAAATATTTTATTTGTTATCAAATAAAATATTTATGAAGTATATTAATAAAAAGTGTTTTGAGCATATTTTTAACCTATTTTTTTAATGGCACTAAACCTTAGAGAAAATAGCATAGATGACTAAATTAGAGTATAATCTATTTTTAAATGTAGCTCTAACTTCAAATTTATAAAATAATTATTTTTGATACTTATATAGCCACATGATAACAAATAAAACAATATCACAATATTTAATGTACATAACAGCCATGGTTAGATGGTCACAAAATCTTTCTTACTTGGTGCTACCACATTTATCTGCTCCTACATTACGATAATCCTTGTTGGACCTATTTGAAAAAAAAGTTTATCAATATTGATTGTTATTATTTATTGTAATTAGCAAACATATTTAGTTTTGTTGATGTTGTCTTCTCTACAAGAAAATCTCCATTAAGGTCCATATCCTTAAATCCTCACTCCAATGATTAGCAATAATCACCCTTAGACAATGAGAACAATGCCTTTACCCTATGCCTTTAGTATTGTTAAAAATATGAACGACTAAAGCTTTCTATACCACACACCTAACCTTGCCCAATTGGCCATGTGCAATAGGAAGGAATGAACCATCACCATAAGGATATAATCCGACGATGTGGTACACAAACCAACCTTGAGAAAAAATATGTATCATCCACATTAATAGAGCATGCTCAGAGCGGTTAAGTAAAACTAAGTTGAACATGAAAAACATCCTCTATGCTTGTTCTGAATCCTGCAATATACTCTTCCAACAATTATTCTTTGATAACAAAATTCGTTTTAAAATTTTATATATACTAGAATGCAAGTCATTCTGATGGTCAAATTTTTGGCCGTTACAATTGGCATGATTGTATTGATTGAGGATTGTACATCTTCTTGAATGTATGGATGTTTTATTGTGCTAATGATTTTTAATTAAATATATGAATGAATATTTTGCTATACTTATTATGTATTTTAGATTTTTACATGGATTGTTATTATAATTCTAAAATGACTTAGTATGGCATAAAGTGCTTAATGGTAAAATATTTTAAATGCATAAGGGACGTAGGCTATTTTGTTATATGTCCAATTTGAGTTCAGATTGTGAGACTCTCTACACCATGTCTCTTGATGTTATCAAAACTGTACCACCTTTTAGGTAGTCTTTATATATTTTTTATTTCAATTTGTAACTCCTAGATTGTTAGGTTAGCTAGTCAAAGAAACCAACTTTCTTTGGAGGCTGGCTTACAAATAGTTTTCTTTGAGCCTTCAAATATCTTGGCCAAAGTCTTAAGGGCATATTTTCAATCTTAATTGACTTAGGTAGATTTCAAAACCAAGAGTAGATTTGAAAACCAAAAGTAGATTTCAAAACAAAGAGTAATATTTTGGAAATGCAGGATTCAAAACTAACACCACAAACATTTAACATGCTTAAATTAGAAATAATATGACGATAATCCTTGTACAAGTGGTTCAAAACTGAACTTGATTGTATCGACCACCAAGCTTGTGCATCATGGAGTGATGCTATCACATGTTCGATATTATGGAGGACCTTTGTCCCATAGTGGGGTTCATCAATATCAACACTCATTTATTTCTCTATCTGGTAACTTTCAGTAATAGTTTGGGGATTGGGCACCCATCTGGACATTAATTGGGTAAAAATATTTTGGGCCTCGAAAAATTGGTTCTCAACAATAGGTCGGGGAACTGGTATCATTTTTGGCTCTGATCAAGTGTAAATCATCTGACATCCTCTAAAATTTGCCTATGCTAGCCTCCAATATCTGGGCAGATAGTCGGTTATCTTTTGGGTCTCTCCTTGATGGAATTCTTCTTGATGGCATCCTTATTGTGTGGACCCAGATTTTGGTATTTTGTCTCGCATGATTCCTAAAAAAGTTTGATTTAAAAAAAATAATAATTATCACCCATTATAATGATTAGTTTTTAATAATTAAAAATGAGCTCTAAACACTTTTCATTAATATACTTCATAAATAGTTTATTTGATGACAACACCTATTCCACCTCATTGTTATTTAACTTGGCGTGAGGAGGCCCACCAAGGGCTTGAGATTGATACAAACTTGTCTGGCTAGCCTACACTTAAAGGATGTAGGTCAAACTACTACCTTTGTACAAATAGTCATGTTCCCAAAGTTTGAACTTAGGTCTCTTCTTGGTAAGCACTAAAAAATTACCAATCCACTAACACATTTATAAATTAAAAAAAGTGATAAATATGATATTTGACCATTAAATAATAAAGATTTAAAAGTTTGAATTTTTTACGAAAATAACTATCACTAATTATAATGATTAGTTTTTAAGAATTAAAAACAAAATGAAAACACTTTTCATTAATATACTTCATAAATAATTTATTTGATAACAATAACACCTATTTCACCTCATTGTCATTTAACTCGATGTGAGGAGATCCACCAAGGGCTTTAGAGTGGTACCACCATTGTTTGGCTGACCTGTATTTAATGGATGCAGGTCAAACTACTACATTTACAAAAATAGGCATGCTCCCAAGGTTTGAACCTAGTTCTTCCTTGATAAGCGTTAAAACCTACCAATCCACTAACACATTAATAAATTAAACTAAGTGATAAATATGATATTTGACCATTAAATAATAAAGTTTAAAAACTTTGAATTAAAAAAAATAACTATCATAAATTATAATTATTAGTTTTTAATAATTAAAATATTTTATTTGTTATCAAATAAATATCTTATGAAGTACACTAATGAAAAGTGTTTTGAGCCTATTTTTAACCTATTTTGTAATGATACTAAACCTTAGAAAAGATATTATAGATGACTAAATTAGAGCATAATCCATTTTCAAGGGTAGCTCTAATTTTACATTTTAAACATAATTATTTATTATACTTATATACCTACATGATAACAAGTAAAACAATATTGCAATATTTAATGTACACAACAACCATGGTCTAATAGTCACAAAATCTCTCTTACTTGGTGTTACCATATTTATCTGCTTCTACATTATGATAATCCTTGTTGGATCCATTTGAAAATAATATCTATCAATATTAGTTATTCTTTATTGTAATTAACAAACATATTTAGCTTTGTTAATGTTCTTTTCTTTGCAAGAAAATATTCATTGGGGTTCATATTCTTAAACCCTCACTTTGATGATTAGCAATAATCACCCTCATACAATGAGAACAATGTCTTTACCCTATACCTTTAGTATTGTTAAAAAATTTGAATGGCCAAATATTTCCACACCACACACCTGCCCTTGCCCAATTGGCCATGCACAATAGGAAGGAATCAACCATCAGAATAAGGATATAATCCAATGATGTAGCACATAGGCCAACCTTAAGAAAAAAAATGTATCATCCACATTAGCATAGCATGCTCAAAGCAGTTAAGTACAACTAAGCTAAAGGTGACAACTGTCCTCTATGCCTACTTTGAATCTTGCAATATACTTTTAAAGAAACTATTCTTAGATAGCAAAATTCATTGTAAAAATATATATATACCAAAATGTAAGTCATTATTATGGTTGACTCTTTTGCAAATACAATTGGCGTGATTGTATTGATTGAGGACTATACGCCTTATTGAATGTATGTATGTATTACTATGCTAATGATTTTCAGTTAAATCTATGAACGAATATTCTACTATAGTTATTATGTAATTTAGATTTCTACATGGATTCTCATTATAGTTTTGGAAGGATTTAGTATAGCTGCGAGTGCTTAATGGTAAAATATTTTAAATACATAAGGGACGTAGGATGTTTTGTTAGATGTCCAATTTGAGTTTAGATTGTAAGACTCTCTACACCATGTCTCTTGATGTTACCAAATTTGTACCACTTTTTAGCTAGTATTTCTATATTTTTTGCATTTCTTTCTCTAGTTTTCAACTCCCCAGATAATTAGGTTAGCTAGTCAAAGGAACCAACCTTCTTTAGAGGTTGGCTTAGAGAAAATTTTCTTCGAGCCTTCCAATATCTTGACCAAATTCATAACGGCACATTTTCAATCTTAATCGACATAGGTAGATTTCAAAACCAAGAGTAATTTTTGACATACCCAATGGGACCCAAAGGTTTCACTCCATAAAAGAATCTATTCACTGTGCTACTAAGAGTAATTTTTTGCACTACTAAGAGTAATTTTTTGCATGCTCAATGGGACACAAAGGTACCACTATATTTAGAATTAAAGTTAGACCTATAACATATAACAATCAAATCTAGGCATTCAAAAGCTATCTAATGTATCAAGAGTAATTTTTGGTACAATCACACAGAGGAATCAAGATTCTGGTGAGTAGTGTTGATCTCAATTGTAGAGAATGTATGTTCACCTAGTGACTCCATTGACCTTAATATCTTTAAGAGAATGGTGGCTCCACTGTAAGTAAATACAAAAGAATTTGCAACTTTTTTGAAGGAGAATACTCAAAATCAAATGGTCGAAGAGCCAAAAATCCTAAACAACACAACAATCACCAATCATATGGTTCCACAAACATAAATCCTTTAAGCCATGATAAAACAAAATTTTATAGCCTAGAGTAATACCGGGTTGTTCAACCTCCTAGTCCTTAATGAAATTCTATAGGCTACACTAAATCTATTATCCATTTATGATGGTAGTGATAAAAATACCTATGACCAAATTTTGGATGTCTTAGCCCTATATGTGTTTTGCAATATTGTTTTTGAAGATGCTATGATAGGACTACTCGCTCAATCATGGTAAGGTAAGGCATTGCAATGGTACAAACCTCTAGAATATAAAAATATTAGGACTTAGGTTGACTTGGAAAAACCATTAATCTTGGTATTTGATGATCTAGGAAATATCTTTGCATTACTTATGCAATTTTCCTATATTAAAAGAGGTCTCAATGAAGCCCTTTCAGATTTTAATAGAATATTCAAAAGATTATGGGCCATAATTCCTTGGGAAATTAGGCCATCACAATCATAGGCATATATCTACTATATCCAAACTCCAAGTTTAGAATTGACCCTCCAAATACGATATTACCAATAGAAAAGGTTTCCATAGGTGTTTCAGTTGACCTTGAAGGCTTAAAATATGTTAATTTCAATAGGAAAAATTCCTCCCAAGCTAGACAAGTTTGATGCTCTATTTTTTGAACAAACTAATTTATAGCCTTTTCATACATCATTGCCTTGGTTACTCTAGTGGATGTAGTTCCTCTAGCTCAAAACTTATTGGTAAAAAAATTCATCTAATGGAAAGGTTTGTGCACCCATAGACCTTGACAAAAATTTAAAGACATGACGATGTGTGTAAGCTACAATGGTAAATATCTAGAGGAGATCGATTCCTTGTAGTCTCGACTAACTATTCCTAAAAGTGAGGGGAGGAATGGTGTTGAAATAAATAAACTAAACTAGCTAGAACTTAAAGTGGTACAAATTAAGCAACATCAAGACACATGCAATAACAAGGATATGCAACTAAAAAACCAACTACCTAATAGACTAGCTCGTTGCACAAATAGTCATAGAGTATTCACTTATAATCTATTGTATATTAATGAGACTGTGAATTCCAAACAAGTAAACGAGTGTGGTGGAAATGCAGGAGTCAAAATTATCACCACAAACATTTAACATGCTTAAATTAGAAATAAGCATCCATCATAGAACATATAATTTTAACCTGCTATGTATTTAGTAGACCCCAAATTCTAGATAAGTAAATGAGTATGGTGGAAATGCAGAATTTAGAATTATCACCATAAACATCTAACATGCTCAAATTAGAAATAAAAGGACATGCATACACACATACATACTCTACAAATGAATCAAACCAGAGGCCAAACAATAGTCTTTTTGCATTAAGGTGCAATATTTATCCTTACATATGAATTGTAAACACCTAAGAGCCAACTAGTATTCATTCTACATCCTTGTATATATAGATATTTTACAATCCCATAATTATCAAAAGATATCATTATTCTAGAAATGAAATATTGTTGTGTCAAAGGGGATTGCCAATTTATTGGACCATTTGGGAGTATGGATGCCCCAATTGCCTCATCATGGCCTATTGACCTGGACAAAAGCCATGCTATGTTAGGTAGTCCTAAAATCATTGCTTTCATTTGGATCATCGCTTTTCACTGTTTAGTTTTGGTTAAGTTGCCCTGTCATTCACATGATGCTCTGAGGATAACTACCTTAATGAGAATATTTTAACATATGATATTATCCTCCAGGTGTCATAATATGACGATAATCCTTTTACAAGTGGTCCAACACTAAACTTGATTCGGTTGACCACTAAGCTTATGCATCATGGAGTGATGATATCATATATTCGATATTATGGAGGACCCTAGCCCGATAGAAGGGATATATAAATATAAACACTCATTTCTCTATCTTGAAACCTTTGGTAATAGTTTGGGGTTTAGGCACCCATTTGAGCATTATCCAAGTGAAAATATTCTGGGTCTCCAAAAATTGATTCTCAACAACAAGTTGGGAAATTGGTATGCTTTTTGGCTCTGATCAAGTGCAAATCATCTGGTATCCTCTAGAATCTTCCTATGCTAGCCAATGGTCTTTAGGTGGATAGTCAGCGATATTTTGGGTCTCTACTCAATGGAAATATTTCGATGGCATCCTTCTTGTGTGGACCGAGAATTTGGTAATTTGTTGGGCATGATTCCTCTAGGTCATTTATTTATGTGTATGCATCAAAAATTTCCAACTACACGAGGCTCCAACTAGGTGCAAAACCTCCAGTATTCCCTAGGGACACTGGATATTCAAGATCTAATAAAGCTTCAATCAAGTGTGATTCTTATGACCATTACAAGGCTCCTAGTCTGATCAGAACTCTGGTATATTCTCGAACCCTGGTGGAGGTCAAAAATTCTAGTTGGATTTGAAATCCTAGGTTGGGTCGGGTCTTTGGAACCAATTCAAGCTTCGATCAAGTGAAAAAATCCTAGCCATCTATAGACATAGCGGATTAAAACTCCTTGGTTGGTTTGGATATTCGGGGTTGTACCGGGCCCTGTTCGAGTACATAAACTTTAACCACCTTCAAATTTAGCCAAATCTGTATTATGTGCATAAATATTCTATTTTATGCAATGCATTTATTTTCAAAACTTTCTTACCAAAGTGCATGTGGGTAGTGATTCCAAAAACACCCACATTCTTGGCATCTTATAGGGGATTTTTATCTCATAAAATATGGAGGACCCAAATCAATTTTTCTTGCAACTAAGGGATTATATACTATGGATTTGATGTTACCTATCCTTACTGCTCCCTTGGTAGTTGTGTTGCACGTGCCACCATTCCATTGGGCTTCAAAGTCATTAATTTTAGAAGTATTATAGACTATATCTGTACAAACAATATGATACATGATGAGGAACTCTACTTTCATTATTTACTCTATGGTAAGTGCTCCTGCGATCCTCCCTCTTGTTGGGGTTCCCTTTGAGAAGCTGCTTTAGATGATTCTCCCTTATGTGAAATAGTCTTGGAAGGAATGATGATCTGAATTTGTTGACACATATTGTTCCACATATTCGCGAGAGGGTTTGGGATTCCTTTGAGTTTAGAGCTATCCTTAATCTTTGATATCCTTATTAGATTATTTTTCATCTCTAGGAACTTATCAAGATATCTAATTATTTTCTTGAACTTTTGTGCTTCCTAAAATTTGGCTATTAGGATGTGATCTACCCTTGTCATTTCCCTTCTTTCTTCTACAGAGATAGCACCAATTCTTTGCAGCTTCTCATAGAAAGGAGGAAAGGCTACCATTTTTGTTCCTTTTATCTTTTCCTAGCAGCAGATCCAAATTTACTTCAACCAATTTTTGAAAACTATTGGGGTGGGTGGCTTGGATTTTTCCTAATCTAGCTCCTTCCTTAGCATGAGAAGGGTTTTTTCTTGCCCTTCCTACTTATCCCTTAGTTCGCAGATAGCTATGTTTTGCTACTCCCTTTCTTCTTGTAGTTTCTACAACTCAACCTTTAGCTGGTTAACTTGCTCATCTTTCAGTTGTAACTATTTTCAGAAGGGGCTTTATCAAGAGAAGCTTTTAATTCAAGAATGTCATTTTAAAGTCTTTTCTCCAATTTCTCTTCAGCAAGCTTCTCCTCGAGAGTATCTACTTTCTTTTTAGTAGTCATTAGCTTTTTTTCTATCATTTTAGCTCTCAATAGTAAATTTTTTTTCTCTGTGTGGATGCTTCTTCTATATTCCATGATAGTAGACTCCTATTCTCTGGATTGTAGTTCATATTTTTCCTCCTCCTCTCCACATTTACTAATTTTCTTCTGCCAATTAGATAATAACAAATATGAATGGAAGTGGTCTTGGAGTAGAAATAGGTATGGATAGGGGTAGCCAAGAAGGTCAATATTAGAGTGAAGGGGTACGATGTCACAAATTTGAAAAGGGGGTATCTTGTGTGGCTCGCTCCTACTATGATATAGGAGGGGTGAAAGATACAGGATGTGTGGGGGACTCATGAATAGAAAAATATTGTGGGAACAAAGTGGATTCTAGGAATGATGAGGTGAGGGACGATGCAGGAGGTGTTTGAAAAATAGGGTGTTGGTCAAATGGAAAAGTGTGTTTCTCTTCCTCAATTTATATAATTTTAGGGATCATTTCTGATAATGGATGGGATTTAGGGGGTGATGAGCTTAGGATTTCTACAAAGGGGGACTTACATGATCATGAGGTTCAATAAATGTACTTGTATCTTACGCTTCTCGCACAAGCTCCTCGTTTTGTAGTAATCCAACTATGTTTGATTCCAGTTGTGCGACATTTATTTGCTTTACCTCTTTTTGAACTGGATTTCTTTTTTTACTTCAATATTTATTTTCTAGTGGCCCTTTCAAAGGCATTTTAACTCAAATTATGTTTCCAATTCTTACTATATTTAGAACTTTGATTGAAAGAATCATGTAGTACTTCTAAATGGGCTTCTATTGCTTTAGGTCAACCTAACCCTTTGACATGTTGTTTGGGTAGATTTTTGGGTAATGACTCCTCTTATACCTCTTCATATCCTAAGGTTTGAGTCAATACTGTTTGTTGCATAGATTACACTTTATATTCTTGTTTATCTTCATTCATTTGGATTCTGAGAACTTTAGGGAAAAATTATTTCTCATGTTTGCTCATCCACTTGCTGTAGTACTTGTCAAAATTATCATTGAATAATTTATTTGTGCTATCAGGCTAGGCTTTATTGATGAAGTTGTGTTTACAATATGTTATCCACCATTGCTCTATCTTGTTCTCTTTCCAGCCCTTTTCTTCCATGATGGTATCCACCAACTCTATGTCTAGCAATTGGTCTTGATTCCTTTCTAGGTCAAATATGTGCTTATATGTCTAACACTTCCTCCATTTTTGCATCTCCAAGTAGTTGATCAATGTTTCTTTTTTCTCTGGAAGATTTCTAGACCTTTCAATTTTTAATTGGGAAAAGAGACTAAATCCTGGAACTTTAGTGTTTTTATTCATTTTTTCAACCAATATACCTTCAAGATCATAATTCCACATGTGGCACTACTAGAAATTTTAGTGCAGAGATTTTTGCTTCCAAGTCTTGATATTACTATAATCCCTTTTGGATATGATTATGTGTTTAAACTTGATTGGCAACCTGAATAAGTATGTTTTCTTTTTTTTCGTACCCCAGGGTTTGTTCTATATCTTATGCTTGTCTATAGTACTCCAAGATAAATATCTAGTCAGTGAAATAATAAATTAGCAAGTATGAGAATTTGGAGAAGCCATAGACCCTAATGATGGTGCCTTATTCCAGGAAATACTAATATCCTATATCCTATGATTTTTCCTTGAGTTTACAAATTTCTTTAGTAGAAAGGCATGGACATATTCCATAGATTACTACTAGTGTGGGTCCCAATAATTCCTTGTTGAATTCAAGGTATGGAGAGCTATATTTGAGAACATAAATACAATATATTATTGGGTGGTTCTTGCCTTACTTGTCTATCTTTTGTGGTGGGATGTTGGTCCCTATTTGTAAATGTCATATAGTAAAATAAAAACCAAGCTACATATGAGGATTATGTGAATACATTGTGATATTCATTGTTAGTGACTTAAGCTAGCCTTAAATACGAACTATCAAGAATTGTGCCCAGTCCAGTGTAATGGAAGAAAATACCTTCATTAATGTATTGGCCATGACCAACTAGTACGGATAAACTATCGCATCATTTATCAAACCCAATATTATTTCCAGTATGGATAAAATAGATTGTGTTTCATCAAAGAATTTGGCCAAGCCCCTAGGCTTGTTCATATAGTCATCTGGTAACTTCCCTCAAATTTTGACAAGCTAATCCTGACCAAGGATATTTTGTATATACTTTATTTTATCATCCACATCAATTTATTTTATCTAAGTATTTGGGCTAGCTTCAACTACAAATGTTATTTTTATGAATTATTTATTAATACAAAACAAGGGCTCGACATTACAGCCACAGGCTATGGTAGTGTTTGAATCATAGAACTTTGCAATTGCATGTATAAGCTCTGGGCATGAATGTACCCCTTAAAAAACAAACTGGATCATGTTCAAGCAGTAGGTTGCACTACCTAAGTGCTTTCCATAAAATATCTTTACCCTTTCTTCATAGTCAATTCGATTCATTTTTGTTTTGGGCCAAATTATGAGTATCAGGTTTTTGATGCCTACTAGCTTGTCTATCAATTTATCGATGGATTTTTGTATAGTAGCACTCTTCTTGCCTCATCTCATTATTATGGGTCAAATTCTAACTTCTATATTTACAATTACCCTTTTTATGGTTCTCTACAATTCTTGTAATGCTCTTCCATTGTAGTCAATATTCCAAAATGTAGTAATACAGGGTATGTTTGATAAAAGGCTTGATAATATATAGCATTCGGGTAGAGCCTTCAATGGTTAGGGTACATTAATTATTTTGTGAGGTAGATTGTGCATGCCAAGAAGTATTTTCTAATAGGATAATTGTCTGCTTTGAAAGATCTACCAAACTCGATTGGGGAGGATGCCACGTCCCCATGCTAGCCAATTGTGTTATGATAGATGATACCTAATAGCCAATCAGTCTCTTCGTGCTCATATAATTTTTTTTTGGAAGGAATAATTTTGTAAACCTCTTATTTTCTAGAAAATCTCACCAGGATCATCAATTGTCAGAGCATTGATTTCACACATTGCATTTAGTAGGTCGTCCTCAATTATTTTGAAGAGTTTGCATTGGATTGGGTGTCGAGGATCATTACTATGACAACTATTCTGGAGAAATCCTAGGGACCTCAATAATTTTTTGGACCTATCATTTGATGACTTAGTAGACATGTGGTAGAATGGTGCGCATCTCAAGACGTCAGTTAGGCTATCCGTTTAATACCCCTTTTTACATTTATTTTAGGCAGGAACAACTTCTCAAGGTATGGATAAAATTTTTACTTTACACATAATATTCAATCGTCTTATTTATATATATAAAAGTAGGATGCCACTTGTCCTAAACATAATGCTTGTGACATTGACCGTCTGCCAGGATGGATAGTAAACGGTCATCCAGTTAACACAACTGAAGGATGGTTAACTTTTTTCTCTGCTCTATTATGTACGGGCCTAACCATATAGGATTAAATCTTTCATGCGTGACCAATTTTACTTTGTCAAAATCCCATTTGAGTTGCGGATCATTCTTCTCAAATTAAAATTCCATTTTTAAAGAGTACAACTTCTCTGAACTGGTATATCCTAGGAAAATCAATGCCGAATATTCTAAATTTTTGTGCAGTATGGCCCCTTATTCATAAACCTAGGAACATAGTGATGTCTTCAAAGCCCTTTTAATTATTATTTGGTTAGTCTGCACGAGTCGGTCTAGTAGAAAATTTCAACTTTCAAGGTCATTTCCAATATTTACCTTGATGATCTCCAGAATATTTTCATAGGTGGATTCTACCGAAAGTTGTAAGTTTCCTTGAGGATAGTGATAAATATTCTGGAACATTTTGTATTCCCTTGTCAGTTCTATAGTATTTTATTTTTATAGAAGTTTCGATATTATCTGAGATTATGATGGCTAGAATCTAGAATCTAGGGATTAGTGCTTCAAGAAATTTAATCACCATATGTTTCTCAAGATGCTTGGTAGTTTCTTGTTTCAACAGAGCCTCAATTTTGGAATTCCTCGATCTCTATTTCTATTGGGATGGATTTTCATATGGTGACAAATATGTAGTGTTTTGGATGATATCTTGGTCATATACTTCATAATTTTAATTAGACCATACTATGACATCATTGTATTCCTTGCACAATTCCTCAGTTCAATTGTCTCATCCTTTTGGAAATTGTACATCAATGTTGGTGTATTTTTCAAGATCAATATGTACTTATTTATAAACATTGTTGTCAACCTTTATCTCATGAAAAAAATATCTATCATTATTATCACATAGACTCTCCAAAGTCATCAATTATTTGGGCATGATCTTCTCTTGTTTACCACCCTGCTTTTTTTTCCAATGGATGACCAATCCATATTTGATATTGATCAAGAATTTTACCTACCAAAATTATACTTTCAACCTCTTCCCGCATAGTAATTGAGTAAATGCCTATCCTTGTCTCAATCATGGCATTGAAACCTTGCATGGAAAACTAATCTTCTAGTTTCTGGTCGTTAGGTTCTTCTTCCATTAACTCTATTTATTTAGTGATCAAATTCACCGTATTCATTTATGAATCTTCCCTGACTCTCAATGTGAAACAAAGATGGCATTTTAGAATTAATTTTGACTTTTTTGCAATTGAAAGGGATATCCATATTGGAGTAGTCAAGGAAAAAGTAACCTCCCAATTTTACAGTAAATTCTCTTGACAAGCACATTCCAAAATATGGTTCAAATCCCACCATCATAATTTCTTGAATAAAAATTATTTGGGATATTTTGTGCAACTTTATGGGGATATCCTTGATTACTTCAACTATCTTCTTTGGTGTTCTGTCCAAATACAACACTTTGAGACTACTTCTTATGTATTCCATGCCCATTATCTCACATACTACTTTGGGCATGATAGTGGTGGTTGCTCCAAAATCAATCATGCAATTATATACCACCTACCATTCCATCTATAAGGATAAATAAAAAGGAGGTGGTCTATTCTTTCTAGTTATTGAAGTGGGATGCCTTTGAGCTAGATTTAAATTTTCTTGTTGCTTCTTTTGATTCTTGATGGATTTGAGAGAGACCTACAATAGATCTATTTGTACTAAGACGAGGAGGGCATAAAATATGTTGATTTTGGATGGGATTTTATTTAGTTATTCTATAATATTGAAACCTGAAAACTTTGGTTGTTTCTTCAGCTCTTTTATAGGCTACTCATAATTATATTTATAATATTAGGCAACTTCAATCCTCTAACGTTTGGTTAGGGAAGGATACCTCAATTTATCTCTAGGTTACTCTCTTCCTTTACCCTCATTGACTGACTTTTTTTTTTGTTGGACTACCTTTTGGATTGGGGTTGGCATAGGTAACTCCTCATTTGGAATATTTATTAGTTCAAATGGTACCTTGAAAGGATCAAAAGTTTTAGAATAAATGAATAGAGGTTTTTTTTTGGATCTTGTAAGAACCTCCACTTTTTCTTCATCTGGTACCATGAAGTTGCATTCATCTGATTCCCTCATCATGTTCACTTGCCCCTCCTATGTATTATTTCCTTTCAATGGAAATTCTATGGATGTAGTGTTCATGCATCATGCACGTGCTTTTCCATGAGGGTCATTACAGGTTGATCACCAGTAAATGAAATTAGATTCTAAAGAAGGTTCTTCCTCCTAATTTGTATACATGGTATTTAGCTTTTATAGGGGCTTGCTAGTGGAAGCAACCCGATATATTGTGATAAATAGAAACCTCCGTGGTTGAAATTCCCTCTTAACATATCATATCTTTATGGTTGTGACTTCATTTGTGAGATTCTTAAAGGTTGTCATTTCTTGGAGGAAAACTATCTAGGGGTCCGAGGTTGGTAATTTCGAGATAGTAGTCAGTGTTGGGAGTATTGGGACTATTGGGAGAGCAAGATATTAGGCTAGGACATTGATCATTGGGGTATATACCAAAAAATATCTTGGGGGAGCCAAAAATTGTGGTTATTATTGAGGAAGTTCTGGTTATATGGGAATTACAAGCTTTGGAAGCAATCTTCCTATAATAATAAGGTCCTTCTCAGCTCTTAGTGCTTGTTTAAAAACCTTCGAGAATGTTTGTATATGAGATTACCTTATGTACATCTCAAGATCTTAAGAAAAGGTTGTTAAATAGTGGTACATTATTTGTTTCTCAACTAGGGGTATGCCTTATAATACTTTTTTCCATGTACGAATAAATATGATATTGAAGTCTGTGATTTCCTCTTGCATATGTCTTTGGATACTAGTGAACTAGTTAATCAAAGAGAAGGGATCTACCCGTTCATTAAATTCTTCAATCAACTTGATGATCAGTTGTTCCATGAAGTTATCGTTAGATCTGACAAAGAATTATATCAGTATAACAACTTTCCTTTCAATGAAATTACCAATAGCCTTATCATGATGTCTTCATCTTGGATACTATGTATGATGGCTAATGTAGATACATATTGGTAATGTTTGTACACCATTTTTCTAGTACCATTATATGTTGGTAACTCTTTTAGGGTAACCTAGAAAATGGGATTTTGGATCGATACGTTTAGAGATATAGCATGGTTCCAGATTGGATAATTATAGCTATTCTAATTTAGGTTCACAACCATTTTCATTGGTGCAAGAGGATGGGTTTTTAGATTTGGTTTGGTAGCAAATAAAGTGGATATACTAGTCAGATCTACTACTAGAACTGGGGATGGTGTAGAAATAGATGGATAGATTGGATGAACTTTGAAGCTGCCAAACTGTAGTTGTAATAATTCAATTGGTTCCTCAATTATCATATATCTAGAAATACAAGGAGGGTAGATTAATGAAATATGGATATACAAGTATTTTTTATCAAGGATGAAGTCGCCAGGTGATGGAAATTGTGGATCAAAATATAATATCACCAAGTTTTGTTCATATTTGAAAGCAATTGGTATTATGATACAAATATTTGGATTTGAGTGGAGTCACCAGGTGATTTTGATGGGACTTTATAATATATGAAATAATCTAGCCTTGTACTATCTAACTAAGGGACCTTCAGGTCCCACCATGTGTGCCAAAAATTGTTGGTAAAAAAATCTATCTAATGGAAATGTTTATGCACCCACAAATATTGAACACCATTGAAAGACGTAGTAGCTTGTGTAAGCTATGGCGGTCAATCTTCGAAGGAGGCCGGTTCCTTGTAGTCTCAACTAACTATTTATAAAAGCAAAGGGGAAAGGATGTTGAAAGAAATAAAACTAAACTAGCCAAAACTTAAAGTGGTACAAATTAAGCAACATCAAGACACATGCAATAATAAGGTATGCAACTAAATAACCAACTACCTAATAGACTATCTCATTGCACAAAAAGTCATAGAGTATTCACTTATAATGTATTGTATATTAATGACTATGAATTCCAAACAAGTAAACAAGTGCAGTGGAAATGTAGGATTCAAAATTATCACCACAAACATTTAACATGCTTAAATTAAAAATAATCAGTCATCACAAAACATACAATTTTAACCTACTCTATATTTAGAAGACTCCAAATTCAAGACAAGTAAATGAATACAGTGGAAATGTAGAATTCAAAATTATCACCATAAACATCTAATATTACTATATTAGAAATAAGAGAATATGTATGCAAACATACATACTCTACAAATGAATCAAACTAGAGGCCAGACTGTAGTCCATTTGCATTAAGGTGCAGTATCCATGCTTATAAATTGTAAACACCTAAGATCCGACCAATATTCATTCTACATCCTTTTACATATAAATATTTTATAATACCATCATTATCAAAATATGTAATTATTCTAGAAATAGAATTATGTTGTGTCATAGGGGGTGCCAACTGATTGGACCATTGGGGGGTATCACTTCCCCATATGCCTCATCATGGCTTGCTGACCTGGCCAAAATTTATGCTATGCTAGGTAGTGCTAAACCTATTGCTTTCATTTGGCCCGTTGCTTTTCATTATTTATTTTTGGTTAAGTCACCAAGTCACCGCATGATGCTATAAGGATAGCCACCTTACTAAGAATATTTCTATAGATTATATTATCCTTCAAGTTTCATAATATTACAATAATCCCCATACAAATGGTCTAACACTAAAATTGATTGGGTCAGCCACCAAGCTTGTGTATTGTGGAGTGATGACAAAACATATTCAGTATTCTATAGGACCTTGATTGGGTAGAGGGGCTTCATCAACATAAATACTTATTTCTTTCACTGTCTAGAAACCTCCAATATCAATTTGGGGATTGGACACCCACCCAAGTATTATCCAGGTAAAAGCATTTTAGGTCTCTAAAAATTGGTTTTGAGCAACAGGTCAAAGAAATGGTATGCTTTTGGGCTCCAGTCAAGTGCAAATCATCCAGTTTCCTTTGGACTCCACCTTGGCTAGGTAAACAGTAGGCTATATTTTGGGTCTCTCTTGGGTGGAATTCTTTCAGTGACATCCTTCTTGTGTGGACCAGGATTTTGTATTTTTTTTGGGAATAATTCATCCAACATCTTCAAGACTTGGTAATTTATTTGTATATATGCATCGGAGATTTCAGACTACACGAGGCTCCAGTTGGATGTAAAACCTCCAATCTCCCCTGGTGATATCAGACATACAGGATCTCATCAAGCTTCAATCAAGTGTGATTCTTCTAGCTGCTACAAGGCTCCTAGTCTGACTAAAACTCTGGTATATTCCTGATCTCTGGTGGAGGTCAAAAATTCCAAATGAATTTGAAATCCTAGATCGGTTCAGGTCTTTGGGACCAATTTGGGCTTTGATCAAGTACAAAATTCTTGACCATATATAGATATAGCAGATCAACACTCCTTAGTTGGGCTGGATATCTGAGGTTGTGCCGAGCCCTATCCAGGTATAAAAACTCCAGCTGCATTCAGACTTATCCAAATTTGCATTAGGTGCATAAATCTTCTCTTTTATGAAATATATTTATTTTTAGCACTTTCTTACCAAAGTGCATGTGGGTAGTGATTCCAAAAACATACAAAATACACCAATGATAAAATACATATTGCATTGAATCCCTAGATGACTCAGGTTACTCATATCATCCAACATATTACTAATAAGCTTGAATAAATTAAAAAACAAAGGGATAAATCTTATCCAAATATGCATAAGGGTTTAACATTGGATAAATATGCAAGCCAACAATAGACTCCTTCAATCATGAATCATAAATCAGAGAACATTGTAGCCCTCAACCTATACTAAGAACATCTCTTGCTATTGGGAAAATACTCTGCAGTTGATCTGGTTGGTCCAAATACAATCCTAGATAAGGAAGAATAAGATAAGGATGAGTAGGATGAACATGAGATAAAAAGCAATGTGGGCCTATAAGGGGAGTGTAATATGGAGCTAAGGTCAAATACATGTCACAAGGGAGATTTATGTCAACATTACCAAAGAAAATAAGCTCATCAGTCATTGTATTACCCGTCCATATTAAGGAAGTAGTGAGCAAATTCAATCAAGACATATAATAGCTTTTAGTAGAAAACAACAATAAAAGAATAAGATTCTATAAATGATTTGAAGGAAGATATTTTGGTTCCTAAATAAGTTTATTTGGTCAAATTAGACTCACTATAACCTAAACCAATATATGGAAAATCATCTTGAACAAAATAAAGGTTAATTCTTCTCCATGTTATCTATCATTATGGTTGGAGTGATGGATACTACACAGTTATCTAGTAGATTAGGAAGCTGAATTTGCTATTATCTCAAAGATAATTTGTGATACTATGGGTTTGAAATACACTGACATAAAGCATCAAGTTATCCAATTTAGTAAAAGGTAGGTCAAAGCAATAGGGATAATTAAGCAAGTTCTAGTAATATTACAAAGGATGCTAGAGTTTGTGATGATCCATAATATCATGATAGTGGGAGTACCTACAACATTTGGAATGATCTTACCAAATATTCTTGATGCAAATAGGTGGTCACATGGGGCTTGATGGAAATTACATACTTGTACCATATGTCAAGAAATTGATCCAAATTCACATAGAAGATATTAGGCCCTTTCACATGTAAATATATTAAGAATAGAGGGTAAATTTATCTCAGGAAGTTAACTAGTTGGCCAAAATGGAGATTATCATTTGGATAGAATATGCATAGAGGTAAAATTGTAATGTTGTAACTTCCACTGAGTATTATCACATACTATAGTCTAATTTAAAAAATAAATATGTCTTTGTGGTAATCTAAGAAGCTATGCAACACCTGGTTGGGAGTAGATTTCAACAATTTTTTCTAAAACTTCTAGAAAATAAATAAGGCTAGATGGTGATGTAACAAAATTCAGCACTCTACAACTAATAAATAAGTTTTGAGTACACACAAATGTTGTAGGTGAGTTGGAGATAAGAGGGCAATCCTCTAAGGGAGGTCCCACGTTCGAATCTCCGCCCTATCAAAAAGTTGAATTGGGTACCCAAAATCCAATTTATAATGTTGGTGCGGGTAGGGCTGGGCATGACTCCCGGGTGACTTTGATGGTGTAGAACCCCCTGTTCATGGTCTCTCAGACCAAGGCGGCCCCGCAAGGGGTTTTTTGCTTAATTTTTTTTTTTTAGTACAACTATCTTCAATCCCTAATAAATAATTCAATGCATAGGTAAATGTGCTTCAGAGTGGCCTTTGGTACTTCACATGATCAAATATAGTCTCTGCTACTGGTTATACATGCCATTCTTCAATAATCATTAAAATTAGAGCCAAGCATATAATCAAAATTATGGCAGATTCTTGACTAGAATGATTTTATCTTCCAAAATGAATGCCATAGAGAGAAAAATAAGTTTGGTATCATTTGGTCTAGTCACTATAGATTTAGATGCAAGGTATTAAGAAGATAACACAATTGATGTTTAGTGATAATTTGACTAGTAAATAAAATCTTTGTAGTAGCAAAATTTATAATAAAAGGAATATTGAGAAAGCCTTAGAATAAAAAATTAAACAAAGCATATCACATGATCATGATATGTCACAAGAAACAAGATATTTAATAATAGAAAGGTGAAAATTTGTGCCCAAGGATGACTTTTTTGCAAGCAAATGGTCTATATAAAGATGCAGACCCTTTTCCAAAAAAAATCTATCAGAGCAAGGGAAAGGCATAAGATGAAGATAATTATGGCTCGAGAATTTATTGTGTTGTTTTCTCTTTACTATTTTCTACATATTGGTCTTAAAATTTCCAAATCGAATATGGGATTAGAAAATAAAAATACAAGAAGTAAAAAATATAGAAAGATCTAGAACCAAATAGGAGAAGAGGCTCATGCCCATAGGTATAAATCTCTCATCTCTCTTTATCAGCTTCACTACCTACCATCTTCATATTCTACTCATCCATACCCCTTGCATTACATCCCTTTCTCTAAATATTACCTTTTTCATTCTTTCCTCTCCCATTTATGACTTTTTAGCCCAATGGAATAGTTGGCTCAAGTTTTACTCCAAAAATAGCTATAGTTACTTCCTGTGACTTTGGCAATATCTTTGGCATGTATGAACTAAATGAGCATGAAACTTGACAATAAGGCTTGAAAAGATGAATATCATGCTGACATGATAACCATGTGCTAAGGTTTAAAAGTAATAAAATCAAGCATAAATCGTATTAATGAAGGTTTCCTAGCATATAAATCTAATTGGATAAGGAAATAAGAAAATAAAAAAGATAGATGATTACCAGAACAACCAGATCCAAAATGATATTGCCAACACTAACAAAAGCCCAATTCAAGCCAATTTACAACTATCATAAACTATAGTAAGTATTTATAAAAGGATGCATAGGGTTTCCTAACTTTTGTTATTTTGAAGCCATGCATTCTCTTGAGATAACAAAAGGAAGAATGAAGTCTACTAGTATATAAGGGGTTTATTTGTGCAATTTTTCAAAGAAGAAATTAGGAAGGGAAAGAAAAATTTCAAGCACTTGGAATATTTTTCTAACACTGCTTGCACTCATAAACATTCATCTAAAGCTATGGATCTAGGCCTGAAATAATGTTTAGCTGTAGCAGAATATTCTCATGGAGCTTTTATTTTTACAGGATATGCTTGCCTTCATGTATCTTTGCTTTATTTCTACTTTCTTCTCTTACCAACATTCCCATCTTCTTCTTGTACTTTCTTCCTATCCAATTGTATTATTCACCTCCATAGCCATTTCCTCACCTTGTCTACATATATATCTCTCCACCAAACACCAATATCCATGTTCTTTGCCACATATTCATTTATTTTTTCTATTTACCTATGCATTCAAGGCCTCCATATCCCCTCCATTAGCCCTCCAAAAAACTTCCTTCCCTTACATCAATTCCCTTTCCTACCTTGAAATTATTCTATTTTCAATCGCTATAACCATCTAACTTTCCCCACCATTCTTAATCTGAATCATTTTATCTTCAATATCATTTTCCTAACAAAACTTTATTATCTCATAGATAAGGCATACTAGGTTCTCAATTTTACAAGAAAAAATCCTTGTAAGTCATCAATTATTTAGATGAATTTTATCACCTACATCCACTATGTGTTGTATTCTATACCATGTAATTAATTTTCTAAAGTAGTTGTGCAATAATGAGCATGAGGCGGTTTAGAGATGCAACAAAGATAAATTTAGGATGAATTTCCTATAGTATACCCAACAAGATAGGATATTGTAGGAAGATAAAAAGTGTAAATAAGTATGGTTGGATGTAGAATCGGCCAAGGTGGAAAAAAGGCACCGAGCGAACAATTGTTGAAAAATGTTTTTGCTAAGGCATTAAACCTGATACTTGATAAAAGTAGTAGAATGAAGGTAATTTCGGCTAAATATGGAAAGCCTATCAAAAATATAAAAGGTTGATTTTAGCAAGAGCATGATAAAAACTTGTCATGTGATATTCTTCAAAGGAAATTCAAAGCAAAGGCTCAAGATCTAGCATCTATCACCTGATACCTGGCAGGCAATGAAGATAAGTAAGACCAACCAGATGGACTATGGAGTTGATGTTAACAAGAAGGCATAAAATGTTCAACATAGCATGAAGCAACATCAAGCTAAAAATATCCTAAGGCATTAAATCTAGTGCTCAATATTTGGCACTCTAGCTTGAAAATTCTCCAAAGGCACCTAAATTTAGAAGGTGATGATGTTAGAATCAAAAATTAAAACTCTATAAAACCAAATACAAGATAGGATACGAAGTATGGTAACCCAGTTGCAAAGAAATGAAATAATAGAATATACTCTTAGTGTCTGACATTATGTATAATAAAAATTAGTTATTGGACTCATTAGATTGATATATGATATTTGACAATAGAAAATTCAAAGACCCAATATAAGGAGAAAAGATATATTTTGTGCAGTCAAAGTAATAGCCTGATAGTAAGTAAAATCTTCCGTCTTACCAATCCCTACATAAGTGATTCATAGTAATCCCCATTAGTAAGCATGCACATGTCGAGTAGTCACTAGGAATTAACATTGTTAGAAAATATTAATGGTCAAATATTTCCACACTACATACCCACCCCTTCCCAACGAGCCATACATAATAGGAAGGAATGGATCATGAGTAGAGGGTTATAATCAAACAATGCAACACAAAAGCCAGCCTCAAGAAAAAATTTATATCATCCACATCAATAGAGCATGCTCAAAGCAATTAAGCATAGCTAAGTTGAAGGTAATAACCACTCTCTATGCTTGATCTAAATCCTAGAATATACTCTAACAACAATTATTCTTAGATTAAAACTCATTGTTAAAAGCTATATATACTAGAATGCAATTAATTTTGAAGGTTTACTCTTTGGAATTTACAATTGCCATGGTTGTATTGATTTATGAATATACACCTTCTTGAATGAGAATTTTGTTTTAGTCTAGACTTTTGATAATTTTTTGTGCAAAACATGTATGCATGTCTTATTGTGCTAATTATTTTTAGTTAAATCTATGAACGAATATTCTGCTATAGTTATTTTGCATTCTAGTTTTCTACTTGGATTCTTATTATAGTTCTGGAATGATTTAGTATAGCTTAGAGTGCTTATGATAAAATATTTTAAACACATAAGAAATGTAGGTTGTTCTATTAAGCATCCAAATTAAGTTTAGATTGTGGGACTCTCTATACCATGTCTCTTAATTTTTCCAAATTTGTACCACATTTTAGCTAGTCTTTCTATATTTTTTGTATTTCTTTCTTTAGTCTGCAACCCCCCAATTAGTTAGGTTAGTTAGGTAAAATAACTGACCTTCTCTAGAGGCTGGATTAGATAAATATTTCTATGAGACTTCCAATCTCTTGGCCAAAGTCTTAAGGGTGAATTTTCAATCTTAATAAACTTAGGAGATTTTTTAAAGCAATATGTTTCTTTAGCACAAGTTGATTAAAATCATTGTCCATGTCTTAACCATGACTAATAGTGGCATGGCATAACACACTATTTTTTAATTACTATTTATTTAAAAATAACATAACATGTTGTTTACAGTCCAGTTCATTCAATTTATTTGTCAACTTGATACTCTTGAAGAGGAATTTATCATACCTTATATCTTATAATTTATTGGGTCTAATGAAACTAGGACTCAAGTTTTGTGATCATATAGGATTGGAATTATCAAAATAGTGTTTACTCCATGAAATTAATTTTTATTGTATGTATGCCAACTAATGGATCATTCAATGAACAAAATTCCTAGAAGTAGGGTACCCTTCTATTAACATTAGACCATAAGGTTTTTTAATTCTTATATCAAGTTCACATTAACATAAAATAGAAATGAGAAATATTTTATGATGTCAATAAGCATGACCCATGAAGCTGAGGTGGACTAAAGAGCAAGAGGAATGAGTGAGCTGAGGTTTAGCGGGTGCGACGGGAGTGAGGGTTTGAATTTTTTTGGCAGGAATCTCAGCCAAGGCAGTAGAGGTAGAGCAGGTACAGAAGGGGTGGGTGGGAGCCTCGAGCATGGATCAAGCGAGGATCCAGAGGAGTGTGGTCAGAATATGAAATATTTGGAGGCGGGCATCACATGGGCGCCTGACCCTCCTTAGAAAGACCTCAAAAAAAAAGATACGAAGGAAAATATAGGGCCCAAGAAGTGGCTATATTTTGCTGAGAATCTTAGAGGAAAAATAAAGGAGGTTCTCTCTCTTCCACCCCTAGTTCCAATAAATAATAAAATTTCAGCCTCGACAAGTTCCATGAGCCATTTTATTTTAATGGAAGAATTCTCCCTGGTAGGCAAGTTTTTGGGAGGTAGGCCGAACATGGAGACTATCAGGGCTTGGGTGACGAGTAAATGGTGATTGGTAGGTAGCTTGGAGTTGGTAGCTCTAACTCGAGGGTTCTTCATTATCCGTTTTAACAATATGGAGGATGCTAACCACATTTTAACAGGAGGTCCTTGGTTTCTAGGCAAAAGGAGCCTTTTTATTAGACGATGGGGTGAATATTTTGACCCTAAAAATAAAAATATTAACATTGCCCCTATTTGGGTTCATCCCCCGAGTCTACATGCCCAGTTCTTCAATGAATATTGGTTGCAGGGCATAGCTAGAACTATAGGGGACCTAATATCCATTGACCATGTGAACTTGGCCAGGAAAAGGATGACTCATGCATGAATCTACGTAAACGCTAATTTGAATAATGAATTACGAAGGTTTGTGGAGCTAGAGTATGGAGAATACTATAGAAAATAGCTAGTAGAATATGAGAACAGACTGAAATTCTATGCAGAATATAAAAATCAAGGACATCTATGCAATCAATGCCCTAACCTGGTAATGAATAAAGAAAAGCAAAAATAGGGAATGCTAGACAAAGAAAATTTGAGGAGTTTCCTTGGTAGAGGCAATTTCAATTAGGAAAACTTTGTCTACCAAAAAAAAGAAAAGAGAGGGTGCAGGGTCCCAGCAAGACCAAGGAAAAAAACAGGTTTTTGGCAACCAAAATACTCAGGTAAGTTCTAATCCTCTAGTTTCAAATAAATTTTCAATTCTATCCAATATGGGAGTAGGAGGATTATCAGAAGACATGGAAGACCATCACCTTCAGGCTAACCTTTCTGACTCTCTCAAATCCCCATCCAAGTCAGGATCCTCAAACCCTAATGCTAAAATTACTATAATCCCCGTGGGCATCAAAAATCCAAACCCTAATGCACGATCTCTAGAATCCACATCCAAGTCAAGATCCTTAAACCCCAATACTAGAAACTTCAAGCCCAGTGGGCATCCCAAAGCCAAACCCTAATGTTGAAAAATTAGGAAGAAATTTGAGGCATTGGAAAATAAAAAATCTCATCTCGCTTGTTAGTTTTACAATGGCACTGAGAGGGGGGGGGTGAATCAGTGTAGTTCTTTAAACTTGAATTTACAGCTCTTAAAACTAAAATAATGAAACATTTAAAACCAGATAAAGCAAGTATCACAAGAGAACATCACACAACACAAGATTTAACAAGGGTCACTAATTTGGCTACTCCTAAAGAATGACTGCTTGGACTACCATCCAAATCCAGCCTTTGCAAAGCTCCAACTTTACAATCAATTTACCAGCACCCACTGGAAGGAGCACTGACCCCTTATTTATCTGCACCAATAGAATGGAGCACCAGACCCTGATTTACCAGCACCAACTGGAAGGAGCACCAACCCCTGATTCCAAGCATCAACTTGGACTTCAATTTTGAAACTAGAAGATTGATAGTAAGATACCTTAGCTTTTGCAAGACCCTGACTGGTCTTCTTCACCTTTGCGCACTTTGCTCTCTCTGCGCAATCACTTCGCACACTCTGCTTCGTTACAACTGCACTTTGCGTTCATCTTCATCCTTTGCACTCTCTGCTCCTTCTACTTTCTCTACACAATCACAGACGCACTTAGGACAATTCGACATGACTCTTCACTCACTTTTCACACTTCGCCATCATCTCATCGCTTTTGCACTTTCTGCGCTCTTACGACCACATTTCACACTTCGACACGCATTCGATGAATTATTCGACTTCATAACAATTCTCCAAACAACCCTCCTTTTATAAAAACCTTTTCATGATGAAAACCTTAATCTTAGTCGGCTTGCATAACAACTAAAAACCCTAAAATTAGTCGATTGTTTGTCGGTCTTCGTCGGCTTCAACTTAACCGCAAAAATACATGTCGCGATATCGTGACACTTTTTCTCCTTGCTCTTTCTCTTAGCTTTGGCCCATGAAAATACATGTCATGATATCGTGACACTATTTTATCTCTCCTCTTTCTCTTTGCTTTGGCCCACGAAAATACAACATGTCACGAAATCACGACACTATTTTCTCTCTCCTCTTTCTCTTTGTTTTGGCCTGCGAGAATACATGTCACAAAATCGTGACACTATTTTCTCTCTCCTCTTTCTCTTTGCTTTGGCCCACGAAAATACAACATGTCACGATATCGTGACACTTTTGCCTCCGTATACTTCATCTTTGCTTTTGTCGCAATATCGTGACACTTCTGCCTTCGAAGTCTTCTTCTCTACTTTTGTTGTGAAATCATGACACTTCTGCTTTCGTACTTAGCTTCTTAGATTTTGTCGCGAAATCATGACACTTCTGCCTTCGAAGTCTTCTTCTCTGCTTTTGTCATGAAATCATGACACTTCTGCTTCTGAAGTCTTGCTTTCTACTTTTGTCACGAAATCACGACAGTTCTTCTTCTGTACGCTTCCTCTCTTTCTTTTGTCCAAAAATGCGACATGTCGCGATATCGTGACACTTTTTCTTTCTCTTCCTTCCTGCCATTTTTGAGTTGCAAAAATGCGACATGTTGTGAAATAACGACACTTTTTATTTCTCTTCCTTCCTGCACTTTTTGAGTCTTGAAAATGTGACATGTCGCGAAATTGCGACATTTTTTCTTTCTCTTCCTTCCTGCGCTTTTTGAGTCGCGAAAATGCGACATGTCACGAAATCGTGACAATTTTTCTTTCTCTTCCTTCCTGTGCTTTTTGAGTCACGAAAAATGCGACATGTCACGAAATCGTGACACTTTTTCTTTCTCTTCCTTCCTGCGCTTTTCGAGTCGCAAAAATGCGACATGTCGCAAAATCGTGACACTTTTCCAACGAACTTTATCTCTCCTGTTTTAGTCGCGAAAATGCGACATGTCGTGAAATCGCGACACTTTTCCAACTTACTTTAATGTCGCAAAATCGTGACACTTTTCCAGCTTGTTCTCTTTCTTCGAACTTGTCGCAAAATCGTGACACTTCTTCCTGCTTTCTCTTTTTCTTCCAACATGTCGAGAAATCACGATAGTTTTTCAACTTGCCTTTTTCTCTTCCAACATGTCACAAAATCATGACATTTTTTCTTGCTTTCTCTTTCTCTTCCAACATGTCGTGAAATTGCGACAGTTTTTCCACTTTTTCTCTCTCTTCCAACATGTCGCGAAATCACGATAGTTTTTCTTCCATACTATCTTTCTTGCAATATGCCGTGAAATCGTGACACTTTTTCTACTTGCCTTTTTCTCTTCCAACATGTCACGAAATCGTGATAGTTTTTCCTGCTTGCGCTTTCTCTTCGAACATGTCGTGAAATCGCGATAGTTTTTCTTGCTTGCGCTTTCTCTTCGAACATGTCGCAAAATCACGACAGTTTTTCTTGCTTGCGCTTTCTCTTCGAACATGTCACGAAATCGTGACAGTTTTTCTTGCTTGCGCTTTCTCTTCAAACATGTCACAAAATCATGACAGTTTTTCTTGCTTGCGCTTTCTCTTCGAACATGTCACAAAATCGTGATAGTTTTTCTTGCTTGCACTTTCTCTTCGAACATGTCACAAAATCGTGACATTTTACATTTCTTCTCAACATGTCGCGATATCATGACAATTTTTCTTTCTTGCTCAACATGTCGCGATATCGCGACAATTTTTCTTGCCTGCTAGATATGTTGTGATATCACGAAACTTTTCTTGCTTGTCTTTTTCTTTGATCTTTTGCATATGGGCCACTTCGGTCTTCTAGGAAAATCACTGTACAAACTCTGAGTACCCTTTGAACTCCTATTTTCTACATCTAAATATCTTTTGAACTTCCTGTCCACTGCATCAACAGATCTATCTGACTGTGTTGACAAAAATGACAATATTGTTGCTGCACCTTGCTCAACATTGCTAACATCATCACTAGGATCCAAGTGAATCCTACTGAGGGGCCGTATCGTAGACCAGGGCAATACAAGAAAAAAGAAGAATATTTGGATGTAGGGGTGGAGATATGTGAAACTCTTAAGACTGAGGAATATGGAAGTCTAGTTCTGCAACAAATTACCTCCCATAAGTTTAGTCCTAAACAAAACAGGAGCACTGTGAAGTCTCCTATAGATTTTGGCAATGAAAAAAGAAGAGGGAGAATATCAAATGCTGAGCATCAAAAAATTAAAACTGATAATGACATTGCCAATGGAAAATAGAGAACCTTGTTTCAACAGGTTATTCCGGGTTCTGAAGACAACAAATTAGGAAAACCCCCTCAAGGGAGGGGGAGAGGAAGAAATCCAAAACAATCTAAATGAAGTTACTCTCATGGAATGTGAGAGGTCTCAATGGCTTGCCCAAACATAGGGAATTTAGTGCAATAAGAAATCAAGTGAATCCAACTATTATCATGTTGCAAGAAACAAAAACTGATGAGATTCAGTAAAAAAAAAAATAGCAAAACAAATCTAGAATAAAGGGGAGATGGTTTGCAAATCAATCAGAGGATCATCTGGAGGCCTTATGACTTTATGGGATCCTCGGATAGTAGAAGGCACCATTATTTAGAAACATGACAGGGTTCTTAGTATTTTATTTAAGGAAATAAACAACAACAGGTCGTGGATCTTCAAATATTTATGCCCCGACTTCAATTCAAGGGAGAGCTCTACTGTGGGAGTACTTAGGCAATCTGAGTGAAATATTCCATAATTTCCCATGGATTCTAGCTAGGGATTTTAACACTCCTATTTACTCTTAAAAAAAAAGGGTGGAAATGGACCACCTATCAGGATCATGGATGAGTTCAATGACTTTGTGAACTCCGACATGTTGATGGATGTAAAACTTAGAGGAGCGAATTATACTTGGAGCAATCGAAAGATAGGGTGTCATCTCATTCAAGAAAGGTTTGATAGGTTTTTTCTATAAAAGGATGCTACAAATTTTTTCGATGATTCTACCCTGGAAGCCCTTCCTAAATTTTCCTCTGATAATAATCCCATTTTTTTGGATATCCCTAACTCTCTATCCTTCAAGAAACCTTTCAGATTTCAATCTATGCTAGTTTTAGAGATAACTTAAGTCATTGGTGGCAACAGCCTGTCAGTGGTAGTGCAACTTTTAAACTTGCTAGTAAATTAAAGTTTGTTAAGGAAAAGCTTTGAAATTGGAACAAAGAGGTCTTTGGGAATCTCTTTGAAAATAAAAAATAGGTTGTTGAAAGTTTGAATATAATTCATCAGAGGATCCAACATGATGATGCTGATGAAACTACTGGGCAGGAGGAACGAACAAAACTAGCAGAGTTTCATAATATTTTGGCCTATGAGGAAATCTATTGGAGGCAAAAATGAAGGACTCTTTGGTTGAAATATGGAAATTCAAATTTCAAGTTTTTTCACGTCACCACGCTTAGAAACAAAAGCAATAGCAAGATAATTTTTTTTTAAAAAGCAGATGGTTCTATTACTCAAGACTTAACAAAAATCAGAAAGGAGGCAATAACTTATTTCAATTCTATCCTTTTTCAGGAATCACAGTGCAATGAAGAGGCCAAAGATATTCTCTTGCAATCCATTCCTAGCATAATAAATGAGGATATAAAACTTAAGCTTCTAGCTCCCTTTTCTGATGAGGAAATTAAGGAAGCCTTGTTTAGGATGGAGCCAGACAAAGCCCCAGGACCCGACGACTTTCCCCCTCATTTCTATCAATATTTTTGGGACATCGTAAGTGAAGATGTAATTTTTGCTATCAGAGAATTCCAAGTAAGCAATTATATCCCAAAAGGTATCAACTCTACTTTTATTTCTCTAATTCCTAAGAAGAAAACCCCTAAATCTATGGCTGACTTTAGGCCAATTAGTCTATGCAATGTTTCTTACAAGATCCTAACTAAAGCCATTACAAATAGAATGAGAGATATTTTTCCCCGCATCATAGATCCATGCCAGGGAAGGTCTGTCCAGGGCAAGTAAATCTTGGATGGAGTTATCATAGTTCATGAAGCTCTGCACTCTGCTCATAAGACTAACAGGTCTATTTTTGCCCTCAAGATTGATATGAAAAAAACATTTGATAGGCTAAATTGGGACTTTCTGATTACTGTCCTCCTTAAGTTTGGTTTTCACCACCAATGGGTTAATTTGATCAAATAATGTATTTCTAAAGCATGTTTCTCGATTCTAGTTAATGGAACAACTATTGGTTACTTTCAAAGTCATAGAGGAATTCAGTAGGGGGACCCTATCATCCCCATGTTATTCATCATTGTGGTACAACATTTAGGAAGAACCATAAAAAATACTTGCAGTTCAAGGCTAATATCGGGAATCAAGGCAACATCTCTCACTAGGGTTGTTTCTCACCAACAATTCATCGATGATACCCTTATGTTGAATAAGGCATCAGTGGTTGAGGTCAAAATAATTAAATACATCCTGCAACTCTACGAGAACGTTGCTGTTTAGAAAGTTAATTTCAGTAAAAGCAAGTTATATTTCTTGAACACCCCCATTCAGAGGCAAGGAAGAATTGCAAAAATTTTAGGGTGTGATATAGCAAACCTCCCCACTTCGTATCTTTGTGTCCCTCTTTTCATTGGTTCTTCGAGAGAGTGAATGTGGGACAGGGTTATTGAAAGAATTAAAAAAAAACTTGTTGGATGGAAAGATCATCTTCTATCTAAAATAGGAAAGTTGACCCTCACTAAGGCCTCTCTTTAGAGCATTCCAGTCTATTTCCTCTCTGTTTTCAAAGACCCTATGAAGGTTTTCCAAAAAATTGACAAACTCCAAAAATAATTTTTATGGACTGGATCAGAGGAGAAAAAAAGGATACACCTTGTAGGATGGACCAAAGTGTGCAGGCCTAGGGAAAATGGGGGATTAGGTCTGAGGAGAATTGTGCATATAAATTTAGCTTTACTAGCTAAGCAGGCATGGCGTCTCATTTCTAGTGAAGAAAATGAATGGAAAACTATCATCAAACGAAAGTATCTTCAAAATATGAAATTTCTAAGTGACTCAGTTCCAATCAGAGGTTCTGCTTTTTGGAAAGCAATTCTTAATTGTAAGGAAATAATAAAAAAAGGTTTAAAATGGGTTTTAGGCAATGGTGAGAGGATAAATTTTTGAAATGACAGGTGCGATAAGGACGAACCACTGATGCAATATCCTAACTTTACTCGAATCAGAGATATCACAAAAGAACTCATTGGCAGAAAATTCTCCGATTATATGGTTGAGGATAGAGGTAGAATGAAGTGGAAACAAATAAGAATTTAGGAATTTCAAGTAGAATCAAATGATATTTGTAACATTCTCGAGCAATAGTTTATCCCCATGAGACCCAAGGAAGATCAAGTGACCTGGGCTCCTACAGAAAATGGGTAGTTCACTATTAAATCAACTTACAAGCTTCTAGTTGATGACGAGGATTTTGTCCTCCAAAAGGACTTAGTTTGGATAAAAAATTTAATTCCAAAAATTGCAGTCTTTTCATGGCTGGTTATCCAAGGAAGAATTCTAACCATTGATAATATGATGTGTAAAGGTATTTGTATCACTAATCATTGTTATCTGTGCAGGGCTAATTGGGAGACCATTTATCACATTTTCCTTGAGTGCCCTTTTTTCTTTGACTATCCTAAGTGGGGTTTTTTAGGCCTTCAATATTTCATGGGTTAAACCAACCACCATACTTGATTTGTTCGTCTAGTGGCCTTACCCCTTTTCAAGCCAAATACTTAGATACATGTGGAAAATTTATCTCAATCACTATCTTTGGTAGGTGTGGTTAGAAAGTAACCATAGAGTCTTTAATGAGTCTATCCATGATCATCAAACTATCATTGCCAGGATCCTATCCTTTGCCAACGAGAATGTGAAACTTATCCTTTTTGATAGCTATAAACCTCATCTATAGGAGACCATGATTTCTCAATATTTAAGCTTAACCTTGTTAGATGAGTCTGTGCCTAGGGTAGTCAACCCCAAAGTCAATTTTAAGTGGTCTCCACCTCCTACGGGTTGGTTTAAGCTTAATTTTTATGGAGAAGCTAAGGAAAATCTTGGAAGAGTAGGCATTGGTGGCATTGTACGAGATCATAATGAGAATATGATGCTTACATTTTTTGAATATTTGGAAACAAGGACGAACAATGAAGTTGAAGCTAAAGCTATGTGGAGAGGCCTTCAAATGACTCAAGACTTAGAAGGCAATTTGATCGTAGAAGGAGACTCTATGCATGTTATAAATCTCCTCAATAATTGGAAAAAACCTCCTTGGAGGATTAAAACAATTATTGAAGAGGCTAGGATCCTTTTCCAGGGAATACAGGACAGAAAAGCCCAACATGTCTTTCGGGAAGCTAACAAAATTGCTGATAAGCTAGCCAATTTGGGTGTCGATGGTGATAGAATTTTCAAATGGGAACACAGTGTCCCCGAGTGAAATAGAGGAGCTTATTCAACAAGAATGCCAAGAATGATAGTTGAATTTACCAACAAGGAAGGCACTATAAGTTCGAAGGCTAGGAGTATTCCCGTCTCTTTTTTGAATTGGACTCACAATAAAAATTATTTGAGCTGTCAGTCTTCATGGATGTTGCTTGGAAATACCACAAAGACTAATGGGGAAAATCACATGTTAGATAACATGGCTCCTAGTATTCTTAGTAATTTGAGGTTGGTTGATAATCACAGGGAAGGAAAGAAACAATAATATAAGACTTCAAACCAAATCCACGTGGACCACCAGATAGCCACCGCCATAAATCTAGCCAGCAGGTTCACTTCTCCAAGGCTGATTGGCCAAGATAGTATGTGGTACCAAAGCATGTCATATACAGAAGAAAGCAATTACCAAATAATTATTAAGAGTAACTATCAATACAGAGCTTGTGGGAGTTTTTTTCAGTACTATGTTGTGTGTCTGCAGCTTTTGTTTTCTTCATTGTCTCAAGGAAGGGATCCGTGTTTGTTTCTTTTTTGTAATTATGATGCATGTGTGTTTTCTCGGGGTATACCCAAAATTTTGTATGGGAAGTTTCTTTTTGATAACAGGCTATGTGCCTTACCAAATGTAATGGCTTTGGTGGCATGTATATTTTACATATATAGGATCCTTAGTAAGGATATGTTCATCAACAACCCTAGGATGATTTTTGTAAAAGGTTTTGGGTCAACCTGTAAAACCCGGTATTAATGCTATAGTATCTTATCTACCAAAAAAAAAAAAGAAGCATGACCCATAGTGAAACCTAATACATTATAAATATTAGTAATTAACATAACCAATATAAGTATTTTAATAGAAATAATTACTAACCTTGTAATCATTCAATGTGAGTGTATCAAAATGTTGTAAGTTATGAAACCATTGTAAAGAATAGAACTACTTTGACTAATAATTTTATGCATATTTGATTGTATAGGGGTCAACCATTAAAATTTCCTCAAAATGTTTATGCTCACATGCTTTAAAATATTATCCTTATTTTATAGAATAACTAATTTTTCTTTTACTTACGTCCAATTTTACACTCTAATTCATTTTTTATTATTTTCTCTAAATTGTAGTTAAGTAAACCTCCCATTTGCACTCACATTGATGATTCCTTACAATTGATCTATTATATGAAATTTTTAGCAAATTTTTTAATAACATTAAAATAATATCCAAAAGTCCAAGACAAATTTAAGAATTAGACTTATAATATGTCTTTGTCATAATTTTAATATCAATATAGGATTAAATAGAGAATACCAAAAACATAAGTATCAAGAACAACTTTTCTTTTATAAGTACTCTTATCTAAAGTATCCATAATCTCTATGGAATAATTATTTTTCAAAATTAATCTATATTATCCATGTAAATTGGACAAGTTATTAATATCATCTCATTCATAAATAATTTCCTTACTTAAAAAACTAAATATATTGAGTTTGTATAAATACTTTAGGACAACGAATTTCCATACTATAAAAATTTATTAGTATATATAGAGGGATTGCACCTCTGTCACTTAATACATATACAACAAAATATCGGTAGATCAAAAACCAGCATGCATATTTTCCTCCTCGACATTAGTGACGTCTTCAGTCAACACATTCTCCATGGAGGCAATGATCCTTCTTTGGTGGGAGAATCTCATGGGAAATTCATAGGATTAAATACCGAAAGGCACCTTCAAGCGTCAATGCATTGGAAAGCTACAAAATCATCTAAAAATAGGGAGCTTGACCTTTGAAATTGCTTCACCATTGTGCATTGGAAATCAACTTTTACCAAGAGAATCCACCATTTATTAATGTCATTTTGAAAAAATTGCACAATCGGGTGGCTGTGTGTTGGAAATAAAGTTAAATGAATTTAATCTTGCACCTTTGAGGTAGAAGTTGTGGAAATGTAGCTTGTATATCTACAAATATTAAATTACATTACTCCTTGATATTTCTTGAGAAAAGTCAGCCACAACAGTGCCTTGGAAAGTGGTACCTCTAGGAGTAAATGATTTTCACCCAAGAAGGGGGTGAAAAACCCTTTTCGAAGCATTGAGAGGTGATGACACAAGTCTACTCATGTTGTTTAGGTGATTTTTCTTCATCAGAAGCCTTCAAAATTTTTATTAATGTCATCCTTATTGAAGGCGACATGAATTTTTGCCCCTATTTGGAGGTAATTTCATCTTTAAATAATTTTGTTTTTAGGTGGCACACATCGTAACTTGTTTCCACCCAAATATAATTTAAAAATATTGTTTCGCCCAATGGAGATATGAAATCACCTGGTGTCTCCCGATAGGGGTGCCCTTAACTTTGACGTCACCTATCTTCTTCATTTTGTTTCACCTTACTATGGCCAAAATTATCAGGGTGACAAAGGAGGGACCCACATATCAATTTAAACTTTGCCTCATGGGAGATTTCATAAAATATGGACTTTCATGGCGAAAAATATTTTCACCCCTCTCCTAAGAAAAAATGCCATTGACCATTCTTACCTTTGACTACCATGAGGCACCTTTCATTTGAATTAGCATTCACCCCAATCATTAAATTCTTGCCATTCTCAAGGCTAGGCACTTTTGAAAAGCCTTTGTTGGTGCTTGAAAATAGCTTTGCCATAAAATATTACAATAATTCTTCAGAGCGAATTTGGGTGAAACATCTTGTTTCATGTTCTCATGAGCCAAAAATTCTTCCTCTATGCCTTTTCCTAAACTGTTGAAGAGTGTTCCAAACTACTACCGGATTGACATTTCATGCCATTAAAACTGACTTCATCCCTTTGAGGAAGTAAAATGAGCTCCACCCTCTCTAGAGATGAACTCACTTTTACCCATAACAATATCTTATACCAAAAGGAGAGAACAATGCTTGTTTTTCCATTTTTGAATTTGCACATTGCATTCTTTATGCTATTTCACCCACAAAAAATGAGAACAGGTAATTCACCTTCATTAATCCACGACCTGCATCTTTGGATGCCTTTATAATTTGCTTTCGCCCCAAGGAGAGGTGAATGAGAATTTCACCCCTCACTAGGGGTGAAATCCCATTTGACCTTGTTGACCACGTGATCCTTAGCATTTACTTCACTAAGCAAATTTCTATTTTCGATGACTTTCCATTTTCGGTGACTTTCCATTTTTGGTGACTTTCTATTATCGATGACTTTCCATTTTTGGTGACTTTCCATTTTCGACGAATTTCCATTTTCGCCCCAAGGAGGGGCAAAAGGGAGTTTCACCCCTCACTTGGGGTGAATCAACCTTTGACTTCTTTGACTTTGTAATTGCATTTGCTTCCCCAAAATTGATTTTCTGCCCCGAAATTGATTTTCTGTGGTAAAGCTTCCTGGAGCCATAACTTTTGATCCGTTCACCCGATTGTCTATTGTAATATATCATTGGAAAGCTTGAGAAAATATCTATCACAAAAAAATATCTAAATATCATTTCATCTAATTTTCCTTTCACCACTGGATGTACTTCATACTTGGACGAATTTAAAAAAATATTTTTTAGTGTGGCAAAAATACCAACAATTTCAAATATTTTAAAATGAATTCAAAAAGAGTATCCATAAGTGGTCATGTTTATTGGGACCTACACTACTCGTAGTCCTAACTATTTTTTTCTTTTCTCCATGTTCTCCATATATTGAAACATAAACACATGTATTATGAGTCTAAACATATTTCTTCTAGGATTTTGAAAATTTAATAATTACATCTAAAACAATATTACATTAATATGAAGACACTCCTTTAAGATATTATAAATCTACCTCAATAATGTGGTACATGCATTTATAATACCAAAATACATTAGATTCCACTTAGAAAGACCTATTTTGTTTTTGAAATCATTTTTATGTGCCCTTAGTCTAAACTTTCACCTGATGGAGTTTACTCTTTGAGATAATTTTTTGAAAAGAATCATGCACCTTGAAGTTGATCATGTATCACTACTTTGGAAAAGTGAATATATGTTCTTTATGGTGATATTATTCAATTATTATAAATAAATTTGAAGTTTCCATATACTATATTTCTATAGATACACTGATATTAATGAAGTTAGAGTTTAAGTTCTTAGATTGATGAATTCTTTCTCCAACAAATTGGTGACTTGAAATATGATTTCTTCTAATTAAGGTACCATATTCCAATACAATGTGGTAATTAGAAGAGAAACACTTGGAAGATAAATTGCATGATTGATGTTATAGGTGTGTCAACAATAGAAGAATAAGACTAAAATATGATTAAAATTTTAAATGGAGAATATGATATTTATTGCCAATGAAAATGATTATCGTCAAATAAAAAATGAATGCTAAGGTCATTACATAATTCAATGTATTATGTGCTTGTTGATAGGTGAGCTTCAAATATGACCCCTTGTATCATGATGATGATGCATCAAGACCACCTAATTGATTTGACTACATAAATCATCATAAGTTTGATATTCATTACATGTTTTAATGGGAGTGTCAAGCACATCCACATTGAAATATTATACATGTAATATATTATTATTAAACTTAAACACTCATTCTTGTCATTTTTTTCTTATAATAACTACAATATTTAATTGTGTTTGGAATATTTATGTGGAGAAGAAGAATATGAGGTAGAAGGAGGATAAGTTTGATTTTGAGAAGGAGAACTTAATGTCCTAGGAAAAACTATCAAGACTTGAAAAAAGAATTTTAAGAATAATAAAATGAAGATGATCAATTCAAAGATCAATTTAGTCAAAATAGGCAATCCCTTATTCAAATTTTAGACCCATAATAGTTACATAAACCCTAAGCATAGTATAGTGATATAAGATGAAGAAGAATATTTTACTAAAAGGGTTTACGTATGAACCATGAGGACAAACTACAAGAAGGGTGAATTGTACAAAACTAAACAATATTTTGTTAAACCCCAAAAAACTAAAACACTAAGGCAAGCAAAGCATTGAAGATCCATATGATCACTTATTCACAATAAACTATAGTGGATCACAATTCATAGGCAAGGAGAGTTTGTCAATGACCATTATACCATTAGGGGTAGTTTTTGAAACTCAATTATTAACATGTATGACTTATGTCCAAATGGACATAAGGAATTATACCTTCATCTTGGTAGGGAATATTTCATGTGTTATACCAAAAGGAAAGAATTATGAGTATGAAGAATCCTAATGGATTACATTGGTGTAAGAAGAAAATGATTATTGTAGATATACATCTAACAACACAAGAAAAAATTCAAATGAATACCATAATGATAAATGATGGTTGAATTCACTCCATTTGATAAAAAGTAATATGGTGATACCAATATTGGGGCTCTGCAGTCATAAAATGAGTATCAAATTCTACAATTGTAAGGAATTAGTAATTATTTGAGAGTCTAGAGTAGCTAATAATAGATCCCTTAACTAGTTCCATCACAATTGAGTGAATACAACCTTGAGGGGTGGATCTATAAGAAATGTGATAAGTAGAAGTATAACCATGATTCTATTTTAACCATCAAGGGTAAAATCACCTATGAAATGATATCAAATAAGAATATTGATGACCTTTCCATGGTATTCATCTTAAAATTTTAAACAAATATCAATATTGTCTGGGAAATAAATGATGTGAGGGCATGGAAATACATCACGTTTCTAATTTTTCTTATAATATGAATAATATATAATCAAGGGGAAGGAGGAATGCTCCTCATTTTAAGAACAACCATGCATATGCATATAGGTGGATCAATATTTAATAAAGGATGTTGATGGCTACTTGCATGTAAAGTTGACAATATAGTGAGTATGTTTTTCAAATATGATGTAATGATATAAAGTTTCAATATCATGCTAAAAATAATTTATAGATCACCAATGTTACATCTAGATTATATGTGATAGAAGTCATTGCTATATGTACAAGGATGGTGAGGCTGAAACTCTGCACATAAAATCATTCCTGTGAAGTGGATTATAATACAATCCATGTGTTTGATATTTATTTAATCTTATAGGATAAATAATGGATGATAGTATCATCAAATAATTTTTTTGGAGTGGATCAAGAGACTATATATCTACCACCAAGTTAAGAAAACAATTTAAAAATAAAAAGGTAAAATAAGTTATGTCAAAGAGAAGGTGCAAAAGAAATCACTAGCATCCCACAAAATCAGTAGAATATGGAAATGATGGCACATCTTATCATAGTGTCAAAACCACCAATAGTAGATCTACCTTAATAAAACATGAGGCTCCAAAAACTAGAAATCCTACAACAAAATACAACCCCATAGACAAGCATTACAAGCTAGAGCAAATTATCAATGTATCCTTGAATGAATCCAAAAGCAAAATAAAATAGGAACCCATTAACATAGTATACCTTACTATCTTTAGAAAATGATTTTGAGGATGAGGAGGAGACATATTTTATATCCATTGAGACCAATAATATCCAAGGGACAACATGCCTACATTAGCTACTCATTATCCGTATTAGAAACAATAATAAGGACCTTAAACTTCCATTCAGAATTCCTCAAATGGATTACTAGCAATGGTGCAATTGGTCCTTGAAGATGAGTCATATATAAGAAAATTTAGGTGTAGTACAATAGAAAAACTTGATATTGAGATATCAATGGATACTTAACATATCATTATTAATGGTTATTGCTAATTATTTACCATAGGATAATTGGTATTCTTGAGAACTACTTTGAGCATCTTTTTTTAATATTTTTCCTTGTTATTAGGGAAGATAAATGAAAAAAGAGAATTAAAAATAAAAATAAAAAGAAGGTGACTACTTATCTAAACTAGAACTAGCTATGGTAATTATTGTAATTTTTTTTTTAGATATGACATTGAAGGTTTTTATTACTCTACTAAAAAATCCAAGATAAATAAAGGTAATTACTACAATATTAGACTGAAAATCAATTAGCTTAATGAAGGAAGAAGAAGATTTAGTAGTAGTTGAGATTTTGGTGGTAGTCTTGATTAAGTGCTTCACAATGTCCAACTTTAAAGTGATCATAGTTTAGGCCAACATTGAAGTTGCACTTGCATCCATAGAAGTGGTGATCCCAATAAAGCCAATAGTGATAGTCATAATAGTTTTATCTACATGATGTAATAGGTGTCATAGCCACTGATGATGTTATAGGTGATGTGGTAGGTGCTATCATGAAAAACATTGATATTGCATATGATAACATTACATGTGATATGGAAGGGGTTAATGTGGTAGATAGGTTAGTTGGATGCCATATTTATGGTATAAAAATGAGTTTGATTGTCAAATTTTTATAAATTATTGAACCAATTGATCAATATGTTAGAAAATCAATAAAAGACTTATACTATAATTTTTGGAGCAAATAAAAGCATGATATATGGCACAAAGTAATTCACTACTACACTACTTAGTGGATTGCATAGAAAATATCCACTTGAAACCTTCTTACATAGGATAATGACATGTGGTGCATACTAATTTTTTATCTCTATATATTCATCTTCCAATTGGAACCCCCTCAACCACTCATGAAATTATACATGAAATCCTCCCCATTTGTTATAGGTATAAAGTTAATTTATCAAAATTTTAAATATTTTTGGAGATATTTTGTGTGATTTTAGGGATTAACTTCAAGGGGCCATAAATTTTCCATACATAAGCATTTACTAAAATTACATAAAATTTGAAGCTCTCTACATTGGAAGTATTTCTTTTGGTCACAATTACATGTAGAATTTTCTATTTGAGTAGGAAATTTGTAGATCATTAGGTGCAGTTACTGAATTATCCAAACTACGCCACATGGAAAATCAAGATTAAAGATTTACTATAAATCAAACGATTGCCTAAATATGTGTATTATAAACCTCTATGCACTAAGTATGAAGAAAGAAAGTAGTTGTATAGGTACAAGAAATATAAGGCCCTTCATGTAATAGATAATTATGTTGAAAATATTTATGAAACCTATATTAGCACCCATGTTAGCAATATTAACAATCCTAAGGATTGTTTTTGAAAATTTAAATGTTTGTGTAATCGTATTGATTCTACACACATCAAAAATATGTAGGTAGAGCTTGCTTCCTTGAATATGGATTCTTTTGAAACCATTTATGAGCAGATCAATCAATTCAAGAATTTTGAAGACGATCTCTACATTATTAAAGGAATTTTGAAGGAGAAGGAATTTTTTGATAATGGCAAGAAAAATATTTAGCTTATCAACATTGTGTTTGATAACATTTGTAAGATATAAGATGGGTTTGTTTTATATGCTTCATATCTACTTTTTATATTTTTATTCTCCTTCTCTTGATGAAGTGTATAAGTACCTTATTTTCCACTATAATTGAAGGCAAAAATGTAATAATTACCCTCTCACCATATACATTCATGTAGAAGAAGTAATCAAGGTTGGGATTAACAATAAAACCAAAGAAATATGAGAAGAAAAATAAGAATCTAGTTTGTATTTTTTGTAAGAAGGATGGACATAAAGTAGAAATTTTCTAGATGCAAATCAAGAAGCTCAAAAAAGTATCCAAAAAAAGGGGTGATGTTCCTTCTCCCTTCTATGCTCAAGTGAACATTATCATGATGGTGAAATATCTAAACCACATATAGTTGTTAATTTAGTATGTTGAACATCATATTATTTTGACAGGGATTACAAATTTAGTGTCAAATCAACAACTTACCAAGCATTAATTCCTTCTACATGACTACAAAATACTACATTCTAAAGAGCTTATTGTAATTAGATTTTATTGCTCATTATATCTAACTATATGTGGTGATTTTAGTATTGGTTCTTCCTCATTTGATGATGCTATTTATTTTAAAAGCATAGGACCCATTGTTTTTTGTTTTATCTACATATTGCATCACCTATACACATAAAAATATGGCTTGATCAATAGATGATTGAGGTTATTGATGATGGATTCAAGTGAACTACCTTAGAGTACTATTATAAGTCAAATTAAATGTATAAGTTGGGTAAGATATTTTATTGCTATGTTGGCATAGGTAGATGACATTAGTCAACAATGGAATCACAAACTCAAATATATTGGCTAGGGGTCATGGAGGCATTTGTGTTATCATTAGTTGGTTATTGGGTTTCAATCCATATTTTAGTTGTGTTCAAGAGGGTTTTGTTTTGGGAAAGCATCATAAAAAGTACTTTCTAAAATGACACCTAAGCATGCTACATGACCCTTGGAGCTAATTAATAGTGATATTTTTTCCCCCTTAAGTACATCATGTGTCTTTAGGAATGGGTATTTTATTCATTTTATTGATGATTTATCCTAGTATGTATGGTTGTATACTATTTGTATTGATGATGAGACTTTTGGAAAATTCAAGGAATTCAAGGTACATGTGGAGTATAAGTTTAACTAAAATATCAAGTGTCTTAGAATAGATAGAGGAGGTGAGCTTATGAACAATAAGTTTCAAATTTATTGTCTCTTTATTGTATTACATTTCATAGGACTTCCATTACACTCTAGATAAAAATATAGTAGTTGAGAAGAAGAATAGCATGATTATGGAGATAAATTGATGTATGTTGCATGCTAGGGGGATGGATTCCATGTTTAAAGGTGAAGTAATAATTTATGTAGTCCAAATAATTAATCAAATTTTAACCCTAGCTATGCAATAAATGACTCCTCTTGAGAGATTGAAAGATGACGATCCTGCTGTGTCTTACTTTTGTATCTTTGAATCCCAACATTAGCCCATATACCCAATAATACTTGAAAGGAAAAGACATACAAGATTCATAGATGCATTTTTATGGGGTATATGGATTCCTCCAAGGCATATTATATCTATGATACCAAGAGATGAGAGGTAGTTATTTGATGAGATGAAAATTTGTACAAGGTTTTTCTAGCAAATCCTTTAGTTAGAATCAGAAATTTTGGATATTTTATGTGATAAAGAAGGCATCTTATTAAGAAAAAAATATGTCTAGTCTTATATCTAATATTTTTAGTCTAAAATACAAAGAAACTAGTAGGCCATTCCACTTTTATTTTAAAGTTCCATAAAACAGTAAAGAATATTTTCATTGATTGTAGGCCATAAAAAAATTTAAACTTAAAGGCTCTTATTCCTATATTTAAGTTTTGATAATATCTTCCATTGTATTGTGTCATTGGATGACATTGTTATTTTAAATTAAATATTATAAAAAACCTTATGTAAATATGTTAAAAAAATTCTATATTTATCATCATGACAAAGAATGTGAGATGTAATACTCTATAACATTAATTAATTTATATAATTTATCAATTTAATATTTGTGTTGTTCAAATGTGAATGACATTTATGAAATTACCATTTAATTAAAATAAAATCTTATCGCTGACAAGTAAAAAATATAATGTTATATATATGAGTTATTTTAAATATTCAAATGCATTCAATTATGTTGAATCCAATGGCTAATCTAGAAATGTATGATGAAATACCAAATTAATATCTTGCACTAACCTAAGACTTGAAATATGAACATATATGTTTATATTTAAGTGCTCCAACTACATATCAACACACATGAAGCTTAAGTGAACTTGTTAAGGAATAGTAAGTGATGTTTTTTTAGAATTGATCATACATCATTTGATTAAAAACTGGACCAATAGTTTACACTCATGTATGAAGTAGTAGTGGATTTTGTTTGATAAAATAAATAATACAATGAAATACTCCTTCACCAGTACAATCTAACTCCAAGGATCATTATGAATTTTGGATTACAAGAAAATAAATTCAACATTAACATTTCATGCTTAATCAAGTAATATAAATAAGAGTGGATGTAAAGATAAGCATATAAATTTAGAACCAACACATGGTACTTCATAATAGGCATGTACTACCCTAATTTGTGAAGGATAAATAATGTAAGGGAAGGCCATTATATTGATGGAAAGCATTTGAATCAACAAAACTCAATAAGCACATACATAGAGCTTTCATCCAAGAGTGTTGAGAACTCTAGTTGGGTCTTGAAATATTGAAAGTCCTCATGGAATGCTTTCAAATTTTTGTTTTTCTATAAATATAATAATTCAATGCATGTAATCCAATATATTTCCTTTCTTGTTAATGGTTTCAAAAAAATATAGTCAAAATACCTTAGGATTATTCTCTATTATAAACTATTAGCTTTTGATGATACATATCAAAGGAAATGCAACCACAAGATTTATAATAAGCAAGCAATGTTAACTATATGATAATAGCAATATAATATGTAGGAAAACTATATGGGACACTTTTGCAATGACTCAAAAAATAGCCATTAATGAAATCTCATAAAAATAGTACAATATAATATAATGGAGGTCTTAAACACTCTAAGAATTCTTGCATGATCTGCATTTTATCTACCTTCTCTTATAATCACTATGCTCTACTATTTTATATGATACTCTCTTGAATTATATCTTTTGCTTCACTCTATCAAAGGCCTACATAGAGAGAGATATGAACCTTAGCCTTTCACCTACCTATGACTCTTCATATTCCTATTCTATGACTCATGTACATGTGGACTACATGAAAATTTACATCATTGCACATTATGACACTTGTGCATTTATTACATTGCATAAACTAAATACTCAAATCTTAATCTAAGACACTCTCATAATATAATTATATAACCAAGGTGGTACATTGGAATGTACCAAATAATGTAATATATTATAATACCCCTTTGTATTACATTATTTGGGTATTGAAGACTTTATTCTTCAATATGGTTTTCATCTTGGTTTTCGAATTGCAAGTCTTTTTTTTTTGCTTTCTTCATTATGCTCGTTGTCTGTATCATGATCAAGTAAACAATTAGTATATTCAATAAATACTATTTAAAAAAAAAGAGCTTTGAATTCATGTTCATCTGTAGTTTCTTCCAGTTCCTAAATTTCTTGAACTAGGTATCCTTTTTGTTTTCCTTTTGTATATTGTAGTTGAGGAAGATTGTATTTATTTTGAGAGGTATATGGAAGCTAAAACTATTGTTGATGTGGATTATATTGGTTTTGATATTGTCTTGGTTGGAATGGCCTACTTTATTGGATTCCAATATTTGTTTTATTTCCTTGAAACTGATTTCTTGGATTGAATCTAAAATAATTTGTACTATGTCTTTTATTTCTACATACTTGACAATATCTACTATTCCATTTAGATATTCCTTTTGAGAATGAGGTAACATTTACTTTGGGTTATATTTTTAGAATAAGGTATTATTAGTCATTTAAAATTTTATTAAATTTTCCACCTCATATTATTGTAGTATATTGACTAACTTATGAAATGATGTATCTTTATCTAGAATTTGTAAAGATGTGACTAGATTTTTGTAGATATCAATAAGTACTCTTAGGATTACTTGAACAAGAAACTTATCTTGAACAGTTTCTCCTATGATTTATAATTTTTCTTTTATATCTGCTACTTTCCTTAGGAATAGTTCTATAATTTCACCACTATTAACTTTTAGAGAATGTAATTGAGTTTGAAAATTCAGAATAGTGGCTTTGTTCCTTCCTTCGAATATCTTGGCTAAAGTTTTCCAATATTCTGTAGAAGTTTCTGCAGAACTAATGTATGGTCATATTTCATCTATAATTGCAAACATTATTATCATGAGTGTTTTTGCTTCATTTTATTTAAAATTTTGGATCTCACTATCTCTTGTAGTAGGTTTATTTTTTCCTCCTTTAACAATATCCTAAAGCATTTCAACTATGAATATTGAACTCACTTTATTTTTCCATGAAGTGTAATTAGGTCCTTTAAGTAGTTGACATTATGAAAGTATGATTTTTTTTGTAGCCATAATAATATTTGTAGACTACCTTATATCTCCCTAGTTTTGAGTATGTGATCAAACTTGATAAAATATTTTCTAATCTCAAGTTTTGTCGAACCCCTTATTTCTTTTGAGTTGAATTCCTAATGTTCAACTTCTATTTTTCACTTTATTTCTCCCTATTTGTGAAAGCTAGACATAATTTAAATGCACTTTCAATTTGATAATGTTCTCTATTTTCCAAGACCTTATAATTGAATTACTTTTGTCCCTTCAATTTGTACAAGAGACTAACATAAAAAATAGTTTCCACCTTTCAAGAAATTCTAGTTTGTGCTTCCTTTACCATTTAATTCTTAATATTTTAGTTTTTTAAATTTCAATGATCTAAATTTTTATGTTGTACTCCTTATATATCCATATTTAGAAATTAAAAAAATGATAATATTTCTAAAATAATGCTTCAATTTTCAAGGTAGAAAACCTTATACCTCCTAGTTTAATAATTTGGAAATACGTTGCTATTTGAATATCAAACAATACAATTTGAAATAGCTCTTAAAGATGTAATACCCTTACTTTAATTGCTTTCCAAACCATAAATGATTAATTTAAGGTTATAATTTCCTTATATCTCCACATAATAATTTAGCTAAAGTTAACAATAAAAATAATGTACCTTATATCTCCTTGCACTTGATGGAAAGCAAATATTAATTCAATGTAAATATTCCTCTCTTTAATATGATGTGCTACATGTTGATTGGTATCTTCCTTGACTGCACTTTCAAAGCTTTTGAATGTTGTTTTATTCTTAGTCTTCAAGGTATGACACTATGCATTAATTGGACTACATTATATGGTGCACTCCAGATTGTCCTCTTCTATCTTCAATGCTCTTTGACCTATGGAAGCTTGATATGCGCACTCTTCTTAGACAAGGCTATTAATACTTCTCTTTCTCCCTTTGGAATACATACCACATGGAATTTATGTTTCCCTTGAATGTGGATCTCCTTTTTAGGTGGCACAAGGAAATTACAGTCTTTAGAATACGTTTATTTAGGTGGCATATGTGTTATCTCTCTTCAAGGATTTTGAAGTAATGATATTTTATTCTTTTCTTGCTTGAATGGAGTGGTACTTCATACTTGCATGGTATTCTCCTTGCTCAAGCATTATATTTCTAAGGTGTTACTAGGAATTTGTAGGTACTCTTCTCATTTGTGCCAAATGGCACAAGATTCCTTTTTTTTTTTGTGGCAAGTGGAGGCGCCTTCCCTTGCATGTAAAAAATCACTCAAAATGCCTTATCTCCTTAATGCTCTTATCAACTTCTTGCAAGTTTTTTGGCTTATCTTGCAACAATAGTGTGCTTTATTAAGTGTATGGTGGCTTCTCTACAACAATTGTGGCTCTTGTCCAACAAAGGTGGATCCTCCTATGGTGTTTCAATGCTATCTTCCAGGTGGTTGTTCATTAAATATTATCTCCTCTTTAAGTTGGGTAACACTCCTTGCTACTTGTATATTTGTTACGTTATTCTCCTTGTAACTTGCATCTTAGTTCCCTTCAAGAATTTGGAAAATTTCTTGCCAAATATTTCTTTCTTTTGGGCTTGTTGGGTTTCTTTATTTCTTGCCAATTCTTCTCTATTAGGAACTTCTCCTTGATATCAATATTCTCTCTTGTATTCTCATTAAATATCCTCCATTGGTATTCTTTAAATTATTAAATGAGAATTTTCTATCCTTATTTCTCCTTTTAGCCTTTCTTGAGACCTCTTCTCTTGTATCTTTTAATTTCTATAGCTTTTGAAATCTTCAATAGGACTTTTCTAGTCCTCTATCTTCAATCTTCAATCTTCCAAATATAAAATTTCTTCAATGGGACATTTTTATTGGGTCTCCTCCTTCTTGAGCTACTTTTTTCTTTATTTACTTTGAAGTCTTCAATATTTAAATTTCTATGATGACCTCCTCCTTGATTTCTAGTCTTCAATGTGGCTTCTTTGGCCTCTTCCTCTCTTCTCAATATTTTACTTGGAATCTTTAATCTACTATCCTGCAATGGGATATTTTTCTTAGGCCTACAAATGTTAAATCTTCAACTTTTTGCTTCAAGTGTTGTTTTGATTCTAAAGAAGATATTCTTTCTAGATCTTGTAGGAAACTTTTCAAAATTCTTTGAATCTCATTTTTTCTTCACCAAAGTATTAGAAAATGATAATAGTAATTTCTTTAAATCTAAAGAAAATAAATTTCATTAGTTTATTTTTCAATCTAGTAGAATCAATGTTGAGTCCTAGTCTTCACAAGTTTTTCTGCAACTATGTGGAAATACTCTAGGTAGATGCAATTTTAAAAATTCTAAAAATGAGATTTCCTATCTCCTCTAAATATCTCGTATATCTATCTATTTCCTATCTATATACCTTGTGATTTGATACCACTGTAAGATTTTGATGATATAAATTGATAGAAATGCAATCACAATATCTCAAATAAACAAGCAATGTTAACTATATGATAATGGAAATATAATATATAGGAAAACTATATGAGAAAATTTTGCAATAACTAAAAAAAAATCCATTAATAAAATCTCACAAAAATAGTACAATGTAATATAATGGAGGTCTTAAACACTCAAAAAATTCTTGCATGATCTACATTGTATCTACCTTCTCTTCTCATCACTATGCTCTACTATTTTATATGCTTATCTCTTGCATTATATCCTTTGTTTCAATCTATCAAAGGCCTATATATAGAGAGATATAAACCTTGGAATTCCACCTACCAATGACTCTTCATATTTCTATTCTATCACTCGTACATGTAGAGTACATGCATATTTACATCAACGCACATTATAACACTTGTGCATTTATTACATTGCAAAAAGTAAATACTCAAACCTTAATCTAAGACACTCTCCTAATATAATGATGTACCCAAGGTGGTACATTGGCATGTACCAAATAATGTAATATATTTTAACATAAACCATAACTTAGATACCATTTATATATTTTATGAAAATCATTTAAAGACCTTTAATATCCACTATAATTCTATAGGATCATCCCTATTATAGTGCCTATAAGAATTAGTCCTTATCATATTATAATTTTAACACCTACATTTTTATGAGAGGACCACTCTTTTAACTATAATATTTTCCTACAACACTTATATTTAGACCAAAGCACCACCAAGGAAATTGAAATGAAAACAATACTGAATAAAAATTTAATATTAGTTTTTTCTAACTCCAACCAAGTAATTTTTATACTTATATTTTTAACTAGAGTCATGAGCAATATCAATCGATGCTCTTGCAAAATAAAATCTAACAACAAAAGTCTATAAATACATTATTATTTTAATAATTACAAATATATCCCAATAATAAAATCCCTATTTTTCCTTTCTTCCTACAACATCCAAAATTAGTTCAATTGTAGAAAGGAAACATGCAAAATAATTTTTATTAAAAAGAAAAATAAAGTATTTTATTATATTTTTTATTTTTTAAGTTCTGTTTAAAACTACCTTTTCACCTGTCTTACTATTTTAGTTCTTAAAATATATTTTACTTTTTAATTGTATTGTTTATGATATAATATTGTGCAAAGTCATTATTTTTATAGTCCCTTAAACCAAGGATAAGTGCAACGAAAAATGATTTCAACTAAATATATGTAATGAAATATACTCATACAATGGTAATGAAGAAAATTTTCCTCTTTATTAAAATTCTAAAGTGTTATATCTGTTGTAGTGTCACCATTGTTATCTATAAACATGATTAATCTTCTGATTGATACGATAAGTTTATTTACAACAACCAACATACCATTTTGTATGGTCAAATACAAAATATGTTGCCTACTTTATCTACCATCTCCATATGTCTTCTCGCAATATTAAGTATGCATCTCGCACACTAAATATTTCTATTTTGGTGTTATATGAAGTGCAATCTCTTGATTTATGTTGTTCTTTTCATAATATAAGGAAATATTAGGATTCAATAGCTCTTCAATAATATCTTATGAAAACATAGATATAAATACAATTACATTCAATACTATCCATCCTTTAGTATCTACTTCTTTTATCAGATCATTGTTTCCAAAGAGTGTCTTAACTATTTCTACAAACAAGATAAACTAATAAAACAAGGGAATAGAAAAAGTCATTTAGCATAAATATTGGGTAGATTTTTGCTATCTAATATATATCTGTGTGTGTGTGTGTGTGTGGTTACAAATAGAGCATATGATATACTTAGATAATTTATTTTGAATAGAATCATATCACAAACCTGTTCTTTTGAGATGCAGTATGTTAAATATTAGTCATAAAAATTCATTTTTATTTTAGTCTACATGGCTTCAAGATCTTGATTTTTCTAGATGGTTATGTTTTGGTTAGATGAAGAAAGTTTTGAAGGATCATATATGTAGAGGATTTTTAATTAAATTAAATATCTAAATGGGTAAATTAATATTTGAAACATTAAATATTTTAGTAATATAATTAAAACCAAGTAAACTAAACTCAAGCTCAAAAATTTATAAGAAATGGTAAAAATCAATGGAATTGATAAAATATACTTATGTGCAAGAAATATAACTACTTTCTAATCATTATAAGTATTATAATGAGAAGAATAATATTGGGAAGAAAACTCTAGGGAGAGATGGCTTGCAAGGGGACATAAACACCAATTTTTTAAAGCTATAAGCAAAACATATTTGTATTTTCATCAAATAGTGTTGGATAATATTACATTATTTAGTACATGCCAATGTACCACCTTGGTACATTATTATAAATACTAGATTAGGATCATGTCTTAGATTAGAGTGTGAGTTAATATTTCATGTAATGTAATAATCTGTATGAAATGTGTGCTAGGTATCATGTAATTATGTGTGCAAGTGTTATGCATTTAAGTATGCACAAGTTTCCATTATGTAAGAGTGCACATGTATCCTTAGATTAGGAATATACATGTGAAGAGTCAATTCCATGTGTGCATACAAGATAGTGTCATGTGTATGAAAGTATCAAGTAGAGAAGCCAAGAGTCATGAGGCTTGGCATATAGAAAGGAAGAGTCATGGTAACCAAAGAGTCATCTTAGAAAGGCTATATATTACTTCATAGATGATATAGTCCATATCACCTTCATAGTAACTATAGTGCCTACAAAGTCTGCATTGTGTCCTATATTATTATCTCTATGATATTTTCATATCAAAAATACAAGTAATGCATGTTTACATATATTTGAGCAACTAGTGTTGTAAGTTGTTATATTGTGTATATTTCAGGGTTTACATTCATATTTCATTATATTGAATGTTGTTTGATATCTTATTAAGCCTTGATAATACATATTAGTTGGATTTTTTATCTCTGTAACATTACTATTATTGGGTCCATTATATTACAAATTCATTATATTCAATCATGTTATTATTTTTCTATTAATATCATGTTGAGTATAAGACTTCAAAATACATCGGTGGTATCAAAGCCACAACAAGGTTGCTTGCACAAGTTTTTAAAGTTACAAAAGTTTTACCACTAGGTAAGAAAAACTAGTGAATATAAGTTTTACCACTAGGTTGAAGGAAAACTAGTGAAGCTAAGGATTATTATGACTAAGTTGAAGAACAACTAGTGAAGAATAAGTTTTATGTTTTTTGAAATAACCAACTCTGAAGAAAAGCTAGTCATTGCCATTTTGCTTCAAAAATTATAAGTTTCATATTGGATTCATAGTTAATACTAAAGAAATCTATCTAATATTTTGTTGCATTAAAAATTGATCTTTAAAAGTTGAGAAGCTTCCTATAATAGATAGAGAAAATTTTCATCTTGGATTTCTTGAAGGCCATGAGCTTTCCTCATGCACATATTGGTTTGAGTTGCAATTAAGTTTGATATATAGGTATTTATTAAAGTTTTAGGCCATTAAATAAATAGACCTTGATAGATAGATTGAGTTAACCTATTCTAAGGAATATATTTAGAATAGAAGACATTCTATAGTATAGTTTAGGTCTCAAAGATAGACCTTGATATTAACAAGAGATTGAAGACTCGAGAAGAGAAGTCTCATAGAAGCAAAAAATGAGATCAATTAAAGAAGGTACCATAGTAGAGATAGAAGACTATAGAAAAGATGTCCCATTATAGAGAAATGATACCCTAGAAAAGAGGTCCTATTATAGTCAGATAAAAGAGACCTAAGAAGATAAGTCCCATTGAAATATTGATAGAAGGAGACTCATTAGAAGAATTATCATTAAAATGATCCTATAGAAAAAATATCATTAATATAGCAAAGAGAGTAAAAAAAATTGAAGGTAGAAATAATACTTCAAGATAGTATAAAGTCTTAAAGATAGTCCGAGTTAAAGGGTAACCAAATATAGAGGTACGGTTTACATTGAAAGCCAAATTTCAAAGTTTTGAGAATAGAATTGAAGATTGATGCAAAGCATCATAAAAGACCAGATGGGCAACGAGTTTTGAAAGACAACAAAGAATATGGTAGTTTAAATAATTTAGGGCAACAAGTTTAGAAGACATAGGGAAACATCTTTTGTAAGTAAATAAAAGTGCCATAGAAGCACCATAGTCAAAATGAAGCACCATAATTTAAGAGAAGGATTATTTATAGCTAGAAAGAAGATAAAGAACAACAAGTGAAATACCACAAGGGAAAATAGAGAATAGATTCAACCAAAGAATAGCCATGAAAAAATTAAATAAATCGACGTATGTCTAAGTGTAGAAATAAATAGAATTTTAACTATTTTTAAGAGCGCCATTAGAATATTCTACACCATAGTGAAAAGCTTGATATTTGCACCTATAATAAGTAAGAGATGAAATATTAGAAAAACAAGTAGTTGTAGCATTAGAGAAAGATATTAAAGAGTGCAATGATGTAATATTAAAGGTAGTGTGATATCATACTTTGTACCATAATATCCTTATTGTAACATTGATATGAGCACAAAATAAAATCAGCCAAACTTAGGTCCATTGGAAGACATGAAATCAAAATTATGTAGATCCATCGAGAAGTAGCAAAGCACCATTATGCAGGTCCATTGAGAGGTAGCAAAGTTCTATAGTACAAATCCATTGAGAGGTAGCAAATTTCTATAGTACAAGTCCATTGAGAGGCATATGTACACCATTGTAAATAAAAATTAAAAGAACTATTTTAAAACCAAGATATAAAGCCTCATTTAGTGCCATTACTAAGTGCACTCAAGCCAAAAATATAGGAGTAAATAATAAGCATTCAAAAAAATAAGCAATAGAAATACCAAGAGCTTCATGCATTTGCAACATCTAAAGTGTCAAGAGTCAAAAAACAAAAATTCAAGATAGAGTAATTCATTGAGTAACGTTAATATTGAGAGGAGATATTCAAGTATTATTATTGGGAACCATCTCCATTTTGGCCAAGCTAAAATGTATGCCAAGGAAAGGTTGAGATGAAGTGTTAAGGAAGTTTAAGAACAATGTAATCATCTTGGATAACCAAGCACCAAAGTAATTAGTATTCACAAATCCAAAGGTTCAAAATTTATATGCTACACTAATGCAATAGCCACATTGAAGGGAAAATAAAACAATAAAATAGTTGAATGCTCTATGTCAATGAACTACCAAACATAAAAACACCGTTTTTAGGACATTGGAACACTTTGAATGCCACATCAAGTGAACATTTTCTAAAACTACCTCTGGTCAAAGAAACCCTAAATATTGAAGTGCCACATTAAGGACATTGGAATGACCATAAGCATGCAAATATTTTCAAATTGTATTGCTAATTTAAGGAAGTTAGAATAGCATCAAACAAACCTTCTTCCAAGACTTACATAAATACCATTATTCAACGAGCAAGAGCACCAAGTGCAATACATCAAAATTGCATAGGTATATTCAAATATTTCAAAGTTTATTAAATTGAAACCTAATTTTTTGACCTTAGGAAACTTCGAGAGATAAGGGATATTTGATTTTATAAGATCTAATGTTTGATTAATTATTGAGATTCATTTTATGAGGTTAATAGGAAGATATAAGAACATTAATAAGGATAAATACCTTATTTGAATTTTTAAAATATCTAAAGTATGATGCTGAATTTTCTTTAATTCTAGTTTAAGTTTTTTATTGAGATATCTAATATATCTGCTATATTGTTAAGATTAGTCATACTATACATCTATTTCTGGAGGAGTTAGAAATGGAGAGCTAGAATTTGAATTTGGACAAGAATAAGAAAGTGGAAAATTAGAATTGTAGGTAGCTTAGAGGGCTATACGATCATTAGTTGGTGGATGACTCAGTGGTGATTTGGTCTAGGACAGAGTCGAAGGTGTTTTTTGATCTAAAGGTCCTAGTGGAGCATCAAGACTGGGATATTAGGAAATGTAGGCCCCAAGAAAATGTGAAAAAATAAATCTCTGACTGTAGTGTCTAGCACCTATCCCATGAGCAGGCTAGAAAGGATAGGGACCACCACATGAAACTCTCTTATGCTAAAATGGTGGTCAAATTCTCTTACATTGGTGGGTATCCTCCCCATTTTGTTCTATCCTTATATTTAGATTAGTTGAGGGTTCCAAGTGATATTGTTAAAATTACAAGATATGAAGGAGTCTGTAATATAGTTGTTAAAATCCAAGGCCCTCATAAAGATATGGATTCTCTCCAAAAATGGGCACTATAAAAATGGTGGCCTTTGGGATCCCTAGATATCGTGACCTTGCCAATATCCTTATTTTTAATCAAATTTTCTTGTGATGAATATCCTAGGAGAATATTAGAAAGTGGACCTTTATTTTTTGGTCACATAGGTCTCTGTATTCATAGATGAAGTATTGATTTTAACTCCTTTTTCCAAAAGGTTGACCTTCTACCTCTTTGGGTTAGGTTCCCAGGCTTGTCGATGCATTTTTGACATCATGTTGTTTTCAGGAGAATCACAAACGACATAGGTGACCTCGTGTCCATTGATTTGGTGACTCTAGATAAGACCTATATGGTTTTTGCCATTTTGTATGTTATGGTCAGCTTTGAGGTAGACCTTTCAGACTCTATTGATCTCATCTTGAATGAGGAAACTTGGGTTCAAAAAATAGTGTATGAAAATAGGACAAGACTATGTAAAGGTTGTGGTAAGAATGGCCATGAGGCTGATAAATGCCTTGCTCGATGCCAAAAGGGATCTATGGGTCCAAATATTTCAAAAGGGAAATATTATAAAAATATATATTTTTGAAGGGAAAGAAATATTGATCTACAAGAAAATGGGGACAAACCAAGAAATTCCTCTCTTAGTCCATCTCCTTTCTCAAGAGGAGTCGACCACAACCCTCATTCAAGAACAATAAGATGCAAAGTTGGGATAGAAGGAGATGATGGTAGATCCAATTCTTGTGGATGTTAGTGTTGATATGGTCTAGGAGATAGCCTAAGATGGATTTGGAATGGTAAATTATCCCCTACAGAACGTTGGGAGAGGAGGTAGTCCCTCTCTAGAAAAAATTAGAGATATTATTATGTTCAATTATTTTCAAGGATTGGAACTGGATGATCCTCAAAAACCCCCTCAAAATAATATCTTATTCACTCTTCCCAGGATTCTATAGAAAGACTCTTTGGATCCAAAAATAAGGAGCTTCAAAAAGGACCATATTAACATTGGATTCAATAGGAAAATGGGAATACCATTGAATGCCTCTCATAGGAAAAAGGAAGTGAAAGTGAAGACATCTAATGAAGTCCAATCTATTTTGAAGGTGGATAAATCTAAAGAATCTAGGAGAAAGCAATTGAAGCTCAATTCCTTCCAGTCCTCTAGCCAGTGATTGTAGCATGTATGGTAACTCTAATCCCTATAAATTCATTTCATGGAATATCAAAGGAATTAATGAATCCTCTAAGTGTTATGTCATCTCTTTTATTAGAAAAGAGTATAGGTTGGATATTATTTTTATTCAAGAGTCTAAAATGTAGGTAAGTAATTTGAATATGATCAAGTCTTCTATCTGGAGTAATGTAGGTTTTGCAGCTAGCCTTGTGATTGGGTCCACAAGAGGTCTCCTCTATTTTTGGAATCTATCAAAAGTTGATGGTTTTGTAATCTATTCTTCTAAAAGAGTCATTAAAATGCTATTTTTTGTAAATCCTCTTATTGAAGATGGGTAATGTCTAACATTTATGCTCCAAATTTGATTCCTAGTAGAAATTTATTTTGATCTTCTCTTATGGATATGAGATAGGTATTCAAGGATTATATTTGGTTATTGGTTAAGGAATTTAGTTTACCCCTATACCCTTCTGATAAAATTGGTGGTTCTTCCTTATGCTCCAAAATAAAGTATGATTTTACCAATTTTTTTAACCAACATGAATTAATGGATTTGGATGTAAAAGGGTCAAGGTTTACGTGGAGCAATAGGTGTACTGGAGGGAATATACATCTTTCTAGACTAGAAAGAGTATTTATCTCAAAACAAGGCCTCTTATTCTTTGGATATGCCACTCCAATTTTATTACCAAAGGTAGGATTAGATCATAGTACTTTGTGGTTTGAGTCTCATCACCAAACTAGTTTTTTTCCTAGGTCTTTTTGGTTTGGAGTAATGTTGTGCTCCCATCCTGATTTGGAGGAGAGAATTGTTGAGTGGTGGTCTAAGCAAGTTCTATGTCAGGTAATGGTAAAAGAGATGAATAAACTTAAAATAGTTAAGAATAGGCTGAATATATGGAATAAAGAAGTATTCGGTGATATTTTTGAAGCTAAAGAAGTCATCTCCAGTAAGTTGAAAGAGGTAGATTCAATCATTCAAGAAGTTGATCTTTTTGAGGCATTGAGAAATGAGGAGAAATAAATATTTCCAATTTTCACAATACATTAGCTAGAGAGGAGGTTCTATGAAAGTAAAAATATAGGGTGCTATGGTTGAAATAAGGTAATCAAAATACTAAGTTTTTTCACTCCTCGATGTTAAAACAAATAAGTGTCAATAGAGTTCATGAAATTACCAGGATGGATGGTTCAAAATCAGAGGATATCAATGATATTAGAGTTGAAGAAGTTATTTTCTTGAATTCTTTGTTGGGTTCCAAAAACATCAAAGATATAGATGCAAAAAACTCTCTTTGAAGGTCAATATCCACATTGGTTTTAGAGGAGATGAATTAGAACCTGGAAGTCCCATTTTCAGATGATAAAATTAAGTCTACTATCTTTGGTATGGGTGCATTGAAGGCTCCTAGCCCCGATGGTTTCCTTCCTTTGTTCTTTAAAAATATTTGGCACATTGTTGTGACTGATGTTTTTGAGGTAGTGGGGAGGGTTCAGGGTGCTAATTGGGTGTCAGAGAGGGTGAAATCTACCTTTCTTTATTTGATCCCAAATTTTTTGGGTGCCTCCTCTTTCAGTTATTTTCATCCAATCAACCAATGTAACACTATTTATAAAATCTTTTCTAATGTGTTGGATAATAGATTGAATTCATTGTTACCCTTGCTCATTGACAAATCCCAAAGTGGTTATGTTGTTGGTAGGAAAATTTTGGATGTTGTTATAGCAGTTCATGAAATTATTCACTCATTCAAGATAACAGTAGCCCTGATATCATCCTCAAGATTGATATGAACAAGGCCTATGATAGGGTTTTGTGGGAGTTCATGGTAGAATTCTTGTTAAAATTTGGATTCGGTGAGACCTAGATTAAACTCATAAAAGTTTACTTTTCAATTGCCAAGTTTTTGGTGCTTATAAATGGCTCTCTGGTAGGATACTTTCAGAGCTCTAAATATTTGCATCAAGGAGATCCAATGTATCCATTTATTTTTATCCTATTTGTGAAAGTGATTGGCATATCTATCCAAGTATATCAAACTCTTGTGGATCTCACACCTACCATCCTGTTGAATCTGATCACCCACAATCAATTCACAAATGACTCATTTCCGTTATTACACCAATGATCCAATACAAAAAGATTAAAAATATTCTATCCTTGTTTGAGAAAGCGTCCAGGCAAAGTATTAACTATACAAAGAGCTTACTATATTTTCTCAACACTCTGCCCTATTATAAGAGAAATATAGCAGAGATTATTGGTTGTAGGATGAAAGACTTCCTAGAAATCTATTTGGGATTACCTCTCTTTATGGATAGAATGAAAGACAAGTTATGGGATTCGGTGGTAGAAATATTATAGAGAAAACTGGCTAGCCAGAAAGGTAAATTATTAAGTTAAGCAGGAAATATGATGTTGGTAAAGTCAATCCTTCAAAGTATTCCAATCTATTTTATGTCAATATTTAAGCTTCTAGTGAAAATTATTATGAAGTTAGAGAGAATCCAAAAGAATTTTCTCTGTGATGGAGCTAACATTTATAGAAAGTTTCATATAGTGTCTTGGAATCAAGCTTGTTCAAGGAAGGAATGTAAGGGTTTGGATCTCACAAATTTTTGAATGATGAATGAAGTGTTAATCATGAAATAAGGATGGAATATTTTGATAAAAGAATATTTTTAATGGCTTAATATTGTGCTTGCAAAATACCTTTTGTAATATAGATACCTTTGTGTGGATTACCTTATTGAGAGAGGTTCAATCTTCTGGTGTAGTCCTCATAGTTCTAGAGACACCCTTGTGAAAGGCTACAGGTGGATTTTGGGAAATGGGAGATATCTTAGCTTTTAGAGGGATTCATGGTTCCTTGACAATCATTTACAGTAGAATATACACCTTTCTCCAGTTGAAAAAATAACCAGGAGGATCGGGTAGTCCTCAATCACAGATTTCATCCACAGAGGTCAAGGAAAAATTTCATGGAAGCAAATCCTGATACATAGCCTTAGCAAATATGAATTGATGGTTTGGGGTGCAATTCAAAATTTGTTGAGGTAGGTTCTAAAATCTCAAGATGTGGGGGATCACATCATTTGGAAAATGAAGAGTAGCGATTCCTTTTTGGTAAAGTTAGTGTACAACATCCTAGATGTACACTCTCCTATCTAGCTTCCTCCCTTCAAGGTTTAGCTCAAGCATTTAATGCCAAAGGTTAACATTTTATTTTGGTTGGCTATTCAAAATAAATGCCTTACCATAGAAAATTTACGTAAGAGAGGCATGATCCTGATAAGTAGATGTTATCTTTGTGGTGTGGCTGAGGAATTGGTAGCACACTTAGTTTCTCAATGTTAATATTTTAGGTCAGTGTTGTATCTTATTTCTCATGCAATGGGTGTTCAATGGGTTTTCTCTTGGTCTATTCTAGATATTTCTTCATAACGGGTCTCCCCATTTAGGTTATCTAGACTAACTTGGCTCTAGAAATTTTTACTCCTACATACCTTCTAGGGTATTTAGTGGGAATGAAATTAGAGGGACTTCAATAATTTGAAGAGAGATTTGGAATCAATGTGTTCAAGAATTGTTTCCAGTGCGATTGAGAATATTATCTCTGGCATTCTAGTCTTAGATGTAGGTAGGGGAAGTGAATCTAAACTGGAACTCGTGCTTGGTTTCCCTAATCATCAAGTGTCTAGGGAAGTCTCGTAGAGGAGGTAAAGAGCCTCTGTGAAATGATCCTCACACACACTATGGTGTATCAAAATCAATTTTTATAGGGCCTCGAAAGGGAATATGGACCTGGTATGCGCTGGAGTGGTCATTAGAAATGAGAAGGAGATTCTTGTAGATTCATATGTAGATAATATATCATATCAAACTTCATAATTTGTTGAATCTAGAGCCATATTACAAGGCCTAATTTTGAATGATAGGATGGGCTTTGAAGGGTATTCATTAAAAAAAATATTCCTACTATATTCTACCTATTTTCTGAAATGGTCAATAGATAATATTATATCTGAAGCAAAAATGATTCGTGTTTCTAGAGAGGAGATGTGAATTCAACATATTTTTTGTGAAGGTAATTTTTTGGTAGACTAGATGGCTAACCTTGACATTCTTAAATAAAACTTAAATATTTGAGATACATATTTCCCCCTCAGTTCCCAAGATTGGTTCATGATGACAATGGTTGATTTTAAACTCTTTCAGTGCAATTTGGGATCTGGTCATTACACTAATGGGGTTGCTCATGTAGTGGTTATGCTCTTATCAAGTCTTTGTATAATTGGTATTTTTCAAGCCCTCTTCCTCAACATTATATTTGGGTGTCCTCTGCCCATATAATTGGGCTTTATTTTCTTTTCCATGATCCACCTTCTCCTACTAGTTCTTGGATGGTTGTGTTGGTGTTGAGTCAACTAATGTGCTCTTTATTCTTGTTCCTTTGATCTTTTGCATTTTTTTCCAACCTTTATCCACCTCAGCTCTTGTGGCATATTTATTTATAGATTTTACTCTTGGTTCGTGTGGCAGGGGATATTTTTATTAATTTTTTGGTGGCTTTTATGATTTCCTCTCAATGCATTTTAGTGTGATTGGATCTAGCCATCCTTACATGAGACACTTTTACCTTTTGATTGATACTTTATTCTTTGTTTTCAATCTTGTATTGCTTATTTTTATGGGTGTCTACAGGAAAGATTCAATTCTACTCCATTTTCCTAGATGGTTGTCTTTTTCTTGTGGAATCAATTCCCCTTGAAAACTATTTAAACTCTCATTGAAGATGTTTGTCAAGGGCCTAACTCATTTTATTTACCCTTTAGGGAGATGGTTCTCCATTATATTTTCTACGGATGTGTTTCAGATTATGCCTAGTTTTCTAGAGTTCCAATCTTCCAATATGGGTCAAAAATCTGGCCAGAAAGTTGGTAAGATACCGATTGAGCCCAAATTTCTAGAGGTTTATGATGAGGTGAGGAAAACATTAGAAAAATGAAGACTGTTGAATTATGTCTTGTATTTACACAGAAAACATAGAGATATTTCCATAGCATTAGATCACTCATGGAGGAGAGGCTCATTTAGGGTGGGTGACATCGAGTTTCAATTCTCGACTAAACTGATTCTTAAAATAATAGGATTACTTGTTGTTGGAACAACCCACAACTAGAATAAGAATTCTATCAAATGGGAAATGAATAATTTCAATTATAAAGGAAAGGATCTTCTAAAGAATTGAAATGGTTAGGATATTAAAGCCCTCAAGACTCCTTGGGACCATGTAATTGTGTTCATCATGAATTAATTTATCCTGGATGTGATGAGAGATGTGCTCCACAATTTCTATCTAATGTTCTTAAATAATATTTGAATGAAAATTTTGATGAATGTCCCCTTATTTTTTTCACTCATTGGTGAAATCCCTTAGAGATGTAAGGTGCAGGAGAGATCTCATTCCTATCCATCAAGGACTTACCTTACTAATTTTCAAGCATGTGGTAAAGGAAAAAGGAATGGAGGTGGAGGAGGCACTGAATAAAATAGAATTTCTTAAAATTTTGTCAATTCTAGATACCAACATTATTTCATCGAAGACACATGGTGATATTTCTGTGTCGGTATTTAAAGGCTCGATGAACTCTATATATTTTTATTATGTCAGCCTTCTTGGGGTGACTTTGCTTCCCCCCAACATAGGGTTGGGTGGTTGTACTCGGTTCTCCAAATGACTTTTGTTGAAGCATGGAAAATATAATTTATCATGGATTTCGATTGAGGTAACAGACTCGAAGGATTCTGGATCAGTAAATAAAAAAATAAAATCTCCTAAGGCTATGATTGGTAGTTACAAGGTTCCCCTAGTATTATATCGTAAGCCTTTGGCCCCTGTTCCTTTCCTAGACATGTTGGACTTGAAACATCAGTCCCTGTTGGGCTCTCTTGAGGTGGTTATTTCCTTTATCTATGATATTTACAATTTGGTGCTTGAGCATCGTGATGGGGATTAACCATAGTGTCAATGGTTTTTTAATATCTTCATCAAGTTATTTGTTTAGCCCTAGGTTTGGGGTCCAATATTAGTCTCATATTTGTTTTCTTTAGTTTGTGATCTATGTTACCCCTTTGTGTTGTTTGATATCCATATCTATGGTTCTTGCAAGAGATTCAAATGTTTCCTTTTCTCTAGTAGATTTATTTTATAAAAAATTGTGGGGTCCCTTCCAAAACTCCGTTATCTAATAAAAAAACATCATAGATTTTTGAAAATTTAGAAAATTTAAAATTTTATTATTCAAATCCTAGGGAGACATAAGGTAGACAACATCAAAGAAAAATGGATGGAATTATTAAGAATGTATCTAATAAGGAAAGAGAAGACATTTTTCATTCTCAAGAACTAAATGAAGAGAAGAAAGCACCAATATGGCTTAGAAATACAATTGAGGAAACAATAAGATTTTATGATAATCAAACAAACATACCATTGGATTATGTTACTACAAAGCCTATCTCAAAAATAGAATGCTCTAGAAATGTTGAAGACCTTTATCATATATAATGTATAGACAAAGAAATAAAAGACAAAATAGCTTGAGTAGTACACAAGTGGTTATACTATTTTGTCAAGAAAACATATGAACTTGAAATCTCAAAAGAAAATAACAAAGTAGTAAAAATACTCTCAAGATGTGTTTATTGCAATAGAATCGGACATGAAAAAGCAAGTTGTTGGAATCTTCATCCTTGCAAATATTATGGAAGAAAATCTCATTCATCTACTTTTTGCTATCATAGAAAGGAGTATTGCAGCAAATTTAAAAGATATTAATATCCATATTAGATTATCTATTTCAAAAGCTAATTTTAGAAGCATAAACTAATAATGAATTTAAGTGTAGAATTTTTGAAGAACATGCAAGAAAGTCATCAAGAGAACAAGAAAAGAGAAAATGGACTCATGAAGTAATTAGGTCTCTTGCTCAACAAGGGTATCTAATGATAGACTATATTGAAGACTCAAGACCAAAGTAGAAATCAAATATGAAGACAATCAAGAAGAAACAAAACCAGAACAAAATGAAATCTATTACAGAAGACAAAGAATATTCTTACATGAAGGTCTTAGACATTAATCTACAAGAGGTATATTGAAGATTCAAATTCAAAGACCATATTGAAGACTAAAGTCTTCAATAACCAAATAATGTAATATAGGGGGTGTTATAGAATATTATACTATTTCATACATGTCAATGTACCACCTTGGTACATTATTATAAATATTATATTATGATCATGTCTTATATTAGAGTGTGAGTTAGTATTTCGTGTAATATAATAATATGCACAAAATGTACAAGTGTCATGTAATTATGTGTGCAAGTGTTATGAATGTAAATGTGCACAAGTGTCCATTATGTAATAGTGCACATGTATCCCTAGATTAGGAAGTATCATGTGAAGAGTCAAGTCCAAGTTTACATCCAATATAGTATCATGTGTATGCAAGTGTCAAGTAAAAAAACCAAGAGTCATGAGGCTTTACATATGGAAAGGAAGAGTCATGGTAACCAAAGAGTCATCTTAGAAAGGCTATGTATTACTCCATAAAGGATATAGTTTATATCACCTTCATAGTAACTATAGTTCCTACAGAGGCTACATTGTGTCCTACATTGTTATCTCTATGATATTTTTATAATAGAAAGAGGAGTAATACAAGTTTGCATACATTTGAGCAACTAGTATTGTAAGTTGTTATATTGTGTATATTTCAGGCTTTACATTCATATTTAATCATATTATTTAATGTTATTTGATATCTTATTAAGCCTTGACAATACATATTAATTATCTCATTTATCTCTATTACATTATTATTGGATCAATTATAGTGCAACTTTATTATATTCAATCTTGTGGTTATTTTCTTGTGAATTTTATATTAAGTATAAAGTTTCAAAATCCATCTAATAGCTTTTATTTGATCATATATGGAATAAATGTTAAGAAAAAAGTCTTTAGAAAGGAAACAATTAATTAGTTTGAATATATTCCATAAAATAGTGGGCAAGATGAGGAGGTTCAAGGCAAGGTTTTTTAAAATATTCCATAAATTATGATGTAAGGAAAAAATAAAATATTGATGAGGAATATTTCTATGGAGGCGTTACAAGAGGTATTTTTATCTTTCAACCCTAATAAGGCACCTTATTCTGATTGATTCCCTATATATATATTTTAAATTTTTTAGGATTTATTAAAGAGTGATATATTGACTATAGTTGAAGAGGCCAAGGAAAAGAAGATTAAAATATGATATTGAAGTCATTTTATTTCGTTCATTTCTAAGTAAACCAAGATAAAATATTTTGATAATTTTCCTTCAATAAGTCTTTATAATTTAAAATTTATAAAATAAGTTTTAAAACTTTGACAAATAGATTAAAAATTCTTTAGTTTGAGTTATGTATATCTTGCTAATTAAAAATATTTTATATTATATAGTAATTACATAAGATGCGACACATTATCTTCATTCCGTTAAAGAACGAGTCATGCTTGTAAAATTAGATATTAACAAAGAATCTAATTGTTTTTTTTGAGTTTATTACATTATATTTTAAATGTTGGTATGAATGGATTAGATGTTGTTATATCACTCAAATATAATAAATTTTGATTGCTATATCCCTTGTAAATATTTCAAATTATATTATAGACTTTATCAAGGTCATCTATTATCTCCTTATCTATTAATACTCTTACGAAGGCATTGAAGATTTATTTTCCAAAGGTAAAAATGGATAGAAAAATCAAAGATATTGAAGTTATGACAAAAGGTCCCTTTGAATCTCATAACCGAATTCTTCATGATAATTTTATTTTGGGTCATCCTTCAAAATTTAAGGATAGAGTTTAGATCAATATTATAATTCTAGGAAAAGGTTGTTGGCTTGTTGGTTAATACTTAAAATTCTAATATCTTTTTCATTAATAATGCTTTAGATTTAAAATATATTATTATAGGGATTTTAGGATTTAAACATAGAAATTTGCATTCAACATACTAGGCATTCCTATTCTATGATAATGAAAAGAAGAAGGAGCTTTCAAAATCATATTTTCTTGGATTAAAATCTTGTTTAGGAGGTTGTAAAGATAAATTATTAACTTTGGCTACAAGGCTATAACTCATAAATATTATATTACAATAATTATCTATATGTATGATGTCATTTTCTAGATTTTCGATAATTTAACATCTAATTTTCATAACATTAAAAGATATATTCTTTGAAAAGTATGTTAGAAAAAATATAGGTTTTACTTTGCATTCTAAAGGAATATAAATTATATGGGAATGCCAAAATTGTAGACATACTATTTTAGCATTAAGGATGGTCGGTATAATTCAAAGAACAATTAAACAAAATGTTATGCCAAAAATTTAGATTTTCTATTCATACAATATAATTGTTTTAGAAAATAAAAACTACCTATAGCCTTCATGACATGGAACATAATATGGAATGAGGAGGATTCTATAAATTTTTATTTGATGTTTCATTGAAGCCTTATCTAGTTATGTTTTATCCAAAATGATAAATTTTGGCTCAAGCATATCTAACTTATAAAAGTCCAAAGGTTGAAAATTATATTATTGACAATAATAATTCTAGATCATGCATTTCTATTAGCAATTTGATTGAAAAATAAACCTCAAAATAGTGGATGAGCTTGAAAGTATATTTCACAAGTTTTATTTATGTATTTTTATGAAGAAGGATGAGCTAGCTTGGAATCCAACAAATTATGGTAAATTATTATTCAAGTTGAGATATAAGAATTTAAAACAATCACTACTCCTAATTATTTCCCTTGAAAGGATGTTTGGTCACTTGATGCTCTTCATAAGGGATCAACATTTCATTTGGTTATCAATCTAAGGCAATATTCTTACAAGTAAAAAGTCTATAAAGAAGAAGATATCATAGATATTTTAGGTGTGCCTTGTGTAATAAGAATGTAAAAATATCAAATCAATTTTTTATTTGTTTATACCATTTGGCACCCACATCTTAAAACACATGAGAATATAATAGGTAACTCTATCAACATTGAAAGAGTTGATAAAATGTTGGATTATTATTATTTAAATCTAAAGCATTATGCATTGTTTTGGAGGACTAGTCTTTCCATTATCTATTGAAATTCATGATTTTAAAGAAATAATAGATTTTTTTTATTTTTATTTTAAATAAATCTCAAATTTATACACGAGATTAGAATTGTTTTATTATCTATTTTTAGGATGGTAACAAACACTATGGAAGTTGTTCTCCTGACTGAACGCTTGTCTCTTTCCTAGTGCTTTAAAGTAGCGTAAAAGGTTTAATATGATTGTAGCATGGCGGTTATAGGGGCACTGCACGAATATCTATGTGGCAGCTTCTGAGGTGGAGGCAGCCATAAAAAAGTTGGACAACCTGACGCTACCGATTCCACCATGTTAAAAAAAAAAATTATACACGAGATTAGAATTGTTTTATTATCTATTTTTAGGATGGTAGGATGGTAACAAAACGAACGCTTGTCTCGTGCTTTCAGCAGCGTAAAAGGTTTAAAATGATTTTGGCATGGCGGTTATAGGGATTGCACGAAGATATGTGTGGCAGCTTCTGGGGCGGACAACACAAAATACTGTGGCGGTCATAAAAAACTGGACAGCCTGCCCTACGAATTCCACCATGTTAAACAAACAAACAAACACTATGGAAGGATAATTTGTTATAAAAGGGTAATTTGTGATGACAACAAAAGGGATTTGATTTGATCTATACTAAAATAAAGATATCAAAAGTTAGGTTTACCAAATTTAATCTTGATAGTGTTTTTAAACAAAATTAAAAAAAAAAATCAACCACAAAGTTATCCTAAAATAATAAAGTCAAAATTAAAAATAATTAATAATTAGAATAATATGAACCTTAAATTAATAACCATGGATAAAAATTGCCAATGAAAGGAAATATAGTTCAATAGAGGACATTTCACAGATTATTATTAACGTTATTAATAGAAAATATATTATTTTTTGTTTTTTTATGTCCAATCGGATTTATGTGTCCTTGGCAATAGCTCTTTTACTGCATTCAGATGCCCATTCTCTGCAGCTATAAAAAGAGGAGGAGATTCGCCGTCGTTGTTACGGTCGTCAACAAGAGTTGCACAATGTCAGGGTGGTCTCCTCCTCTAACGGCCTCCTGCAAGGCTGTGTTTCTTTTGTAAGCATCTCCCACTTTTAAGCAGCTTTTCAACCAAAGTCTTGTGAGAATAGTAAGCAGCAATATGAAGTGCCGTATATCCTCCACGCAGAATCGGCAAAAAGACAATACTTTCTTGTGGCAGCGGCTGATTTTTCGCTGGAAGTTCTGGTAGTGCTGCGTGCTTTTCCGATTCAGCGGCTGTATAATTCATCGATCCTTTCCTCCACTCCCACACTGTTATAATAATTATTCTTCTCCAAATAATTCACATCGGTAAGGCTATTCTAAGACCTATACGTAGCGATTACTTACAAATGCAGTGGAAACTTTCGTGACACGTAGACCTATTTAAGGGGAATGTCTGAAATATTTCGATTTCCTCTTCATATTTTTTAAGGCTAAAAAGTAAGTTTATATATATGGGTTTAATTTAATAGTTAATATACACTAAAAAAACAACCTTTTTAAATTATATTATTAATTTTTAAAATATAATAATAAAAATAATAATAAATTATAGCTTAATCCATAGCTACAGTGCAGACTTGATAAGTAAGCATAGTATTATATCAAATTCATGATATTGTAATTTTTTTTAATTAATCAATTAAACATAAAATTCTTATAGTATTAAGATAAACAATGTAAAATGTATTACTTTATAATAATAGTTAATTTATACACTTTCTCAATTTTATATTGTAGTGTTTAAATTTAAAGGTTATTTGTGACATCCTTTCAAAAAAATCATTTGAATAAGAGATGATTTTATAGTATTTTAATAAAAATATTATAATGCCTATGAATTATTTTAAGTGTCTCGATGATATATAATGCATGTAAATATGTTGATTCCAATACTAAAACTATAAATATAGGATGAAGTCTTCAATCAATATCCAGTTTTAATTTAATATTTGAAGTATGAACATATATGTTTAGCTTTGAGTGCTCCAAATACATCCTAGCATGTGTCAAGCTTAAGTGATGTGGATAAGGTTTAGAAAGTGATGCTTTTATAAAGTTAAAGGTTACTTTGGGTGTGCATCATTCAATTAAAAAATGGATCAATAGTTTATGCTCACTTCAAAAGCACCAGGTTTATAAAAAAAAAAAACTAAGTAATCCAATGAAATCATGCAACATTGTATGATAATAATGTAAGTATTAATGGGACCCTCTTTAGTAGTACAATTGAGCTCCAAGGGTATTATGACCTGCACATTAAAATAAGAGGAGTCAATCAAGTGTATATGTAAGATGAGCATATCAATCAAGAACCAATACATGACACTTCATGATATGCACATCTTGCCCCAACTTGCAAAGGAGAAATATTGTAGGGGACGCCATTGGATTGATGGAAAGCACTCTAATCAATAGTTGGAACTTGACAAGTACATACAAAGTGCTTTCAATCAAGTGTTGAGCACCACGCTAGGATCTTGACATATGGAATATTCTTAAGGAATCATATCAAATTTATGCTCTTCTATATAACAGAATCATTCAAGACATGTAATCTAATTGCTTACCTTTCTTGTTAATGTTAAGATCCTGCTATAAAATAAACTCAAATAACACACTCTCACACGATTGCTTGGAAATAAACTCACCTAAACATCATATTAATATAACAAAAATTTGCATAAAGAAACAATCTCACAATAAGACAGAATCGCAGGCCTCTTCAAGGGGGCAACCTCCTTCAATACTTCATTAATTTGCAAAAATATGGTTACATTGGTGCCTTTTCGAGTATTTAAGGAGTTTCCTTCCAAGGTTGGCTTACATGCAAAATGCCACCTGGATTACATGCATAATGCCACCCGAATTACATGCATAGTGCCACTTTGAATTACATGCACAACACCACTCGAATTACATGCATAATGCCACACGAATTACATGCACAATGCCACCTTACCTATACTATCTACCATGTGTTACATAAAAATGGTGCCATTTGTCATAGGCACTACCTAAGCTAAAACTTAGAACATTACAAAATATTAATCATGGGTACTACCCACGTTCACTAGGAATTATTACATTAGGGAAGTTATTACAATAAGGGTTAGGATGAGATCCTAACATGCCCTTATCCTTGAAGAAGCTTTGTCCTCAAAGCTAAAAATGAGGAAACTGTTGTTGGAGTTGATGGAGAGACTCCCATGTAGCATCCTCAGGTTGAAGTCCACGCCACTGAACCAGGACCTCTGTAATGGTACGATTGCGTAGAGTGTGAGTTCGAAAATCTAGCAGCTGCTCCGGTGCAAGTAAGATGGATCCTTATTCATCCACTTTGGGGAGTGTTGATTGAACCTATACCTTTGTGCCCACCACTTTCTTGAGAAGGGAAACATGAAAAATAGGGTGGATCTTGGAAGTGGGGGGAAGAGCCAATTTGTAAGTTGTTGGAACAATCCGTTGTAGAACCTAATAAGGACCATAGAATTTTGAAGCGAGCTTCTGACACCTGCGAAGTTGTAGGGATGATTGTTTGTATGGCTGTAAGCGAAGGAAGACCATATCACCCACATCAAAACTATGCTCAGAACGATGTTGATCAGCTTGTTGGCACATCCGATTCTGGGCCATGTTCAAATTTTGTTTGAGTTGGCGGAGGACCTCGATGTGTTGACTCAAAGCATTGTCGACGGCCTGGACCTTGGAGCTACCCGGAATGTAGGAGGAAGGCGTGAGTGGAGGGCTCCCATAAACTGCCTCAAATGATGTGAGTTTGGTGGCAGTATGATAGGAAGTTTGTACCACCATTCGGCCAAAGAAAGCCATTTTGCCCAATGAGTAGGATGATCGGAGGCAAAGCAGCGAAGGTAGGTTTCCAAGCATTTATTAACAACATCTCTTTGACCATCCATTTGCGGATGGTAGGCTGAACTCATTTTGAGCTGAGTCCCCTGCAACTTAAATAACTCTTGCCAAAAATTGCTAGTAAAGTTGGGATCATGATCAGATACAATGGAGGTTGGCATGCCATGAAGACGAAATATGGAGTCAAGAAAAATTTGGGCAATAGTGGATGCTGTGTAAGGATGGGTTAGGGCACAAAAGTGAGCATACTTTGAAAGGCGGTCCACTACCACAAAAATAATAGACTTGCCTCCGGATTTAGGTAGCCCTTCTATGAAGTCCATGGAGATGTCAGTCCACACCTGATCTGGTATAGGCAATGGTTGAAGAGTGCCTGGAGAGCACACTGTTTCTCCTTTCATCCTTTGACATGTGTCGCAGTCTGCTACAAAAGAGAAAATGTCCTGTTTCATTCCTTTCCAAAAGAAGGTGTGCTTGAGTTGCTCATAAGTTTTTAGGAACCCTGAATGGCTAGCAGATGGAGTAGCATATTATTCCTTCATGATGAGCTCTCAAAGTGGGGACTTAGGAGGAAGAACTAGGCATTGATGGTAACATAGATCCTGGCCATCCCAACTATATCCTGGTGTAGATTCTGGATCATCCCTCAGTGAAACAACCAGGTTTTTCAAATCTGCATCCTGAAGTATTTCCTGACGTAAGGGCTCAATCCATTGGGGCAATGGTGCAGAGATGGCACACAACATACTAAGGGTCTCAAATTGGTGAGAGAGAGCATCTACCACAAGATTTTCCTTCCCTTTTTTGCACGTCAAGTCATAATCATAGCCCATGAGTTTTGATACCCACTTTTGTTGCTCGGGGGTGGCAACCCATTGTTCTAGAAAGTATTTCAGACTCTGGTGGTCAGTTTTGATGGAGAAATGGCACCCAATGAGGTAAGGTTGCCAATGCAGGACTGCATGCAATATTGCCAACATTTCCTTGGCATATGTGGATTTCCCCAAATTGCGATCAGATAGGGCTTTGCTAGTAAAATCCAAAGGGCATCCTTCTTGCATCAATACCGCCCCAATACCATGACCAGAAGCGTCACTTTCTATGACAAATTTTTTAGAGAAGTTTGGCATGGCTAAAATTAGAGTGGTGGTCATGGCATGCTTGAGGTCCAGGAATGCTTGCTCAACCGACCTTGTCCGAGTAAAAGAATCCTTCTTCAACATGGATGTGAGGGGGGTGGCTATCTTTCCATAATTACAGACAAATTTATGGTAATATCCTATAAGCCCTAAAAATCCTTGAAGCCCCTTGAGTGTGTGAGGTTTCGACCATTCTTGGACTGCTTGGATGTTCTTAGGGTCAACCTTGACACCATCCTTTGATACAATGTGTCCTATATACTCTACTTTAGTCAAATCAAAGGAACACTTGGACCTCTTTGCAAATAGTTTATGGTCGGCCAGTAGTTGGAGGGTTTGATCTACATGCTTGAGATGCTCTTCCCATGCGTGATTGTAAATCAAGATGTCATCGAAGAACACAAGGATGAAATTTTGCAAAAAAGGGTGAAATATGTTGTTCATTAGGCTTCGGAATGTGGAAGGAGCATTTGTGAGACCAAATGGAATTACCAAGAATTCATAATGACCTTCAAGAGTGTGAAAAGCAGTTTTAGGAATATCTTCATCCCTGAGCCAGATCTGATGTTACCCAGAGTGGAGGTCTAGCTTGGTGAAGTACATGGTCCCATGTAATTCATCTAGTAATTCATCAACCATAGGGATAGGAAATTTATCCTTGACAGTTATCTTGTTGAGTTCTCGGTAGTCAATACACAATTGCCAAGAGCCATCCTTCTTGAGGACCAGTAAGACTGGTGTAGAGTAGGGACTAGTACTAGGCCGAATGACACCCACCTTGAGTAATTCCTGTATCATATTCTCAATATTTGACTTCATGGCATGGGGGTACCTGTATGGTCTGATATTTGGAGGTGTACTATTTGGCAATAATGGGATGGCATGGTTGTGAGAGCGATGCGGTGGTAGTGTGGTTGGTTCTAAAAGGATGGCCTCATGTTTATGGAGAATCTGTTGCATGTCTGGTGGGATTTCACCCATCGGAGATGTGGATGGTTGGATGGAGAATAGTTGTGCAATGACCCCACATGATGATTTCTTTAGCAATTTATCCATGTTGTTTGAACTGATAATTTGAGGTGTTCCTGTCGAGGAGCCCTTGATGATGTGTGTTTGTCCATTCTGGGAGAACTGCATCCAAAGTTTAGCAAAGTTCCAACTGATAGTGCCCAACGTACTCAACCATTGAGATCCCAAAACAATATCACATCCACCCAACTGAAGGGCAAACATGTCCTACTTGAGTTCATAGTCCCCTATCTTGATTTTAACATTGCAACACTTTCCTTTACAAGGTAAGGTTCCCCCATTAGCTACCATGACCTCAAAGGAATTACAAGTGTGGATATAGAAATTTTCCCATTGAGCAACTCTAGGGTCAATGAAGTTGTGCATGCTTCCAAAATCCAAAAGGATGGAAAGACGTTGGCCCTTGAAAAATCTTGTAACCTTCATGGTTTGAGGAGTAGTGATGCCTGCAAAGGCATGGACTGTAATTGCTGTCTCAGGTTCTTGTTTCACTTCTTCTTATGGAGGAGGTGTTTTTGGAGGGTCCTCATCCTCATCACTCTCGTCAGAGGTATCAGGTTCTTCAACATCTATCAAGAATAATTTTTTGTGTGCACACTTATGCCCTTTGAAAAAAATTTCATCACAATTATAGCATAATCCTTGGGCACGACGTGCATCCATCTCTTCGGTGGTGAGGCACTTGGGTGTAGCAGGTTTATTATCAGCTGGGTTTTGGTTTCTAGGAGAAAATGAAGGTCTATTTTGAGGAAAATTTGATGGGCGTCTTTGGGTAGAGAGTTTAGATTCGGCCAAACGGGCCAAACTGATAGCTTCCATCATAGTTCGTGGTTTCAACATTTTTACTTTTGCTTGGAGTTCCATCTTCAACCCACTGATATAACAACTCTAGAAGAACCCTTCACTCAATCCTCTTGTCTTATTGGCCAATTTTTCAAATTGAGCTTGGTACTCTCGGACTGAACCTGTTTGTTGTAGTTTGGTCAAGGCTCCTGTAAAGTCCTCATACTCACTAGGACCAAATCGAGTGAGTAGTTGGGATTCAAAATCCTCCCAAGAGAGATTTGGGTAGGCAACACGTAACCATTGAAACTAGTGTAGAGCCTCAGACTCCAAGTTAAAGGAAGCCATCTGGACTCGATGAAATATGGGTACATTATGAAGTTGAAAGAATTGGTCAACCCGACATAGCCACCCATCAACATCCTTCCCACTAAATTTTGGAAAGTCCAAGTTGGGCATTCTAAAGGGTGGATCATGGTCATGATTCCTTGCAGAACTCTCAGCTTGGTATTCTAATTTGGGTGGTCCTCTTCTCAGTTTGTTGTCTACTTCTGTCAGTGCTTCTTCCAAGCGGTTGCTAGTGGTCTCATGCTCTAGGCGAAGACCTTGGACTTCTTCCCTTATGGAGTGAAAATCCGAGTTCAAGTTCTCAATGGCTTTTGTTAGGGATTCCAAGTTTTCTAGTTCTTTTTGGTGTCCACGGGTACCCTGGGCCATATTTTAAGCCTTTTGTGACTAGTTACTAAAAATAGAATTGAGTTTTTAGGACTTACTATTTTTAGTAAGTTCCCAAAAAAGTGCTTGGGTGCTATATATCAAAACGATCAGCTCGAAGAGGTGGTCACAATGAGCTATATCTCTCAACACTACTTTTTGGCACCCTAGAATTTTTTTTATCTCTTATTTTGCTGAGTCTAACGGTGTTTACAGTTTCTGATTCTAAGCTACAGAGCAAAAGTTTGGTACTGGAGCACTATCTATAACTGGCCTCATTTCATACTCAATATTCTCTATATTTTGTAGATGACTGTTATGATAGTTTTGTTCTGACCCTGAAGACTATGAATTCTACCCTAACTGTGCTGACCTCTCTGACCTGACTGACCTGACTATGACTGCGACTGTAAATTTGACTATTATTCTCCAGACTGTCAACTTAAGTGTCACCCTCATGGCTTATCCCGAATGCATGTCCTTTCTATTATTTTTTTAGTAGAGGATTCCTTTCTCATATGCTCACTTTTGAAATGCAGGTTTACGAACAGGGATGTTTTGATTTTTATTTTTTTATTTTTTTACGTTTTTTACAGGTTGAAGTTTTAATAGAACCAGGGAATGCTAAGTATAGGAGTATGTACCACCCACAGGCCCTCTAATATACCGACAGTGACGAACAATAGTGCTTGGACCAATATTTTAGGCCACTACTCAAGGAGGATTCCACACATACCCTTGAGCACACTACCCGCCTCTCTGACAATACGGGAGGGTAATCGTCTAGGATGCTATGTCCCGTAGACTATGAGTAATCATCCAGGATGCTTCCTAATGGCTAAAAGTTTGTTTAATCCTAGATGGTCTCTCGATATACCCAAAGATACATGGGAGCTCAAGCCCATGTGCGAGTTCTGTCTGAGGCCTGGGTATTGGAGCCTGATCGCCTCTCACTTCACTAGATGCTTTATGGGCTATCTAGCTTAGCCAATAATGACAGATCCTTCATGATATTTTAAAACCCCCAATACAGGGTTTCTACCTACTCAACTAAAAAGATTTTTTTTTTTTGGTCTGGAAAAAAAAAATGCATTGTATTTTTTGGATTTTTTTTTTTATAAGGAAAAATAGAAATAGGAAAAACACATAGAATTTATACCTAATAGGCGTATTGGATGGCAAGAATCGTTGTAGTTGCAACAGAACTTGGCCCTGGAAAGCGCTCTGATACCACTTGTTAAGATCCTGCTATAAAATAAACTCAAATAACACACTCACATGATTGCTTGGAAATAAACTCACATAAACATCATATTAATATAACAAAAATTTGCATAAAGGAACAATCTCACAATAAGATAGAATCATAGGCCTCTTCGAGGGGGCAACCTCCTTCAATACTTCATTAATTTGCAAAAATATGGTTACATTGGTGCATTTTTGGGTATTAAGGAGTTTCCCTCCAAGGTTGGCTTACATGCAAAATGCCACCTGGATTACATGCATAATGCCACCCGAATTACATGCATAGTGCCACTTTGAATTACATGCACAATGCTACTCGAATTACATGCATAATGCCACACGAATTACATTTACAATGCCACCTTACCTATCATATCTACCATGTGTTACATAAAAAGGGTGCCATTTGTCATAGGCACTACCTAAGCTAAAACTTAGAACATTACAAAATATTAATCATGGGTACTACCCACGTTCACTAGGAATTATTACATTAGGGAAGTTATTACATTAAGGGTTAGGATGAGATCCTAACAGTTAATGGCTCTTAAGAAAGACAATGGTTGGACCTGGAGGTAATTGAGCTATAAAATACCTTAAGGTTACTCCCTATAACAAATTTTGACATAGATACCATTTCCATATTTTATAGAAATCATTTAAAAACATTTAAGATTCACTATAATTCTATAGGATCATCCACATCTCTTTAACATACTTACACTCTATAATTTTTAATACAATGCTTAAAAAATTAGGTTTGATTATAATATAGTTTAAAAACCTACATTTGTTTATGAGAGCAACATTATTTTAACAATAATGTTTCCCTACAATACCTATTTTTAGACAAGAGTTCCACTAAGTAAGTTCTCTTATCCTAATGAAGCAAAGACTCAATAAAACTTTAAAATTAAGAATTTCTAGTTGTAACCAAGTGATTTTTATACTTTTATTAACTTTTTACTAAGAGTTGGTTGGACAATATTAGTTAATACTCTCTTATCAAGATGCACTCAAACAACAAAAATTCTATAAATATAACATCATTGTAGTCATTCCAAAAGTCTTCCAATTGAAATCCATCATAAATATATAAAAAACACAACAATAATAAAATTCCTCATCTTCCTTCCTTCCTACAATTGAACTTGAATCCCATAATAATCATTTGTTACACAATTTTCCAAGGATACTAGAAGGGGTAATAGTATTGATTGTACTATTACTTCTTAGTCATTTAAAGGAGTATCCCTTTCACTCTAGCTAGTATTCTTCTAAATCCCTTAATTTAAAGGTATGGTAACTTTTCATTAATCAAGAAAGGCATATTCAATAAAGCTTCCCAAAAGGAGTATATAAAGCATAATGCAAAGCTTCATTAAAGAGGTTAGTAATTATATTTTTGTTAATATATTCTAATATGTTTACTTTACATACATTTTAATTGCTTATTATCTAGTTAGAAGTATTTCTCTATACTTGTTTTAGCATATATATATATATATATATATATATATATTACAAAAATTAGAATCCACTAGAAAAGGCTTGAGTGAGTGTCTTTTACTCTAAACCATCCCCCTACCCTATGCATATTATTCATGTAGATCATAATTTAAGGTTATCTATTATATGGTTCCAGCCTAACCTTCCCTAGTTTTACCCTTAAAGTGGTTTTATTCAATTGTGGTTTGTACTAGTGTTACTTGCACTTAAGGATATAGTGTCATCCTAGGCTTGTTCAAATTTGGGAAAACTTTTTGTTGAATTATACATGAACTACTACTTGTGAATGTAGATATCTTTTTGTAATCTATAAAACCTTGATGACAATGACCACTTGGTGACTTAACCAAAAAATCATGGATACTCGAGTTAACCAAGAATATATTTAAAATGAGACTCTAGATGAAGGATTTGAACCTCATAAATACTTAAAATATCTCTTAAGTATATCATGGTATTACTTAAAAAAATTCATAACTTGAAAAGTGTCATATATTTGACAAACTTGTAAGAAAAATATCAAAAAAAGTTGACTAGTCATAGTAAATTCATTGTTAAGAAAGCCTACAAATTAATATGACACATTTAGTGATTAAGATATTTATGATTTTTTTTTAGCCAATCCCATATTAAATTTCCTTACAATAGAAGAACAAGATATATTGGTACAACTCAACTAGCCTTAAAAGCAAGGACCTAGGTCTATAAAGAAAATGAGATAATAAAGTCCAACACTTGCTAAAGTTCAAATGGAGAACATGAAACTTTCTTTTAAAGAATGCAATATAAATTTTCCTAGGCACAATTAAAGTAAAATAAAGTTTAGCATAAAATTATATCCATGGCAAAAATTATATTTATATTGCTTGTTGCTAATATATCATGAGTAGCACCCCTCTAAAATAATTGTGAATTGATAGAAACACAAAAATTTAAAGTGTAATAAAAAAATATGCTTCAAGACAATAGCTTTAGGCAAATTATAATTTGACATATAAGGTAAATTCCAAATTCTAGAATATTTATATTTGTCTAATGATATAAATTGCTAATAAATTTTAAGATTCATATTTTATAGTAGGTTTGTTTAACTCTTTAGTTTTAGAGCATGCTCCTAAAACTAAAGCTTTTATTTATATAAATCTTGTGAATTCATAAATGCATTCGAGATTCCACTATTATGTAGATTAATATCATTTAAAAAGCTAAATCTGTAAAATATAATTATTAGTAACAATTAAAAAAGTAAAAATAAATAATAAACATTATTTTTTTTTTGCTGATCCTATATTAAATTATAATTATTTTCTTTAAGGATCTAAACTAATTTATTTCAATTATGTCCTCATAAACACATCCCAGATGTTCTCACTAATAACAAGCTAATAGAATCTAACATGCTTCCAAAAATTAAATTATGATCATTTTCATTTTGGACGTCATTATGGCAAACTAGTATCTTGTGAAAGAATTGTTGAAAGCAATATAAAGATTATTGAATATTCCCGATAATAATTATAATATTGTTTTAGATGTATTTTGTGGTAAATCTGTAAGTAGTTAATCAACCATTCCATCGTTTCGTTGATTTTGTCTTTGCAATGCATTTATCTTTCTTGATGAAGATTTTTAAATTTTATTTTAATATTAATTATAAAATATTCAAGTTTAAATGGGTAAATATTAAAATCCAAAGCGTACATTTTCATTTTAGCATTTAATACAAACAACTTCGATAGAATTTAAATTTGTAAGTTATTTATTTACTTTCTTTTTATTGGAATGACATTGAACCACCATTTTTATTGTTACTTTTATTTCGAGAGGTAAAGTAAAATACATTGAAGTTACCATGACAATGCATTTATTAATTATAAATGGGGATGAACAAAGCACAAACCACACCTTGAGAAGGAGAGGAATTTATGTATGAAAAAATCAAAACTTTTTTTCATGATGCAACTCATCTAATATTCTTTTCAGCCAAACTGCTTAACATACAATTGAAGTGACAATGATATACTCTACTTTAGTAATAAAGAGTGCAACAATAGGTTACTTCTTAGATGACCATAAGACTGCACCTAATCCAATATGGAATGTATACCCAAAATTTCTTTTCATGTCATCAATATTGTCAACCTCTCAGTAATTTTAAATCCTAGTTTGATCTTGCATAAAATATCCCATGATCTCTAGTTTCATTGGCATACATCAGAATCCTTCTACCTACTTGCAAGTGAGTATTCTTTGGTGTCTTAATGAATCTAATAAGTAAACTCACTGCATACTAATTTCAATTCTAATGGTTTTCAAATGCATGACACTGCCAACTAACATCTTGTAGAGAGTTGAATATACATTGTTTTTACAATCCTTATTGCTTAATTTTAGAGTTGTTGCAATTGGAGTGTCGGTTGGTTTGTTGTTATCCATTCTAAACCTTTTCAAAATATGTTTGACATAGTTGCTTTTAGAAATAAAGATACCATCTATTGATTGGGTAGGTTCAATTCCAAGAGAGTATTTCATCAAGTCTAAGTCTATCATTTTAAACTTGCTCTTCATAAAGACTATAATCTGATCAAACAACATGTTGTGATTTTCAGTATATATAAAATCATCTACATACAAGTAGACTATTATCATATTTATTTACTCATTGGTTTTGATGTGGAGAGCATGCACATATGGGCACTTGATGAATACATTCTCCTAAAATTATGAGTCAATGCCACTATACCATACCTTGGATGCTTGATTTAACCCATGTAAGATTTTATTTAGTTTTTACATCTTCCATTCTTGTCCTTCTATCTCATAACCAAGTGTCTAGTCTATATAGACCTCTTCTTCCAATATGCCATTTATGAAGGAAGACTTGACATCCATCTGATACACTTTTCATCTCTTTTGGTTTGCCAATTCTAGAATCATTCTATGAGTATCAAAACTTCCTATAGGTGCATAGACTTCATTATAGTCAATGCCTGATTTTTGCTTATACCCTTTTGCAATCAATCTTGTGTTATGCCTTTCGATGTCACCTTGGGCATTAAATTTAGTCTTGTATACCCATTTCACACCAATGGTTTTCTTTATTGCTAGAAGATACATTAGCTCCCAAGTCTGATTTTTCTCTATAGATTCATTCTCTTCATCCATAGCTTTTAGCCATTTGTTCATCCATATCTTCTTCAAATGAAATATAATCGCATGTAAAAAATAAAGCAAAATCATAACAATCTTCATATTCCATATAATTTCTTGTTACCTCATATATGTCTTGTAAGTTTTTTTGTCTTTAATGATGTTCTCATGATGAATGAAATAGATCTTATCCTTGCAATTGGTGGTGGTTTGATGATAAAGTAGGGTTGTTACCCCAACTTATATAGTTGCTTGAAGTTACAAGCTGATCTATGCTTTTTCCATTAAATTCTTTAGAATCAATACTTGTTGTCCCTTGCTAATCAGTATTGGAATTCTAATCCCAAGCTTCATATTCCATGAAATTCAAATATTTTCTTATGATCAACTTATTTTTAATAGGATTATGTGATCTATAGGTCTTTGAATCTTCATTGTATCCAATGAAGATGCATGTTTCTACCCTATCATCCAACTTTTTTCTCTTCGATTTTGGAATGTGTGCATATGCTATGCATCCAAATACTCTCAAGTGATAAATCCTTATATTTTTGTTGCTCCATGCTTCTTGTGGAGTTAGATCCTTCACTCTTTATGGGAGACTGATTTAGTAGAAAAAATAAAAAATTCTACAAATTTTACCCAAAATTCATTTGGTAATGATTTTGCCTTCAATATTTTCCTTAGCATCGCCATTATTATCCCATTATTTCTCTCTACAATACCATTTTGTTGTGGTGTGTATCTGGTTGTGAACTACTTTCTAATTCTATTAGCTTTATAAATATTATGATATTCATTTGAAATATACTCAATTATTTCATCTATTTTAAGAGTCTTCACATAATAGCCATTATTATTTTCAACCACTGCTTTGAACTCCTTAAATTTTCCAAATACTTTTTACTTTTTTTTAGGAAGAATACCCATGTCTTCTAGCTAAAATCATATTTAAAAGTAAAAAAGTATTTGTTGTTTGTAAATGAGCTAGTTTGCATATGTCCACACATGTTTGAGTGCACCAAATCCAAAGGTTGTGAATCTCTCCATAATTTTTATTTAGAAAATGCATCCCTATGCTACTTTCCTACAATAAAACCTACACATGTTTGATTGTGTTGCTCTATAAGAATCAATCCCCTTACCATTTGCTTTTTGTGCAATAAATTTAGGCCATTGAAATGATCAAATCTAAGATGCCACAACCATGTAGCATTATTTACAATAACAATAAATAAAAACAACATTTCACTCTAAATTTTTAGAGGAAACATTTTTTTTTGTCATGGCCACATTTGCTATGAGTCTATTTTCATTATCTCTAATGATGCAAGATCCATTTTAAAAATACATTATGTACTCCTTTTACACAAGCTACCCAACACTTAACAAATTGTGCCTCAACCTAGGCATAAAATAGACATTAAGTATGTCTTAATTCTCATTTTTTTATGCAAATTATAATCCTCCCTTTGACCATGATAGGTACCTTGTTATTTTTTCTCATCTTCACTTCAGATTTCATGGTTTCATCTAGTTGTGAGAATATTTCTCTATTCCTATATATGAGGTTACTACAACCACTATAAAGATACCATACATTTTTTGAATATCTTCATCAACACTACATGTTATCACATACCCAAATACATATTTATTTTCTCCATTCTCATTAATTTTGTTTTCTTTATTCTCATTCTTATTGGTATAGTGGACTTCTTGCTTATTTTTATTAACCATCTTCTTTCTACACTTATAAATATAATGGCCAAATTTATTATAGTAATAAAATTGGACTTTATATTTATCATATCTTTGATTTGAGCCTCCTTGTGTAATGGTCCCACTATAGCCACATTGGCTAATTATTTTTATCTCGAGCCTTTAATTTAGTTAATCTAACCTTAATAATTAGGGTTAGATTATTATTGTTTTCATTTATAAATAGGAAGAATATTTTATTAATATGGTTCATAAAAGAATTTGGATTTGATTTGCATATTCTATGCATAATAAACTTTGCCCTCTCAAAGTGGGTATTTTTGTCTCAATTGTATTTGATATTTGCATACTGTTTACGCTATTAAAATTATTATTGTTTGCATACTATTAATAATAATTCAATATTGAAGCATTGCAAATATTAAAATAATTATGTGGTTTCTCTACAATTGGTATTAGAGCATAATTTTAGGTGGAAATTAACAAAGATATTTAGTGCCCTAAAGAAAATGCTTCCAATTTTTTTGCAAAAAAAAAAAAAGGTATGTTTGATTTCTTGAAATTAATTGGGTTTTTGGCTTAACTTCCCTTCCTAATTTATATTAATAATTAATTTAAATATAATATAATTTAATTATTAAAAGAGAGCATCCCTTTTCATTGTATTTTTGTTCTTCTTTATATTTTACAAAATTAATTAAACTTTTTTTAATTATTTGGTACAATTCTCTACTTTATATTAATAAATTAATTTAATTTAATCATTAATAGAGAGAGTAAGCATCTCCACTATCTTACATTTCATTATTTTAATTTATTAAAATCCTACCCTTGGCTTTCACATTTTTATTTTTAATTAATAAATATCCACACTCCCTCGCTCTCACTTCACATTTATTTTTTTAATTATTAAACACCCCCAAACCTTCACGTTTCATATTTTTTATTATTAAACCATTCGATTTCACATTTCCTTTTTTTTAATTATTAAACACCCCTCATCATTTGTCTTTTCATTATTTTTCCCATGGATCCATGGTTTCACATTTTATTTAATTTTTATTATTAAACACATTGATTTAACATTTTATTTTTTTAATTATTAAACACCCCTTGTCAATTTTTTTAATTATTAATTTTTGTCCAACCCCACTTGCTCTCGCTCTTTCTTATATTGATCTTATTAATTAAAACCCCACTGAAACTCTTTCTCATTGTTAAACCTTTTCTCAATAATTAATAAAATTATTTACATAAACTTTTAAAAAATAAAGGAAAAATAGAAAAAGAAATAAGTATTAGATATTGTCAACTGTTTTTTATAGAAGTCCTATCATTTGGTGTTTATCTCTTCAAGTTGACCAAAGTGCATGAGGGCACTTGCTACTAGTACTAGTTAGACACAAGTGAATGGTCAATTATAGCGTATCTATTTTTTTGAGTATGTTTGTATGAGAAGAAGCACCAACCAAAAATATTGGTAAGCATCATAACACTCATTAATATTAATATTTTTGACCAATATCTTCTTTCATCCTTGAGAATTATGGAATAACTTCCACTCAACACCTCAGGTTCTTCATCTCCTCCTAAACCTTCCATGGTCATTCCTATCACTACCAGTCCAACTAGTAATCCTCTTCATGATACTATTGACCTTGATCTATGTGCATATCTTGGGAATCAAGAATAATTGATTACTTTAGTCTTAAGCAAGTAAAAATATTTAATTTCTTCCATTTCCTAGTCATTTGGTTTCATTTCAAAACACCTAAACGTATCCCCTACTATACCTCATTCACTCTTGAGGTCTTAACAAACCATCAAGCAACAATCCTTGACCATTAAGTAAGTACCAAATAACTTTTTTCATTCTCAACCACTACCTAGTAATAATCCTCCAACTTCTTATGCTTATGACCTAGGTTTTACTTCTGAATTGGATTCCTTGGTAGGAGGTGCTTCTAACTTTCTTAAAAATGGTCTCATGATGTTCTTGTTCCTCATATTGACATACCCACATTTGAAGGTTAATATCCTCAAGAATGGTTGGAAAAAATGGAAGGCCTTATATGTTTATACCATGTTTTTGAAATAGTTCATGTAACATTAGCAATTTTTAAGTTGGGTAACCAAGCTTATTAATCATTATTATTGAAGCTTTGCCAAAATGGTGGTCTAATTTTGTGTCCAAACTTTAAGAAATTATTTATTCAAAGATTTTATAAGAGATACTCCACATCACATGTGGTACACCTAATGTAAACTAAGCAAACAAGAATAGTAGATGAGTATTTCTTTGAGTTCACAAGTCTTCTCATTTATACCTAATAATTGAGTCTAGCAATGATGGTCTTTGTCTTTTGCTATGGTTTTAAGGATCAAATTTGACAGGATTTCGATATGCATTATTCTTATACTCTCAATGATACACAATGTATTACTTGGGAAATTGAACAAAATCTTCAAGATTATGGTCTTCCATGTAGATGTGACCTCAACTCTCATCATTCTTATTACAATTTTGAGCTTTTCATAATATTTTTCTATTTCAAATATTTTTCACACCATCCTCGAGATTGAGCCTATTAAGAACACCATAAATTTATCTTAAAATATGGAGATGCATAATTTTTTGAGGAAGATCTGTTACAATAGGATCAATCAACTAAACTAGGATAACAACCAATAAAATATTGGATATTTTGAGTCAAATTTGTCATTGATGTCAAGGAAAAAAGTCATAATTGATGTCAAGGAATATTTCAAGGAACAATGAAAAGTTTAATGGAAAAAGAGCTTCATAATATATTTAATATTATGTGGAAGCATCTGAAGGTGGGTTTTCTGGCAAAAGAGCTTCATAATATATTTAATATTTTTGTTATTAAATATTGTTTTAATTGGGAGATCATAAGGTGTATTTGGTCAAATCATTTTTGTATATGTTGATGGATGTTTTATTTAAGATGGAGTGATAAGGTGTATGTGTGTTTTGATATTTTGTATTGTATCTTTGAGAGAGTTTAGTATATTCTAAATCCTTGAGCTTGGAAAAGAAGTGTTTATGGTTGTGGCAGCTATTTGAGGTTCTTTCATCATCAAGAAAAAGGTATGAGAACATTCTTCCATAGTTGAGTTGATTGGTTGGTTTTCTGGAAAATAAGTTTGGAGTGAAAATGACTTGATTAGGTTTTCATTATTGAGTGTGTTGAGTTAAAGCTTCAAGGTTTTTTGGAATAAAGAGTTGATGTTAAAACATTTTTTTTATAATCATTTTTGTTGAAGCCATTGATTGTGTGAAGAACTTGAACTAGGGTTTGCAAAGAACATGAGTATCATTGTTATGTGAATATTTTATTATAAGCATTGTTGTTGAAGTTGTTCAGTAAAGAACTTGAACTAGGGTTTGAAAAGAACATGAGTATCATTGTTATGTGAGATTTTTTGTTGAGAATTATTTGAAACATTTTGAGTGAGTGATCATATACTTGGACTAGGGTTTGTGAGAAAGGATTGTTTCATTGAGTGATTGGTTGAGTAGAGTTGGTTGATCCTCGTCAAGTGGATGTGTGAAGTGATTGTTCAAGTTCCATAAAACAAACTATTTTATATTCTGAATTGAATTGAAAAAGTGATTGATTTAAAGCATATCGATTCTCTAACAATTCTCTGTATGTTTCTAATAGAGTGATTAAAAGTGATTGAACATTGTGATGAGTATAGAGCATATTGAGTCTCTAAAAATTCTTTTTATGTTTCTATGATATTAGACAAGTTCTAGGGTGGACTTGTTAAGCAGAGTTGAGGTAAGTCTTTGATAAGACTTGTGGATGGATTTGAGTAAGCTTTTGTGGAAGCTTACAATACATATTAAGAGCATATTTGGATAAGTTATTATGAGGACTTATTGAGAAGATTTGGATAAGTTCTTGAGAGGACTTATTGAGAAGATTTGGATAAGTTCTTGAGAGGACTTATTGAGCAGATTGTACAAAGTTCTAGATAGGACTTGTGGACTGATTAGTGTGAGCTTTTGAGGAATCTTACAAGGCATATTTTAGACAAGTATTTGAGAAGACTTGAGAGCAGATTTGATTTATTGATTTTTTCAAACCTTGAGTTAAGGTTTGGGGTAGATCCAGTAGAGTTGACTTGAGATTGATTCAAGCCTTGAGTTAAGGCTTGAGGATAGAGATTGAAGATAAATTTGTGCTAGACCTAAGGACTATGTTTAGTACAAATTTGAGGACATAGTTTGGTGCAGATCAGAGAAAATTTTTATGCCAGACCAGAGATAGAGATTGAGGATAGATTTGTTATAGACCGATGGACTATTTTTAATATTGATTTAGAGATAGAACATTGGAGGTAATAGAGTACAGAGGATGATAGTCTCTAGTGGATAGAGATCCATTAGCTAGGGAAGTGAGGACAGGTGTCTTTAGTGGATAGAGATCCATTAGCCAAAGTAGTAGGGGCAATAATTCTTCTAGAAGATCACTAGCCAGAGGAAGAGGAGAAAGGTGTTCTCCTATGGATAGATATCCATGAAATTGATTAAGGGGATTGGTGTCTCCTTTGGACATAGTTCCATAAAAATTGTAATAGGGAAAGGATTCCCAAGATATTGATTGAGAAAATTTTAGAGATATATTTTCTTCGTGGAGTAGCCCACATTAGGTGAACCACATAAATTGTTGTGTCTATATTGTGTGTGGTGTTTTGTGCATTTATTTGATTATTTCTATTGATATTGCTATATTTACATTGCATAATATTGATTGGTAAAGAAAAGTAAAAAGTGGTCTTATACTGTTCAACCCCCTCTTAGTATAAGCTTGTGTTCTTTAATTGGTATAAGAGTGGTTTCATTCGAAAGAGTTTAACAGCTTGAAGGAAAATCTAACAAGAACACAATGGATTCTAAGAATGGACCTTAAGATAACTCAATACCAGTATTTTATGGAAGTGATTATGTATATTGGAGTTTGAGAATGAAGATCTACCTAAAGGTACTTGGAAATGAAGTTTGGGAATAATTTTAAAATGGATACAACGCCTGAGTTGATCCACCTATAGATAAGGAAGGTAAGCTTCTAAAATATTATAATTCAAAAGCAATGAATACACTTTTGATAGGGTTGCATAGAACAAAATAAAAAAAAAATAATGCATTGTAAAGATGCAAAATAAATTTGGGATAAGTTGCAATCTATATATGAAGGAGATAAAGGTGTCAAGAAAACAAAGATACGAAATATCAAAGGACAAATTGAATAGTTAATAATGAAGGATGAGGAAAACATTAGTACTTATATACGTCAAGTTGATGAGGTTGTTAATACTATGCAAGTACTTGGAATTAAGGTTGAAGAATCAGATATTTGTGATAAGATCTTAAGGTCTCTTACAACAAGGTTTAGTGAAAATATTTATGCTATAGAAGAATCAAAATAAGGGGATTCTTTGACAAGATATATGTTTCTTGGTATTCTTACAAATTTTAAGATGAGAACAAAAGAACCTAGTTCCTAGAAGGAAGCAACCTTCAAAGCAATTAAAAATATAAATGGTAAGAAGTCAGAATCAAGCAATGAGTCATCCAGTGATGAAGAAGCTAACTATGGTATAAGGGATAAGGATTCTAGAATATCTAGAGATCTAAAATATATTAAATATTTCAATTGCAGAAAGTATGGTCATTATGTAACAAATAGTCAAGAAGCTAAGAATAACAATGGTGGAGAAAAATAGGATCACAAAAACAGAGAATCAAAAATATAAAGGCACCAAAATAAAAGTAGGGATGGACAAAGCAGACAAGAAAATAAGTTCTTTCAAAGGCAAAATAGAAGCTACTATGCAGATAAGGCAAGTAAGTACTCAAGTGATAGTGATGCTAGTTTTTCATATAATGATAGAGATGAAGTCCTATTTATGATTGAAGAAAAGAATAAGTTAAGAAAGTGACTCCAATGATTCTCAAGTTTTTTATATGTGGTAACTTTGGACATCTTAAATATAGTTGTACAAGGAATGGTTATAGTTTCAGTGATGATGCATATGAGGATGCACTTGAAGGACCATATGAAAACCTTCTAATGGCACTAGAAAAAGAATAAAATGATGATGTGGACAAAGGTAAACAAATAGAGGAGTATTCATATAAATATGGATATGATCTCAAGGGAAAACTTATCTATGCCCTTGACACAATGAATAAGGTAAGAAAGCAAAAGTCTAAACTTGAAATTCAGTTTCAGAATGTGATGAAGAGAGAAGAATTCTTATGGAGGATCTAGAAAAATCAATTCAAGGATAAGTTAGAAGAAAATGTCTTATAATGTGAAAGGTTAGTACAAGAAGTAGCCATACTAAGGGAAGATTTAGAAGACTCCAAATTCAAGCTAAATGGGTTCAAAAATAGCTCAAATAATTTAGATAAGTTCATCAAGATACAAAAGCCTACATCAAGCAAAATAGGTCTTGGTTTTGAATAGGTTCAAAAGAAACAAGAAGAAAATTCAACCTCAAGTTTTGGAGGAGAAGAAACTTCAGATGAAGACACTTCAGAAGAAGGCAGTGTAAGAGAAAGTGAGACATATGAGGATGAGTTGTACAACATAAAGTTCAACAAGGACAGGAACAATGCACAAAGAAGATACAGATGGAACAACAATCATAATATGTCAAGAGAGACTAAGAGACCAATGAGGTGAAGACAAGGAAACTTAAATGGAAGTTGTTTTTCATATCACATGTTTGGGTACATGGCTTCACAGTCCAGGACACATGAAAAACAAAAATATGGGAACATATAGCTTTTCCATGGGTATTTCTACTCATGTAATCTATTTGGTCACAAGGCAATGAATTGTAGGGTTCATGATAGAAGAGGATATGGATTCACTAGTATAAATCCTAAGACATTTGCATCTCCAATAAATAATAACATTAAGTATTATAAGTGCAATAATGATGGTCACACAACAAAATGGTGTAGAGCAGACATTCCCGAATAAAGTATGAATAGGAACAGGAACAAGAACAGGAATAGGAACATGAAAAGGAACAGTCAGAGGAATCAAAAGGATAAGATAATAAGAAAAGAGTATAAAGGTAAAGAACAATGCTTTATGGGAGTATAAATACTCCCACCCTAGAATTAACCACCTCAAGAGGAGGTGGGGGAGGGGCTAAGATAAGAGGCTCATTCTTAGCCTCGAGCCCTAAAGGTAACCCTTTGCCATTGATGTCAAATGGGGAGAGATTTGAGTAAGGGGGAGAGATTTGGTATTTAAGTAAAGAGGAGAGAGCATTGAGCCAGGGGTAGCAATGTCCATGGGGAGAAGAATAAATAAAATGTCAAGTTTTCGATAAAAAGAATTTGGGTTACCATCAATGACAAAGGGGGAGATTGTTGGACATTTTGAGTCAAAGTTGTCATTGATGTCAAGGAACAATGCAAAGGTTAATGGCAAAAGAGCTTCATAATATTTTTAATATTATGTGGAAGCATATGAAGGCGGGTTTTTATTAAAACCATGGATGAACAAAATAAAATGTTTTTCATAAAAACCCAAGGAAGATATTTTATGGACAAGCAAAATAAAAGTTTTTCATAAAAACCCAAGGAAGCATTTTGAAAAGTTAAAGGAGGTTTTAAATATTTATTTTATAAAATATTTAAATTCAATTTGAATTTAAATTTTATAAATAAATATTATCTATGCAAAGAGGTAAAATCAAAGAGGTCTTTAATAAGACAACAAGTATTTATAAATTAATTTATAAAATTTAAATTCTAAATAATTTAAATAATTTATAAATTAATTATTTGAATTTCAAAGGCACCAACGTTCGAAATTATTGGAGATAATATGTATAAAAACTATATGCCAAAAAGGCATAGAACTTACCCTTCGTTCAAAAGAAATAATCGTGGCATATGTTGTGTGAATACTCGTGCGGAGAAGAAGAAAAATCTTCGTCTTAAGGTGCCAAAGAAAGTGTTAAAAATCATTGGAGGTAAAACCCTCATATCCACCAAGGTATGTGGCCTAGTGGCAAGCGATCGTGAGTTAGGTCATGTGGGTGCATAGTGGTTTGTGTTTGATTATTGGAAAGATCATTTTGGCATGTTGTCTTTGGCATCAGAAGAAGCGACGCATTGATATTTTGGTTCGACGCATAGGGAAGAGCATAAGAGAATGTTGTGCTCTTGGTTCTCCAAATGAGTGCCTAGCTCATATGGTCATTGAAGTCGTGGCTAGGGTGTGGGGAGAAGCTACGTCGATGGTTCGATTCTCACCTAGGCAGAGGTAATAGATTTTGCATTAATTTTTAATTGCCTAAGGTATGAACATAAGGTTTTAAGGAGTTAAAAGGGGTTTTGAAAGGTGCTTATTTCAATTGTTAGTTTTTTATTAAATGAATGAATAAGGTGTTGAACATTATTTTAAATAAATTTTTTGTGATGTTTTTTATTTATCAAAAAGTGAATTGAAGAGTAATTAAATTTAAAAGGACTTCTTGCCATTAGGTTAGTTTGAAAGGGATATTGTATTGACAATACTTGTGTTATTAAATATTGTTTTAACTGGGAGATCATAAGGTGTATTTGGTCAAATATTTTTTGTATATGTTGATGGATACTTTCTTTAAGATGGAGAGATAAGGTGTATGTGTGTTTTGATATTTTGCATTGTATCTTTGAGATATTTTAGTATCTTCTAACTCCTTGAGCTTGGAAAATAAGTGTTTATGGTCATGGCATATATTTGAGGTTCCTTCATCATCAAGAAAAATTTATGAGCACATTCTTCCATAGTTGAGTTGATTGGTTGGTTTTTTGGCAAATAAGTTTGGAGTGAAAATGACTTGATTAGGGTTTCATTATTGAGTGTATTGAGTTAAAGCTTCAAGGTTTTATGGAATAAATATTTGATGTTAAAACCTTGTTTTATATGCATTTTTGTTGAAGCCATTGATTGTGTGAAGAACTTGAACTAGGGTTTGCAAATAACATTAGTATCATTGTTATGTGAAGATTGTCTTATAAGCATTATTGTTGAAGTAATTTATTTAGTGAAGAACTTGAGCTAGGGTTTGAAAAGAACATGAGTATCATTGTTATGTGAGATTTATTTTTGAGCATTTTTGGAAACATTTTGAGTGAGTGATCATATACTTGGACTAGGGTTTGTGAGCAAGGATTGTTTCATTGAGTGATTGGTTGAGTAGAGTTGGTTGAGCCTAGTCAAGTGGATGTGTGAAGTGATTGTTCAAGTTCCATAAAAAACTATTCTATATTCTGAATTGAATTGAAAAAGTGATTGAGTTGAAGCATATTGAGTCTCTAACAATTCTATGTATGTTTCTAATAGAGTTATTAAAAGTGATTGAGCATTGTGATGAGTATAGAGCATATTGAGTCTCTAACAATTCTTTTTATGTTTCTATGATATTGGAAAAGTTCTAGTGTGGACTTGTTAAGAAGAGTTGAGGTAAGTCTTTGAGAATACTTGTGGATAGATTTGAGTAAGATTTTTTGGAAGCTTACAATAAAAATTGAGAGTAGATTTGGATAAGTTCTTGTGAGGACTTATTGAGAAGATTTGGATAAGTTCTTGAGAGGACTTATTGAGAAGATTGTACAAATTTCTAGAGAGAACTTGTGGACTGATTGGTGTGATATTTTAAGGAAGCTTACAAGGCATAGTTGATTGATTTATTTGTTCAAACCTTGAGTTAGGGTTTGGGGTAGATCCAACAGAGTTGACTTGACATTGAGTCAAGCCTTGAGTTAAGGCTTGAGGATAGAGATTGAAGATATATTTATGCTAGACTGAAGTACTATTTTTAGTACAAATTCGAGGATAGAGTTTGGTGAAGATCAGAGGATAGGTTGGTGCCAAACCATGGACAAATATTGAGGATATATTTGTGCTAGATCGACGGATTGTGTTTAGTACAGATTTGAGATAGAGCTTTGGAGGTGACAAACTACAATGTATGATAGTCTCTAGTGGATAGAGATCTATTATCCAAGGTAGTGAGGATAGGTGTATTAAGTGGATAGAGATCCATTAGCTAGAGCATTGGGGGCAACAATTCTTCTAAAAGATCACCAACTAGAGCAAGAGGAAAAAGGGGTTCTCCTATAAATAGAGATCCATTAAAATTATTAAGGGGATTGGTGTCTCCTTTGGAAATAGGTCCATAAAAATTGTAATAGGGAAAGGGTTCCCAAGATATTGATTGAGAAAATTTTAGTGAAATATTTTCTTCATAGAGTAGCCCACACTGGGTGAACCACATGGATTTTGGTGTCTCTATTTTGTGTTGTGTTTTGTGCATTTATTTGATTACTGCTATTGATATTTCTATCTTTATATTGCATAATATTGATTGGTAAATAAAAGTAAAAAGTGATATTATATTGTTCACCCCCTTCTCAATATAAGCTTGTGTTCTTCATTAAAGTAGATGAAGTAGAATAAGAGAATGATAAAATCGATCTATTTTCTCGTGCACTTATGGAGAATATATTTAAATAGGTTGTTATGGATTCCTTACCCAAGTGAATTACATAGATGTTCAATCCTTGGATCCGTCTCTTCTAACTCTTCCAATGATTAGTTTCACCCATGTGTTATAGGTGAGTTGGAGAGGGTAGGGAAATCCTCTAGAGCAGGTCCCTGGTTTGAATATCCACCCTATCAAACACACATAGAGTACCCAAAATCCAGTTGATAATGGTGGTGAGATCAGGGTCGGGCATGACTCTCAGGTGATTTTGATGGTGTAGAATCCCTTGGTCATGGTTTCTCAGACTAAGGTGGCCCCCAAAGGAATTTTTTCTAAAAAAAAAAAAAAAACTCTTCCAATGGATCTCTACAATATTATGGATAGTTATGAGGATGTATTTAGTGAGCCAAGGGGTCTACCTCCTAAGCAAATACAATATCATGGCATCCATCTAATTCCTAGTAGTCAAAATCCTAATGTGCATCCTTATTGCTACCAAAAGCCCCAAAATATAGAGCTTGAGAAGTTGTTGCAAGAAATGTTAGAGCATGGAATCATCCATCCAAGCATTAGTCCATATTCCTCTTTGATGTTTATGGTAGGATGTAAAGATAAATAATGGCACATGTATCTTGATTTTCATCCTATCAACAAGATCACTATCAAAGATAAGTTTCCTATCTTTGTTATAGATGATTTATTGGATGATTTACATGTGCTAAATATTTTTCTAAAGTATACTTGCACTTTAATTTTTACCAAATTAGGGATAGAGAAGAGGATATCCCTAAAAATACTTCCATACACATGAGGGGTATTATAAGTTCCTTAGCATGCCCTTTGGTCTTACTAATGCCCCTTTCACTTTTCAAAGTCTCATGAACCATGTATTTCAACCTTTTCTTTGTAAGTTTATCCTAGTTTTTTTTATGATATTTTAATATACAAAAAATATTGGGAGGGTCATCTATTTCATATTAGCAAAGTTCTTCATCTGTTATGAAAGGAAAATATCTTTGTTAAAGGGTCCAAATTCACATTTGGGGTCGAATAGGAAGAATTTTTAGTATATATAGTATCTCACGAAGGAGTCAAGGTAAAATCAAATCCATTAAATATTAGCCCTTACCCAAATCCATTATAAACTTCTTGCATTTCTAGGACTTACAAGTTATTACAAAACATTTGTCCACAACTATGGTAAGATTGTAACGCCTCTCACTATCCTTACCAAAAAGTATGCTTATATTTAGACTGAAGTCGCTTCTCAAGTCTTCTAAGATATCAATAAATCTATGTGTTCCACTCAAGTTTTGGCCACTCTAGATTTTAGCAAGCCTTTTATCGTTGAGTGTCATGCTTCTAACACAAGTATTGGAGTTGTTTGAATGCAAGATAGTCACTCATTGGACTTTGAGAGTAAGAAATATTTGAGAAATAATTTGGGATGGTCCACTTATGAGAAGGAAAATGCTAGATATTTTACATGACATAGATAGAAGGAGGCATTATTTTTTTAGTAGTCATTTCATCATTAAGACTAACCATAGCAGCTTGAAGCATTTCTTAGAAAAATGTATCTCATACCCTAAACAAAATAAATGGATGACCAAACTCTTAAGTTATAATTTTGTCATTGAAATAAAAAGATAAGGAAAATATGAAGGATGATAATTTATCTCACAAATATGAGGATGATGTGGCTATCAATGCCATATCTAGTCTTTTTTCATAATGGCTTTCTTAAATTCAAAAATATTGGCTTGCTAATTTAGAGACTACCCAAATCATTCAATATATAGAAATAGGATCATCATTGCAATTTTACTTCCCATACTCAGATGGAGTTTCTTGCAAAAATAGATCACATTTATTTTCTTCAATATTCAACTATTGAGTCAAAATTTCTCTAAGAATTACATGCATATCATTTGGCAGGACACTCAAAATTCTTGAAAATATACCAATGAGTGAAGCAATCATATTTTTGGAAAGGATTAAAAGCATATGTCATGTTTTTTAGTAGATTGCCTTTCCAAGCATGCTCATTTTTGTGCACTACAACATCCCTGTTCAAAAATTAAGGTGGCCAAGGTATTTATTGATTCTATTTTAATTACATGGTATGCCCAAAATCTTTGTGAGTGACTATGACCCTATTTTAACTAGAAAAATTTGGAAGGATTATTTCATCTTAGTGATACAAAGTTATGTATATCTTCCTCATATAATCCCTACTCTAATGGTGAAATAAATATCATTAATAAATGTTTAGGTACTTACCTTTTTTTTTTTGCACAAGATAAGCATTATCACTAGGTTCAATGGATTTCAATAGAAAAATGGTAGTATAAAACTTCCTACCATTTCCATAGATGGGCCTAACTAGGTCAATGAATTGATCAGATATTTGTAGACTGTAAAATGCCTAGTAAGATTGAATGCCTCACAGAGGAGGAGATACATAATCTAAGCTTTGAAATATACTTTACTACCTAAAGGATTGTACATAAAAATTTGGATGAAGTATTTCTTTGGTGCATAAAATATGATCAAAATCAAAAGATATTGGATGAGTTCCATGGAGGTCCATCAAGAGGACATTACTTAGGAAGGACCACTGCTTTAAAATTATCAGAACTGTATGCTATTTACCAACCATTTTAAAATTACGAGAAGTGCCATAGGTATGTTGAGAGAAACAAAAACACGTCAATACCTTTGAAATCTATTCAGGTTGAAGAAATTTTTTAACAATGGGGTTTAAATTTCATTGGGGTAATGAAACCCAAATCATCTTCTAGACATAAATATATCTTAACCTCTACTAATTATTTCACTAAGTGGGTTGAAGTAATACCCACTAAGAAAGAAGATCAATAAGTTGTGATGGAATTCATTGAGAGTTTGATCACAAGATTTGTTATCCCAAATACATTGGTCACAAACAATGGCACATATTTCATAGGTACTAAAATTATTGATCTTTCTAGTAGATATGGGATCTATTTGAAGGAGTCTTCAAATTACTATCCATAAAAAAACAAATTGGCTAAATCAATGAATACAATTCTACTCTGAATCTTAAAGCAAACTCTAAAAGATAATAAGAGAAGTTTGTACTCTTTGATAAACCAATTATTATGGGCTGATAGGATCACTATCAAGAAATCCATGGTAAGGAAGTAGTCCTCTCGATACACATAGAAGTACTTGCTTTAATGTTTCTCAATAAAACTAGCACGAAAGAAGCATAAATGATGAAGAACAAGTTGATGCAACTCCTACAATTTTAAGAATATAAAGAACAAGCCTACAACCCTTATCAGAAACATATGGTAGACACAAATAAATGGTTTGAAAAAAAGGCTACCCTTAGGAATTTCAAGGTAGGAGACCTGGTTTTGAGGTAAAATGAAAAGAAAGCAAAACCTGGAAAGCATCCAAAATTTTATGCATTCTGAGAAGGACCCTTTGAGATAATTTAAGAAAAATAACAAAACTCTTTCCAATTGAAAAATGAATATGCTAGGTTCATCCCATCCCTTTCAATGACTTCCACCTGAAGTTGTACTATAAGTAAGATGTTTCTCTTCACTTTGCATGTATTATATGTGAATATGTTATTTCTTTTCTTTCTAATACCACTTGAAAGAAATTATCGCGATGTTGCAATATTTTGGAACTCAAATGTCACTTTAAAGAAAATTTTCATGATGTCACAACATTTTGGCACTCAGAGGCCACTTGAAATAAAACTATCATGATGTAATGAGATTTTGATATCTAGAGACCACTTCAAAGAAAATTGTCATGATTTTGCAATATTAAAGAAAACTATCACGATGTCACCACATTTTGGTATGCAAAGGTCACTTAAAAAAAATTGTCATGATTTCATGACATTTTAGCACTCAAAGGCCAATTCAAAGAAAAATATCATGATATTGTGATATTTTAATCATCCGATGATCAAAATCAAACAATGATACATTACTTTTGGTGGGAAAATTAGTTTTCTTAAATTTTTAAATGCACTCATCTAAAAGTACCATCGTTCAAAGTTATTGACTTGGAGGAGAGGTGATGCAAAGTTATTGGTCCAGAGGAGAGGTGACACGAAGCTATTGGACTAGAGGAGAGGTGACATGAAGTTATTGGTACAAATGGAACGATGATGCTTGATGGTTGTTTTTTTTGAATGTAGGACATGAAACACGGTGTCCAACAACATTCAAAATTATTTGCATAATATACACCACCAACTTCAATTAATGCATGGTACCCTAACGCATGCATGTGCATCTACTTCTATCATAGAATATTTTTCTTCACTTCTCTATTATTTAAAAAAATTTCTCTACATATGGCATTCCCAAATTCTTGCAATATCTTTGAGCTTATTTTAATTATTTCCAAGGTTTTTCATATAACAAAATCACAGTGAATAGCCATTGCCGCATATTCTTTAGCTTCGAGTGAAGAACACAAGCTTATACTGAGAGAGGGGGTGAACAGTATAAGACCACTTTTTAATTTATTTCCAAACCAATATCAATTAATGTCCTTAGTTGCAATAACCAAATATAACAGTGTGCATTAATAACTCGGATAGCAATAGTAAGCAAGAGCACAAGTCACCATACACAATTGAGACACAATATTTAACATGGTTCCCCCAATGTGGGGTACTCCACAAGATAATATCCTTATAATATTTCACACAGAAATAAGGATCCTTATCCAATACAATGATTTCTTTGATCTGCTCAAATCTAGGAAATAACAAGCTCACACAAAACTTGTCCAAATCTGCATAACAATCTCACACAGAACTTGTCCAAAAATTCTCAACAAGTTCACACAAAACTTGTCCAAATTTCTTTGATTTTCTCAAAGCTAGGCAATAACAAGATCACACAGAACTTGTCCAAATCTGCTCCAACAAGCTCACTAAGAACTTATCCAAATATTATCTAGCAAGCTAACTAATAACTTATCCAAAACTACTCTAGCAAGCTCACAAAGAACCTTCTCAACTCTTCTCAATAGGATCACTTAGAACCTCATCAAAATCTGTCCCAAATATGTCCATAAATCTATCTAAAACTATCCAAAAATTTGTCCCAAAAATTGTCCACAAAGCCTTCTCAAAGTCTTAATCAATCATACACAAACTGCCACAATGTTTTCTAGAAATCTATCCCAAAGGCCTTCTCAAATTCTCAATCAATCATGCTCAAGTAGTACTCAAATATCATCCACCAATCTATGAAGGCAAGGCTCAAATATGAACTCAACAATGAATGGCAATGCACTCTACAATGGATGACAACAATGATCCACAATGATATCAACTCAACTCAACTCAAATCAATCTCAACTCAAGTCAACTCATAGAAGCAAAAAGAGAATTGTTAGAGACTCAATATGTTCTAAGCTCAATCTCAACTTAAATCAGAATTATTTAATAGTTTTTTTAATGGGACTTGGACAATCACCTCACACAATCACTTGACTAGGCTCAATCAACTCAACTCAACCAATCACCATAGGGGACAACTCTTTCTCACACAAACCTAGTCCAAGCATGTATCAACTGACTCAAATGTTTCCAAAAATGCTCAACCAAAAATATCAATAACAATGATACTCATGCTCTTTTCAATTTCTTTACATAACCAATGGGATTCAACAACTATGCTTATAAAACAAGGTTTAAACATAACTCTCAAACCAAAAAACCTTGAAGCATTCAACCAATCACTTTTGAAAAGGAAACCATAATCAATCATTTTCACTCCAATGATATTTCAGAAATCAACCACCATAAACAATCAATAAGAGAATGTGCCCATACCTTTTTGATGCCAAGAAGTTGTCCACAAAATATTCCACACTAAACACAACTTCCCTTTCAAATCTCAATAAGGGTTAGTGGAATTCAAATAATAATCACAAGATAAAGCAAAACTCAATTTACACCTTTTTACTCCAACTTAATAAACACATCCACCAAAGTCCTTTTAATAAAAACCCTTATAAAAAATAATAATCAATAAACCTCTAAGAAATTATTTTATAAAAAATCCTTATTTCTCCTAATTCTTAATTCTCAATTTCATGAACATCAAATTAAATCAACAACTCATCCACCTTTGAAATAATAATAAAAACCCTTATAAAAACAAAGTTTAATTAAAAAATTTAATTATTCCTAACCACCTCATAACTGCAACTTAGGGCTTAACAAAATTAATTAGAGCAAAAATGTGTTTACCTCCTTAAGGGGATTCAAACTCCTGACTTACCCACACCACGAGTGCCTTAGCTGCAGCTAAGGTTGCCACACAAGCTAGCCGCTCGTTTGAAAGGGAAAGGCACAACATTCCTTAAAACCTTTCCTCCCTTTCCACAAATCAAAAGCACTTGGAGCACTTTTCTTCCAATGCCTTCCAAACACATTCAAGGGGATTTGAAACATTGATGTTTGTGCTGACACACCTTAGCAAAAATCCAACTGCCAATGCACCACTCTACCCATGATGACTTTGGACTTTGACCAACCTTCATTTATTTGCTACTTCTACTTTCTAAAATATTTTTGTACAAGCTCAATTCAGATGCTTAGCCAATGATTATTAACCATGAGAAAGGATCAATTTATGAACCTTAGGTATCCCTTTTATATAGCCTCCTTATTTTTTTTGATGACGTTCGCAGAAATCTTGCATATTTAATTTTAAATTTAAATATTAAAAATTAAATATCTCCATCACTGGGGCACATTTTTTAATGAAACGAAAGGCCAACTTGAGTTTTAAGAAAAAACCAGTTCAAATATGCCATCCATGGTTTTAAATAAAACCTTTTATTTTTCTTGTCTTTGTTTTCACAAAAACCCTGTATTTATCCATGCTTTCCAAAATATCATTTGGCCACAAAAACTCAATGTGATCCATGTGACATCAGTGGTCCATGTGACATCAATGAAAAAATAAAATAACTCAAATTACCAAAAATATCCCACTTTTTCATTGATGAGAACACCTCTAATGCAAAAACCACAATCATTGCAAAAACCATCTCTAAGAATCAAAGTTGCTCCCCTTGACTCAATACTCTTTATGGAGGCTGCTGCCCCTAACTCAATGCTCTCTTTGGAGGCTGCTCCCCCTAACTCAATGCTCTCCCCCTTACTCAAATCTCTTCCCCTTTGACATCAATGGCAAAAGGGACACCTATGGGGCTAAAATATATGACTCTTAAGCTTAGCCCCCTCACCACCTTCTCTCTTGAGATGATTAATTTTGGGGTGGGAGTACTTTTACTTCCATATTACATTTTTTCTTTCCTCTATCAACTTTCTTCCATGTTTTTCTGATATCCTTCTCTTGATATTCTTTCCTTGAACCTATTTGACCTTCTTGCCTCGAGCCTATTTGGAATTGAGTCCTACACCATTTTGCAATATGGCTAAAGTTATTGTAGTTAAAAAACTTGATATTGTAGCCTTTGGATGGTGCCCATATCCTGAAATCTTTCTTGAAATAATTTTCATATCCATTCCTTTCCTAAACCCTGTATTTTGAAGTTCTATTTTCATGACCATTATGACCATGACTTCTAAATTGTGTATCTCTAAAACCAAAACCATTTTGCTCATTTACTTTGCACTGAGAAGCTCTATGACCAATATTGTTACATGAGAAGAAATGTCCCTAAAAACCGTACCTTCTTCCTTTGATGTTCATTCGAGAAAAATCAAACTTGTTTGATCCATAGGCCCTGCAATGTATAGCCCTATGTCCAAATCCATTACAAGAAAAATAATGTCCTTGAAAAGCCCTTTGTTCATGCCTTGGTTCCTCATACCTTTCTTGACCATTATCCTCATGATCATTTTCAACTTGTGCATTTCATTCTTGAACCTTATTTATAGTATCTAAATCCTCTTCCTTAGTTTCTTCCTTATTATTTTGTTCAAGTATTTATTTTCCTTTTGAACTTGATTCACCTATCTCAAAACAAGATCCAAAATGAATATTTGGAGCCATAGGAACTTTGGAACTTTTTTCATAACACTTAGGTGCTTCCTTGATTTCATATTTTAGAACTTCCTTTCCTTTTGAGTGTGATTCCCTAAACCTGAAATATGAGACTCTCGGTGCTTTGGAATATTCCTCTTCTTTCTCTTTATTTGTGTCAACTAGAAAATTGGCACACATCTCTATAGCCTCTGAAAAGCAAGTATCCATTTTTACTGCTTATTTTTCTTTAGCAACCAATTCTTCCTTATAGATTTTTGAAAAAAAGCCTCCTGATACAAATATAGGTCCTTGTGTACTTATTTTTTATTTCCCTTCTTCATAACCAAGCCTTGTCTTTATAAATGGATCTCGTTGTAAATCCAAAAAATTATCCAGAATTTTTGAATTCCTTTGAAATCGTGCTAACTCATTTATGTAGGTACCCAGCCTTTTTTGATCTTCTTCTTATAACTGATTACATATTTCTTTCCTCTCCTTCAATTTCTCAAAAATAGTTATGCCAAGATCTTTTGTTTCTTGAAGCTTTTTTTCCAAATCTTGAATGTGTTGATTAAGCATCATATTGACCTTTTCATTTTCATGAACCTTATTTTCAATCCTATTTATTTTATTTTCCAACCTCCTAATTTTCTTTTCCTATTTTGTGGAATCCTCTTCTTCATCATAACTGTTGCTAGAATTGTCACTAGAACTGCTACTAGAACTATTACTGTAACTATTGCTATAGTATGTGCAATCATCATCTATATGCCTAAAATCTCCACATATGAAGCATTTTAGTATCCTTATACCCTTATTGTCCCTATTTGCTTTATCAATGGCTATGGCAAGCTCTTCATGTATTTATTCAATATATATATCCTCTTCTTGAACTTCAATACCTAGGAATAGGTGTTCTTGCCTTTCTTCACTTATTCTAAATAATGTACATTCTTCTTCATCATGCTGGTTTCTATCATTGTGATCTTAGCTATCACTTACATCTACAATTTGGTAATATTTATTTGCATTAAAAAAAATTCTTCTTCTCATACCTGTTTTGCTTGTATCTATCATCTTTGTCATGCTTATGATTTCCATCTTCTTTTCTTCTGTGACCCTATTTTTCATCATCACTGTTTTCTTCATATAGACACTTGTATGCAAAGTGACCAATATCACCACACTTGTAGCATCTAACTTTCCTTATATCCTTGAAATTCCTTGAGTCCTTATTCTTTTTGATGAAGTTAGCTTCCTCATCATTATCTACAACTCTATCTATTTCTATAACTTTCCATTTCTCTTTTTCTGAAGCCTTGAATGCAATATATTTTATTGGAACCTGATGCTTACTTACCCTCATCTCATAAGCTGTGAGATTTCCTTGCAATTATTCCATTCTTAACTTGTTGATATCCATTATTTCTTCTATTGTTGAAACCTTAGCATAAATTTCATGGGAAGTGATCTAAAAACCTTTTGAGTAACTTCTGATTCTTTCATCTCAAATCCTACACCTCTCATGGTGTTAGTAATCTTATCAACTTGAAGTAAAAACATTGCAATATCTTTAGAATCTTCCAGTTTCAATTCCTCAAATCTTTTTCTATGAGTTTGTAGTTTTGCCAAATTTACCTTGGAATGTCCTTCATAAGTATTCCACAACTTGGTCCACATCTCATTAGCTGAATTACATACCATAACCTTTGCAAAATATGTCTCTCGTAGCCCACTCAAAATACAATTCATTGCTCTTGCATTGATCTCAACCAATTTCTTGATAGTCTTATCTGCCTCGGGATCACATTCAACCCTATACTCTTTTCAAACCATTTGCCATACCTCATATCCTTGTGATATCAAGTAGTTCTTCATCCTCATGCTCTAAAAAGAAAAATTTTTACCATCAAACAGTGGAGCCTTATTTGTAGATGATCTATTCTATGAAGCCATCTATGTTCTTATAGAATCTGACCTCAAGGTGTTAGCTTTTTCGAAGGAACCCGCTCTGATACCAATTGAATAACACAAGCTTATACTGAGAGGGGGGTGAATAGTATAAGACCACTTTTTACTTTATTTTCAAACCAATATCAATTAATGTCCTTAATTGCAAAAACCAAATATAGCAGTGTGCATGAATAACTCAGATAGAAATAGTAAGCAAGAGCACAAGTCACCATACATAATTGAGACACAATATTTAACATGGTTCCCCTAATGTGGGGTACTCCATAGGATAATATCCTTATAATATTTCACACAGAAATAATGATCCTTATCTAATACAATGATTTCTTTTATCTGCTCAAAGCTAGGCAATAAAAATCTCACACATAACTTTTCCAAATATGCATAACAATCTCATACATAACTTATCCAAAACTGCTCAACAAGCTCACATTGAACTTGTCCAAATTTCTTTGATCTACTCAAAGCTAGGCAATAACAAGCTCACATACAACTTGTCCAGATCTGCTCCAACAAGCTCACTAAGAACTTGTCCAAATTTTCTCTAGCAATGTCACTAAGAACTTGTCCAAAACTTCTCTAGAAAGCTCACCAAGAACTTTCTCAAATCTGCTCAATAGGCTCACTCAGAACCTCATCAAAATTTGTCCCAAATATGTCCACAAATCTATCTAAAACTTTCCACAAAGCTATCCCAAAAATTATCCACAAAGCATTCTCAAAGGCTCAATCAATCATATACAAATTACCACAAATATGTCCAGAAATCTATCCTAAATGCCTTATCAAATACTCAATCAATCATGCTCAAGTAGTACTCAAATCTCATCCATAAATATATGAAGGCAAGGCTCAAATATGAACTCAACAATGAATGAAAATTCACTCTACAATGGATGACAACAATGATCCACAATGATATCAACTCAACTCAACTCAAATCAATCTCAACTCAAGTCAACTCATAGAAGCATAAAGATAATTGTTAGAAACTCAATATATTCTAAACTCAATCTCAACTCAAATTAGAATTATTGAATAGTTTGTTTCATGGGACTTGAAAAATTACCTCACACAATCACTTGAATAGGCTCAATCAACTCAACTCAACCAATCAGCACAAGGGATATCTCTTTCTCACAAAACCCTAGTCCAAGCATGTATCAACAAACTCATATATTTTCAACAATGCTCAACCACAAATATCACATAACAATGATACTCATGTTCTTTTCAAGTTCTTTATATAACCAATGGGCTTCAACAACTATGCTTATTAAATAAGGTTTAAACACAACTCTCAAACCAGAAAAACTTGAAGAATTCAACCAACCACTTTCAAAAAGAAAACTATAATCAATCATTTTCACTCCAATGATATATCAGAAATCAATTACCATAAAAAATCAATAGGAGAATGTGCCCATACCTTTTCGATGCCAAAAATTTATCCATAAAGTCTACCACACTAAACACAATTTCCCTTTCCAATCTCAATAAGGGTTAATGGACTTCAAATAATAATCACAAGATAATGCATAACTCAATTTACACCTTTTTACTCCAACTTAATAAACACATCCACCAAATTTCTTTTAATAAAAACCCTTATCAAAAATAATAATCATAAACCTCTTAGAAATTATTTTATAACAACTCCTTATTTCTCCTAAATCTTAATTCTCAATTTTATGAACATCAAATTAAATCAACAACTCATCCACCTTTGAAATAATAATCATAGCCCTTATGAAAACAAAGTTTAATTAAAAACTTTAATTATTCCTAACCACCTTATAACTCCAACTTAGGGCTTAACATAATTAATTAGAGAAAAAACGTATTTACCTCCTCAAGGGGATTTGAACCTCCGACTTGCCCACACCGTGAGAGCCTTAGCAGCGGCTAAGGTTTCCACACGAGCTAGCCACTCGTTCGAAATGGAAAGGCACAATGTGCCTTAAAACCTTTCCTCCCTTTCTGCTAATCAAAAGTGTTTCGAGCACTTTTCTTCCAACATCTTCCGAATTTAGTCACTGGGATTTGAAACCTTGACGTTTGTACTACCACATACCTTAGCCAAAATCCAACGACCAATGCACCACTCTGCACACGATGACTTTGGACTTCGACCAACCTTTGTTTATTCGTTGCTTCTACTTTCTAAAAGTTTTTCGCTCGAGCTCAATTCGGATGCTTAGCTAACTATTATTAACCACGAGAAAGGATCAGTTTATGAAGCTTATATATCCCCTTTATATAGCCTCCTTATTATTTTTTATGACATCAGCAGAAATCTTGCATATTTAATTTTAAATTTAAATTTTAGTTTTGAATAATTAAAATATAAACTAAATATTAAAAATTAAATATCTCCATCACCGAGGCACATTTTTCGATGAAACGAAAGGCCAACTTGGGTTTTAAGAAAAAACCAGTTCAAATATGCCATCCATAATTTTAAATAAAACCTTTTATTTTCTTGCCTTGGTTTTCACAAAAACCCTATATTTATCTATGCTTTCCAAAATATCATTTGGCCACCAAAACTCAATGTGATCCATGTGACATCAATGACAACATAAAATAACTCAAATTGCAAAAAGATAGAGAAAAGCATAATGTCAAGAAAATTGAAAGAATTTTCACAAGATCCAGACACTGACATCATAGATACAATTATAATATGGAAAAATCCAGAGAAGATTCAAAGATATGTGGAGGCTAGAGTGACAAAAGGATTCACCCCATAAAATTTGAGTACATTATATTTTCACTCTATACTTTCTTGGTATATATGCACCCATGTTCATCCCTACCACAAATTAGTCAGAGCTATGGTGTCTTTTTATGATGTGAAACATAGAATTATTAATAATTCCAAGGGTGGTGCCATTTTATCCTAGACACTAATACAATTAGGGTCGTCTTCACTTGTAATAAAAATCCCATGGTAAATCCCATAGCATTTGATCCAATTACATCTTCCAAATACTATACCCCCACTCTCAATATCAAATTGTTTCTACAAGAGCATATGTCAAAACTTCCTCCTAAAGAAACCCTACTAGGTTTACCAATTCCCCTGTCAAAATTCAAAAGTAAGGAACTTTTCTCCATCCTAGCTATGGTGGTAGGGTTAGAATAAGACACTCTAGTATATGTGTGGCAGATTATGGTAGCATAGTGTATCTTGAACCTCAAATTCTATGATGTTTCCCATGTAGATAAGAACATAGTGCCAATTTTCTTTGATTGGCTAGCATATATAAATCAGTAGATACATGCAGGCTTGTTCAAATTACAGAGGGATTCTCAAGAAGATTTTAGGTATTCTTCTTAACTAATATGGATCTTCTTTTTATTTCAAAAAAATAATATAGAGTTCATTTCTACAAATCATGAGGAAAAATAAGTAAAGCTTTTCCCATATACGAATGGACGACGGTGCTCTCAAAGGCCGAGTCATTACTATTTTAACATGGAATTCCTGGGTCCTGCCTTGCAAATAATGTATGTCAAAGTATAGAGACTTCCTTAAAGAGTACGGGATACGTTGAAACATACCCATGCAAAATAAATAGATTTATTCATCCTAACTTAGGGATTAGTCATCAGGTTATATGACTTTATAGGGAAGCCTTTCTTACTCCCATACTATATCATTCAATGATTGTTCACCTTAGAATATGTAAGGCTAACTGAATACATCAACAGTAAATTTGGCACAAAGATTAGCAAAACTAAGCACATGCCTTATGCCTTTAAAATTTGGAGGAGTCATTGTAGCAAATAAATGGGAGCATGAGTGAATCAATCATGCTTTAAAAAGCCTTAAGTTAAATAGAGTTTTTGTAGATATGGAAGTATGATCCCATTGATAATTTTTCACAAATATAATATTCTCTCAATCAGACTTCTTTCAAATAGTTGCATGCATCAAAAAGAAAAATTGATAAGAAGGGCAGGAATAATGAAGAAGACGAGGCACTAGAATGTCATGTAGAAAAAATGCAGCCATTGACCCCCCTGACATGACTTCTATGAGAACCTGATGGATTGGAGCACCATAGATGATCTGAACCACTTTTTGGATGAAAAACTATTAAAAGAATGAAGAAAAAAAAGAAAATATTGGACACATGAAAAAATCCTAGCTTGGTGGAAGATGAGGATACAAACTGAAATGAGCTCTAGATGGGGAATAAAATATGATAATGAATTTATCAAGAGATATGACAAATATCATGCAAAATGGTATGAGACTATTGCAGATAAAGTCTGACCAGGTATCAGTGGCATCTAAGTTCTGCCCACCACTGAAAAGGTTATAGCTAGCCAAGGTAAAGGAAATGAAATTATCATGGAGCAAATAGAAGCCCCAAAAAAGGTGGCTTTCAAATTCATTTCCCCCTCCCCATCAGATACATAATATAATGATGATGTTTCTCTCATCTAGAGAAAGAGAAAAGAAAAATTGGCAGAGGTAGGGGATAGAAGAAAATAAGGTAGGAGGAACCACATACTAATCCTAAGGTAGGGGACAAAAAATCAAATACAGAGTAAAATGTAGAAAAAATATCTGAGTAGCGGGATGCCAACAACCAAGAGTTGAATAAATTGACTGAAGAGTCTATTTCTACTAAATAAACCCTTGTTGAAGAACAAGCCCTCACTTAAGAAGCACCAAATACTGAAGAACTGGTCCTCACTAAAAATGCACCAAATACTGGAGGTACGAGCTTGCAAAATATATTAAGTACATATCCTATAAATCTAAGTACATCTTCTTCTTCTCATCCCTAGAGAAACTCCCCTTCCCATTTTGAAAATCAATATGATGCTTCTTCTCCCTATAATCAGCAACCTCCACCATCACCATAATCAACCCAACTTGACCCGAATTCATCATCAACTACCCCCCCAAATACACTCATAGGACGACAAAATGTGGATACTTCAATAGCCACCATTCGTTTCCCTTATATCGTAACTCTTCCCAACTTCCAATCAATTCTTACCTCCTCTTATGAAAGTCACCCTACCACTACCAAGCTCAAAATATTGAATAAAGCAACCCTAAATGCTTCAAACTAGATAAAGTTGCACAATGCTCAAAATTCTAGGAATATATCTTGTACCAGAGAAGGAATAGCCTTGTATCCTATCAATATGCAATGTTCAACTATGAAGATGACACCACTGGTCCAAAATACTGAAGGAGAAATGACCTTGGAGGATTATTAGGATGAAATAATCACTAAATATATCACTCAGCTACCTATGGAATATGAGTGGGGAAAATCCCAAGCTCACATGGGGACTATATACTTAAATGCTTAGTATTACAAAGAAAAATACCTCGAAACTGAGCAGGAAATAAAACATTTGGAAGAGGCCTTAAGTGAGGAAATGATAATTGAAAATGCACTAAAAAATGAGGTAAAGAACTAGGAACAAATGTTCAATGATGCGACACCATATAAGGAGGAAGCAAAGAAAGTTTCTGAACAAATCTAGGCATTGAATAAGTAGATAGAAGACCTTCAGTAGAAGATCCAATATGGTACTAGCAAGACCAATGGATTATCCAAAGAAAGGGTCAAGGCGATCAGGAAAGAAATGTTCAATGACATCCAAAAGATAGGCTTAAAAGCAAGGCCTACATTGTTATACTTGGCCAAAATTAAGGAGATATTGGATTGAGTGGAATATGAATTCACTGCATCTATCAACTTCCTAAAAGCAAGGCTATCTATAGCAATAAGATCTAGGTTCTTGCAGAAATCACACAAGGAAAATTTGGATAAAAGGCCCAAGACGAAAAATGATCCCAAGTCAAAATAGCGGTCAAAATTTTCTTCAAAAGGTACAAGCTGGTGACCGAGGGAGCTAAGATAATACAATAACTCAAAGCATAAGCTAGAGTAATTTTAAAACATGTGAGCATAGCATAGAATTATGGCATGTCAAGTGAAGAGTGGAAAAATTGTGCACCTAGCAAGGGTAAATGAGATGCATCTATTGTTCTACTTGATCTAAGAACTATGAAAGTGACACTTCAAACAAGCATACAAAGATAAGTATATGAAATAAATGGGAGTTTATCCTTTAATTAATATAAATATCAAATAAGTGGTTACAAATATCTCCTTGAGGGCTCTGATTTGATACACTCAATACAATAATCAAAGGATTGAATCCTTCCAAGAATCCAAGGTGCTCTTCTAGTGTCTTCCTCGCACTCACAATTGAAGAGTGGGCTTCCAATGTCATCACAATATGTTCTATCATTTTTCTAAGTTGCTTATCCTTCCTCATACGCTATGATACCTAGATATACACACAATAAAATAAAATTGATTAAAAGCATATGCAAATTATGATGAAACTGTGAAGGTTCATGCATCAATAATATTGAAAGAGGAAAAGTGCAATAGACTATTAAAAATTGATCTAAATGCTACCAAAAGTGATATTCATATATATTATGTGCTCTACTAATGATCTAATTGAAAACAGTAAAGACATTGTGTTTAGATTTATGGTCATCCTGGGGTGAGCCATTCAAACCGACACAAATAAAAAACATGATAAAAGAAGCAAAACAACTTCAAGTTGCACAAAATTTTAATAGAGAGCATATAATCTACCCTAGAATCTATCTATGCAAAAATAGTAAAGAAATAATACACCAATTTATGGCCATTCCTGTATGAGACATTTAAGACTCACAATTTGGGGGTCATCCTAGGATGGGACGACCACCAAATTTGGTGGTTTTCTACCACCAATTCCTCTAGGATTGGGTCTAAATTAATCCTAGTAGTATTATCATCAAATTTTAGGACCTGATCCACTCGAATGGATCAATTTTTTAAATAGATTATGCATTTTGTAATCACTTGAAAACCTCCTTCGCTCGATGGAGATCTCAAGGAAAAATGCACAATAAAGTGGGGTAAAATATCGGTAGTACTTCATGGTGAAATATGTAAATACTCCTCTCTAAAATTGGGTGGAACTGATCTAATTTATATCCCAATAGGGCATATGGTCAAATGGGCATGCGAGGCAGGTATCGCCATTTATCCAAAGGTCGCCATGCATTGGAGGGGGGAGGAATCTCCCTTTTTGACCTCCAATTTGCAACTTGTCACAATAGTTAAGCGCCTCTCACTAGCATGCTTGAATAGGTAGGATAAATTGTAGTTTTTGGGTGTCATTTATCCCTCATTTGACATTTTGAGGGTCAAAGACCATGGTTGTCCCACCCAGGTGGTCGTCCCTGGGTGGGATGACCATGAACTATAGTCATCCCAAGGTGGGATGACCATGCCTACATGGTCCAAAACTTTCCAAAAGTGGGGTAAGACCTCTCAAAAGTGGTTAGGACCACTATGTAACCTTTGAGGGTTGCCCAAGGGGGCTATATAGTATCAATTTAGACAATGCCTTGGTCATCTAATCGGATTGACATGATTTTAGTGTCTACAAATACCTCTTTTTGGGATGCATTATGTGTAGCATAGCACAAAACAAAAATAGATAACTAAAATGTCAAATGATTAAGTTTATTTAGTAACCTAACCAAATTTAGATGTCCCAATCATGAAAACAGCATGCATTCTTGAATCTTTGCTTCCAAATCATTAAATAAATTGGTTTTGGTTTCTCTTCAGCTTCCAGGTAGGCTCAGGGGACTTATAACCCTAGGATTTAGAGAATACAAAGTATTTGGTAACTTTGTGAGGTATACCAAATGGGAAAGTTCACATGCCCTATTACGTGCTTAGTTGAAATATTTTATTGTTGTCTACCCCAAGCAAGGGTGTGATTATCATTGACAATGATTTGTTGGACAAACATAATTTGCATGATTGAGAGTTTGATTTTTGATTTTGATTATGAATTTTTTAAGTATGACTACCCCCTCAAGTGATGAGTCTATGAGGGAGTGACCAGTTATAAAAATAGTGAGTCACTTGACCCATATGACTTTATTAGGATTCCTTTAGTTCCACCCATTGTAAGATTTCTCAATTTTATGAGGATTTTGATGATTTTGTTGATATTTCATGGATGAAAGGAATTGAATACCTTGTTACCTTGGGGTGGTCTGAACATAGTGGTATTATTTGGGATTGAAGTAGTGGCTATTCAATTCATACATGAACAATTTATTTCAATCTTGATTCAGAGTGAATGTTGACTAAATTTAACCTATTTTTGGTGGTTTTTAAGTCATTTTTTGTGTTTTTGTTTGCTATTTTTGTGATGTTTTTTGGGTGGCCATCCTAGGGTGGGATGACTACTTAGTATATGGCCATACCAAGGTGGTATGGTTAATACATTATCCGATCGTCCAACCCTGGGATGACCATGACTTTTGTAGGGCTATTTAACCTCAAAATTTGAAAAGTAGGCTCATTTGTGTATTTTTGATTTGCTATTTTGAGAGGTGAGGAGTAGGAAAGTGATTTTCAAAGTGGATAATTGTCAAAACTATCCTACCTTCACCATGATCTATGTTGTGTACTCGACGAGAGGTAGAGCTGACGCGAGACGGGTAAGGACTGCATTTGTGCCTATACCTTATTAAACTGGAAATTGTAATTATTTTTGCATTTTCTCACAAAACACACTAAAGTTTATCAAATGAACCTTAGTAGTGGTAGTTTGCAATAATTTGTGCTTTTTTTAATTTTGTGCATTTTTGTTGCTTTATTTTGCATTTTTAGGGCATTTTATGCTTGTTTTTGGTGGCCAGGAAGGCCCATTTTGGTCCATTTTGTGGGCCATCCCTGGGAGGGACGACCACCTTGAGATGTTTAGGGGCAATCCTTGTATGGGAAAACCACAAATTTGGGGGTCGCCCCTACATGGGATGGCCATGAATTTTCTAAAAAAATTACCCTTTTAAGGTTTTTTGGGTGACTTTTTCTTATTTTTTGCTTTGTTTTGGTTTTGTTTTTAACTTGCTTGACCCTACCAGGTGAGTAAGATTCAGTATCAATTTATAAACCTATTTAGGACCACTCATGACCTATTGATAGAGGAGGACTTAGAATGTCTTGACACCATTGGGCTCAAGCTAGTCATGCGACTAGAGCCAGTGATGGGTGATAGAGCCTACCTGATTGCACTGATATATCTATGGGATCCTTGCACCAAAACCTTCCACTTGTGTACTGGAGATATGAAAATGACCCTAGAGGATGTATACTATATTTTGCACATTATTATAGAGGGGAATATTACTACATCCACTCATAGGGATCTCAAAGATACAAATTTGGAGAGATACTTTATATAGGATTGGCCTAAGGCGCTACGATATTTGCCTAGCAGAGGCATCATAGTGGAATTATGATATGACATAGAGATCATAAATGTGAGATATGCTTTTTTGATGGTACTTATCTCTAATATTCTACTACTGGATTCATAAGGAGCCAGTTTACCATGGAACCTACTAAAGTTAGTGTTTTCATAGGTGGAGTGCACCACCTAGAGACCATTGGTGATGGTTTGGGGAACTACTTTATTATTAAAACTCTATGATGATATGTATGAGATCCTATGTCACAAGTGGAAGGGGTTAGGCTGCATATTTCTATTACAATTATGGGAATGGTAACATATTTTTGTGGATTGATCATGGGGTCTACCTTGGATGATGCGAGCACAACTCATGGATAGGGAGATAGGATATATGATCCTATGGTATCAATATCATTAGAGGGGTTAGAGTCATCTTGATGTAGGTTTTATTAAGAAATATGTAGATTTATTTGCATGACTCAGGGTAGATGCCATTATCTGGAGATCATACATAGACTGTATAGCATGGCATGAGCCTGAGGCACACCTTTCATAGCTATGATGAGGTAGATGACTGGTTGGTCAACATAGGACCTAGGGAGAGTACTTCCCATATGCTCAGGTATTACGGTAGTTTGGGCTATGCTAGGGGTTACCTAATGAGCCAATTATCTATTGATACCATGGTGATGAGAGGACATTGGCTTAGCCTATAGTGGAGGAATTCGGGGAGGATGCAGATCCTATGGAGGATACTACTGAGGGGAATGATGCCAAGACTATGGTAGAGTATGACTCTTGGTGGGTGATGTTTCGATGGCACGAGGATGGATCACTAAGGTATGACATGGTTTTATGGGTATAGGAGGCTCACGAGGAGGCTACATATGAGGCTCCAACTAATTAGGAGCCAGGATTTGGAGAGCAATCTTATGAGGAGGCAAACTTAGGGGAGTGATATGTGCATCACTGGATAGACGATGAGTGGATGGACCAAATGGATGCGGATGGCCAATAGGTGTACTATGATGAGGAGGATTTGGAGGAGCAGGTATTGTAGGTACATTTTGTAGCATGATATTCCACCATTGTAGAGCTACAAGGTGAGTTGATCAAGGGGATTTTGGGAAGTATGAGCAAAGGGAGTACATATATGAGAGGGCTCTCCTACAAACACAGGTACAAAATACACAGGCAGATACTAGCCAACAGGTCTTAATTATTAAGGGGTATGAGGCCAATATTGTAGATCAAGCAAAAGAGCTACCCAGGCTTTAGTCACAGGTTACTTCAAGAAGCTTAGGCGAGGGGGCATCTAGCAGTGGTGAGATATCTAAGCTATAGGAAGAGGTGACACAACTCCAGACCCTAATGAGCGAGTACCAGGTATGTCACTGAGATGATATTGCTTACACACATGATTTAGAGGATGCGATAACACGTCTTAAAGGGAAATTACTAGCTCACTCTTCTATAGGTGGGTCACACTAGAGTCAGAGGAGTGGTATAGGGTATTATTCTACGAGGATGGAGGATCCTAGATTTGTGAGGAGAGTTTATAGGGTTGGGGGAGAAAAATCTAGGATATCTCGATGGGAATCGACTTAGGGAGTGGGTGAGAGTCATGGTTTTGATACTACGTGACCGTGGTATTTGGGACTCTATGAATATTTTTAGATTTTGGGATTGGGAGGTCTGAGGACCCACTTTATTGTAGCCTACGGGAAATTTTTGGATGATGATGTATTTTTTGGCTCTATAAACACACACACACATATATATATATGAGTTGTTATTATTGTCATCATGTGTTGCCTTATTGCTTTATTGGATGTATGCAATGCTTATGTTTGCTTTACTGATGCTTTGATGGATGCATGTGTTGTAAGATGATATTCAATGCTATGGATATTTCTATATGCATAATTATATGGATGAGTTATTGATATATATGATGAACTATGGATACTATTTGACACCTTATGTTGACATCATAGACTATATAGAATTCATCAATTTATTTTGTAATGTTGTCATGTGATGGAATTGTGAAAATGTGAACTAAAAAAATGTGATGAAAAGGTATGAATAGAATGGATAGCAAGATGTTATAGAATGTCTTTAAGGTTTTCATGATATTCAAACACTCTAGTCAACTGGTCAAAAATTATATACTAACCATGTAAGACTCTTTGACAAGGTATGAATCTACTAGGATGACCAAGATACTCAATATCCTTGTGTGTGTAGGTTATTTCATTGTTATGATAACACATAAAGTTACCCCATTGCATAATAGGATTTATGCAGTCCATATGTACCAAAGATCATCCAATGAGTACCATGATCCTTGGTTTTGTATGTAGTTGTATTAGACCACTAGGTAGTATGGGCTACCAAAAGCTAGCTCATTCGCATGCAAACATTGGTCTGTATGAAATCAAGATGCTAATGTGATAGACATATAATCATGCATAAGGATATCGACATTGCCAGGAAGACTTGATGCCACCTAACCTGTAATGAGGCTCACCTCATGGTTTGTCAAATGCTGAGAATTTTAGGGATTCAAGTTCAATACTCCCTTATTTTATTTTATTTTTGAATTGCTCCAGGTATTTTCTCATTTTTTTTGGTGAGCAAGGGATTTTGGGAGTGGTGATAACCATTATTTATTTTGATTTTGATTTTTTCTTTTGATAGTGATGAAAACCACTATTTATTTTGAGGATTTTTGGGTAGGGAGGAGCTTTTCCTTTTGTCAATTCTTAGCATTTTTGAACCATTTGCACAGGAGGATGAGAAAGTTAAACTTTTCATTTAAGGTAATCTATACCACTTTGTAGGTTTCATATTTACTTGTGCAAAACTTGGATTTTAATGTGAAAATGTGTTGGGATTTTGATGTATACAAGGTAAAATCAAAGCAAGACTCTACCTTTTAAAACCAGGCTAGCTTTCTACAAAATCTAAAAATAAAACTAGATATGGTTGAGTGACCAAAAACCCTAAAGACACCCTCTAACAGGTGACTAGGTGAAGGAAAACGAACACAAATGTAGATGATGATTATAATGTAGATGGGTGGGAATGATGAATTTTGATAAAGTTGACTCTAAAATATGACTAGTAGATAGACCTGGTGCTAGACATGTATGAGCAATTATAAAATATAAATTGTAATGATGGGTATACCTAATGCAAGTGATTATGGAATGTAACAATATGAAATTTAATGCAATGCAATATTTTTGTATTTTTGATTTTTTTTATGATGTTTTTTTATTTCCATGTATGTATGTACATGTGACCAACAAGCTTATTGGATGCTATTGGGGAATTTTGGATGAACAAAGGGTTTATGGATACCTTTGGAGCTTTTAGGGTGACCAAAGGGTTTATGGATACCTTTGGGCCTTTTAGGGTGACCAAAGAGTTTATGGATACCTTTGGGGCTTTTTGGGTGACAAAAGGGTTTATGGATACCTTTGGGACCTTTTGGGTGACCAAAGGATTTATGGACCCCTTTGGGGCTTTTTGGGTTGACCAAAGGGTTCGTAGATACATTTGGAGAATTTTAGATTGACCAAAGGGTTCGTAGACATCTTTGGAGTGTTTTGGGTTGACCAAAGGGTTCGTAGACACCTTTGGAGAGTTTTGGGTTGACCAAAGGGTTCATAGATACCTTTGGAGCATTTTGGATTGACCAAAGAGTTCATAGACACCTCTGGAGTATTTTTGGTTGAACAAACGGTTTGTAGACACCTTTGGAGCATTTTGGATTGACCAAAGGGTTCATAGACACCAGTAGAGCATTTTGGGTTGATCAAAGAGTTTGTAGATACCTTTGGAGCATTTTGGATTAACCAAAGAGTTCGTAGACACCTCTAGAGTGTCTTGGATGGACTAGAGGGTTAGTAGACACCTTTGGAGCATTTTGGGTTGACAAAAGGGTTCGTAGACACCTCTAGAGCATTTTGTATTGACAAAAGGGTTTGTAGAAACCTTTGGAGTGTTTTGGATTAACCAAAGGGTTCGTAGACACCTTTGGAGCATTTTGGATTAACCAAAGGGTTCGTAAAAACCTTTGGAGAATTTTTGATTGACCAAAGGGTTCGTAGACACCTTTGGAGCATTTTAAGTTGACCAAAGGGTTCATAGACACCTTCGTAGCATTTTGGGGGTGTAGCACTTTAAGCATGAAAATATTCCTTGATTCTTTCGATGGAGGATAGGCGATAAGTTATAGGTCCAATATAAATAGTTATGATGAATAGATCTAACCATTTTACCACAAACTTATCCCACAAATGGTACGGTAATTTGGAATTATGTTGGTTCTCTTTTAGAACAAGATCACCAACCTAAAAGTATCTATGATGGACTTTCATATTATAGGCTTTCTTAAGCTTCTCTTGGTAAATGCGCAGGTGCTCGAGAGCATTAATACGTCATTCATCAAGCAACATTAGTTGATCTAGGCGAGCCTACCATGCGATGTCATCATCAATGAACTCTTGCATGGATATGCACTACGACAGGATTTCCAACTCTAAGGGCATGACTGCCTCAACACCATATACTGGTAGAAACAAAGTTGCCCTAGTGGGTGTTCGAATACTAGTGTTGTAGGCCCATAGAGCAAGGGTTAATTGTGTATGCCAATATTTGTGATTATCCTTAATAATTTTCTTTAGAATGGCAATCACTATTTTTTTATACCTCAGCTTGCACATTTGCTTGTGGATAATAGCATGTACAAAAGTTGTGCTGAATATTATACTTTGTTGTTAAAGAACACACATCTTTATTCTAGAAAGGTGACCCATTATCTTAAATTATATTGGATGGAATACCAAAACGAAAAATAATATTATACAATATGAACTCCACGATGTGGGGTCCCGTCGTAGTGGTAAGGGGAATTGATTCCATCCATTTTGCGAAATACTTGATGGCCATAATGATGAACGTGTGATGACCAGACGAAGAGGGTGATATTTTTCCAATTAAATCAAACCCCCATTACAAAAATATTCAAACCAATTGAATAAATTGTAAGTCCTGATAAGGTGTGTGTCAAGTTAGCATGGTGTTGAAACTTTGCACACTTTTTAAAATAAGCGCAACAATATCACTCTAAATTTGACCAATAATAGCCCATGTGGAGAATGCACTTTACGATGGTCATACCGCTAAAATATCCAACACATGTACCATCGTGTGCTTGGACGATTGCCTAAACTGTCTCTTGATGCTCTAGGCAACGAAGGAGAATACCCTCATAGCTTCAATGATACAAAATATCTCCAAGTAAGACATAATTTGCTACTTTTTTTTTTTAAGTTCATTTGGTGGCATGCGACAACCTAGAAAGGATATAACGAAGATTTAGGTAATATTTTATTTAAGTAGACCACTCCTGATTTGAGGAAGCCTCAATCGCATGAATTGGTTGATCCTTTGAAGTTCTTCTTGAGTGAATGTTGATTAGGAGATAACTTATAAGTACAGTGTTGTGCTACTATCAAAATGTGTTTGAGGAAATAAAGTCCCCCAAATGGCATAATTCAAGCGATTATGAATTTGTGAGAACCGTTCATGAGAAGGTTCAATTTGAATCGCGTGGAATTATGGCATGGAGTGAATGTTCTCATGCTCAATCATGGATTGTGATAGCATTTTGACTTGAATGGTGGTTATATCATAAGTAGGGTTCTACAAGATTAAAGACCCCAAGGAAGCCATTATAGGGTTCTACTAGATGATGAACGACATCGAGGGAGTGCCTCGATGTTGTACCATTCAATTTTTTTTAGAAGTTTATCCACAAGGACTTTCTAGGCTTGAAATATTGGACATTTGTATTGGTATATCCCTTTGACCTGGTTCATGATGATCAAGGAATGACCAAAAATATTGAGCCTGGTTATTTTCATGGCAACTAGCATTTGAAGGCCTATGAGCAGGGATTCATACTCGACATTGTTGTTGGTGCATGGTAAATCAATTTTGAATGATAGGGGTATGGATCCCGTTGATGTGTAAAAAATATAATTCCTGTGTCACCCCCTTGCTCGCACTTAGATCCATCGAATAATAGAGTCATGTTAGCCTATGACTCAAGCCCTTCATAATCAAGTGATTATGATACTTGAAAGACTCCATCATCGGGAAGCTCTATGTTAAGAGGTTGATAATCCTCGAGAGGAGCCTCTACAAGTTTATCAAAAATGACCTGAATTATAATTGATTTTTATCCAATGAATTCAAGGTCAAATTTCATCAACAACATGATCCATTTCACTGTGCAACTATTATGATAAGTACAACTCATCATGTATTGCAATGGATTCTCTTTAGATACTACATACATTGTATGATTGAGCATGTAATGGTGTAGCTTTTTTGTGGTGAAAACCACCGCTAAGCATAGCTTCTCAATGTATGTGTATTTTATTTCATAACTAACTAGGGTGCAGCTAATATAGTAAGTAGCTTGTTCTTTTTGCAATTCATTCTTTTTGGATAACATGATACCCAATGCAAGCTCAGTAGTTGAGATGTATAAATAGAACGATACTCCTAGTATGGGAGGAGCTAATACTAGTAGCAAAGCCAAATATTGTTTGATCTCATCAAAGGTAGCCTGACACTCGTCATCCTAATGGAATGCGACCCCCTTGTGTAATAGTTTGTTTATGGGTCGAAACTTATCAGATAAATGTGCTATAAAGTGCTTGATAGATGTGACCTTACCCTGAAGACTATGCAACTGCTTGATGGTAGTAGGGGGAGGCATCTCAAGGCTTACCTTGACTTTGTTTGGCTCCACCTCAATTCCTCTTTTAGAGACTATGATTCCCAAGAGTTTTCTAGATGTGATACCAAAGATGCACTTCTTGGGGTTTAGTCTAACATTGTGTTTAATGAGGTGATGAGAACTTTGTGCAAGATATCGATATGCTCATGGCATAATAAACATTTGTCCAATAATTCATCCATGTAATATTATAAGATTTTATGCATGTAGTCATTGAATATGTATGTCATAGCCCATTGGTAGGTAGCACTGGCATTTTTGAGGCCTAAATTCATGACCTTATAACAAAATGTCCCCCAAGGCATTGTGAACACTGTTTTGAGTTGGTCTTCTAGATTAATACAAATTTGGTTGTATCCATAGAAACCATCCATTAGGGATAACATTTCATGGGATGTTGTGGTGTCTAGCAGGGTATCGATGTTCGACAATGGGAATTCATCCTTAGGAATTGCTTTGTTCAGATCCTAAAATTTGGTGTAAATATGAATCCTCCCGTCAGGCTTCTTGATAGGAACCATGTTGGACGACCATGGTGGATAATTCACTGATATGATGAACTTGGCATCCAATAGCTTTTGTAGCTCATCTTTCACCATTAAGGCTATTGTTGGATGCATTTTTTGTAGCTTTTGCTTAACTAGCTTGGCATTTGGATTAAGCATCAGATTATGCGTGACTAGACTTGGATCCAGTCCACGCATGTCTTTATATGACCATGAAAATATTTATTCTCTTTAAGAAGATCTATGAAATCGACTTGCTCAGAGGAGGATAAGCTTTCCCCTAACTTGATAAATTGAGGATTCTTAGGATCTGAGATGATATCCTTTTTAATTGTTGGCTTAATTGACATATGAGACCCCTATTCCAACTAGTGGGGAGTAGGGATCAGATGAATGTCATTAGCTGGGTTTATGTCATAAATTGGAAATTTTGGTTCAACCTCAATGTGAAATATATCTTGAGTAGGTCTTGGATAGAAATGAAATTGTTGTAACATCTCATCACAAGGCCAATACTTGGAAGGCAATGACAAAGAATCTTCCTAATCAAAGTTGATTATCCCCAAGTCAAGGTGTAGAGCTTTGATGGGTTATTCGGATCTCGCAAGGGTGCAAAAATCTCTATGGAAATCATGTTGGTGGATGTATGATCTCCTCTATGTGGTGTTGTGGCTACTCCACAACTAGCCCCAAATATTGGGGACCCACATTTTTAATTTTGTGTTTTGAGCACTTTGGTGTCCTTGGAGCGATATTGTTGATATATCCTAGTCTTGATATTTGCAATTTAATTCCAAGGTTCCTTGTTGTGTTTGGTTGTTTTTGGTTTTATTGTGAGTGTCTAATGTTTTTCTCGGTTTTGCATTTGTAGTTTTCGCTATGTTATTATTGACGACTTTTTTCTTGTCGACGACATTTTATTGTTGATGACTTTTTGTCGTCATTTTGTTGTCGATGACTTTTTATTGTCGACGAATTTTTCTTGTCGATGAATTTTTGTCGTCATTTTGTTGTCGATGACTTCTTTGTCGTCAATGTCTTGTCGACGACTTTTATCGTCAAATTTTTGTTGACGATATTTATCATCATTTTTGTTGATTGCAGTTTCATTGTTAAATGTTGCATTTCTTCATTTTTGTTTGTTTCAAATAGCATATAAGGAACTTTGATTCTTTATTGAATATAATTGTTGGTTCCAATAAATATAAAAAAAAAAAAAATTAAAAAGGATAAAAATGAAAATAAATATTTATATTTATATATTCTATATATAAATATAAATAAACAAAAAAATTATTAAATATATGTATATAAGTTATACTTTTATATATACATGTTTAATATAAAAAAATAATAATAAAACAATATCTATGCATGTAGACTGTTTATATACATAATATATTACATATAAAAAATAAAATAAAAGTGAAAATAAACTTTTATATTTATAAAAGTTTAAATAAAAAATAAAATTATATATAAGCTATCCATTCGGTTGGTACCTATATATGTGGAATGTTTTTTATCATAATTAAATATTTACATGTAATGATGACTCAAAGTTTATAGGTACTAATGTATGTAATTTTAATATTATATCTAATATCGTGTTCATTTTGTGTGCAGGTATACGAAAAGAGATGAAACTCCACATTGGTCAACTTGTGAGGGGACCTCGCCTCTAAAGATGCGGACATGGCGAACGGAGGTGAAGGATGGATGACTTGGTAATTACCGACGTGGAGGTTTCTTAAACAATCCGTGAAGGTCCACGGTATTTACATAACATGATGAAATACAATACGTAGACATACCAAACTATAGTAGATTGAATACGGCAGTGAAGACCAGCGATAGCAACATGACTCATCGACATTCGTAGGACACCAAAAGGGCACAATCATGACGGATATTCAATACCAAAACCTAGGTTTACATGAAATATCAAATGTATAGTGTATTCGTATTGGACGAGATAATGTTTTTGGTGGTTATCGGAGGGACGCTAGATAAACACCATGGACCTTGGCAATTCAGCGGTAGAGATACATCGACGTAGCGGTAGATTTGAAAAAGTAGCCTAGCAGAAAATAAGTATATGAGAGAAGAAATACAAATGGGTGACGTGGAGTGTTTTCGTGGATCACCTGAGGTTGAGGTACTCATTTTTTTTATCCTCCCAATTAAACAATGCCAGACGTGAGCCCAAAGATGTCGAATTTGATGCCACGGTGCAGGGATGATGACCAGGTAGACTTAGTGGCAGTAAATTCGAATACCAAATATAGAGGAACCAGTTCTAAGGGAAGATCACGGATGAAAAAAAACAAAACTTGAAGAGCACCAGCGATGTGAAATTCATTGTGTGACAGCGGATGTGAAATACGAATTTTATCTGGCAAGGAGTCGTAAGCAGAGGATTAGCCATATTGGAAAAGTTTATAAAAACAACACATGACAGGAGATTTACAACAGACCTGAGTGATGCAGACAGTGGTATTGAAGAACCAAATCCTTCAATTAGAAATTGATTTATTATTTTATGTCTTCATGATAATTGGATATCGACAAGCAAACATTGTGAAAGATATCGTTCGTGAGGACATGGTGGTTTACCATGATATGGGTGTGATGTAAAGAACATATTCCATTGTTAAAGTTTAGTACAGGCCATATTAACCCAAGAGAAAATCAATAAATGAAGCAGTGGTAGAAAACTAAAAGCTAGATGACGTTCCAACATACAATGGCTAATTTGTCTGATATGACAGAGTATTGTCTGCTAAGGCAGGATAAACAACAAAATCACATCGGAACAGCAGGTGACTATGGGGAAGATAAAAATAAATATTTCCAAATGAAACAAGAAAAAATCCAAGACGTCGAGATAGACGAGGAAATAGTTTAGGTCTCAAATTTGAGCGACATCCATGCGAAAGGAAAATGTGAATGGCATCAAAGGATAACAACGAACGCGACATTAAAAGAGTCTACAACGTGGCGAATAGGAGCGTTCCACTTGGTTCAACGATTTTTCAGCAGTCAGATGTGGTGAAAAAGCATAGTTCGACGACGTGTACATCTAGTTGTGACCGGATTGGCATAGTGGATAGGCTATATTAAAAAAAAAAAATCTACGACATCAGATGGTATTATCATGCGACGTAGGTGAAAATTTCTATTTTAGAGGATATGGAATTAATGTATACTGGGTTTCTTTTGCAGGTGGAGGGACTGAAGATACCTACTCACCAACAGAGGAGGCGAAACCATTGACATAGACGGAGGTATGAATCACATACGTGAGTTTTCATAGAAATTTATGACATGATAGTGAGCCCTATCAACGAACAACAACAACAACAAAGAGACGTTACAACGCATCCCGTTGAAACAGGGAACTATTCTGGGAGTAGGTTCAACAGTGCAGCACTGGTAACAGATAGCATGAGGAAGATTTTGTGATACCGAAGATGTTACATAGCATATGGTGGCAACAGACTCCTCACCCAGGATATAAATTGTCAGAATAGAGCAGTGAATGCACGATTGCGAGGCCGCCAGCCCGGACCTATCAGGACATACTAAATAAACCTTAAACCCTTATATCTCCCCATATATTCTAGAATACATTGCAGGAAGAAGGTTAATCAGTCAACTCGAATACAACATTTAGCTGAGTATGGCCATTGGGAGAGAATCCAAAGAAGGATGATTTCGGGTTGAGGGAGCTGCATATTCAAGTTTCAAGGTCACCAAATACAGGAAGGTAGGGTAAAATCCGCAGTTATGAGTGAAGGAGATATTGAGGTTTTATTGTGTTTGTTTTGTTATTATGGCTAGAATTCCTTCGCAAGATCCACAAGGCTCGTAGGGAGTCATAAGGAAATTTTAAAAGTTTCGTGTTATCCTTTATATTTTTTTTTCAATATATTCGCAATATGTGAGTGGAGAGATTTGAACCTGGGTCTTTTCATAACTAGAGAGTTTTAACTACTCACTTGCTCTCCAACTCCTCTACATGAGCGAATATTTATCTTTTATATTATAATATAAGTGAAATGAGGAGTCATAAGGGAGCTGGGAAGTGTGTTTCATCTTTTGAATATTATATGACTTTTATTTTGGTATAATTTTTTTTTTTTACTTTGTATTCGGTTTTAATATTTCGAAATAAATGGAAGGTAAAACAAACTTATTGTGTTTCAAAGCTTTAAAAGCCCTTTGAGGTTATTTTACGAAGGGCTAGAAATTTTGTAAATAAGGAGATTTTCGAAAATATAAGATTTTATTTGGCAAGAGCAAACTTTGTGAGAAAAATTAAAAGGAGATTATGTCTAAAGGCATTGTTTCTTGTTTATATTTCTCTACATTTTTTTATGCTTATATCTATTTGCTTATGCCATGAAATGGGTTGCAATAGGTGAATGTTTAAGATTATGCAAAATTTATTTTTCCCTTCGAGTCTAGCACTTGGTTTAATTTGATTGTGCTTATGTTGCAGGTCCGTTACGCCAGGTTGTTTTAGATTTATCTCACAACTTGGGGTTTTGCAGGGAGAGAATTGCTAACCAAATTTGATGCTAACCAAATTTGATGTCGTTTGTTATTCCAGCTAACCTTGTAGATTTATTTTATGTTTTCTGCATTTAGAATAAATTTTTAGTATTTATTTTAGTTGCATATTTCTGATTCTGGTCCATTCCAGAATTTTTGTTTGTTTCATTCTGGTCCTTCCAGAATTTCTGTCATCCATTTTTCATTTTGGTCCTTCTTGAATTTCTGCATTCTTTTGTTTTCTATTCTGGTCAGTTGTAGAATTTTTGTTAATTTTTTACATTTTTGGTCCATTCTAGAATTTCTATTTGTTTCATTCTGGTCCTTCCATAATTTTTGTCATCCATTTTCCATTCTGGTCCTTCCAGAATTTTTGCATTCTTTTGTTTTCTATTCTGGTCAGTTCTAGAATTTTTGTTAAGTTTTTACATTCTGGTCCTTCCAGAATTTTTGTTTATTCTTTGTTTTTTAGTTTTTATTTTATTTTGGTCCACTTTCCAAAATTTCCTGTTTATTTTTTGTTCGTTTGTTTATTTTCTGGTCCTTATCCAGAATTTATGCACCTCCAAATACATCAATTTAATTTTCTTATAAAATGTTGGTTTAGGAGGGCTACTAACGCCAAATTCACACTAAGGCAGATAAAGAAAATGAACACTAACATGCTAACTTATTAACTTCTACTAACACCAAATTCTAACATAGGGATAGTGGAACATTTATAATGAAGATAAAATGAATCCACTAACTTCAAAATGAATCACACATTAAAGAAGATAAAAGTCATTTACTAACTGGGATTCAGGGTAGATCACACTAAGATCAAGAGCACTAAAAGAATCAATCTTTTACATTTTGGAATATTTTTTAATTGCTAAGCATTGTTTGAACTATTCAAGGCCCCTTGTTAAGTATCACTTGCAGGTTTGAGTTCATTCTGGTACACATGTGTTTCTGTTTTAATTTTCATTTATCACATGTACTCACAAATGTTTATTTACTAGAACCTTAGAGAAATGGGTGATTTCACATAATTTCTTTGCAAGAGAGAGAGTTTTCAATTCAATACTCTATTTGTGGTTATTATTTTGCAATAGGGAAAAATATTCACTCAAAATTTTGGTGCTAGAAGGAGGGTATTATTTATTTCTTTGTGATTTAGGTATTGTCTAATGATTAACGTGGGTAGTTTTATTTCCACTCTATTGTGTTTGCAGGTACATTATTTATTTGAGTGTTATTGTGAATGGTTTATGAGAAATATTTTAGGGAGTTAGGGTTCCCAAGCTGGATCAACCTGAGTACATAGCTACTAGGTCTAAAACCATCGGGGAAACTATTTTCTAAATTCTTTCTTCCAATTCTAGGAGACCAAGAAAAAAAACTCAACAGATCGAAATCCCATCCAGTATACTTGAGCTAGGGTCATCATTAGACTCATGTACATCTAGTGGCCCTGCACCCATTTTTTCTATTGCAACAGCTACATCAAGTATATATATCCCTATTACTGCAATTGCTATTCTTCCCATAGGGTCATCATCAGTGAATAACATGGCCTAAAAACAACAACAAAAAAATGACCTGCTCTTTTGTACGGTATGTAAAGGTCTCCCTTGAATATACCTGGGGATGTCCATGACTTGCCTAGGCATATTGAAATATCGCTACCCAATTTTATACATGGTGGTCCCATTACCGTTGAAGAGCATGTCCAAATTTACAAAGACTACATGTTTAGATAGGGGTCACTCACGAAGATGTTGCATGTTGAGTATTCCCTAATAGTTTGGACCATATGGCCAATGAGTGGTACAGAAATCTACCTGTAGGGTCCATTACTTCATGGGCCCAATTGGAAGCTGCCTTCATTAGCCAATTTCGACTATTGTTAGATTCTTCCATCATCTATAATATGTTTGCATCCTGTAAATGATTAGCTAATGAGCCAATTAGGATGTTCAATGCTATGCTCCAAAATCTATACACGAATGTAACTCATCATTTTGCAGTATATGTTGTTGTGGCTCTTCAATTATATTTTGGAGCCTTAGATCCTATAACATCCTTTTTTGTCCAAAGAAATCATCAGGTTACGACTCTTTCCTTAGCTTACGCTGAGACAATGACCCTTGGACAACAAATGAATTTTCCAAGAAGAGGGTTGTCTCAATGGGCTAGGATGGGATAATATGATCCATACAGTCAATTTGCCATGATGAACCACGTAATGGTATCACAAGTTCCAACAATGAACAACCTCCAACAACCATGTCCATTGATGCAAAAGTATCCACCATTTCTTGCTTTTCTTAACACATCCATTCCACAACCAGCCATGTTGCCAAACAACCAGATGACCATCCCAAGGTTCAACATGGTCAATAATAAATTGACCATGCCTGGGTTCAGTGCAATAAATACCCAAAACCCAATGACTTATCCTTCAATCATGCCTCTTCAAAGCATGAAACCTGGATGGAACTAAAATTCTCAAAACCAATCCATTGTGCCCGTTCTATAGGTGGCTAATGCAAGAAATGCATTTGGACCTAGAACTACAGTGCCTCAACTACAAGGATCTAATTCTAAATTGCAAGAGTTAAATAGAATCACTATTAAGGCAATGACATAGTTTTATTACAGAAACAAATTGCCCAAAATCTTATGTTGAATCAAAATCATAACCATAGGATAATAGGACCATATAACATGCAACCCAATAATGGACATGTACCCAACCATGTTGCCAATCAAGCAGATGTGTTGGAATATTATGGTGAGTTGAAATCTTGTGATGATGAATTGCCACATTGTGGCCAAGGGAAGTAATATTCTTTGGTGACAGAAGTTGTCCACATCCAAGAAAGTGAGGAAGAGGAGGATGTTGAGGTTTTAGGAGAAGAAGATGAAGAAAGTTTGGAAGTACAAGCCGTTAGATGTTTTGGGAAAGGAAATCATCAATATTATACAAGAAGCTCTAAGGATCCCAAAAATTCCTCCACTCCTCCAAACAACCCTTTACTTCCTCTTGATACAAAATTTGAGGTTAATACACCTCCTCCGTCGATTGTAGAGATGTCCAAGCAGATGAAAAATATGCCAAATTCAAAAAAAATCACTTATGACTTAGAAGAGGACATGAAGAGAAACAAGGCTAATATCTTGTTGTTCAAAGTAGCAAAACTTTTGGGTCAAGAGATAGGTTTGCCTAAACGGTTGAACCCACCTAGTCCAGTCCACAAATTTAAGGGTGTCGAGTCTCAATTATTTCTAAAAATGGAAAACAAGAAGTACCTCCCTTTCTCATAACCATAAGAATTGCATGTAAAAATTTACACCACTATTTTATAAATTTAGGTGCTTCGACTAACATCATGCCCCTATAAATTTACCAAATTTTAGGACTCACACCAGTCCCTTTTAAGAGAAATGTGGTACAATTAGATAGATTTGTGATGGATGTAGTTGGATGTCTAAATGATGTCCTTATTCAGATTAACTCGGAACCAAGGGTTCAACATCACATAGATATATTGGTGCTTAATATTCCTACCAAATATGGAATGGTATTGGGAAGATATTGGGGTAAAAATCTGAATGGATATATTGTAATAGATTCTTCTCGTATGTGGTTGCCTTGGAGAGGAGTAGCAAATCAAATTCGGGTGGATAGTGAACCTAGACTCAAGGAGATGAAAATTGTATACAACAAACCCAATGAAATCCAATATATCGAAACTGAGCTAGGGGCCTATAGCTTGGACATAGAAGAAGCTACCGAAGAACATAAAAAAGAGACACTTTGAAAGAGGGTAATTTGATTTAGAATCTAATATTTGATGGATCTAGGTCAAATTAAGGTGTTGGATCTGGAATTGAACTTACATGTCCTGGTATTAAGCCTATACTTACTGCCTATAGACTACAATTCTCAACCACCAACAATGTATTATGTGGTCAAATATGAAGCACTTATTTTTGGACTTCAATTGAACCTTAGGAAGAAAGTCAAGTGTCTCAAAGTGTTGGGAGATTCAGAGTTGGTGGTTAAACAAGTTTAAGGGTAGTATACTTGTCGAGATAAAATATTAAGCCTTTACAAAACTAGAGTTAAGGAGTTAGTAGATGAATTTGATGCTTTTAGTATCTTCCTTATTTCTAGGATAAACAATCAAATGGCAGTTTCTTTAGTTGTTACCGTAAGCATACTCAAATCTATGGATCATAAGAAATGAAAGAAGTTTTCCATTGAGCTAGTGTCATGCCCCTCAATACCAGATAATGTTATTAACTTCCAAATGCTTGATAATGATATACATATTTTCAACTTTTTAACTAATTATGGTATATTTGAAAATCAAGCAATTAATAAAGGTGAGAGGGGGCAAGAAGAAACAAAATTGAAAAAGGAAGCAAATGGAGTGTAGAATGAGATGCCAAATGGTATGGCTTCATTAGAAAAAATATTTGACATTGGATATCAATCAAAAATAGGAAGAAAGATACTACCCCCTAAATAATATTATGATTTAACCAATTTAGGGAATGCAAAAAATCCACGAGAGGTATTTATTGCTAATGCATGTACAAGGCAAGAAAGGGAGTCTATCGCTCACGCATTAAAGGAATAAATTGATTGCATGTCATGTAGCTATAAGGATTTGAAAATTTATGATCAAAATGTGATAATGCATACAATTCCATTAAAACCTGACTCTAAGCCTTTCAGATAGAGACAAAGAATGGTCAATCCAATTTTAGAGCCACTAATAGAAAAAGAGGTGAGGAGATTGCTAGAATCAAAAATCATCTTTCTTGTTAGAGATTCCATGTGGGTGGCCAATCTTATATCGGTAAGAAAGAATAACGGAGAGATAAGGTTGTGCATATATTTTAGGATTCTGAATAAGGCTTGCCAAAAGGATAATTACCCATTACCCACTATCGATGAGATTATTCAAAAGGTAAATGGGTTAGAGATGATGTCATTCTTGGATGGTTATTTAGGATATAATCAAATTCTAATTCATCCAAACGACAAAATGGAGACAACCTTCACAACGAAGTGGGGAATTGTATCGCTCCAATTTTTTTGCATCCTTACTTTTAGGCTATAGGATTCGCGCCCGAAATGGGGATGCGAGAAGGATGGGATAATACCTCAGACTGAGAGGCCCTTTGAAGGTCCCGCATCTCGAGGGAGGGATATAAGGGTGAATTTTTGATAGATGGTGGGTTCACCAGGAAAATTTTGAGTGGCAGTTTCCATGCCTAGGTTGATAATAGATTTGATGTGTTCATTTTATATTCAATCATTCAATTCCTAGGTTTGGCCAAGATGAATCTAAGCTAATCTATATACCGATGCTCATTTTTATGGATACAGAAAACATGAATAAATGTTGAACATAGAGAATGTGCTAAATAGGACAGAATATACCTGATTCTAGATGTCTGAATGAAGATTCTACGATTTGTAGAAGTCTGAATCATCTCGAATTGTACATAATCATATTAAATTGCACAGAATCATCTCAGATCACAGTCGGTCATTTGAGATCAGATAGGATCGTCGATGATCTGACGAATTCATCAGAAACCTACAATCACAAAAAAAGATACAAAATACCAAAAATGCAACTTCAAAAGCAAAGAGAAATGATAGAAATAACAATGAATTTGCCTAAATGATAGATCTAGATAGCAATTAAAAGGAAATGCATCAATTTGACAATTTATTTTGACTTTATCATATATCTATGCTAAATGAGGTGAACTCTAGGATGCATAAATATAATAACCTAAGATAATGCACAAAGAAATGCAAACTTTGGGTTCTAATTGCCCCCAATCTGGACTACAGTCAGGATCACCTCCAATCATATGAGATCATCTGTGCTCCTTGATAGGATCATCCGAAATCGTCTGGAATCGCCTACAATGATCCGAGCTTACTTCGATTGAAAAATAGTAAAATTCCTACAAGAAAACATGAAATATAGAATGCAAACGATGGTGCAAGGATGCTCTAATGCATAAGGAACTAACTCTGTAGGTAAATTCATCAGCTAGGGGGTTCATGGGGATAAATTGAGAAAATCCTAGTTTATATAGAAAAGAAGATAGTTTGCAAAATATACGCAAGCGTGAATACTTAAAATAAGGATAGGTATTTGACACATAGGCCTATTCAAGACATACATAGTGGTAGCTTTGAGATGGACATTTTTTTGCAGTGGAGGTTGAGATGAGAATTATGGCTAGGATATGGCCATAAAAGTAGCGATGATCTTCATTTTAAGTGACATAAATAATGGAGACCCATAGCGACAGAGATGAAATACATTACTGATAGCCTAGTGTAGAGATGGAAATATCCCATGTCGACCAGCAGGAATATTATCAAAAAGTGTGTCAAAATGGAATACCGTGGGGGCCATAGTCGAAGCCATTCCGTGAGGTCCTACTTTGCCAGATCTTCATTATTGCATGGTGCATTTTAGGCTAAGCAAGAGTGGGGTCTCAACATGAGGCATTAGTACATTATAAAATAAAAGTGGAAGAGACATAATTTTTAGCAGCTATTTTAAGGGGCTAAAATGATTCATCGACTATTAATAATAAGTGAAAACAAAATAGGAAAGGCCACATGCTCAAGTTTGTGATACTAGGACGTTCATAATTAGAATGGATATCTATAGAGTGGACGAATTACATATATATATTTATTTATTTAAGCAAAAAACCTATTGTAGGGCCGCCTTGGTCTAAGAGACCACGAACAGGGGGTTCTACACCTTCAAAGTCACCCGAGGGTTGCACCCAGCCCTGCCTGCACCAAAATTATCAATTGGATTTTGGGTACCCAATTCAAGTTTTTGGTAGGGTGGAGATTCGAACCTGGGACCTCCCTTGGATGATTGCCCTCTCCTCTCCAACTCACCTACAACACCTAGGTGACAAATTACATATTTAAAGGGTTTGTTTTATGTTACAAATATATATATTGAGTGGTCATTATCCAAACTATAATGACACATAATTAAACATATATGCATTTTGTTCTACTTGTGATATTTCAAATAAAAAGAAATAAACTTGAATCTCATGGAGGAATACGAAACCAAATAGGGAAGAAAAGGAAGATGAAACAAAAGTAGTAGAAAATTATTAAACGAAGGGTCATTTGAAGTTTTAAATACTGCATTAAAACATAGAAAAGAGGATTGATCTTTTGGGAGGAAAGTCGCATCGTTGGACTGAATTCACCACATGTGCCAATTTTGGGCATTGTATTCTACATTAATGTTTGATGTTGAAAATCTTGTTATTGCAATATATTGGAAATATATCAAGTTTTATGCACATTTTTGGTTGGCTTATTTTTATTTTGATTGATATATTACATCATTTCCTTAGAAGATTACATCGCATTAGCTGTTGATTGCCTGAATTTGGGTCACACTAATGTTGGTTTTGTGTAGAGTACTAATTCTTGCAGGGTCTATGGAGAAATTTTGGGTTGCATCACTTTGTTTGATTTATTTTATTTTATTTTATTTTTCTAACCCTTTCTTTTTGTAGTTTTTTTTTTCGATGATTAAAATAAAAATTGGAAAAAATTCAAATTCAAAAAATAAATACATGGGTGTGAAAAATAAGCTTCAATATTTCATCTAAAATAATTTTGAACTCGTTCCAAAACAATTTTGAACTTATAAAAATCATTGAAAATTATTTTTTTATGAAAGTTTTATAATTTCAGAATTTTTATATCTTTGCATTTTTGAAGGTAAATCAATTCTTCAGCTTTAAAATTATGTTCACAAGCAACAAATGAAAGCCCCTTTATGGAAATTTGAATTTCATTAAAGGGGGAGTAATTTTATGGCATTCCATAGGCCATAATTTTTAGAGTAATAAGTTGGCTTTTCTTTATGAAAATTCTGATTTCATTAAAGAGAGGTAATTTATTATTATATCAAAGGCTATTGTTTTCAAGGCATTAAATTATTTCTTCTTTATGAAAATTATGATTTCATTAAAGAGGGATAATTTATGATGACATTTTAAGACCTCTACATTTCATGATTATTCATGCATATTCATTTCTTTTTATTTTATTCATCAAAGCAAACTAAAAGGAATTTAATCATCATCTTACCTCCACATTTAGAGTTAGATTTTAATATTTATTTTCATTAGGTTTAAGGAAGATAAAACTTATCTAAAATATGCTTAACAAAATAAGATAAAATCTACCTAAAATTCTCCAAGATAAAATGAACTAAGGTTCACATCATGGTCATATGAAGTTCACATCATGGTCATATGAGGGCCAATTCACATTTGCATTTCTTTTAAGTCTCATGAACAATTAATAGCACAACACAATAAAATAACACCAACATAGACCCCTTGTTAATAGTTACTTGCAAATCACTAAGGTATTCCTAGCACTCACTTGATATATCTTTACAAGACTACAAGCACACATAAGTAAAAGGAACGTTGGATAAATTTCATATTTCTTTGAAAGAGAAGGTTTTTGTGATCAAAATCCTAAGTGTGAGTGAGGTTTTACAATTGGAAAAAATTACCACTCAACAGGTAAAGATTGTAAATATTTTTTTTGATCTGACATTGAAGGTTGTTATTACTCTACTAAACAACCCAAGATGAATAAAGGTAATTAATACAATATTCGACTCAAAATTAATTAGTTTAATGAAGGAATAAGAATACTTAGTAGTAGTTGAGATTTTGGTGGTAGTATTGATTAAGTGCTTCACAATGTCCAACTCTAAAGTGATCATAGTTTAGGCCAACATTGAAGTTGCACTTGCATCCATAGGAGTGGTGATCCCAATAAAACCAACATTGATAGTCATAATAGTTTCATCTACCACATCACACCTAATTATGTAATAGGTGTCATAGGCATTGATGATGTTATAGGTGATGTGTTAGGTGCTATCATGAAAAATATTGATGTTGCATATGATAACATGGCATGTGATATGGAAGGGTCTAATATGGTAGATAGGTGAGTTGGATGCCATATTGATGGTATAAAAATGAGTTTCATTGTCAAATTTTGACAAATTATTGAATCAATTGACCAATATGTTAGAAAATAGATAAAATACTTGAATTATAATTTTTGGAGAAAATCAAAGCATGATAGATGGTACAATCTGGTTCACTACTACACTGCCTAGTGGATTGCATATAAAATGTCCACTTGACACCCTCTTACATAGGATAATGATACATGGTGGATTCTAATTTTTTATTTCTCTATATATTCATTTTCCAATTGGAACTCCCTCAACCACTCATGCAATGACACATGAAATCCTCCCCATTTGTTATATGTATAAAGTTAATTTTTCAAGATTTTAAATATTCTTGGAGATATTGTGTGTGATTTTAGGGGATTCAATTCTAGGGGTCGTAAATTTTCCATACATAAGTATTTTTATCCCTTTACTCAAATTACATAAATTTTGAAGCTCTCTACATTGGAAGTATTGTTTTTGGTAACAATTACATGTAGAATTTTCTATTTGAGTAGGAAATTTATAGATCATTAGGTGCACTTACTGAATTGTCCAAACTATGCCATTTGGAAAATCAAGATTAAAGCTTTGATTTGAAGCAAGGGATTGCCTAAATATGTGTATTATAAACATCTATGCACTAAGTTTGAAGATAGAAAGTAGTTGTATAGGCACAAGAAATAAAATGCCATTCATGTGATAGATCATTATTTTGAAAAGATTTATGAAACCTATATTAACACCCATGTTAGCAATATTAACAATCCTAAGGAATTGCTTTGCAAATTTTAAGGTTTGTGTGATTGTGTTGATTCTTCACACATCAACAATATGTAGGTAGATCTTGGTTCCTTGACTATGGATTCTTTTGAAACCATTGATGAGCAGATCAATCAAAGAAGTATGAAGATGATATCTACATTATTAGAGGAATTTTGAAGGAGAAGGACTTTTTTGATGATGGAAAGAAAAAATTGAGCTTCTCATAATTGTGTTTGATAATCTTTCTAAGACATAGGATGGTTTTTGTAGTTTAGATGCTTCATATCAACTTTTCATATTTTTATTCTCCTCTTGATGAAGTGTACAAGTACATTATTTGACACTAGAATTAAAGACAACAATGTAATAATTACCATCTCACCATATACACTAATGTAGAAGAAGAAATCAAGGTTGGTATTAACAATGAAACGAAAGAAAGAAGAAAAATAAGAATCTAGTTTGTGTTTTTTATAAGAAGGAAGGACATAAAGTAAAAATTTTCTAGATGCAAATCAAGAAGCTCAAAAAATTATCCAAAAAAGGGGGTGTTTTTCTTTCTCCATTCTATGCTCAAGTGAGCATTATCATGATGGTGAAATGTTTAAATCACATGTAATTGTTAATTTAGTATGTTGAACATGATATTGTTTTGATAAGGATTACAAATTTAGGGTCAACTCAACAACTTACCAAGCATTGATTCCTTCTACATGATTACAAAACACTACATTCTAAAGAGCTTATTATAATTATATTTTATTTCTCATTATATCTAGCTAGATGTAGTGAGGTTACTATTGGTTATTCCTCATTTGATGATGTTATTTATTTTCAAAGCATAGACCCCATTTTTTTATTTTATCTACATATTGCATCACCTATACACATAAAAATATGGGTTGATCAATAGATTATCAAGGATATTGATGATGGATTCAAGTGAAATACATTATAGTACTATGATAAGTTAAATTGAATGTACAAGTTGGGTAAAATATTTTATCACTATTTTGGCATAGGTAGATGATGTTAGTTAGCAATGGAATCACAAACTTAGACATATTGGCTAGGGGTCATGGAGGCATTTGTGTCATCATTAGTTGGTTATTGGGTTTTAATCCATATTTTAGTGGTGTTTAAGAGGGGTTTATTTTGGGGAAGCATCATAAAAAGTCCTTTATAAAATGACACGTAAGCATGCTAAATGACCCTTAAATCTCATTCATAGTGATATTTGTTCCCCCTTAGGCACATCATGTATCTTTATGAATAGGTATTTTATTCATTTTATTGATGATTTACCCTAGTATGTACGGTTGTATAATATTTATATTGATGATGAGACTTTTGGAAAATTCAAGGAATTCAAGGTACATGTGGAGTATCAGCTTAACTAAAAGATCAAGTGTCTTAGAATAGATAGAGGAGGTGAGCATATGAACAATAATTTTCAAATTTATTGTCTCTTTATTGTATTACCTTTCATAGGACCTCCATTACACTCTATATCAAAATACAGTAGTTGATAAGAAGAATAGCATAATTATATATATAACTTGATGTATGTTGCATGCTAGGGGTATGGAGTCCATGTTTCAAGGTGAGGCATTTAATTTATGTAGTCCAAATAATTAATCAAATTTTAACCCTAGCTATGCAATAAATGACTCCTCTTGAGATATTGAAAGATGACAATCCTATTGTGTCCTACTTTTTTATCTTTAAATCCAAATATTAGCCCACATATCCAATCATACTTGAAAGGAAAATATATACAAGATTCATAGATGAAATTTTATGGGGTATATGGATACCAAAATATGAGAGGTAATTATTTTGTGAGATGAAAATTTTGACAAGGTTTTTCTAGTTAATCCTTTAGTTAGAATCAAGAATTTTAGATATTTTATGTGATAATGAAGGCATATTATTAAGAAAAAGATGTGTCTAGTCTTATATCTAATATTTTTAGTCTAGAATAAAAAGAAACTAGTAGGCCACTCAACTTTTACTTTAAAGTTCCATAAAATTGTAAAAATATTTTCATTGATTGTAGGCCATCACATAATTTAAACTTAAATGCTCTTATTCCTATATTAAATTTTTGATAATGTCTTCCATTGTATTGTGTAATTGGATGACATTGTTATTTTAAATTAAATGTTATAAAAAAAATTATGTAAATATGTTAAAAATTCCTTCTAGATTTATCATCATGACAAAGAATGTGAGATGTAAATACTCTATAACATTAGTTAATTTATGTACTTTATAAATTTAATATTTATGTTGTTGAAGTGTGAATGAAATTTATGAAATTACCATTTAATTAAAATAGAATCTTATAGTTGACAACTAAAAAATATAATGGTATATATATGAATTATTTTGAATATTAAAATGCATTCAATTGTGTTGAATCCAATGGCTAATCTAGAAATGTATGATGAAATATCCAATCAATATCTAGCACTAACCTAATACTTGAAATATGAAAATATATATTTAGCTTTAAGTGCTCCAACTACATCTTAGCACGCATAAATCTTAAGTAAAATTGTTAAGGAGTAGTAAGTGATGTTTTTTTGCATTGATCATACATCATTTAATTAAAAAATGGACCAATAGTTTACACTCATGTATGAAGTAGTAGTGGCTTGTGTTTGAAAAACTAACTAATCCAATGAAATGCTTCTTCACCAGTACAATATACCTCCAAGGATAATTATGACCTTTGGATTACAAGAAAATGAATTCGATACATGCTTGATTGAGTTATCTGAGGAAGAGTGGATGTAAATATAAGCATATAGATTGAGAACCAACACATGGTACTTCTTAATATGCATGTCCTACCCTAACTTGTGAAGGATAAATAATGTAAGGGAAGGTCATTATATTTATGGAAATCATTTGAATCAACAAAACTCAATAAGAATATACATAGAGCTTTCACCTAAGAGTGTTGAGAACTCTAGTTGGGTATTGAAATCTTGAATATCCTAATGGAATGCTTTAAAATTTTTAATTTTCTAGAAATAGAAGAATTCAAGGCATGTAATCCAATTTATTTCCTTTCTTGTTAATGACTTCTAAAAAATATAGTCAAAATGCCTTAGGATTATTCTCTATTATAAATTGTTAGCTTTTGATGATACATATCAAAGGAAATGCAACCACAAGATTTAAAATTAGCAAGCAATGTTAACTATATGATAATGGCAATATAATATGTAGGAAAAATATATGAGACGCTTCTGTAATGACTCATAAAATAGCCATTAATGAAAGCTCACAAAAATAGTACAATATAATATAGTAGAGGTCTTAAACACTCCAAAACTTCTTGCATGATCTATATTTTACCTATCTTCTCTTCTAATCACTATGCTCTACTATTCTATATTTTTTTTTCTTGTATTCTATACTTTTCTTCACTCTATCAAAGGCCTATATATAGATAGATATGAACCTTGGCATTTCACCTACCTATGACTCTTCATATTCCTATTCTATAACTCATGTACATGTGGACTACATGATCATTTACATCATTGCACATTCTAACACCTATGCATTTATTATATTGCATAAAGTAAACACTCAAACCTTAATTTAAGACACTCTCATAATATAATGATATAACCAAGCTGGTACATTGGAATGTACCAAATAATGTAATATATTACAACACCCCACTGTATTGCATTATTTGGGTATTGAATACTTTAGTCTTCAATATGGTCTTTATCCTAGTTCTAGAATTGCAACTTTTTTTTTTTTCATTTTGCTTTTTGTATGTATCCTAATCAAGTAAGTAATTAGTATCTTCATGAAATACTATTTTAGCAAAAAGAACTTTGAATTCATGTTCATATGTAGGTTCTTCCAGTTCTTGAATTTCTTGAACTAGGTATCCTTTTTTTTTTCCTTTTGTATATTGTAGTTGAGGAACATTGTACTGATTTTGAGAGGCATATGGATGTTGAAACTATTATTGATGTGGATTATATTGGTTTTGATATTGTCTTTATTGGAATGGCCTACTTTATTGGCTTTCAATATTTGCTTTATTTACTTGAAACTGATTTCTTGGATTGAATCTACAATAATTTGTACTATGTCTTTTCTTTCTACATACTTGACAATATCTACTATTCCATTTATATATTCCTTTTGAGAATGAGGTAACATTTACTTGAGGGTTATATTTTTAGACTAAGGTATTGTTAGTGATTTCATATTTTAATCAATTTTCCACCTCATATTATTGTAGGATATTGACTAACTCATAAAATGATGTATCTTTATCTAGAATTTGTAAAGATGTGACTAGTTGCTTGTAGCTATCTAGAAGTGCTCTTAGGATTACTTGAACAAGAAACTTGTCTTCAATAGTTTCTCCTAAGATTAATATTTTTCCTTTTATATCTGCTACTTTCCTTAGGAATAGTTCTATGCTTTCATCACTATTAACTTTTAGAGAATTTAATTGAGTTTCAAAATTTAGGATAGTGGCTTTGTTCCTTCCTTTGAATATAAAGTTTTTCAATATTTTGTAGAAGTTTTTGTAGAACTCATGTATGGTTGTATTTCATCTATAATTGCAAAATTTATTATCATGAGTGTTTGTTATTCATTTTCTTCAAACTTTTGAATCTCTCTATCTCTTGTAGTAGGTTTAGTTTTTTCTCCTTTAACAATATCCTAAAGCTTTTCAACTATCAATATTGACCTCACTTTGTTTTTCCATGAAGTGTAATTAGGCCCTTTAAGTAGTTGAGATTATGAAAGTATGATTTTTTTTGTAGCCATAATAATACTTGTAGACTACCTTATATCTCCCTAGTTTTGAGTATGTGATCAAACTTGATAAAAACTTTTCTAATCTCAAGTTTTGTAGAACCCCTTATTTCTTTTGAGTTGAGTTTCTAATGTTCAGCTTCTATTTTCACTTTATTTCTTCCCATTTGTGAAAGCTAGACATTATTTTAATGCACTTTCAATTTTATAATGTTATCTATTTTCCAAGACCTTATAATTGAATTCCTTTTTTCCCTTCAATTTGTATAAGAGACTAACATAAACAATAATTTCCACCTTTCAAGCAATTCTAGTTTTTTATTCCTTTACCCTTTAATTCTTTATAGTTTAGTTTTCTAAATTTCAATGATCTAAATTTTGATGTAGTACTCTTTATATATCCCTATTTATAAATTTAGAAAATGATAATATTTGCAAAATAATGCTTCAATTTTCAAGGTAGAAAACCTTATACCTCCTAGTTTAATAATTTGAAAATACTTTATTATTTGAAATTCAAACAATGCAATTTGAAATAGCTCTTAAATATGTAATACCCTTACTCTAATTGCTTTCTAAACCATCAATGATTAATTTAGGGTTGTAATTTCCTTATATATCCACATAATAATCAACTAAACTTAACATTAGAAATAATGTACCTTATATCCCTTGCACTTTATGGAAAGAACATATTAATTCAATGTAAATATTCCTCTATTTAATATGATGTGCTACATGTTGATTGGTTTCTTCCTTGACTGAAATTTCAAAGATTTTAAATATTCTATTCTTATTAGTCTTCAAGGTATGACACTAAGCATTAATTGCACTACATTATATGGTGCACTATAGAATGTCCTATTATCTCTTCAATGATGTTTGAACTATGGAAACTTGACCTGTGCACTCTTCTTAGTAAGGGCTATTAAATACTTCTCCATCTCTCTTTGGAATGCATACCACATGGAATTTATGTTTCCATTGAATTTAGATCTCCTTGTTAGGTGGCACAAGGACATTACAGTTTTTAGAATACATTGATTTAGGTGGCATAGGTGTTATCTCTCCTTATTTAGGTGTCATATTTGGTATCTTTAGACACCTTCAATAAGATGATATTGAGCTCTTAGTTTTCCCTCTTTCCTTTGCTTCATAGCACCTTACTTAGACTGGATAATACTATTGCTTGATGACTACAATTAAATCTATTATAAACTAAGATAAAATACCTTAGTTGCACCTAGATTTCAAGAGTTTCTTAATCTATGTATCTACCTTTATTATTTGTATTTAGTAAGGTGGCACCTTATATATTCCTTGGTGGTTGTAGTACTCCATTAATAGCTTCTATTCACCAAGACTTGATGCAGATTTGCCTATGTTTAATGGTGGATTCAATGTTGCCTTCTCCTCCTTAGGAACTCTCTCCTAAGTCTCCTTGCTTGGTGATGGCGAGGTCAAGATTCAAAAAAAACCACCAGTCTCACAAATGGCAGTAAATTTCATTCATACGGTCTCTGTTATAGTCTTTCTCAGCACACTTCTTCTCCCCCAATCCCGAACTCCCACCCCAACCCTTACAAATTTCGAGTTTTTATCGAGGCCTCGATCCTCTCGAAAATCAATGCTCCCGCCCCACAACAATTTAAATTTCCCATTTTCCCTCCGATCGAATTTTCAAATTTCTGACATAAACTGGGTCCTGCCCGACCCACCATGAGAACCTCATTAATGGTCTGCTCTGTCCTGCAAACACCACCTTGGTCAGATTGTCCTTCACAGTCTCTGTTACGCCCATAATGTCCATGCTCTGTACTGTTGTGGAGGCCATCCCCATATTTAATACATGCAATCGTAAATTTTAAACTTTAATCTTCGAGGCAGCCGCACGTCTACTCTAGCTTGGTATTCAACTGGTAGTGTCACCTTAAGACACATGGAGGCCACGTGTCACCACCGCTTGCTTTCTCATCAGCCTACGCATCCACATCAACTTGACTTCATATTAGTCGTGATATCGCGACGTGTCGCGATATCGCGACCCAATGGTCAACCCTTCCCCTTTTCGCCAGTAACGTCGTGATATCGTGACGTCGCGATATCGTGACCAAACCATCCCCCTTTCAAGTCTGCATCGCTTTTTCTTATTTGATAACACGTCACGATATTGCGACGTCGTGATATCACAATGTCGTGATATTGCGACGTCGTGATATCACAATGTCGTGATATCGCGACGAAAGCTCCCCTTTGCCCAAGTTGCCAACTGGCGTCGCGATGTCGTGACGTCGCGATATCGTGACGTCGCGATATCGTGACGTCGCGATATCACGACGCAAACTCAACGCTGCTCAAGTCGTTAACAAACATCACGATATCGCGACCCAAACTGGACTTTGCTCTCGCCGATGCCTTGGGGTCGCGATTTCGCGACCCCAGCCCAAATTTTGCCTTTGCAATAAAAATTTCCTCAAAACTTCCCTTTCCTTTTACAAAGCTTCCCCGTGGGAAAGGATAGGAACCACGCTAAATTTAAAGTACTCAGAGAATTAAGAAAAGAATTTGGAGGATGCAAGATTGCTTTTCCCTCACCGGATGCTCCTGCATCAGATACCCCGGGTAAGAAGGAGAAGTGACCTTCACTTCTATGCTGTTCAGGCTGTGTCCCTTGCAATATCTCCGAACATTCATCAACCTTTATATCCGGCTCAAATCCTGCTTCTTGGAAAAGTTTTCTACCCTCTACCAGGCAAATTTTGGCATTACTGCACACCTTCTCATCTTCGATCTGCAATGGCTTCAACTTGTGCCGCATTCCATCTTTCACCAAGGAATAAGTATTTGCATGGCCATCATGCACTGCACTCCGATCAAACTGCCATGGCCTGCCCAATAGCAAATGGCATGCATCCATAGGGAATACATCACAGAGGACTTCATCCTGGTATCTCCCAATCTGGAACGTGACTAAACATTGTTCCCGAACCCAAGCTCTATGGTCCTTCCACAACCACGCAATTCGGTACGGGTGCGGGTGTCTCCTTCTCTCCAACTGCAACTTAGAAACCATCTCCTCGAAAACCAAGTTGTTTGTACTCCCATTGTCAATAATGACATTACAGACTTTGCCCGCACTTTTGCACCGGGTGCGAAACAGGCTTCTCCTTTGCTCAGACTGGTCTTCATCCACCAGCATGGTCCTTCTCACAATCATGGCTTCCCCCTTTTCAGCTTCTTCAGAATGTTCTGAGTCAGCATCCTCAACTGCCACAACTGCTCTGGCAGGACCCACTGGCCTCTTGTTTGTCTTTTCCCGGTGTTGTGGGCACTCAAATGCCCGGTGTCCTTCTTCTCCGCAGTGGAAACATGTTCCTCGAAACACTCCCCTTTCATTTCTGCATCCAGACCTACCTCTTCCTATCGGGTAGTTATCATTGTAAACTTGCGGTGTTGGGTCTTCCTCTCCCTTCTGATCCCGGCTGCTGCTCTCTTCTTACTTCTTCTCTTCCTTTCCTTATTTCTTTCCACCGTTCTTTCCTTTCGGTCCTTTCACTTTTTGCTTGTTGTCAAACCTTCTGTTCAACTTTTCTTCAACCTTTAAAGCAAATTGGTAAGCATCTTCGATGGTTCTTACCCGAACCAAGCTCAACTCCTCCTGCACACTCGGTATCAACCCATTAATGTAATGGGCCACTTTCTCCTTGCTTGCTTCCAAATGCCCTGTTCTGATGGAGATTTTATAGAATTCTTCTGTGTATTCTTGAACTGTTCTGTTCATCTGCCTCAAGCTTTGCATTTTACGTAACAGATCCAGCTCATAGTCAACAGGGATGAACTATCTTTTTAATTTCTCCACCATTCTCGTCCCACCCGGTAATCCGTTATTTTCCTCTTCGGTTCCTCTCCAACTGTACCCCCTTCCACCATATGCTAGCATGACCCTTCGATCGGGTCTTAGCAAATCTGACCCGGTTAGGGTCTTCAACCTCTTCGTATTCAAAATATTCTTCTAAATCATTCACCCAGTCTATCAACTCCTATGCGTTCAAGTTCCTGGAATACGTAGGAACTTCTAACTTCGGCCTCTTCCCGATTTGGGATATGGCCTTGTACAATCTGGCCTATGCCGGATCTACATCTTCTTCCTCTTCTTCAAACTCATTCTCTTCTTCCACCTCATCCTCACTCTCTGCATCCCTTCTTGGCTCACGTCCTCTGCGTAGTTCTTCCTGCAGGGCCTGTACTTGCCACTGCAAAGCCCAGAAATCTTTCGCTGCCATACCTCTGCCACCCACCGGGTTTCTTCTCAGAGGCATCTTCACTCGAGCTCAAATCCTCCCACACTTCCTGGTACAACTGCCTCTCCTTCTGCGGTCTACTGTACACTCAGGAACTCCAGCTCTGATACCACTTGATGGCGAGGTCGAGATTCAAAAAAAACCACCAGTCTCACAAATGGCAGTAAATTTCATTCATACGGTCTCTGTTACAGTCTTTCTCAGCACACTTCTTCTCCCCCAATCCCGAACTCCCACCCCAACCCTTACAAATTTCAAGTTTTTATCGAGGCCTCGATCCTCTCGAAAATCAATGCTCCCGCCCCACAACAATTTCAATTTCCCATTTTCCCTCTGGTCGAATTTTCAAATTTCTGACATAAACTGGGTCCTGCCCGACCCACCATGAGAACCTCATTAATGGTCTGCTTTGTCCTACAAACGTCGCCTTGGTCAGATTGTCCTTCACAGTCTCTGTTATGCCCATAATGTCCATGCTCTGTACTGTTGTGGAGGCCATCCCCATATTTAATACACGCGGTCACAAATTTTAAACTTTAATCTTCGAGGCAGCCGCGCGTCTACTCTAGCTTGGTATTCAACTGGCCGCGTCACCTTAAGACACGTGGAGGCCACGTGTCACCACCGCTTGCTTTCTCATCAGCCTACGCATCCACATCAACTTGACTTCATATTAGTCGCGATATCGTGACGTGTCGCGATATCGCGACCCAATGGTCAACCCTTCCCCTTTTCGCCAGTAACGTCGCGATATCGCGATGTCACGATATCGTGACCAAACCATCCCCCTTTCAAGTCTGCACCGCTTTTGCTTATTTGATAACACGTCGCGATATCGCGACGAAAGCTCCCCTTTGCCCAAGTTGCCAACTGGCATCGCGATATCGCGACGTCGTGATATCGCAACGCAAACTCAACGCTGCTCAAGTCATTAACAAACATCGCGATATCGCAACGTCGTGATATCGCGACGTCACGATATCACGACCCAAACTGGCCTTTGCTCTCGCCGATGCCTTGGGGTCACGATTTCGTGACCCCAGCCCAACTTCTGCCTTTGCAATAAAAATTTCCTCGAAACTTCCCTTTCCTTTTACAAAGCTTCCCCGTGGGAAAGGATAGGAACCACGCTAAATTTAAAGTACTCAGAGAATTAAGAAAAGAATTTGGAGGATGCAAGATTGCTTTTCCCTCATCGGATGCTCCTGCATCACATGGTTATATTTATAATGATGATTCCAAGCTTTTAATCATGCAAATACTATACCTTTTGGATGGCTATGCTTTGCATTATTGTATATCAAATCTATGCTTTGGAATAATGTCTTATTTGCTTTCAATAGATAGTAGGAAGTTGATATTAATATTTTCCTTTGAAAAATATCTAACTTCTCTTTCTTATGTGCAGGTTTTACTCGTAAAAATTATCTTTTGCACTTCCTTGAAGACTTAAACTAGAAACCTTCCTTTTGCAAATTTATACCTTGAATTTGGTGCTTAATAAAATGTAATAATAAAATAAATATAAATGTTCAACTAATGAACCTTTTGAACCAATATTGCATACCATTTTGATCTCCATTTGGTAATACATTTCTTGGTGATTTGGATCACCTAATTGCTACTTTGAGTTTGTTAAATTTATAACTACACTGGTCTATTTTTCAGCTCTTCTTGTTGTTCAAATCAACTAATTAACTCTCCCAATTTGTATCTTTGTAACTCCATTAACTTACTGCCTGAAACTATGGTTTAGTGGATTTAACTCTCCTCCAAGTAGCCTTAAGGAATTCTAAAAATTAGAAGATATTAATGCTGATGAGGTGTTGCCTTCTAACTATCCTTAAACTCTAAAATTTTTGGGTTCTCACATAGCCTATTTCTCCTTCAATATGTTGTCATCGATTTCCTCTAATCTATTGGCCTCTTCTACCTTCTTTCTCCTCTAGTCTCGTTTTCAAATTCTAACTTTAATATTGGCCTATTTTCTAGCCTTATTCTCAAGAATTTGAATCTCTTAAGTTCTTTGGAAATCCCTTCCAAAATTTAGAAAACTGCTTGCCAAATATTTCTTACTTTTCATGTTGGGATTCTTTATTTATTACCAATTCTTCTCTATCAGGAACTTCTCCTTGCTATCAATCTTCTCACTTGTGTTCTCATAAAATATCCTCCAATGGCCTTCTCTAAATTATCCAATGAGGCTTTCTTAGCCTTCTTCCTTCTCCTTTTAGCCTTTCTTGAGACCTCTTCTTTTATATATTTTAATTTCTATAGTTTTTGAAATATTCAATAGGAATTTTCTAGTACTCTATCTTCAATCTTCAATATTCCAAATTTGGAAGTTCTTCAATGAGATCTTTCTCTTAGGTCTACTCCTTCTTGAGCTATTTTCTTATTTCTTCACTCTAAAGTCTTCAATCTTCAGATTTCTATGAGAACCTCCTTTTTGATCTACAATATTCAATGTGGCTTCTTTGGCCTCTTTATCTCTTCTCAATATTTTACTTGGAATATTTAATCGAAGAATCTTGCAATGGAACCTTTTTCTTAGGCCTTCAAACATTCAATATTCAACTTGTTTCTTCAAGTGTTGGGTTGGTTCTAAGATATTCTTCCTAGATCTTGTAGGAAGATTCTCAAAATTCTTTGAATCTCCCATTTTTTTCAACAAAGTATTAGAAAATGATAATCGTAATTTTTTTAAATATAAACAAAATAAAATTCATTAGTTGATTTATAAATCTAGTGGAATCAATGTTGAGTCCTAGTCTTCACAAGTTTTTCTACAACTTTGTGGAAAGACTCTAGCCAAATGCAATTTTAAAAATTCTAAAAATGAGATTTCCTATCTCCTCTTAATATCTCTTATATCTCTATCTATTTCTTATCTATATACCTTGTGCTATGATACCACTATAAGATTTTGATGATATAAATTAATATAAATGCAACCACAAGATCTTAGATAAGAAAGCAATGTTAATTATATGATAATGACAATATAATATGAAGTAAAAATATATGAGAAACTTCTGCAAATCTCAAAAAATAGCCATTAATAAAATCTCACAAAAATTGTACAATGTAATATAATGGAGGTCTTAAACACTCCAAAAATTCTTATGATCTAATTTGTATCTACCTTCTCTTCTCATCACTATGATCTACTATTTTATATGCTTCTCTATTGTATTCTATCCTTTGTTTCACTCTATCAAAGACCTATATATAGAGATATAAACCTTGGAATTTTACCTACCAATGACTCTTCATATTCCTATTCTATCACTCATGTACATGTGGACTACATGCATATTTACATCATTGCACATTCTAACATTTGTGCATTTATTACATTACAAAAAAGAAATGTTCAAACCTTAATCTAAGACACTCTCCTAATCTAATGATGTACCCAAGGTGGTACATTGGCATGTACCAAATAATGTAATATATTTCAACATAAACCATAACTTAGATACCATTTATATCTTTTATGGAAATCATTTGAAGACCTTTAATATCCACTATAATTCTATAGGATCATCCCTATTATAGTACCTATAATAATTAGGTCTAATCATATTATAATTTTAACACCTAAATTTTGAATGAGAGCAACAATATTTTAACTATAATATTGTCGTACAACACTTATTTTTAGACCAAAGCACCACCAAGGAAATTGAAATGAAAGCAATAGCGAATAAAACTCGAATATTAGTTTTTTATAACTCCAACCAAGTAATGTTTATACTTATATTTTTAACTAGAGTCATGAGCAATGTAAATCAATGCTCTTACAAAATAAAATCTAACAACAAAAGTCTATAAATATAAAATTATTGTAATAATTACAAATATCTTCCAATAGTAAAATTCCTCTTTTTCCTTTCTTCCTACAACATCCCAAAAAAGCAAAATATTTTTTATTAAAAAATAAAAATAAAGTATTTTATTACAATATTTGGTTTTAAGTTGTGTTTAAAACTACCTTTTCACCTATCTTAGTATTTTAGTTCTTAAAATATCTTTTAATTTTTACTTGTATTGTTTATGATATCATATTGTGCAAAGTCATTATTTTTATAATCCCTTAAACCAAGGATAAGTGCAATGATAAAATGATGTCAACTAAATATATGTAATTAAATACTCATACAATGGTAATGAAGAAAATTTTCGTCTTTATTAAGATTCTAAAGTGTTATCACCATTGTTATCTATAAGGTTGATCAATCTTCTGATTGATACGAGAGGTTCATTTAAAACAACCAACATACCATTTTCTATGGTCAAATCCAAAATATGTTGCCTACTTTATCTACCATCTCCATATATCTTATCGTAATCCTAAGTATGCATTTCATACACTAAATTTTTCTATTTTGGTGTTATATGAAGTGCAATATCTTGATTGATGTTGTCCTTTTTATAATATAAGAAAATATCAAGCTTCAATAGCTCTTAAATAATCTCTTATGAACACATAGATATAAATACAACGACATTCAATACTATCCTTCCTTTAGTATCTACTTCTTTGACCAACTCATGGTTTCCAAAGAGTGTCTTAACTATTTCTACAAACAAAATAAACTAATAAAATAAGGGAATAAAAAAACTCATTTAGCATAAATATTGGATAGATTTTTGCTATCTAATATATGGTTACAAATAAGGTCTGAGGTGTCGACCAGTTGGTTCGACCAAACCCTGTAATGGGGCCAGAGGTACAAGGTTCAAATCTCAAGCCTCACCAAACTGAATTCTTGTCCCTTTCTTGGTGCTTTTAGTGGTGTAAAAGGTTTAAAATGATTGTGGCATGGTGGTTATAGGGGTGGACTACGCAAAGAACTGTATGGCAACTTCCAAGGTGAATAGCATAGAATACTATGATGGCCATAAAAGCTGGATAGCCTATCCAAATTCATGGTAGCTACCGATTCCACCATGTAAATTCAAAAAAAAAGAATATATATATATATATATATATATATATATATATCCGTGTGTGTGTGTGTAATTACAAATAGAGCATATGATATCCTTAGATATTTTATTTTGAATAGAATCATATCAAAAACCTATTATTTTGAGATGCAATCTGTTAAATAATAGTCATCAAAATCCATTTTGATTTAGTCTACATGGCTTCAAGAGCTTGATTTTTCTATATGGTTATTTTGTGGTTAGATGAAGCAAGTTTTTAAGGATCATATATGTAGAGGATTGTTAAATAAATAAAATATATAAAGGGGTAAATGAATATTTGAAACATGAAACATTTTAGTAATATACTTAAAACAAAATTAAACTAAACTCAAGTTCAACAATTTATAAGAAATAGTAAAAATCAATGGAACTGATCAAATATACTTATGTGTAAGAAATATAACTACTTTCCAATCATTATAAGTATTAAAATGGAAATAATTATATTGGGAAAAAAACTCTAGGGAGATATGGAGTACAAGGGGACATAAACACTAATTTTTTAATGCTATAAGCAAAACATATTTGTCTTTTCATCAAATAGTGTTGGAGAATATTACATTATTTAGTATATGCCAATGTACCACCTTGGTACATTATTGTAAATACTAGATTAGGATCATGTCTTAGATTAGAGTGTGTGTTAATATTTCATGTAATGTAATAATATGTATGAAATGTGTGCTAAGTATCATGTAATTATGTGTGCAAGTGTTATGCACTTAAATATGCGTAAATTTCCATTATGTAAGAGTGCACACGTATCCTTATATTAGGAAGAGATATGTGAAGATTCAATTCCATGTGTGCATACAAGATAGTGTCATGTGTATGGAAGTGTCAAGTAGATAAGCTAAGAGTCATGATGCCTGGCATATGAAAATGAAGAGTCATGATAACCAAAGATTCATCTTAGAAAGACTATATATTCCTCCATAGAGGACATAGTCCATATCACCTTCATAGTAACTATAGTGCCTACAAAGTCTACATTATGTCCTATATTATTATCTCTGAGATTTTTGTATCAAAAAGAGGAGTAATACATGTTTATGATGAGCAAGGTGCAACCAATGTATTGTCATTATTGTCAACACAGTCATGATGATCAGTTGATGCAATGGATAGGAATGGATAGGATTTGATTGATGAGCAAGGTGATGGACAGGAGTTGATTGATGAGCAAGGTGCAGCCAAAGTATTGTCATTGTTGTCAACACAGACATAGGATCGGTTGATGCAATGGACAGGAGCATAGAAGTCATTAGATAGATCAGTTGATGAAGTGAACAAGAGTTCAGAGTAGTCAGAGCATGTACAGTGAATTTCCAAGAAGACAGAAGTGGCCCAGATTCAAAGGATCAAAGAAAAAGACAAGTAAGAAAACTGTTGCGATATCGCGACATGTTTTCTGTCATGATTTCATGACATGGACGAGGAGAGAGAAGGTGCAAGCAAAATTGTCATGATTTTGCAACATGGCCGAGGAGAGAGAAGGTGCAAGCAAAATTGTCACGATTTCGTGACATGGACGAGGAGAGAGAAGGTGTAAGCAAAATTGTCGTGATTTCATGACATGGCCAAGGAGAGAGAAGGCGTAAGCAAAATTGTCACGATTTCATGACATATCAGAGGAGAGAGAGAATGCTAGAAAAACTATCACGATTTCACGACATGTTTCATTTCGTAGTCCAAAGCGAAGAGAAAGAGGAGAGAGAAAAAGATGTCATGATTTCGCGACATGTTTAGAAAGCGCAAGGCAAGCTGTCGTGATTTTGTGACATGTTGGAAGCAAAGAAGGCAAGTAAGAAAACTGTCACGATTTCGTGACATGTTTGGAGAGAAGGCACAGGCAAAGAAAACTATCATGATTTCATGATATATTTGGAGAGAAGGCGCAGGCAAAGAAAACTGTCATGATTTCATGACATGTTTGGAGAGAAGGCGCAGGCAAAGAAAACTGTCACAATTTCACGACATGATTGGAGAGTTGGAGCTCGCAAATAAAAGTGTCACGATTTCGTGACAATCTGTAAGACAGGTAGTACTAATGAAAATGTGTCACGATTTTATGACATGTTTGAGAGAAAGAGCTTGCAAGGAAAAGTGTCATGATTTTGCAACAATTTGCAAGAAGGATGGTACGAACGAAAAAGTGTTGCGATTTCACGATAGGTTCGAAGAGAAAGCGCCAAGGAGAAAAAGTGTCACGATTTCACGATAGAAGCAAAATGAAAGAGCATGGAAGCAGAAGTGTCATGATTTCATGACAAATTCAAGGAGGAAGAGCTCAAAGGTGAAAGCGTCACGATTTCACGACATGTTCCATTTTTGTGGGCAAAAGGAAGAAGAAGGCACAAGGCAGCGAATGTGTTGCAATTTCATGACATGTCAGATTTTTGCTGGGGTTTGCGGAGAATAGTGTACGAAAGAGAAATATGTCACGATTTCGTGACATGTCCCATTTTCGTTGGTTGAAGCCAAGAAGAGTAGCGAGGAGGCGTAAGTGTCACGATTTCATGACATGTCTTGTTTTCGCTAGAGCTTGCAGAGATTAGTGTACGAAAGCAAAAGATGTCACAATTTTGTGACATGTCAGGTTTTTGCTAGTGCAAGCAGAACAGAGTGCAAGGAAGTGAAAGATGTCACGATTTCATGACATGTCAGGTTTTTGCTAGTGCAGGTAGAACAGAGTGCAAGGAAGCGAAAGATGTCACGATTTTGTGACATGTCAGGTTTTCGCTAGTGCAAGCAAAGAGGAGTGTATGGAAGCGAAAGATGTCGTGATTTCGTAACAGGTCATGTTTTTGCGGGTGCAAGCCGAATAATGAAGCAAGAAGTTGAAAGTGTCACGATATTGTGACATGTCTTGTTTTCATGGTCAAACACCAAGAAAATTCAAAGGGGCAGAAATGTCACGATTTCGTGATAGGTCGCATTGGCGTGATGGAAGAAGAAGAACCCAACCAAAGTAAAGTTAACTGGAGTTAGAACTGCAGTTGTAGGGGGTGTTGCAAAGATAATCATGTAGTTAAATAAGAATAGTGAACTAAAGTAATTACGGTAGTTACAAGGGTAGTTACAGTGACAGTAAACAGAAGTTGTTACTACAGTGACAGGGTCCGTTATAAAGAAATTTCATGTAGCGGTAGTTACTGAAAGTCGTCAGAAGAAGACCAAGAATTGGATAGAGAAACATTTCAAAGAACCATTCTATTAATAAGATTGCATGTGAGAATAAAGAAGCCATTACTATTAATAAGCTACATGCGAAAATATAGAAGTTAAAAATAGAGAGAGAACACTGTTATAAAAGCAAGTTTATGTGAAGAATTGGGGTTGAGCTCTGTGCGGGAAGTGAGAGTAGCGTGTTGCAGAATAGAGGGATAGTGTTGTGGGATGAGCGTAGAAAGTATGTGTAGTAACAGTGCACAAAAAGTAAGTGCTATATGAGCTGGGAAAGCATGTGCAGAAATAGGGCACGCCAAATGAGCGAGAAAATAGTGAACCACTAATAGAGAGTGTTGTCAATAAAGAAAAAGTGTTGCCTCATAAATGCAAGAAGCTTGAAGAGGAAGTTGTTGCTCAGTATGGGAGAGTGCCACTGTATAAAGGAATAGTGAGCTGTAAGAATGCAGTAAGATGTTCAGAGTTGTGAGAGCTGCAAGAGTAAGCTATATGAAAGGGCTGTAAGTGTGCAGTAAGTAGAGTTGTAAAAGAGTGTATGCTTCCATGAGATTGATTTGAGTTAAGTTATACCAGTGAGGGTCTTATAACACAAAAGGCATTTTTATGTCAATCAAGATTTAAAATATAAATCCAAGTTGGTGCTTGGAATCAGGGGTTGGTGCTCCTTCCAGTTGGTGCTGGTAAATTAGGGGTTGGTGATCCTTCCAGTAGATGTTGGTAAATTGATTGTAAAGTTGGTGCTTTGCAATGGCTAGATTTGGATGGGAGTCCAAGCAGTCTATTTTGAGGAGTATCCAAAATTGGTGAACCTCGTTACATCTTATGTTATGTGATGCTCTCTTGTGGTACTTTTTGTTTCTAGTTTTAAGCTTTCATTGTTCTGGCTTTAAGAGTTAAAGTTTTAAGTTTTAAATAGCTGCACTGATTCACCCACCCTCTCAATGCCATTGTAAGACTAACAATTGGTATCAGAGCCAAGTTCCCAGTTTAGGCTAAATAAATTAGGGTTGATCTTGGATTAGTACACAATGGGTAAGAAGAATAGATCCTCCTCCAAAAAGGCATCTTAGCCAGTTTTAGTTCTTGTGGAAGAGAAAACTGAACTAGAGAAGGTAGAAGTGGATTTTGAAGTATGCAATGAAAACCTGGAGATTGAAGTAGATCTAGAAGGTGAGTTGATAGTCACACTTGAAGAGTTGAGTAAAGAAAATAAAAAGAACAAAAGAATGTCCAAGAAGTTAGAAGAATATGGGGATGATATTGAAGATATTTTCTTTCAAGTTCAAAAGGCCAAGAAATCAGAAGAAGCCTTGAAGACACACCTGGATGATGAGGATGATGTATGCAGCATAAGTAAAGAGGAATCTAACAAACTTATTATTGATCTAAAGCTGCAAGTAAAACAGTACAAAAAAATTGAAGATATTCTCAGGTCTCAAATCAATGAGAAAGAGACTGTTTTCTTCCAACAAGAAGAAGAGGCCAATGTAAATCTCAAATATGGGAAGAGCACAGAGTTGCTAGATAAAATGATAAAGCAACAAAGAAGCTCCACGGCTAAGTCTGGTCTTGGATATAAAGCTAAACAGCCATCATCTTCCAAAAATGCAGAGAAGAAGAAATTCACTGATAAAGGAAAGAAGAAAGAAAAGTCTGAAGCTGAATCTTCAAAAGGAATAAAATATCAAAGAAGATCTACAGCAAAGCAACCACCACAAAAGAGGTTCTCTCACTCTCACTCTTTTCATAATAATGCTTTTAACGACTATTATTTTAGATGCAGCCATTATGGTCACCAGGCAATTTATTGTGGACTGAACAATAGATCAGAAAGTTATGCTGATAAAAACACATCTGCTTTCCTGAGTGAAAACCCTGTGCAATGTTTTAAATGTAATGTCCATGGGCACATAGAAAGGTTTTGTCCAAGAACTTTTGTATCCAATCTAAGGCAAGACCATAGATTTCATCATACACACAAAATGCAATATAGACAGGGAATAAAACATGTGCAATGTTTTAAATGCAACGGTCAAGGGCACATAGCAAGGTTCTGTCCAAGCACTTCTATATCTATTCTAAGGCAAAACCCTAGATTTCATCAGACACAAATAGGACAACACAGACAAGGAACATATCATGTGCATAAAAGAAAAGAAAATAATCATCCATAAAAAATGCATAAGAGACTACCCCGCAAGAGAAATTTTCAAGTTCACAAACAGGGGCAAAATAGGGATGTTGTTGAAAAACCCAAGCCCATGTTCAGGAAATTCTGGAGAAATGCAGAAGAAAAGAAATCATGTCTCCTTGGACTGATGGAGACTACTCCGCCATTGCTCTAAAAAACTCCAGGTGGCACATCCTCAGGGGGAGCAATATTAGAGTTTTATTTAATGCTCCTATATTTTTGTCTGGATATCTGAGGATGAAAGACTAGCAGTCAGGTTATGTTCGTATAATTGTCAAAATGTGTTTCAGTCCATATAGATGTTTGTGGAGATAGTATCAAACTGATGTGCTTCAGTAGAACAACATGGTGAACAGCTAGGTTTTTGATGCAGCAGCTGATAGGCGTTATCTGGGATAGAACTTGCAACACAGGTTGACATATCATGGAAGCATAAGCTGGCAGGTGCTGGTTTATGAAGCCTGTAACATTCCCAATCTATAGATAAAATAGAATCCATGTTTTGAGTGGGAAGAGATGCCAGAGTCAAAGCAAACAATGGCACTAGCACCCAGTTGGTCAAGAGTGCCAAGTGGCACATGCAAGGCAGAGACGTTGAATTAATAGCACCCATGTGGTGAAGTGCCTAGGAGGACAAGATGCCTATGAACCTAAGAAGGTCTTGCATTATTTGAGGAATGCGAGATATTTCCTAAGGAAGCATAATATCAAGATTTGATGACTGCACACAGATTGAGGTTCCAACGCTAGAGGTAACGGTCCAAAAGTTTGAGTTTGAGTAAGGTGTAAAAGGATACATTGTTTGTATGCGTTATATTTTTTTGTATTTGACTTCTAAGGATTAGAGTCATAAGGTGTTTTATGGAATAAATATTTTTGTGGTTACTTTTATAATCTAACCCTAAATTGGTGGCAAAGTTGAGGGTGGTGTTGGTAACAGGTTGAAGAACTATTCTCTTCTTCCTCAAACAAAGGTAAGGGCAACTTCTTCCATGTATATTGTTGATTGTATATTTTCTGAAATTGAGTAAGGAGGTAAAAGGTTGTCTACTAGGTATTCTTGTTGGTGTAAATCCCAGTTTTTGGATATTGAAGATTGTTAATGCATTAAAATCATTGATGAGTTTTCTTTGGGTGAATGCATAATTCTGGTTGAGGAAGAGGAAGCATTTTGCACTAGGGTTTATGTTAGTAAGTCTTGCTACTTGCATTGAGATGGTGAAACCCTTAGTTGGTTGTTCTGAGATTGAGATGAGATTGAGATTGGGAGTTAAGTATAGAACATATTGAGTCTCTAACAATTCTCTTTATGCTTCTATGAGGTTGATGAATCACATTTGGTCTCTAACAATTCTCTTTGTGGGTTCATGCTAAGCAAGTTTTTCTTGATGAACTTGTGAGCTAATTTGGACAGGTTCTAGTGAGGACTTGTGAGCTGATCTGGACAAGTTCTATGTGAGCTTGTTAAGCAAGTTCTTAGTGAGCCTATGACAGAGTACAGAGGTTTGAGGCTCAGAAGACAGCGTGAACTGAAGTGGTCACATATTCCCAAGAATAGACTAAGAATTGACTAAGCCATCGAGATCAAATTCTCAAGGGGAGCATTTAATGTGTTTGTTTATATTTTTGCTCATATATATGGTTTTTGCTAACTGCAATAATTTTTGCCTGAGAAAGTTGTTCATGAACTCAAGGGGATTTTTGCAGCCACCCTTTGGTATTATTGTCAAAGGAGGAGAAGAATTATAGGTAATTGCACACAATTATGTGTGTTGCCAACAATTCTAAAGGGGGAGATTGATGAGTAAGGTGCAACCAATGTATTGTCATTGTTGTCAACACAGTCAGGTTGATCAATTGATGCAATGGACAGGAATGGGTAGGAGTTGATTGATGAGCAAGGTGATGGACAGGAGTTGATTGATGAGCAAGGTGATGGACAAGAGTTGATTGATGAGCAAGGTGCAGCCAAAGTATTGTCATTGTTGTCAACACAGACAGAGGATCGGTTGATGCAATGGACAGGAGCACAAAAGTCATTAGATAGATCGGTTGATGAAGTGAACAAGATTTCATAGCAGTCAGAGCATGTACAGTGAATTTTCAAGAATACAGAAGTGGCCTAGATTCAAAGGATCAAAGAAAAAGACAAGTAAGAAAATTGTCACGATATTGCGACATGTTTTCTATCACGATTTCGCAACATGGACGAGGAGAGAGAAGGCGCAAGAAAAATTGTCATGATTTTGCAACATGGCCGAGGAGAGAGAAGGCACAAGCAAAATTGTCATGATTTCACGACATGGATGAGGAGAGAGAAGGCACAAGCAAAATTGTTGCGATTTCGCGACATGGCCGAGGAGAGAGAAGGCGCAAGCAAAATTGTCACGATTTCGTGACATATCAAAGGAGAGAGAGAATGTTGGAAAAACTATTGTGATTTCGTGACATGTTTCATTTTCACAGTCCAAAGCGAAGAGAAAGAGGAGAGAGAAAAATATGGCACGATTTCAAGACATGTTTAGAAATCGCAAGGCAAGCTGTCGCGATTTCGCAACATGTTGGAAGCAAAGAAGGCAAGTAAGAAAACTGTTGCAATTTTGCGACATGTTTGGAGAGAAGGTGCAGGAAAAGAAAACTGTCATGATTTCGTGACATGTTTGGAGAGAAGGCGCAAGCAAAGAAAATTGTCGTGATTTCGTGACATGTTTGGAGAGAAGGTGCAGGCAAAGAAAACTGTCACGATTTCGTGACATGATTGGAGAGTTGGAGCTCGCAAAGAAAAGTGTCACGATTTAGTGACAATCTGCAAGAGAGGTAGTATGGACGAAAATGTGTCGTGATTTCGTGACATGTTTTATAGAAAGAGCTTGCAAGTAAAAGTGTCACGATTTTGCAACAATTTGCAAGAAGGATGGTACGGATGAAAAAGTGTCACGATTTTGCGATAGGTTCGAAGAGAAAGTGCCAAGGAGAAAAAGTGTCACGATTTCATGACAGAAGCAAAATGAAAGAGCATGGAAGCAGAAGCATCACGATTTTGTAACAAATTCAAGGAGGAAGAGCTCAAAGGTGAAAGCGTCGTGATTTTGTGACATGTTTCATTTTTACGGGCAAAAGGCAGAAGAAGGCACAAGGCAGCGAATGTGTCACGATTTCGCGACATGTCATATTTTTGCTAGGGTTTGCAAAGAATAGTATACGAAAGAGAAATATGTTGTAATTTCGTGACATGTCCTATTTTCATTGGTTTAAGCCAAGAAGATTAGTGAGGAGGTGTAAGTGTCGCAATTTTGCGACATGTCTTGTTTTCGCTAGAGCTTGCAGAGATTAGTGTATGGAAGTAAAAGATGTCATGATTTTGTGACATGTCAAGCTTTCGCTAGTGCAGGCAGAATAGAGTGCAAGGAAGCGAAAGATGTCACAATTTTGTGACATGTCAGGTTTTCGCTAGTGCAGGCAGAACAGAGTGCAAGGAAGCGAAAGATGTCACGATTTCATGACATTTCAGGTTTTTGCTAGTGTAAGCAGAGAGGAGTGTATGAAAGCGAAAGATGTCACGATTTTGCAATAGGTCATGTTTTTGCGGGTGTAAGCCGAATAATGAAGCAAGAAGGCAAAAGTGTCACGATATCGCGACATGTCTTGTTTTTGTGGTCAAATGCCAAGAAAAGTCAAAGGGGCAAAAATGTCATGATTTCACGACAGGTCACATTGGCGTGATGGAAGAAGAAGAACCCAACCGAAGTAAAGTTAACTGGAGTCAGAACTACAGTTGCAGGGGGTGTTGCAAAGACAATCATGCAGTTAAATAAGAATAGTGAACTAAAGTAATTATGGCAGTTACAGGGGCAGTTACAGTGACAGTAAATAGAAGTCGTTACTATAGTGACAGGGGTCGTTATAAAGAAATTTCATGCAGCGGTGGTTACTGAAAGTTGTCAGAAGAAGACCAAGAGTTGGACAGAGAAACGTTTCAAAGAACCGTTCTGTTAATAAGATTGCATGTGATAATAAATAAGCCGTTACTATTAATAAGCTGCATGTAAAAATATAGCAGTTAAAAATAGAGAGAGAACACTGTTATAAAAGCAGGTTTGTGTGAAGCATTGGGGTTGAGCTCTATGCGGGAAGTGAGAGCAGCGTGTTGCAGAATAGAGGGATAGTGTTGTGGGATGAGCGTAAAAAGTATATGCAGTAACAATGCATGGAAAGTAAGTGCTATATGAGCTAGGAAAGCATGTGCAGAAATAGGGCATGCCAAATGAGCAAGAAAATAGTGAACCACTAATAGAGAGTGCTGTCAATAAAGAAAAAGTGTTGCCTCATAAATGCAAGAAGCTTGAAGAAGAAGTTGTTACTCAGTATGGGAGAGTGTCGCTGTATAAAGGAATAGTGAGCTGTAAGAATGCAGTAAGATGTTCAGAGCCGTGAGAGCTACAAGAGTAAGCTATATGAAAGGGTTGTAAGTGTGCAGTAAGTAGATCTGTAAAAGAGTGTATGCTTCCATGAGATTGATTTGAGTTAAGTTAGACCAGTGAGGGTCTTATAACACAGAAGGCATTTTTATGTCAATCAAGATTTAAAATAGAAATTCAAGTTGGTTCTTGGAATAAGGGGTTGGTGCTCCTTCTAGTTGGTGCTGGTAAATTAGGGGTTGGTGCTCCTTCCAGTAGATGTTGGTAAATTGATTGTAAAGTTGGTGTTTTGCAATGGTTGGATTTGGATGGGAGTCCAAGCAGTCTATTTTGAGGAGTAGCCAAAACTGGTGAACCTCGTTACATCTTGTGTTATGTGATGCTCTCTTGTGGTACTTGTTGTTTCTAGTTTTAAGCTTTCATTTTTTTGGATTTAAGAGTTAAAGTTTTAAGTTTTAAATAGCTGCATTGATTCACCCCCCCCCCTTGGTGCCATTGTAATACTAACAGTTTACATACATTTGAGCAACTAGTATTGTAATTTATTATATTGTGTATATTTTAGGCTTTACATTCATATTTCATCATATTATTGAATGTTATTTGATATCTTATTAAGCCTTGATAATACATATCAGTTGGCTTATTTATCTCTATTACATTATTAAAATTGGATCCATTATATTACAACTTAATTATATTCAATCATGTTATTATTTTCCTATGAATATCCTCTTGAGTATAAGGCTTCAAAATTATTTAGTGGTATCAAATCCACAACAAGGTTGCTTGCATAGGTTTTTAAAGTTGTAAAATTTTTACCACTAGGTAAGAAAAATGAGTGAAGATAACTTTTACCACTAGGTTGAAGAAAACTAGTGAAGCTAAGGATTATTGCCTCTAAGTTGAAGAAAAACCAATGAAGAATAAGTTTTATGTTTTTTGAAAGAACCAACTCAAGAGAAAAGTTGGTCATGGTCATTTTGCTTCAAAAATTAGAATATGTTTCATATTAGATTCTTAGTTAATGCTAAAGAAAGCTATCTAAGGTTTTGTTGCAGTAAACATTGATATTAAAATGTTGAAAAACTTCCTATGATAGATAGAGAAAAATTTTATCTTGGATTTCTTGAAGGCCATGAGATTTCCTCATGCATGGATTGGTTTGAGTTGCAAGTAAGTTTTAGATATTAATATTTATTAAATTTTTAGGTCATTAAAGAAATATACCTTGATAGATAGATTGAGTTAACCTATTCTAACAAGAGATTGAGGACTCGAGAAGAGAAGTCCCATAGAAGCAACAAGTGAGATCAATTAAAGAAGGTACCATAGTAGAGATAGAAGGCCATAGAAAACATGTCCCATAATAGAGAAAGGATACCCTAGAAAAGAGGTCCTATTATAGTCAAAGAAAGGAGACCTAAGAAGATAAGTCCCATTGAAATATTGATAGAATAAGGAGACTCGTTAGAATAATTATCATTAAAATGATCCTATAGAAAAGAGATAATTAACATAGCAAATAGAGTAAAAAAATTGAAGGTAGAAAGAAGACTTCAAGATAGCATAAAGTCTTAAGGATAGTTTGAGTTAAAGGGTAACCAAAGATAGAGGTAAAATTTACATTGAAAGCAAAATTGTAAAGTTTTGAGAATAGAATTGAAGATTGATGCAAAGCATCATAAAATAACAAATGGGAAACGATTTTTGAAAGACAAAAAATAATAAGGTATTTTAAATAATTCAGGGCAACAAGTTTAGAAGACATAGAGTGGCATCTTCTACAAGTAAAGAAAAGTGACATAGAAGCACCATAGTCAAAGTGAAGCACCATAATCTAAGAGAATAATTATTCATAGCTATAAATGAGATAAAGAAAAAGTGAAAGACCAGAAGGGAAAATAGAGAATAGATTCAACCAAGGAATAGCCACCAAAGAATTAAAGAAATTGAGGTATGTCTAAGTATAGAAATAAATAAAATTTTAAATTTTTTAAGAGCATCATTAGAATCTTCTACATGTTGGAAATTTGAGTTAATTTGAGACATTTTATGTTGTCATTGATGTCACATGGATCACATTTGGTTTTGGTGGCCAAAATATTTCATAAATAAGCATTTATGATATTTTGGAAAGCATGGCTATTTACAGGGTTTTTATGAAAACCAAGGCAGGCAAAATAAAAGGTTTTATTTAAAACCATGGTGGGCTTATGTGGAAAGGGCTTTTCTTAAAAGCCAAGGTGGAATTTTGTTTCATCGAAAAAGGACCTCCGGTGATGAAGATATTAAAGTTTAAAGTTTAAGTTTAAATTAATGGAGGGCCGACCTATGTGCAATTAATGGAGGTTGGCATAATATATATATATGTAAAGGTTTCAATTTATTTTGGAAAGGGGGCATATTATATATCGTCGGAAAGCTTATTTCGAGGGCTATTTGACTAACTTATTTAGAAGGAGAAATAAGGTGTGTGTAAAGAGATATTTCTGATTTTGCAAAGGGGTTCCAAAAGTGAAGTTTGCCTTGTTCTTTTTCAAGAGGATTAATTCTTTCATGAGGTGACAAGGTATGCAATATTGTGATTTATTTTATTTTATGGTATAAGTGGTTTTGGGAGTGAAAAGGTTATGCAATGTTTTGATTTATTTTATTTTATGGTACAAGTGGTTTTAGGAGAGATAAGGAAGTTGTGCAATTAAAGGCCTTGGTGATGATTATTGAAAAGTGGAGTAATGTTGATTATTTTGTGATCTACTAACCCTTGTGAAGATTGGCAAAAGAATTTTGTGATTGTGGCAGATTTACAAAGAGGTTTTTTCATCTTCATAAAAGGTATGGGCATATTCTCCTATTGACTGTTTATGGTGGTTGATTTCTGAAATATCATTGGAGAGAAAAGGATTGATTGTGGTTTCCTTTTCGAAAGTGATTGGTTTAATGCTTCAAGGTTTTCTAGTTTGAGAGTTGAGGTTAAACCTTGTTTTATAAGCATTGTTATTGAAGCCCATTGGTTGTGAAAGAACTTGAGTTAGAAAAGAACATGAGTATCATTGTTATGTGAGATTTGTGGTTGAGCATTGTTGGAAACATTTGAGTTGGTTGATACATACTTGGACTAGGGTTGTGTGAGAAAGAGTTGTCCCTTGTGATGATTGGTTGAGTTGAGTTGATTGAGCCTAGTCAAGTGATGTGTGAAGTGATTGTTCAAGTTCTATGAAACAAACTATTCCATCATTCTATGTTGATTTGAGATTAAGGTTAGAACATATTGAGTCTCTAACAATTCTCTTTATGGTTCTATAAGACTTGAGTTGAGTTGAGGTTGACTTGAATTGAGTTGAGGTTGATTTGAGTTGAGAGTGAGATTAGAACATATTGAGTCTCTAACAATTCTCTTTATGCTTCTATGAGATTGACTTGAGTTGAGTTGAGATTGATTTGAGTTGATTTGAGTTGAGATTGAGATTAGAACATATTGAGTCTCTAAAAATTCTCTTTATGCTTCTATGAGTTGAGTTGAGTTGAGATCATTGTGGATCATTGTTGTCATCCATTGAAGAGTACATTGCCATTCATTGTTGAGTTCATATTTGAGCTTTGCCTTGATAGATTTGTGGATGAGTTTTGAGTACTACTTGAGCATGATTGGTTGAGCCTTTGAGAAGGCTTTTGGGATAGATTTATGGATAAATTTGTGGAAGTTTTGTGCATGATTGATTGAGCCTTTGAGAAGGCCTTTGGGACAAAGTTGAGGACAGTGTTGGGACAGATTTGTGGATAGTTTTGGGCAAGTTCTTGGTGAGCTTGCTAGAGCATATTTGGGCAAGTTCTTGGTGAGCTTGCTAGAGCAGATTTGGACAAGTTCTGTGTGAGCTTGTTATTCAGTTTTGGACAAGTTCTATGTGAGCTTGTTATTCAGTTTTGGACAAGTTCTGTGTGAGCTTGTTAAGAAGGTTCTGTGTGAGCCTATTGAGCAGGTTCTTAGTGAGCCTATTGATAGAGCTTTGGAGGTGATAGAGTACAGAGGACAGAGTCTCAGTGGATAGAGATCCAGCAGCAACATAGTTGAAGACAGATCTGAGTGAGGAGTCTTCAAGTGGAGAGAGGTCCACCAGTTAGTGCAATAGAGAGATAGAGTCTTCTAGAAGATCACATAGCCAGAGCAGAAGGGGAAAGAGTTCTCCTATGGAAGAGATCCATGAACTTGAGATTAGGGGATCAACATCTCCTTTGGACAGAGATCCATAAACATTGTAATTGGGAGTGATTCCCAAAGAGATTGATTGAGAAAGTTTTAGTAAAATATTTTCTCCGTGGAGTAGCCCACATTGGGTGAACCACGTAAATTGTGGTGTCTCTATTGTGTATGGTTTCTGTGCATTGCTTTGATTACTGCTATTGATACTACTATCTTTACACAACATAATATTGAATTGGAAGAAAAAGTAAAAAGTGGTCTTATACTGTTCACCCCCCCTCTCAGTATAAGCTTGTGTTCTTCAATTGGTATCAGAGCGGGTTCCTTCGGAAAGGCTAACAACTTGAGGGAAGATTCTACAAGAACACACATGGCAAAGAAAGGCAAAATAAGAACCATGAGATCTAAGAAGAAAAATGAATCCGATCTTGAAGCTCTAAGAAGGGAAGAAGAAAAATCAGTAAGATGTCTTGAGTGTGGTAAGCTTGGTCACATGGCATTTTATTGTCCACAAAATGGGTATAGCAACAATAGAGAGGAAATGGAACTTGACTGGATTTTCAAAGATATTGTTTCTCAAAAGGTAGCATTCAAGGTTTCAAAAGAAGAATATTCTGCTTGTGGTCAACTCGATCATGTCTCAAGTTACTGCAATGGCTTCAGTGATAGTGAAGATGAAATGGAACTCAAGGAAGATAGGCACAATCAAAATAGTGAAGATGAATGCAAGAATAAAAAAGAAAAGGAAAACATGTATGAACAAGGCAGGCATGACAAGAAGAGCTTGTATATGGAAGAAGCAATCAGTGCTTCTAGCAACAATAATGAAAGTCTCTCAATCAGTGAAAAAGAAGAAGCTCCTACTGAAGATCAAAAGTAGGAATCTCAAGTAAGAATTTATCATGAAGAGAAAAATAGGCACAATTATGATCATGAAGAAAAGAAAGTGTCAGAACAAGCTTTTGAAGAAATGAAAAGAGAAAACTCAAGACTAAAGGCTCAAGCACAAGAGGATGAGAAGATAAAGGCAAAGCTCCTACAAGATCTCATTGATCTAAAAATCATGGTTGAAGAGGCAAAGAAAATTGAAGAAGATATGCTTGAACAATTAAAGGTAAGGAAGCAAGAATGTGAAATATTAGAACATGAAGTTGTTTCCTTAAGGTTGGAAGTGAAAGACTCCAAGGATAAGTTGCACAAGTTTTGGAAAGGTTTCAAAGCACCAAAGGTCCCATATTTCAGGTTTGGGGAATCACACTCAAAAGGAAAGGAAGTTCTAAAATATGAAAGCAAGGAAGCACCTAAGATTTGTGAGGAAAGTTCCAAAGTTCCTATGGCTCCAAATATTCAGTTTGGTTCTTGTTTTGAGATAGGTGAATCAAGTTCAAAGGGAAAATAAATTATTGAAGAGAAAGGCAAGGAAGAAACTAAGGAAGAGGTTTTAGATGCTACAAAGAAGGTTCAAGAATGCAATGCACAAGTTGAAGATGATCATAAGGATAATGGTCAAGAAAGGTATGAGGAACCAAGGCATGAACAAAGGGATTTTCAAGGATATTGTTTTTCTTGTAATGGATTTGGACACAGGGCTATACATTGCAGGATCCATGGATCAAAGAAGTTTGATTTTGCTAGAAGAAACTTCAAAGGAAGAAGGTATGATTTTCAGGGACATTGCTTCTCATGTAACAGGATTGGTCATAAAGATTTTTAGTGCAAAGGAAATGAGCAACATGGTTTTGGTTTTAGAGCTACACAATTCAGAAGTCATGGTCATAATGGTCATGAAAACAGAGCTTCACAATACAGGGTTCAGGAAAGGAATGGATATGGAAATTATTTCAAGAATAATTTCAGGACATGGGCACCAACCAAAGGCTACAATATCAAGTGTTTTAATTGCAATAACTTTGGGCATATTGCAAGGTGGTGTAGGACTCAATTCCAAACAAGTTCAAGGCAAGAAAGTCAAACAGGTTCTAGACAAGAAGATCAAGTAATTCATCAAGAGAAGGATATCAGAAAAACATGGAAGGAAGTTGATAGAGGAAAGAAACAAAGTGATATGGGAGTAAAAGTACTCCCACCCCAAAATTAATCACCTCAAAAGAGAAGGGGGTGAGGGGGCTAAGCTTAAGAGTTATATCTTTTAGCCCCATAGGTGTCCCTTTTGCCATTGATGTCAAAGGGGGAGAGATTTGAGTAAGGGGGAGATTATTAAAAGAGAGTATTGAGTTAGGGGGAGCAGCCTCCAAAGAGAGTATTGAGTTAGGGGGAGCAGCCTCCATAGAGAGTATTGAGTTAGGGGAGCAACTTTGATTCTCAGAGATGGTTTTTGCAGTGATTGTGGTGTTTGCATTAGAGGTGTTGCCATCAATGACAAAGGGGGAGATTGTTGGAAATTTGAGTTAATTTGAGACATTTTATGTTGTCATTGATGTCACATGGATCATTGTTTGTATTTGGTTTTGGTGGCCAAAATATTTCATAAATAAGCATTTATGATATTTTGGAAAGCATGGCTATTTACAGGGGTTTTTATGAAAACCAAGGCAGGCAAAATAAAAGGTTTTATTTAAAACCATGGTGGGCTTATGTGGAAAGGGATTTTCTTAAAATCCAAGGTGGAATTTTGTTTCATCGAAAAAGGACCTCCGGTGATGAAGATATTAAAGTTTAAAGTTTAAGTTTAAATTAATGGAGGGCCGACCTATGTGCAATTAATGGAGGTTGGCATATATATATATATATGTAAAGGTTTCAATTTATTTTGAAAAGGGGCATATTATATATCATCGGAAAGCTTATTTCGAGGGCTATTTGACTAACTTATTTAGAAGGAGAAATAAGGTGTGTGTAAAGAGATATTTCTGATTTTGCAAAGGGGTTCCAAAAGTGAAGTTTGCCTTGTTCTTTTTCAAGAGGATTAATTCTTTCATGAGGTGACAAGGTATGCAATATTGTGATTTATTTTATTTTATGGTATAAGTGGTTTTGGGAGTGAAAAGGTTATGCAATGTTTTGATTTATTTTATTTTATGGTACAAGTGGTTTTAGGAGAGATAAGGAAGTTGTGCAATTAAAGGCCTTGGTGATGATTATTGAAAAGTGGAGTAATGTTGATTATTTTGTGATCTACTAACCCTTGTGAAGATTGGCAAAAGAATTTTGTGATTGTGGCAGATTTACAAAGAGGTTTTTTCATCTTCATAAAAGGTATGGGCATATTCTCCTATTGATTGTTTATGGTGGTTGATTTCTGAAATATCATTGGAGAGAAAAGGATTGATTGTGGTTTCCTTTTCGAAAGTGATTGGTTTAATGCTTCAAGGTTTTCTAGTTTGAGAGTTGAGGTTAAACCTTGTTTTATAAGCATTGTTATTGAAGCCCATTGGTTGTGAAAGAACTTGAGTTAGAAAAGAACATGAGTATCATTGTTATGTGAGATTTGTGGTTGAGCATTGTTGGAAACATTTGAGTTGGTTGATACATACTTGGACTAGGGTTGTGTGAGAAAGAGTTGTCCCTTGTGATGATTGGTTGAGTTGAGTTGATTGAGCCTAGTCAAGTGATGTGTGAAGTGATTGTTCAAGTTCTATGAAACAAACTATTCCATCATTCTATGTTGATTTGAGATTAAGGTTAGAACATATTGAGTCTCTAACAATTCTCTTTATGGTTCTATAAGACTTGAGTTGAGTTGAGGTTGACTTGAATTGAGTTGAGGTTGATTTGAGTTGAGAGTGAGATTAGAACATATTGAGTCTCTAACAATTCTCTTTATGCTTCTATGAGATTGACTTGAGTTGAGTTGAGATTGATTTGAGTTGAGTTGAGTTGAGATTGAGATTAGAACATATTGAGTCTCTAACAATTCTCTTTATGCTTCTATGAGTTGATTTGAGTTGAGTTGAGTTGAGATTGAGATTAGAACATATTGAGTCTCTAACAATTCTCTTTATGCTTCTATGAGTTGAGTTGAGTTGAGATCATTGTGGATCATTGTTGTCATCCATTGAAGAGTACATTGCCATTCATTGTTGAGTTCATATTTGAGATTTGCCTTGATAGATTTGTGGATGAGTTTTGAGTACTACTTGAGCATGATTGGTTGAGCCTTTGAGAAGGCTTTTGGGATAGATTTCTGGACAAATTTGTGGAAGTTTTGTGCATGATTGATTGAGCCTTTGAGAAGGCCTTTGGGACAAAGTTGAGGATAGTGTTGGGACATATTTGTGGACAGTTTTGGGCAAGTTCTTGGTGAGCTTGCTAGAGCAGATTTGGGCAAGTTCTTGGTGAGCTTGCTAGAGCATATTTGGACAAGTTATGTGTGAGCTTGTTATTCAGTTTTGGACAAGTTCTATGTGAGCTTGTTATTCAGTTTTGGACAAGTTCTGTGTGAGCTTGTTAAGCAGGTTCTATGTGAGCCTATTGAGCAGGTTCTTAGTGAGCCTATTGATAGAGCTTTGGAGGTGATAGAGTATAGAGGATAGAGTCTCAGTGGATAGAGATCCAGAAGCAACACAGTTGAAGACAGATCTGAGTGAGGAGTCTTCAAGTGGAGAGAGGTCCACCAGTTAGTGCAGTAGAGAGACAGAGTCTTCTAGAAGATCACATAGCCAGAGCAGAAGGGGAAAGAGTTCTCCTATGGAAGAGATCCACAAACTTGAGATTAGGGGATCAACATCTCCTTTGGACAGAGATCCATAAACATTGTAATTGGGAGTGATTCCCAAAGAGATTGATTGAGAAAGTTTTAGTAAAATATTTTCTCCGTGGAGTAGCCCACATTGGGTGAACCACGTAAATTGTGGTGTCTCTATTGTGTATGGTTTATGTGCATTGCTTTGATTATTGCTATTGATATTGCTATCTTTACACAACATAATATTGAATTGGAAGAAAAAGTAAAAAGTGGTCTTATACTGTTCACCCCCCTCTCAGTATAAGCTTGTGTTCTTCAATACACCATAGTGAAAAGCTTGATATTTGCACCTATAATAAGTAAGAGAAGAATTATTAGACAAACAAGTAGTTGTAGCATTAGAGAAAGATATTAAAGAGTGTAATGATGGAATACTAAAGCTAATGTGATATCATCATTTGTACCATAATATCCTTATTGCAATGTTGATCTAAGCATCAAATAAAATCATCCAAACATAGGTCCATTGGAAGACATGAAAGCAACATTGTTTAGATCCATTGAGAGGTAACAAAGCACCATTATGCAGGTCCATTGAGAGGTAGTAAAGTTCTATAGTACAAGTCCATTGAGAGGTAGTAAAATACCATAGTACAAGTCCATTGAGAGGCATAAAGATACCATTATAAAGAAAAATTAATTGAACTCCATTAACACCAAGACATAAATCCTAATTTAGTTCCATTATTGAGTGCACTCAAGACAAAAAGATAGGAGTAAAGAATAAGCATTCAAAGAAACACAAGCAATAGAAAAAATAATAACTTCATGCATTTGTAACATCTAAAGTGTCGAGTGAATAAACTAAAATGCAAGATAGAGTAAGTGTTGGACATTTTGAGATGTGTTGTCATTGATGTCAAGATTGAGTGGTCATTGATGTCAAAAGTCAGTTTCAATGAGCAGTGCGAGGAGAAATAGTTTTGGAATCAATGCAATCAGTAGAGCCTGTTATTGGGTGAACCACATTAAATTGGTGTCTCTATTGTGTGTGGTGATTTATGCATTGATTTGATTACTTTTATTGATATTGCTATTGATACATTGCATAATATTGATTGGGAAAGAAAAGTGAAAAGTGGTCTTATACTGCTCACCCCCCTCTCAGTATAAGCTTGTGTTCTTCAATTGGTATCAGATCGGGTTCCTTCGAAAGAGTTTAACAACTTGAAGGAAAATCTTTCAAGAACACAATGGATTCTAAGAATGGATCCTCGGATAATTCAACACTAGTATTTGATGGAAGTGATTATATATTTTGGAGTATGAGAATGAATATTCACCTGATGACACTTGGCAATGAAATATGGGAAGTAGTTGAAAATGGATACACACCACCAGCTACTCCACCTATAGATAAATATGGTAAGCTTCTACATCATTACAATTCAAAAGCAATGAATGCAATTTTGATAGGTTTGCATAGAACAAAGTTCATAAAGGTTATGCATTGCAAATTAGCAAAAGCAATTTGGGATAAGTTACAAAGCATATATGAAGGAGATAAAAGTGTCAAAAAGGTAAATATACAAAATCTCAAAGGACAATTTAAAGATTTAAAAATGAAGGATTTGGAAAATATTAGTACTTATATACTTCGTGTAGATGAGGTTATTAACACCATGCAAGGACTTGGACTTGAGATTGAAGAATCTGATGTTTGTGATAATATCTTAAGATCTCTTTCAAAAAGGATTAGTGAAAATATATCTACTATAGAATAAACAAAATATGGTGATCTTTTTAAAAGATATGTGTTACTTGGTATTCTTACAACTTTGAGATGTGAATAAAAGAGGAACCTAATATCCAAAAAGAAGTAGCCTTCAAATCTACTAAGAAGACAAAAGGGCAAGAAGTTAGATTCAATAAATGAGTCATCCAGTGATGAAGAAGTAAATTATGGTAGAAGGAATAAGGATCCAAGAATATATAAAGATGCAAAATCTGTTAGATATTTTAATTGTGGAAAGTATGGTCACTATGCAACTAATTTTCAAGAATTCTAAAATAGCAATGAAGAAGAAAAAAAGGTTCATAAGAACAGGGAATCAGAAAACTATAGGTACTAAAAGAAAGGCAAGGATGGACAAAGCAAAAAAGGAAAGAAGTTCTTTCAAAGACAAAAGAAGAGTTACTATGTAGACAAGGCAAGTAAGTACTCAAGTGATAATGATGATAGTTTCTCAGATAATGATAAATATGAAGTTCTATTTCTGATAGAAGAAAAAGAAGAAGTTAATAAAAATTCACCAATAATTATCAAGTGTTTTAGATGTGGTAATTTTGGACATCTTGAATATAGTTGTACAAAGAATGGTTTTAGTTTCAGTGATGATGAATATGAAGATACACTTGAAGGACCAGAAGAGAATATTCTAATGGCACTAGAAGAAGAAGGAGGTGATCCTATAGAAGACAAGTCAGAAGAGAATGAAGATGTTTTCAAAGGTAAAAAAATAGAGGAAGAATAAAAAAAAGGAGAATATGATCTTGATGGAGATCTTATTTATGCTCTTAACACATTGAATAAGGTAAGAAAGAAAAATTCCCAACTTAAGCTTTAGTTTCAAGAATGTGATGAAGAGAGATGAAAGCTTATAGAGGTTCTAAATAAATCAATTACTAAGATAAAGAAGTTCAAGTAAAAGTTAGAAGCAAAGGTCTTAGAATGTGAAATATTAGAACAAGAAGTAGCTCTACTAAGGGAAGAAGTAGAGAAGTCTAAGGATAAGCTACACAAGTTTGGAATAAGCTCAAAGAATTTGGATAATATTATCAAGACACAAAAGCCTACATCAAGCAAGACATGTCTTGGTTTTGAACAGGTATAAAAGAAGCAGGAAGAAGATTCAACCTCAAGTTCTAAAGAAGAAGAAACTTCAGAAGAAGACAGTGTGAGAGAAAGTGAAACTTCTGAGGATGAGTTGGACAATAGAAAATTCAACAAGAAAAGAAACAATGCACAAAGGAGAAACATATGGAACAGGAACCAACACAAGGTAAAAGATACTAAGATACCAATGAGGTCAGGGTAAGGAAATTTCAATGGATGATGTTTCTCATGTCACAGATTTAGGCACAAGGCTTCATAGTGCAGGACACACAAAATACAAGAATATAGGAACTTCAGAAATAGGTAGATTTTTCATGGGTATTGCTACTTATGTAATCAATTTTATCACAAGGCAATGAATTGTAGGGTTCATGACAGGAATGGATATGACTTCACTAGAAGAAGTCCCAAAACATTTGCACCTTCAAGGAATAACAACATTAAGTTTTATAAGTGCAATAACGATGGAAATTCTCCACCCTTTCATTCCCCTTGCCTTAGGTGTTTTTGGCAGTGCTTGCTCCCCCAAAAAATGTGGGAAGTTTGGAAAGCAAGAAATGTAAATATATTTAGGGAGAATATGGTGACTATGATCTTATTGAGTAATCATATTATTGGTAAAACAGTGGATAATGTGGAAAGTTCCACGGTGTCTATGGACTTGCCGAAGGCATCAAAGCAATGTGAAATTAGGTTGGAAAAATTATTGGGCTTTGTAAATATAGATAGACCATTGTCGATGCCTAACATAATAAATTCTATTAAATGGTGTGACCCCCTTGTCGGGTGGGTGAAATTAAATTTTGATGGGGTAGCAAAGGGAAGAACAAGGAATGAAGGCTCAGGTAGCATTATCTGGGACCATTATGGAAATCGTTTGCTTGTGTATGTTGATTATTTGGGTGTGAATTCTTCACAGGTGGTGGAGGTGAGGGCATCTTACCTCAGGATTACCTTGCTTAAAGAATTCAATTTTAAGAAATTTGTTATTGAGGGTGATTCCTACAACATTATTAATATGCTTATTGGAGCATGCCATATTATTTGGAAGGTCACAAACCTAATTGATGAAGGAATAAAGTTGTATCGGGATTTGGAATATGTTCAAATTTATCACACGCTCAGGGAGGAAACTTTTGCTGCTGATGTGATGGCAAATATTGGAATGAATCTTCATTGATATAGGGTATGTCAAGGGGAATTTCCATAGGATATCATCAACTGTGCTTATTTTTATGTTGGTTAATTGGTCTCGGGTGGTGGTAGTTCGCTTGGTTAGAATATTTGGTGCAATTTTTAAAGAGGTGGGGTAGCTATATCTCTTTACCAGTTATATGGCTTGTCTTTTCCTTACTTGTATTCCTGTATGAGAACGGTATTTTAAATACCATTTTTATTCATCTATGAAGGTATTTTTAGATACCCAATCAATTTATTAATCAATGGTCATTAATGAAGGCATTTTTAAATACCCCATTTAATTCATTAATGAAGGTATTTTTAAATACCCAATAAATTCATTAATTATGGGTCATTAATTACGGTATTTTAAATACCACATTTAATTCATTAATGAAGGTATTTTTAAATACCCCATATAATTCATTAATGAAAGTATTTTGAAAATACCCAATCAATTTATTAATTATTGGTCCTTAATGAAAGTATTTTTAATACCTTATTTAATTCATTAAAAAAGGTCATTAATGAAGGTATTTTTAAATACCCAATTAATTTCAAAAAATAGGAGTGGGAATTATTTCGAATATGAGAAGCAGGAATTATTTTGAAAATGAGGAGCAAGAATTATTTCGAAAATGGGGAGTAGGAATCAAGAATATGTTTCTGCCTTGGTTCGTCTGCATTCCTTAGGAAGTGGTTATCTTTTGGGGACCATTGGGATGCGGCTCAAATTTCTAATGGGATTATATCGAAGTTATATGCTATGTTGTAGAACTACCTCGACTCTCTCACAGGTCTTCTTGGATCTCTCGACCCTTTGGATCCTATGGTTTGTGGTGCCGGTTTATGTAGTTACTATTTTTTTTTTGTTAGTGTTGTAGTATAGTTTATGTACTCTTCTATTTAAGTGTTGAAGTGCATTGTTTTGGTTTGATGTCTTATTTCGGTTGTAAAATGTTTTTGGACCCTTTCAAAACCCTCTTCCCTTAATTTTACCCAAAAAAAATAAAGTGGCGTAGAGCAGAAACTCCAAAGACAAGTAGGAATAGGAACAATCAGAGGAATCATACGGATCATATGAGAAGGAAAGTGGAAAAAGGAAAATACCAGTGCATTTTGGGAGTAGAAATACTCCCATCCTATAATTAACCACCTTAATAGGAGGTAGGGGAGGGGCCAAGCTAAGAGACTCATTCTTAGCCTTGAGCCCCAAAGGTGACCCTTTGCCATTGATGTCAAATGGGAATATTTTTTGAGTAAGGTGGAGAGATTTGATTTAAGAAGAGAGCATTGAGTCAAGGGGAGTAGTTTCCCAAGGGGAGCAGGACAAAAAAAGGTTAAGGAAGTTTGAAAATATAAATGGGTTGCCATCAATGACAAAGGGGGAGATTGTTGGACATTTTGAGTAGATGTGTTGTCATTGATGTCAAGAGTGAGTGGTCATTGATTTCAAAAGTCAATTTTAGTGAGCAGTGTGAGGAGAAGCAGTTTTGCAATCAGTGCAATTAGTAGAGTCTGCTTTTAGTTAGTCAGATCCAGTTCTAGGTAGGCAGATGTGGTCCAAAGTGCAAAGAAGAGGCCCAAGAAAATAATATTATAATATTTAATTATAATATTAAAAAGGAAATTTATACTAATTATAAATTAATTAATATAATTTATTATAAATTAATTTAATTAACTTTCAAAAGTTAATTATAATTTAATTTTAATTTAATTAAAAATTAATTTATATTAATTTAAATAACCCTAAAGAGGGTTATAGGGTTAAAATGAAAATCGAATTTCATATTCGATTCAAGAACTAACATTTATGGCACAAGAAGCATCATGTATAAATAATGGTAAAGACATTTGACTTACCTCCCAATGCTATTGATCAAATCTCGACACTATCATTGAAATCATGCACAAAAAGGTAGAAAGAGTTCTTGCATTTTTTGAAATATCTCCAACGGTGAAGAAATAAATCAAAGGGATCCCCAATATTAGCACAAAAGGTGTGGGTAGTGCAGTTTGCAAAGGTGGAAGTGCTAAGTCATTCAGCAAGCAAGACAAGCAGGTTTGAATCCTGTTGGGTTCATTTTTTGCAAGGTAGAGAGGGAACATATTTTTTGGAACGCACAGAATAAAGTGATAAATGGAGGTTTGTGCCTTAACTTAATCATGGAAGTGCCTAGCCCATGTGGTGGGCTATCACCTTGGTAAGGTGCTTGACGGAGGAGTGGTCACATGTTCGAACCCTGCGGTGATTTTTTTCTTGCAAGGTATGCATCGTGTATTTTGTGCTAAGGTTGTGTAATTTTGGAGGTGCTTGATTTGTGATAAATAAATATTGGCTAAGGTCCTTGAGGGAGATATAAGGGTTTTTAAAGATTAAATATTTTATTTTATTTTGGAAGGTTTGAGTTATAAAGTTGGAGTAATAAGGAATAAATAAAGTTCTTTTTACTTTTATGTGTATTGATGAATACTGCTCTAAATTTGGAATAATAAGGTGTATGCAAGAGATTAGCCTTTTATGAATGTGTGTTGGTGAATGCTTATTTCAAAGGAGTAATAAGGTGTAATTGAATTTGATTATTTTTATAATTGGGAAATATTTTGAGAGAGTGTTAGTGTGATATCTTGTCATCTAACCATTGAAATTAGCAAAGAAGAAATTGTGATTGAGACAGGTTTTGAAGGGCACTTCTACATCAAAAAAAAAAAGAGAGATTGAAAGTGATTAAGCATTGTGGTGAATGTGAAGCATATTGAGTCTCTAACAATTCTCTTTATGTTTCTATGATATTGGACAAGTTCTAGTGAGGACTTTTTGAGCAAATTTGAGGCAAGTTCTAGAGAGGACTTGTGGACAGATTAGTGTGAGCTTTTGTGGAAGCTTATAATACATAATTGAGGACAGAGATTGTTGAGAAAATTGGAAAATTTATAGTGAGGACTTGATGAGCATATATGAGGTAAGTTTTAGAGAGGACTTGTGGACAAATTTATGTGAGTTTTTGTGTATGCTTACAATACAAAGTTTGAGGATAGATATTGTTGAGAAGATTGTACAAGTTCTAGAGAGGAGTTGTGGATAGATTAGTGTGAGCTTTTATGGAATCTTATAAGGCAGATTTGAGACAAGTATTTGAGAAGACTTGTGAGCATAGTTGATTGATTTATTTGTTCAAACATTGGGTTAAGGTTTGGAGAAGATCTAGTAGAGTTGATTTGTGATTGAATAAAGCTTTGTGTTAAGGCTTGAGACAGATATTGAGGGTAAATTTGTGCTATAGACCGAATGACTTTGTTTAGTGCAAATTTGAGGACATATTTTGGTTCATATTTGAGGATTGGTTTGTTACAGACCAGAGATAGATATTGAGCATATTTGTGCTAGACCAAAGGATTATGTTTAGTACATATTTGAGATAGATCTGAGAGTAATATTTGGAGGTGATAGAGTATAGAGGACAACAATATCCAGTGGATAGAGATCCATTAGCCAGGGTAGTGAGGATAGGTCTTCTGAGTGGAGACATGAGTCTTCATTGTATAGATATCCATTATCCAGTGTAATGGAGGTAGTAGTTCTTCTAGAAGATCACCAGCCAAAGCTAAGGAGAAAGAGTTCTCCTGTGGATAGAGATCCACAAACTTTATTAGGGGATTGGTGTCTCCTTTGGATAGAGGTCCATAAACATTGTAATAGAGAAAGGATTCCAAAGAAATTTATTGAGAAAATTTTAGTAAAATATTTTCTCCGTAGAGTAGCCCACATTGGGTGAACCACGTTAAATTGGTTTCGCTATTGTATGTGGTGATTTGTGCATTGATTACTTTTATTGAAATTTTTATTGATACATTGCATAATATTGATTGGGAAAGAAAATTAAAAAGTGATCTTATATTGTTCACCCCCCTCTCAGTATAAGCTTGTGTTCTTCAAGTAAATCCTTGAGTAATGTTAATATTGAGAGGAGATATTCAAGAATTAGTATTAAGAACCATCTCCATTTAGACCAAATTGAATGTATGCCAAGCAAAGGTTGATATGAAGTGTTAAGGAATTTTGAGAATAATTTAATAATCTTGGATAACCAAGAACCAAAGTAATTAGTATTCACAAATCCAAAGGTTCAAAATTTAGATGTTACACTCATACAATAGCCACATTGAAGGAAAAATGAAACAAAAAAAATGTTGAACGCTCTATGTTAGTGAACTACTAAACATAAAAACACCATTTTGATGATATTGGAACACTTTGAATACCACATCATGTGAATATTTTCTAAAAATTCCTCTGGTAAAAGAAACCCTAAATGTTGAAGTGCCATGTTAAGGACATTGGAATGACCATAAGCATGTGAATTGTTTCAAATCATAGTGCTAATTTAAGGAGGTTAGAGTATCATCAAACAAACCTTATTTCAAGACTTAGAGAAATATAATTAGTTAGTGAGCAAGAGAACCAAGTGCAAGACATCAAAATTGCATAAGTATATTCAAATATTTCAAATATTATTAAATTGAAACCTAATTTTTTGATATTAGGAAACTTGGAGAGATAAGGACTATTTTATTTTATAATGTCTAATGTTTTATTAATTATTGATATTAATTATTTATAAGGTTAATAGGGAGATATAAGGACATTAATAAACATTAATACCTTATTTGGATTTTTAAAATATCTAAATTATGATGATGAATTGGTTTTAATTCCTTCTTTAAAGTTTTGGAGTGATAGGATATATTTAAAAGGTTTCATTTTTAATATTTTTTTAAATTCAAAGATAATGAAATATTTGCAAATTACTTAATTGTGGAGAGATAAAGAAGCCTAATTCAAACCTACAAATCTAGGAATAATAATTTTTTAAACATTCTTATTTTCTAGTTTCTAATTAATTAGGGAGCCATAAGGAATTCAACATCATAGGTTTTTGGAATGAGAAAAGTATAGGAAAAGAACAATACTTTTTACTGCAAAATAGTATAGGAAATGATGAGGTGTTGGTACATGGTAGGATAAATGAAGATGAAAGCATAGATATATATATAGATATATATATACATATATATATATATATATATATATATATATATATATATATATATTTGATTGAGATATCTAATATATTTATTATATTATTAAGATTAGTCATACTATACATCTATTTCTAGAGGAGTTTGAAATAGAGAACCATAATTTGAATTTGGAAAAGAGCAAGAAAGTGGAAAATTAGAATTACAGATAGCTGGGAGAGTTAGATGATCATTAGTTGGTGGATGATCCAGTGGTGATTTGGTCTAGGGCTGAGTCTAAGGTGTGTTTTGATCTAAATATCCTAGTGGATCATCAAGATTGGGATGTTGGAAAAGGCAGGCCCCAAGAAAATATGCAAAAAGCAATCTCTGATCGTGATGTCTAGAACATATCCCGTGAGTAGGCTAGCAAGGACAGGGACCACCACATGAAACCCTCTTATGTTAAAATGGTTTCCAAATCCTCTTACGTTGGTGGGGACCCTCATCATTTTGTTCTCTCATCATATTCACATTAATTGAGGGTTACAAGTGATATTTTTAAAATGGTAAGAGATGAAGGAGCCTTCGATTTAGTTGGTAAACTCCAATGCCTTCATCCAGATATGGATTCTCTCCAAAATGGGCACTAGAAAATGGTGGCCTTTGGGATCCTTGGATATCGTTACCTTGTCAAGATCCTTCTTTTTTATCAAATTTTCCTATGATAAATATTCTAGGAGGATATTAGAAAGTGAACCTTGGTTTTTTTGTTACAAAGGTCTTTATATTCGTAGATGAAGTACTGATTTTAACCCCTTCTACCAAAAGTTTGACCTTCTACCTCTTTGGGTTAGGCTCTTAGGCTTGTCAATGCATTTTTGACATCATGTTATTTTCAGAGGAATCATAAAATACATAGGTGACTTGGTGTCCATTGATGTGGTGACTCAGGCCAAGACTTATATGGTGTTTGCTAGATTGTATGTTATGGTCAGCCTAGATGCAGAACTTTTAGACTCCATTGATCTCATCTTGATTGAGGAAACTTGGGTTCAATAAATAGTGTATAAAAATAGGATAGGATTATGTAAAGGTTGTGGTAAGCGTAGCCATGAGACTGATAAATGCCCTACTTGGTACCAAAAGGGATCTATGGGTCCAAAGGTTTCAAAAGGAAAAGATAAAAAAATAAAAATTATTTTTGAAGGGAAAGAAATAATGATCTAGAAGAAAAGGGGGGTGGACCAAGAAATTCCTCTCCCATCCCCTCTAATTTATCAAGAGGATTTGACCACAACCCTCGTTCAAATAAATATGCAAATTTGGGATAGAAGGAGATGATGGTAGCTCCCAGTCTTATGGGGGTTAGTGTTGAGATGGTCTAGGATCAATCCAAGATGGATTTGGAATGGTAAATTCTCCCCTATATAATTTTGGGAGAGGAGGTAGTCCCTCTCTAGAAAAAAATTAGAGATAGTACTCTATCCAATTTATTTCAAGGATTTGAACTGGATGATCCTTAACAATCCCCTCAAAATGATATCTTATCCACTCCTTCCATGATTCTAAAGAAAGGATTTTTGGTCCAAAAACAAGGAGCTTTAGAAATAACCATGTTGACATTGTATTCAAGAGGAAAGCGGGAAGACCCTTGAATGCCTCTCGTAGGAAAAAGGAAGTGAAAGCAAACACAACTAATGGATTCCAAGCTCTTTTGATGGTGGAGAAATCTAAAGAAGCTAGAGGCAAGCAACTGAAGCTCTATTCCTTCAAGTCCTCTATCCAGTGACTGGCTAGAAATAAGTATGGTAACTCTAATCCCTATAAATGTAATTCATTTCATGGAATATAAGAGGACTTAACAACTCCTCTAAGTGTTGTATTATATCTTCTATTAGAAAATAGCATAGGTTGGATGTTATTTTTCTTCAAGAGTGTAAGTAATTTAAATCTGATAAAATATTCTATTTGGAGTAATGCAGGTTTTGCAGCTAGCCCAGTGATTAGATCCATAAGAGGTCTCCTCTATTTTTGGAATCTATCAAAAGTTGATTGTTTTGTGACATATTCTTCTAAAAGAGTCATTAACATGATATTTTTTTGTAAATCATCTTCTTGAACATGGGTAATGTTCAAAATTTATGCTCTAAATTTGGTTCCCAACAAGAATTTATTGTGATCTTCTCTCATGGATATGAGATAGGTCTTCAATTATTAGATTTGGTTATTGGTTAAGGACTTTAGTTGCCCATGTATCCTTCTCATAAATTTTGTGGTTCTTCCCTATGATCCAAAAGAATGGATGATTTTGCCAAATTTATTAACCAATGTGAATTAATGGATTTGGATGTAAAAGGGTCAAGGTTTACCTAGAGCAATAGACGGATTGGAGGGAATCTCATTCTTTACAGACTAGACATAGTGTTTATATTAAAAAAATGCCTCTCCTTATTTTGATATGTGACTCTGAGTTTGTTACCCAAGGTAGGATTAGATCACAGTACTTTGTGCATTGAGTCTCATCACCAAACTAATTTTTTCCTAGGCCTTTTTTATTTGGAGCAATGTTGTGCTCCCATTCTGATTTGGAGGAGAGAATTGTTGAGTGGTGGTTTAAGTAGGTTCCAGGTCAAGGAATGCTAAAAGTGGCAAAAAAACTTAAACTAGTTTAGAATAGGTTGAATATATGGAATAAAGAAGTCTTTAGTGATATTTTTGAAGCTAAATCAGTCATCTCTAGTAAGTTGAAAGAGATAGATTAAGTCATTGAATCAGTTGGTCTTTTGAAGGCATTGAGAAACAAGGAGGAAGAACATCTTCCAATTTTCACAATATGTTAGCTAGAGATGAGGTTCTATGGAAATAAAAATATAGGGTGCTATGGTTGAAATAAGGTGATCGAAATACTAAGTTTTTTCACTCCTAAATGTTAAAACAAATAACTATCAATAGAATTCATGAAATTACTAGGATGGATGGTTCAAAATCAGAGGATATCAATGATATTGGAGTTGAAGCAGTTATTTTATTCAATTATTTGTTGGTTTTGAAAAACATCATAGATAGAGGTGCAGATGAATCTCTTCTAAGGTCAATACTGATATTAGTTTTAGAGGAGATAAATTAAGTCTACTACCTTTGGTATGGGAGCATTGAAGGCTCCTAACCCTGATGGTTTCTAGCCTCTGTTCTTTCAAAAAATTTGGCATATTTTTGGATTGATATTTTTGAGGTAGCGGGGAGGGTTCAAGGCACTAATTGGGTGTTGGAGAGGGTGAACTCCACTTTTCTTGATTTTATCCCCAATTTTGTGAGTGCCTCCTCTTTTAGTGATTTTTTTCCAATCAACCTATGTAACACTATTTATAAAATCCTTTCAAAGGTGTTGTATAATAGATTGAATTCATTGTTACCCATGCTCATTGACAAAGCCTAAAGTGGTTTTGTTTTTGGTAGTAAAACTTTGGATGGTGTTCTAGCAGTTCATGAAATTATTTACTTCATTCAAGATAATAGTAGCCCTGATCTCATCCTCAAAATTGATATAAACAATGTCTACAACAGGGTTTCTTGGGAGTTTGTGGTAGAATTCATGTTGAAATTTAGATTCAGTGAGATTTGGGTTAAACTCATAAAATTTTTCTTATCAACTGCCAATATTTTGGTGCTTATAAATGACTCTTCAGTAGGATACTTTTGGAGCTCCAAATATTTACATCAAGGAGATCCAATGTATCCCTTCCTTTTTATTCTATTGTTGAAAGTGCTTGGCAGATCTATCCAAGTAGATTAAACTCGTGTGGATATTACACATGCCATCCTGGTGAATCTAATCACCCATAATTAATTCATGAATGAATCTCATTTCCCTTGTCGCATCGATGATCCAAGCCAAAAAGATTAAAAATATTCTCTCCTTGTTTGAGAAAGTATTCGATAAAAGTATTAATTACACAAAGAGCTTGCTATATTTTATCAACACTCTACCATCTCGTCAGAGAAATATAGTAATAATTATTGTTTGTGGGATGGCGAACTTCCTAGCAACCTATTTAGACTTACCTCTCTTTGTAGGCAAAATGCAAGACAAGTTATGGGATCTGGTGGTAGAAATATTGTAGAGGAAATTAGCTAGCTAAAAAGGTGACTTATTAAGTTAAGCAGGCAAGATGATTTTGGTAAAGTCATTCCTTCAAAGTATTCCAATCTATTTTATGTCAATATTTAAGCTTCCATTGAAAATTCTTACAAATTTAGAGAGAATCCAAAATAATTTTCTTTGTATTGGTGCTGACGAGCATAGGAATTTTCATCTAGTGTCTTGTAATCAAGACTATTCAAGGAAGGAATGTGGGGGTTTAGATATTAGGAATTTTTGAATTATGAATGATTCGCTAATCATGAAATAAGGATGGAATATTTTGATAATAGAATATTTGGAATGGCTTAATATTGTGCTTACAAAATACCTTTTGTAATCTAGGTACTTTTGTGTGGATACCCTTCCTAAGAGAGGTTTGATCTTCTGGTGTAGTCCTTGTAGTTCTAGAGACACCGTTGTGAAAGGATACAGGTGGATTTTGGGCAATGGGAGATCTATTAGCTCCTGGAGGGATTCATGGCTCTTTGACTATCCTTTATAGTAGAATCCCCACCTTTCTCTAGTTGAAAATATAACTAGGAGGATCGGGTAGTCCTCAATGGTAGATTTCATCCATAGAGGCCAAGCAAAAATTTCATGGAAGCAAACCCTGATAGCTAGCCTTAGCATAGATAAATTGGTGGCTTGAGATGTAAATCAAAATTTGTTGAGGCAGGTTCTAAAATCTCAATATGTGGAAGATCACATCATTTAGAAAATGGAGAGTAGTGATTTATTTTTGGTAAATTTATTGTACAACATCCTAGATGTCCACTCTCCTCTCTTGCTTCATCCATTCAAGGTTTGGTTCAATCATTTAATACCAAATGTTAACATTTTATTTTGGTTGGCTATTCAAAATAAATGCCTTACCATAGAAAATTTACGTAAGAGAGGAATGATCCCGATAAGCGAATGTTATCTTTGTGGTGTGGTTGGGGAATTTGTAGGACACTTATTTGCTCAATGTCAATTTTTTAGGTCAGTGTTATATCTGATTTCTCATGCAATGGGTGTTCAATGGGTTTTCTCTTGGTCTATTCTAGATATTTCTTCATAATTGGTCTTCCCATTTACGTCCTCTAGACTAACTTGGCTCTAGAAATTTTTACTCCTGCATACCTTCTAGGGTATTTTGTGGGAATGAAATTAGAGGGACTTCAGTAATTTTAAGAGAGATATGGAGTCAACGTGTTCAAAAATTATTTTTAGTGCGATTGAGAATATTATCTCTAGCATTCTATACTTAGAGGTAGGCAGGGGAAGTGAGTCTAAACTAGAAATCGATCTTGGTTTCCCTAATAATTAGGTTTCTAGAAAAGTCTCTTAGAGGAGGTAAAGAGCCTCTGTGAAGTGGTCCTCAACCCCACCAGGGTGGGTCAAAATCAATTTTGACAAGGCCTCAAAAGGAAATCTGGACCTAGTATGTGTTGGAGGGATCATTAGAAATAAAAAGGAGATTCTTATAGACACATATGCAAAGAATCTATCTCAAAATTCATAATTCATTGAAGCTCGAGCCATATTACAAGGAATAATTTTGGATGAGAGGATAGGCTTTCAAAAAGTAGTTTTTGAAGGGAATTCATTAAACACAATCTTCCTACTCGATTGTACCTCTTCCTTGAGTTGGTTAATAGATAATATTATCTCTAAAGCAAAATGATTTGTGCTTCTAGAGAGGAGGTGTTAACTCAACATATTTTTTGTGAAGGTAATTCAGTGGTAGATTGGATGTCTAACCTTGGCATTCTTCAATAAAACTTGAATATTTGAGTCGTAAATTTCCCCCTCAGTACCCAAAGATTGGTTCATGATGACAATGGTTGATCTCAAACTCTTTCGATGTAATTTGGGAGCTGGTCATTGCACTAATGGGGTTGCTCATATAGTGGTTATGCTCTTATCGAGTCTTTGGATGAATTCCCGAGTTGTATTTTTGAGGGATTAGATGCTAGGCTTTGGTATTTTTCAAGTCCTCTTACTCAACATTCTATTTGGGTGTCCCTCTATCCATTTGATTGGGATTTATTTTCTTTTTTGGTACCCACCTCCTCTTGTGGTTCTGATGGTTGTGTTGGTGGTAATTCAACTGATGTGCTCTCTAGGAATTCTTGTTTCTTTGATCTTGTGTATTTTTTATCTTTATTTTTCCACCTCAACTCTTGTGGCATATTTTTTTGTAGATTTTACTCTTGGTTTGTGTGGCAGGGGCTCTTGTGGTTGGTTTTTTGATGGATTTTCTAATTTCCTCCCAACACATTTTAGTGTGATTGGATCTAGCCATCCTTACATGAGACACCCATACCTTTTGATTTATACTCTGCTCTGTGTTGTCAATATTGCATTTCTCATTTCATGGGTGTCTACATGAGAGATTCAATTCTACTCCATTTTCTTATATGGTTGTATTTTTCTTGTGGACTTAATTCACATTGTAAACTATTCAAACTCTCATTGAAGATGTTTTTCAAGGGCCTAAGTTATTTTATTTTCCCTTTAGGGATATGGTTCTCCATTGTGTTTTCTACAGATGTATTTCATATTATGCCTAGTTTCCAAGGGTTTCAATCCTTAAATATGGGTCACAGATCTACCTAGAAATTTGGTAAGATCCTGATTGAGCCTATATTTCTAGATGTTGATGATGAGTTGAGAAAAATTTTAGAAAAAGGAGGATTGTTGAATTGTGTCTTGTCTTTCCATGGATACCATAGAGCTCTGTCAAGAGAATTGGCTCACTCATGGAGGAGAGACTTGTTTAAGGTAGGGGACATTGATTTTTAATTCTTGACTGCATTTATTTCTAAAGTAACAAGGTTACCTATTGTTGAAACAATCCACAATCAGAAGAAACATCTCTCAAATAGGAAATGAATTATTTTAGGGATAAAGGGAAGGACATTTTGAAATGTGGAAATGGTTATGATATTAAATGATGGAGCACGAAAATTGCACACTAAATTTCAAAATTTTCACCTTTAACTTTCAACTTTAATTTTATAGTTTACATCCCACAGGCTTACATTTTTTCTTTTGTAATCTTACAATACTAGCCCGCATGCATAGTTCTTTCACTTTCTCCAATTTCAACACTAGCCCGTAGGCATAGTTTTCTCCCTGATGCAAGCTGCCTCACGTTCGATGATCTGCCTATGTTCCCAAGAAGAATTACAGCAACTCTGGGTGGAAAATGCACTCTAGCCGGTCCGAGTGGCCCTCTGCCTTCGACTCTGAATCATGACTGTGCAACTCTGCAACTGCAGGTTCTTCGACTATTTTCCAAACCCTTGTGCATGCCTCTAATTGCCCTTTTATACTTTTGTGTGACTCATCGTCTTCCATCTGACGCTTCGTTTCATCTCCCATGCCTCTTCGTCATTCTGGCTTTCGAAACGTCCCAACTCTTGGTCTTCGTCTGCTTCTACTACATCTTGATGCCACGTGCTTGTCCAGTGCTGCCATGTGTCACTTACTGACCTCACCTCGTAACGGTCCCTGAAGATGCAGCATGTCACAATTTTGTGACATCTTCTTCCTCTTCCTCTTCCTCTTCTCTTTTGGTCGCAAAAACGTGACATGTCACGATTTCATGACATTCTTGCTCCATCGCCTTCTCTCTCCTCTTCGGGTCGCGAAAATACGACATGTCACGAAATCGTGACATCTTCTCCTCTGTGCTTCCTCTCGCTTCTTTGGGTCACAAAAATATGACATGTCACAAAATCATGACATCTTCCTCTGTTGGCTCCTTCTTCGCCTCCTGGTCGTGAAAATACGACATGTCACGAAATTGCGACATCTTCCTCCTTTGGCTTCTTCTTCGCCTTCTAGTTGCAAAAATGTGACATGTCACAAAATCATGACATCTTTCTTCCTTGGCTCCTTCGCTTGCCCTCTGGTCATGAAAATGCGACATGTCACGAAATCGCAACATCTTTCTTCCTTGGCTCCTTCTTCGCCTTCTGGTCGTAAAACTGTGACCTATCGTGAAATCGTGACATTCCTTTCTATTGGATTTCTCTCTCCTTGGTGTGTCACAAAATTGTGACATGTCACGAAATCACAACATCTTCTCCTTTGTGCCTTCTCTCTCTTCTACGGGTCATGAAACTTCAACATGTCACGAAATCATGACATCTTCCTCTTTTGCTCTTCATCCTGCCTTCGGGTTGTGAAACCATGATATGTCATAAAATCATGACATCTTTGCTTGCAGCCTCCTTCTCCCTATTTGGGTCATGAAATCATGACATCCAGGGCACCCTTGCTTCTCCTATGAAACCTGTCGCAAAATCGCGATAGTTGGCCCGACTGGTTTCTTCCTCCATTTTGTGTCACGATATCATGACACATTTTCTGTTGCGATATCGTGACGACTTATCCTCACTGGATCCTCAGCCCCACTTGTGTCACGATATCGCGACACATTTGCTATCACGATATCGCGACAGCTTTTCCCTATCGGCTTCGTTCACTGCTTGTGTCGCGATATCGCGACACATTTTATGTCGTGATATCGTGACAATTATCTCCATCAATTTTTCTCTTCTCTTTGTGTCATGATATCACGACACATTTTTTGTCACGATATCGTGACACATTTTTCCCCTCACCTGCTTCTTTTTTTGTCATGATTTCGTGACATGTCGCGAAATCATGACGTTTTCCCTCCTTGGCCAACTTTTCAAAAGTGGCCCTCCTGTCACTGGATGCTTCTGCATCAGGTGCTAATGGATGCTCCTACATCATACACCCAGGATTGGTGGAGAAGTGACCCTCACTTCTGTGCAGTTTAGTCCCTGTCTTCTGTGATGTCTCCAAACGTGCACCTGCCTTTGTAGTCCGCTTCAACTCCGTTTCTTGGCCATCAAAAACATTTCTACTTCTCTATTTATCCTCACACTTTCTACGTAGCTCCTCTCATAGGGCTTTCACTTGCCTTCGTAAATCATTTCTGAGCAGCTTCTCTTGCAGGGCTTGCACTTGCCTCTGCAAATATCTGAATGCCTGTAACCATGAATCTTCAGATCTCATTCTTCTGCACTTTCTTCTCACAATCCTTAACCCCAGATCCTGGTGCAAGCCACTCTGCTTACACGGTCAGAATATTTTTGCTCTGATACCACTTTATGGGGCACAAAAATTGCACACTAAATTTCAAAATTTTCACCTTTAACTTTCAACTTTAATTTTACATTTTACAGCCTACAGGCTTACAGTTTTTTTGTTGTAACCTTACAATACTAGCCCGCAGGCATAGTTCTTTCACTTTCTCCAATTTCAACACTAGCTCGCAGGCGTAGTTTTCTCCCTGATGCAAGCTGCCTCACGTTCGGCGATCTGCCTGTGTTCCTAGGAAGAATTACAGCAACTCTAGGTGGAAAATGCACTCTAGCCGGTCCGAGTGGCCCTCTGCCTTCGACTCTGAATCATGACTGTGCAACTCTGCAACTGCAGGTTCTTCAACTATTTTCCAACCCCTCATGCATGCCTCTGATTGCCCTTTTATACTTTTGTGTGACTCATCATCTTCCATCTGATGCTTCGTTTCATATCCCATGCCTCTTCATCATTCTAGATTTTGAAACGTCCCGACTCTTGGTCTTCGTCTGCTTCTACTACATCTTGATGCCACGTGCTTGTCCAGTGCTGCCACGTGTCACTCACTGACCTCACCCCGTAACGGTCCCTGAAGATGTAGCATGTCACGATTTCATGACATCTTCTTCCTCTTCCTCTTCCTCTTCTCTTCTGGTCATGAAAACACGACATGTCACGATTTCGTGACATTCCTGCTCCATCGCCTTCTCTCTCCTCTTCGGGTCACAAAAATGCGACATGTCACAAAATCATGACATCTTCTCCTCTCTGCTTCCTCTCACTTCTTTGGGTCACAAAAATGTGACATGTTGCAAAATTGCGACATCTTCCTTTGCTGGCACCTTCTTCGCCTCTTGGTCATGAAAATACGACATGTCACAAAATAGCGACATCTTCCTCCTTTGGCTTCTTCTTCGCCTTCTAGTCACGAAAATGTGACATGTCATGAAATCGTGACATCTTTCTTCCTTGGCTCCTTCACTTGCCCTCTGGTCACGAAAATGCGACATGTCATGAAATTGTGACATCTTTCTTCCTTGGCTCCTTCTTCGCCTTCTGGTCACGAAACTACGACCTGTCACAAAATCATGACATTTCTTTCTCCTGGATTTCTCTCTCCTTAGTGGGTCACAAAACTACGACATGTCATGAAATTGTGACATCTTCTCCTCTGCGCCTTCTCTGTCTTCTGCAGGTCGTGAAACTATGACATGTCACAAAATCGTGACATCTTCCTCTTCCGCTCTTCATCCTGCCTTCGGGTCGTGAAATCGTGACATGTCACAAAATCATGACATCTTTGCTTGTAGCCTCCTTCTCCCTGTTTGGGTCATAAAATCATGACATCCTGGGCACCCTTGCTTCTCCTATGAAACCTGTCACAAAATCACGACAGTTGGCCTGCTGGTTTCTTCCTCCATTTTGTGTCACGATATCGCGACACATTTTCTATCGCGATATCGCAATGACTTCTCCTCACTGGCTCCTCAACCCCACTTGTGTCACGATATCGTGACACATTTGCTGTCGCGATATCGCGATAGCTTTTCCCTGCTGGCTACGTTCACCGCTTGTGTCACGATATCGTGACACATTTTCTGTCATGATATCACGACAGTTCTCTCCACCAATTTCACTCTTCTCTTTGTGTCATGATATCACGACACATTTTTTGTCGCAATATCGTGACACATTTTTCCCCTCGCCTTCTTCTTCTTTTTTGTTGCGATTTCGTGACATGTCACGAAATCACGACGTTTTCCCTCCTTGGCCAACTTTTCAGAAGTGGCCCTCCTGCCACTGGATGCTTTTGCATCAGGTGCCGCTGGATGCTTATGCATCATTAAAGCTCTCAAGGCTCCTTAGTACCATGTAATTGTGGTCATCATGAATTACTTTATCCTGGATGTGATGAGATATGTGCTCTGTAATTTCTATCTAATGTTCTTAAATCATTTTTGAAGAAAAATATTGATGAATTTCCCCTTATTTTTTTCACTCGTTGGTGAAATACCTTAGAGACGTAAGGGGCAGGACATATTTCGATCCTATCCATAAAGGAATTACCTTACTAATGTTCAAGCATGTGCTAAAGGCAAAAGGTACGGAGGTGGAGGAACTATTGGATAAAATAGAGTTTATTAAAATTGTGTCAATTCTAGACACCAGCGTCACTTCATCAAAGGTGCATGGTGATATTTATGTGTCATTCTTTAAAGTCTTGAGAAACTCGACATAGTTTGATTATGCAAGCCCTTTTGGGTTTTAGTTTGCTTTCCCCTAATATATGATTGGGTGGTAGTATTCGGTACTCCAAATGGCTTTAGTTAAAGTGTGGAAAATATAATTTATTGCAAGTCTCGATTAAGGTATAGAACTCGAAGGATTTTGGCCTGATAAAGAAAAAACTAAAATCTCCTAAGACTATGACTGGTGGTGATAAGTTTCCCCTAGTATTAGATCTTGAGACTTTGGCTCATATTCCTTTCCTAGATATTTTGGACTTGAAACATCAATCCCTATTGGGCTCTTAAGGTGGCTATTTCCTTTATCCATGATATTTATGATTTGTTTCTTGAGCAACCTGATGGGTATTAAGCTTAGTGTCAATGGTTTTTTAATATTTTCATCAAGTTCTTTATTTAGCTTTGGGTTTAGGGTCCAGTCTTAGTCTCGTATTTATTTTCTTCAGTTTATTGGTTGTGTTGCCCCTCGATCCTATCCATAAAGGACTTACCTTACTAATGTTCAAGCATGTGCTAAAGGCAAAAGGTACGAAGGTGGAGGAGCTACTGGATAAAATAGAGTTTATTAAAATTGTGTCAATTCTAGACACCAGCGTCACTTCATCAAAGGCGTATGGTGATATTTATGTGTCATTCTTTAAAGTCTTGAGAAACTCAACATATTTTGATTATGCAAGCCTTCTTGGGTTTTAATTTGTTTTCCCCCAATATATGATTGGGTGGTAGTACTCAGTACTCCAAATGGCTTTAGTTAAAGTGTGGAAAATATAATTTATTGCAAGTCTCGATTAAGGTATAGAACTCGAAGGATTTTGGCCTGATAAAGAAAAAACTAAAATCTCCTACGACTATGACTGGTGGTGATAAGTTTCCCCTAGTATTAGATCTTGAGACTTTGGCCCATATTCCTTTCCTAGATATTTTAGACTTGAAACATCAATCCCTATTGGGATATTAAGGTGGCTATTTCCTTTATCCATGATATTTACGATTTTGTTCTTGAGCAACGTGATGGGTATTAAGCTTAGTGTCAATGATTTTTTAATATTTTCATCAAGTTCTTTATTTAGCTTTGGGTTTGGGGTCCAGTCTTAGTATCGTATTTATTTTCTTCAGTTTATTGGTTGTGTTGCCCCTTTTTGTTGTTTGATCTCCATATCTATGGTTCTTACCAGAGATTCAAATGTTTCCTTTTCTCTGGTAGCTTTATTTTGTAAAATATTATGGTGTCCCTTCCAAAACTCTGTTATCTAATAAAATAAACATCATAGGTTTTTGAAAATTTAGAATCTTGAAAAAAAAATTATTCAAAACCTAGGGAGATATAAGATAGACAAAATCAAAGGAAAATAGATGGAATTATTAATAATGTATCTAATAAGGAAAGATAAGACATTTTCATTCTCAAGAACTAAACGAAGATAAGAAAGCACCAATATGGCTTAGACATACAATTGAGGAAACAATAAGATTTTTTGATAATCAAATAGACATACCATTGGATTATGTTACTACAAATATTATCTCAAAAATATAATGCTCTAGAAATTTCTAAGACTTTTATCATCTATAATGTATATACAAAGAAATCAAAAACAAAATAGCTTTAGTTGTACACAAGTGGTTATACTATTTTGTCAAGAAAAAAATGAACTTGAAATCTCAAAAGAAAATAATAAATTAGTAAAAATACTCTCAAGATGTGTTTATTGCAATAGAATCAGACATGAAAAAGCAAGTTGTTGGAATCTTCATCCTTGCAAATATTGTGAAAGAAAATCTCATTCATCTACTTTCTGCTATCATATAAAGGAGTATTGTAGCAAATTTAAAAAGACATTAATATTCATATTAGATTATCTATTTCAAAATCTTATTTTAGAAGCATCCACTAATAATGGATTCAAGTGTAGAATTTTTGAAGAACATGCAAGAAAGTCATCCAAAGAACAAGAAAAGAGAAAATGGACTCATGAAGTAATTAGGTCTCTTGCTCAACAAGGGCATCTAATGATAGACTATATTGAAGACTCAAGACCAAAGCAGAAATCGAAGATGAAGACAATCAAGAAGAAACAAAAGTAGAACAAAATGAAATCTATTACAAAAGACAAAGAAGATTCTTACATGAAGGTCTTAGATATTAATCTACAAGAGGTATATTGAATATTCAAATTCAAAGACCATATTGAAGACTAAAGTCTTCCATAACCACATAATGTAATATAAGGGGTATTAGAGAATATTATATTATTTTGTACATGCCAATGTACCACCTTGGTACATTATTATAAATATTATATTAGGATCATGTCTTATATTAGAGTGTAAGTTAGTACTTTGTGTAATATAATAATGTGTAGAAAATGCACAAGTGTCCTGTAATTATGTGTGCAAGTTTTATGAGTCTAAATGTGTACAAGTGTCCGTTATGTAATAGTGCACATGTATCATGTGAAGAGTCAAGTCCAAGTTTACATCTTAGAAAGGCTATATATTAATCCATAGAGGACATATTCCATATCAACTTCATAGTAACTATAGTTCCTACAGAGTCTACATTGTGTCCTATATTCTTATCTCTATGAGATTTTTGTAACAGAAAGAGAAGTAATACATTTTTGCATACATTTGAGCAACTAGTATTGTAAGTTGTTATATTGTGTATATTTCAGGCTTTACATTCATATTTAATCATATTATTGAATTTTATTTGCTATCTTATTAAGACTTGATAATACATATTAGTTGTCTCATTTATCTCTATTACATTATAATTATTGGATCAGTTATACTGCAACTTCATTATATTCAATCTTGTGAATTTCATGTTGAGTATAAGGCTTCAAAATCCATCTAATAGTTTTTATTTGATCACAGATGAAAGAAATATTAAGGAAAAAGTCTTTAGAAGGGAAACACGTAATTAGTTTGAATATATTCCATAAAATAGTGGGCAAGATGAGGAGGTTCAATATAAGGTTTTTTAAAATATTCCATGAATTATGATGTAAGGAAAAAATAAAATACTGATGAAGAATATTTCTATGAAGGAGCTACAAGAGGTATTTTTCTCTTTCAACCCTAATAAGGGACCTTGTTCTGATTGATTTCCTATAATTTTTCTTCAAATTGTTTGGGATTTATTAAAGAGTTATATATTGATTGTAGTTGAAAAGGCCAAGGAAAAAATATTAAAATATGAGATTGATGTCATTTTATTTCGTTCATTCCTAAGCAAACCAAGATAAAATATTTTGATAATTTTCCTGCAATACCTCTTTGTAATTTAAAATTTATAAAATAAGTTAAAAAACTATGAGAAATAGATTAAAAATTATTTAGTTTGATTTATGTATATATTTCTAATTAAAAATTATTTTATATTATATAGTAATTACATAAGATGCCACACATTATCTTCGTTCCATTAAAGAACAAGGCATGCTTGTAAAATTAAATATTAACAAAACATCTGATTGGTTTTTTTGGAGTTTATAACATTATATTTTAAAGGTTGGTATGAATGTATTAGATGTTATATCACTCAAATATACTACATTTTTATTGGTAGATCCCTTTTAAATAATTCAAATCATATTATAGACTTTATCAAGGCCATCTATTATCTCCTTATCTATTTAATACTCTTAAAAAGGAATTGAAGAATTTTTTGCAAAGGTAAAAATGGATAGAAAAATCAAAGGTATTCAAGTTAAGACAAATGATCCCTTTGAATCTCATAACCAAATTCTTTATGATAATTTTATTTTGGGTCATCCTTCAACCTTTAAGGATAGAGTTTAGATCAATATTATCATTCTATGAGAAGGTTGTTGGCTTGTTTATTAATACTTAAAAAACCAATATATCTTTCATTTATATTTTTTTAGATTTAAAATATATTATTATAGGGATTTTAGGATTTAAACATAGAAATTTACATTCAATATACTATGCATTCCTATTCTCTGATAATGAAAATGATCTTTCAAAATCATATTTGGTTGGATTAAAATCTTCTTTAGGAGGTTGTAAAGATAAATTCTTAACTTTGGATACAAGGCTATAACTCATAAATACGATATTACAATGTTTCTCTATATGTATGATGTCATTTTTAAGATTTCCAATAATTTAGAATTTGAGTTTGATAAAATTAAAAGATATATTCCTTGAAAAGTATGTGAGAAAAAATATAGGTTTTTCTTCCCATGTTCTAATGGAATATAAATTAGATGGGAATACCAAATTTTTAGACATAATATTTTAGCATTAAGTATGGTTGGGTATAATTCAAAGAACAATTGAACAAAATGTTATGTCAAACATATATTTTCTATTCATAAAACAAAATTGTTTTAGAAAACAAACACTACCTATAGCCTTAATGACATGAAACATAATATGGAATGAGGAGGATTCTATAAATGTTTATTTGATGTTTCATTGAAGCCTTATCCACTTATTTTTATCAAAAATGATAAATTTTGGCTCAAGCATATCTAAATTATAAAAGTCCAAAGGTTGAAAATTATATTATTGACAGTAATAATTCTAAATCAAACATTTCTATTAGCAATTTGATTGAAAAATGAAGCTCAAAATAGTGTATGAGCTTGAAAGTATGTTTCACAAGTTTTATTTATGTATTTTTATGAAGAAGAATGACCTAGCTTGGAATTCAACAAAATATGGTATATTTTTATTCAATTTGGGATATACGAATTTAAAACAATCACTACTACTACATATTTCCCTTGGAAGAATGTTTGGTCACTTGATACTCTCCCTAAGGGATCAAAATTTTATTTGGTTAGCAATCCAAGTTAGGATTCTTACAATTAAAAGTCTATAAAGGCGAGGATATCATAGATATTTTAGGTGTGCCTTGTGTAATAATAATGTAAATATATCAAATCAATTATTTCTTTGCTTACACCATTTGGTGCCCACTTCTTAAAAAATATGAGAATATAATAGGTAACTCTATCAACATTGAAAGAGTTAATAAATTACTGGATTATTATTATTTAAATCTAAAGCATTATGCATTATTTGGTGGACTAGTATTTCCATTATCTATTGATATTCATGACTTTAGAGGAATAACATATTTTTTATTTTTATTTTAAACAAATCTCAAATTCATACACAAGATTAGAATTTTTTTATTATTTAATTTTACGATGGTAACAAACACATTTACCAAAATAATAATTTTAAAGTGCACAAAAAAATGTGCTAGCCTCTTGGTTATAAGATTTCAATATATATGGAAGGGTCATTTGTGATGATAAGGTTAACACAAAGGATTTTCATTTATCTATACTAAAATAGAAATATCCAAAAGTTAGATTTATCAAATTATATTTTGATAGTGTTTCTAAACAAAATCTTAAAAAAGGCAATGAAAAAGTTATTTTCAAAACAGCAAAGTAAAAATTAAAAATTAAAAATTAAAAATAATTAATAATTAATAATTAGAATAAGGAATGAAGAGATTCCTTTGCTCATATTCCCAGGGAATGGAATGGTGTGGCTCATTGCTTGGCAAAATGGGTTTCAAAGTTTCAAGTTTCAGGAAGCCTGGAATGTTAGGGAAAAAGATCATCTTCCATTGGATTGTTCTCGTCATCTTGCTAATTTTCTTGCTAAGGATATGCCTGATTGAACCTTTTTTTTGTTAGGTATCTTTTGATGGGTGCTCAGTGGTATTGGGGGTCTCTTTCTTCTGGTCCTTGTAAGTGTTATTATTATGGGATTCTCTATTTATTGTAAGGTTTATTGATTCAATAAATTTTTACCAAAAAAAAAAACATATAAACCTTAAAATAATAACCATGCAAAGGCTAGACACTTCTTATAAGGATAAAAATTGCCAATGAAAATTAAAGGAAATATAGTTCAATAGAGGATAAAAGTTGCATACAAAATTATATTATTTTTTATGTCCATCTGAAATTATTGCATTCCATATCTTGGAAATGTAAAATGTGAGAATATCTATAATGAAGAAAAGCAAATAATACACAATTCAATCAATCACCGATGTTAATCTTTTACTTAACAAAATTAAAGTTTTAAAAGATAACTAATTAAATTAAAATATATCTCTTAACAAAAATGATGTTAAAGTTAGTTATAAAAACATAGAAATTTGGCATTCTTGTTTCTTTCTTTCCTTTTATTTATTTCCTTCTATGATTGAAAATTGATTGTTGTTCTAAAAGCTTAATATTTCTTTATAAGAATGTCTTGAAGCAAACACCTCTTTACTAATTTTTATAATATATATTTTCTTACATAATATTTGATTCTTTAAATAAATGATTTTTAAGGTCTGTGTATTAGATCACCATACACATTATAAAATATGCGTTATCTATATCAAATTACCCTGCACTCGTGTTGGCGGGTCCATTATTAATGAGAAGGAGGTATTCTATTATATTATTTGTTTATAAATACACTGTCCCCTTTAGATTCAAACTTTAGGCATCTTATCTACATTACGGATATCCACTAAGGTTGGTTTTACTTCGAAACCTAGAGTTATTAAGTCTTTGGCTTATTTGAGGACTGGTAGTTGGCGTTTGGGATTCCTAGCTGAGATAGCGTTTGTGTTTTTCTCACTCCCCATCTACCTTTATAACTACGGAGCATCCACTTAATTTGCAGCAAAGTTTGATATGTATTTAATACAGCCCTTCAAACCAAAAACAAACAATTTATTGGTATTAACAGATTCCATTATTAAAAATATTTAATAATTAAATAATTTTTTTAATTTATTAATATATTTTTAATTGATCTTTTTAATATTTTTAATTTAAAATAAATGTTGTATATTTCTTTATGCTACTTAAGATGTCGAAATTTTAAAACTCACTGAGATAAAACAATATGAATATACTAGGAACATTTGTTTGAAGCTTTTTCATTTTTTTTCGAGCTGAACTCTAACTTTTATGGCTTTATTAGTAAAACTCTTTCAGTTTTTAACTAAGAAAATGAAAATAAAGATACTACTTGTATTATGAGTAATTACGAACGAATGATTGGGTTTAATCCTATGATAAATATGAATAAAAAATAAAAAACTTTTTAAAAAATTAATAATAATAAAAAATAAACTTATTTTCTACCTTTAAGTTTGAATACACACAAGACTGTAAGCCAGTATGCTTACGATTTTATCAGCAGTCACGATTGCTATGTCTAGTGTAATGCAACCACTATTGTCAGCAACGTTGATTAAACTTGGCATTGATTATAACAGTGCACATAACCATAATTTTTTTTTTTTTTAAGGGTCAAATGTAAAGCGTGTCGCCCATCTTTGTCTACTGTTTCCACCGATATTAATGCACTTAGACCCAATGTTTCCCTTTACTAGTGCAATAAGTTTGTTGCTTGAAGTTGTCCGTTTTGTAACACGAGGAAATATCAGTTCCCAACATATTTTTAACAATCTCTTGTGTACACCCAGATATCAACGCAGCTACATGCAACTCTGTCCTTCCCTCACTATACCAGCTCATGGTTTCCTGAAAGTGTCTTTAACTACTGCAAAACAAAACAAATCAATAGATCAAGGCAATTTTACTCAAGAAAACGAGATAGCGTGGTTATTGTAAAAACAAATATTTCATTTGGGTGCTACCATAATGTTTAAGGTACATATGATGATGCAAGGGGGTTCTGCCGTCGGATTTATGTGTCCTTGGCAATAGCTCTTTTACTGGATTCAGATGCCCATTCTCTGCAGCTATAAAAAGAGGAGGAGATTCGCCGTCGTTGTTACGGTCGTCCACAAGAGTTGCACAATGTCAGGGTGGTCTCCTCCTCTAACGGCCTCGTGCAAAGCTGTGTTTCTTTTGTAAGCATCTCCCACTTTTAAGCAGCTTTTCAACCAAAGTCTTGTGAGAATAGTAAGCAGCAATATCAAGTGCCGTATATCCTCCACGCGGAATCGGCAAAAAGACAATACTTTCTTGTGGCAGCGGCTGATTTTTCGCTGGAAGTTCTGGTAGTGCTGCGTGCTTTTCCGATTCACCGGCTGTATAATTCATCGATCCTTTCCCCCACTCCCACACTGTTATAATGATTATTCTTCTCCAAATAATTCACATCGGTAAGGCTATTCTAAGACCTTTAAGTAGCGATTACTTACAAATGCATTGGAAACTTTCGTGACACGTAGACCTATTTAAGGGGAATGTCTGAAATATTTCGATCTCCTCTTCATATTTTTTAAGGCTAAAAAGTAAGTTTATATATATAAAGGTTTTAATTTAATAGTTAAGATATTTATAGATGATATAAAGTGAAAGATAACCTTTTTAAATTATATTATTAATTTTTAAAAAATAATTAATTTAAATTAAAAAAAACGTTAATCTATAGTTACATTATAGACTTGATAAGTAAGCATACTATAATATCAAATTCATGATATTGTATTTTTTTTTAATTAATCAATTAAACATAATTTTTTTAATTAACAAATTAAATATAAAATTATTATATTAATAAAATAAACAATATAAAATATATTAATTTATAACAATAGTTAATTTATACACTTTCTCAATCTCATATTTATATTGTTTATATTGTAGTGTTTAAATGTAAAGGTTATTTATGACACCTTTTCAAAAAAATCATTTGAATAAGAGATGATTTTATAGTACTTTAATAAAAAAATATTATAATGCATATGAATTATTTTAAGTGTCCCAATGATATACAATGCATGTAAATATGTTGATTCAAATATTAAAATTATAAATATTGAATGAAGGCTTCAATCAATAGCTAGTGTTAATTAAAGATTTTGAAGTATTAGCTTTGAGTGCTCCAAATAAATCCTAGTGTGTGTCATGCAAGTGCAGTTGTTACTACCCACCCCCGCCCTCACTTATGAGGGCGGGGTGGGCAAGCTTAAGTGATGTGGATAAGGATTAGAAAGTGATGTTTTTATAAATTTAAAGATTACTTTGGGTGTGCATAATTCAATTAAAAAATGGATAAACAGTTTATGCTCACATAGGAAGAACCAAGTTTATTTTAAAAAAAAACTAAGTAGTCCAATGAAATAATGCAACATTGCATGATAAAAATGTAAGTATTAGTGAGACCCTCTTTAATAGTACAATTGAGCTCCAAGGATCTTATGACCCGTAGATTAAAATAAGAGAAATAAATCAAGTGCATATGTAAGATGAGCATATCAATCAAGAACCAATACATGACACTTCATGATAGGCACATCCTACCCCAAATTGCAAAGGAGAAATATTGTAGGAGAGGTCATTGGATTTATGGAAAGCACTCTAATCAATAGTTAGAACTTGATGAGTATATACAAAGTGCTTTCAATCAAGTGTTGAGCACCACACTAGGGCCTTGATATATGGAATATCCTTAAGGAATCATATCAAATTTATGCTCTACTATAAAATAATAAACAAGGCATGTAATCTAATTTCTTACCTTTCTTTTTAATGGCTCTTAAGAAAGGCAATGGTTGGACATGGAGGTAATTTAGCTATAAAATACCTTAAGGTTACTCCCTATTACAAGTGATGATTTAGATACCATTAACGTCTTTCATAGAAATCTTTTAAAGATATTTAAGATCCACTATAATTTTATAGGATCATCCACATCTCTTTAACATACTTACACTATCATTTTTAATACAATGCTTATAAAAATTGGGTTTGATTATAATATAGTTTAAACACCTATACTTGTTTATGAGAGAAACATTGTTTTGACAATAATGTTTCCCTACAGTACTTATTTTTCGACAAGAGTTACACTAAGTAAGTTATTTTATCCTAACGAAGAAAAGACCCATTAAAAATTTAAAATTAAGCTTTTATAGATGTAACCAAGTGATTTTTATACTTTTATTAAATTTTTACTAGGATTTGGTTGGGCAATATTAGTTAATGCTCTCTTATCAAGATGAAATTAAACAATAAAAATTATATAAATATAACTTCATCGTAGTTATTTCAAAAATATTCCAATTAAAATCCATCATAAATATATAAACAACACAACAATAATAAAATTCCTAATCTTCCTTCCTTCCTACAATTGAACTTGAATCCCATAATAAGCACTTGTTGCACAATTTTCCAAGGATACTGGAAGGGGTAATACGATTAATTTTACTATTACTTCTTAGTAATTTAAATGAGTATCCCTTACACTTTAGCTAATTATGCTGATAGGCATCCTACAATGGCAACCAAAAGGTCAGCCATGCTGTAAAAAATATTAATATTTTATTAAAAAAATGGACATTAATATTACGGTGGATTTAAAATATTTTAAAAATATTTAAACTAGATTAAATATATAAAATATATGTATATATATATATATAAATCGAGAGTTATCAATCTCGAGGTGCCTATCTATCACACCCCAAGAAATGAGATAGGGGCCTCGAGATTGATAACTCTCGATGTTTATATATATATATATATTATATATCTAAGCTAGTATTCTTCCTTCTAGATCCCTTACCTTAAAGGTAAGGTAACTTGTCATTAATTAGGAAAGGCATATTCAATAAAGCTTCACAAAGGAGTATATCAAGCATAAATTAAAGCTTAATTAAAGAGATTAGTAATTATATTTTTGTTAATATATTCTGATATGTTTACATTACATACACTTTAATTTCTTATTATCTAGTTATAACTATTTCTTTATACTTTTTTTAGCATATATATAAATTACACCAATTATAATCCACTAGCAAAAGCTTGAGTGAGTGACTTATACTCTAAACCATCCCCCTACCCTATGCATATCCTTCTTATAGGTCATAATTTAGGGTTATACATTATATGATTCCAACTTAGCCTTCACTATTTTTACCATTAAAGTGATTATATTTAATTGTGGCTTGTACTAGTGTTACTTGCACTCAAGGTATAGTGTCATCCTAGGATTGTTCAAATTTGGGTAAAGGTTTTTGTTGAATTAGACATGAACTACTACTTGTGAATGTGGATATGTTTTTGTAATCTATAAAACCTTGATGTCAATAGCCACATGGTGACTTAACCAAGAAAGCATGGATACTCAAGTTAACCAAGAATATATTTATGATGAGACTCTAGATGAAGTATTTGACCCTCATAAATACTTCAAATATATCTTAAGTATGTCATGGTATTAATTTAAAAAATTCATAACTTTAAAAATATCATATCTTTGCCTTGAAAAAAATAGTCAAAGACTTGTAAGAAAAAAATCAACAAAAGTTGACTAGTCATAGTAAATCCATCATTAAGAAAGCCTACAAAATAATATGACCAAATTTAGTGATTAATATATTAAGGATTTTTTTTTAGCCAATCCAATATTAACTTTCCTTACAAGAGATATTGGTACAACTCAACTAGCCTTAAAAGCAAGGATGGAGGTCTATAAATAAAATGAGATAAGAAAGTCCAACACTTTGCTAAATTTTGAATAAAGAACATGAAATTTTCTTTTAAAGAATGCAATATCAAGTTTCCTAAGTAAAATAAAGTTTGGCATTAACAATTTCAAGAACCACCTTCGCCCTCCTCTCAAATATGAAGTACTAAGAAGAGTGATGCACAATGTGAGTCTTGATTTAATTGAAGAATATAAAAGATGGAATGACTCAAAACCAAATGAGTGGAACTATCATACCCATGGCAAAAATTATATCTACATTGTTTATGATAATATATCATGATTAGCACCCCTATAAAATAATTGTGAGTTGATAGAAACACAAAAATTTAAAGTGTAATTAAAAAATATTCTTCAAGACTTTAGCTTCAGGCAAATTAGAATTTGACATATAAGGTAAAATCCAAATTCTAGACTATCTATATTTGTATAATAATATAAATTGCTAAAAACATTTAAGATTCATATTTTACAATAGACTCGTTTAACTCTTTTGTTTTAGAGCATGCTCCTAAAACTAAAGCTTTTATTTATATAAATCTTGTGAATTCATAAATACATTCAATATTCCGCTATTATGCAGATTAAAATTATTTTTAAAAAGGTTAATTCTGAAAAAATATATATTAATAATAATTAAAAAATAAACATAAATCATAAATACTTATTTTTTTTTTTGGGTTGATTCTATATTAAATTATAATTATTTTCTTAAGGATTCAAACTAATCTATTTCAATTACGTCCTCATTAAAAAAATCAACTTTTTATAAGGACTTAAGGTTGGAAAATCTTGTGGAAGAGGGGAGGGGCTAGGTGAAGAATTCAGAAATTCGCCAGAGGGAAAGCTCGAGGTGAGATTGTAACTTACATGAACACATCCTATATGTTCTCACTAATAACAAGCTAATAGAATCTAACATGTTTCCAAAAATTAAATTAAGATCATTTTGATTTTGGTCGTCATTATGGAAAACTAGTATCCTATGAAAGAATCGTTGAAAGCAATATAGATATTACAGAATGTTTTCGATAATAATGATAATATTGTTATAGATGTATAAATATCGAAGTTTAAATAGTAAATATTAGAAATATTAGAATCCAAAATGTAAATTTTCAGTTTAGCATTTAATACAAACAACTTTAGAGAGGATTCAAATTTGTAATTTACTTATTTATTTTCTTTTCATTGAAATGTCATTGAATCACCTTTCTTATTGTTATTTTTATTTGGAGAAGTGAAGTAAAATATATTGAAGCTGCCACAACAATGCATTTACTAATGCTAAAGGAGGAATGAACAAAGCACAACATAGACCACACCTCGAGAAGGAGAGGAATTTAAGCATGAAGAAATCAATATTCTTCTTTTTTATGATTCAACTCCCTCGAGAAGAAGAGGAGTTTAAGCATGAAAAAATCAAGACTCTTCTTTTTTATGATTCAGCTCGTGTAATATTTTTTTTAGTCAAATTGGTTGACATACGATTACAGTGATAATGATATACTTTGCTTAATAATAAAGAATGCAACAATAAGTTACTTCTTGGATGACCATCAGATTGCACCTAATTGTATATTTAAAAGTGTTTTTTCAATCATTAATATTGTCATTGTAATGAGTATTTTTAAATCTTGGTTTGATCTTGTACAAGAGATCCCATGGTCTCTAGTTTCATTGGCATACATCAAATCCTTTTGTGTACTTGCAAGTGAGTGTTCTTTGGTGTCTTCATGAATCTAATAATTAAACTCACTGCATACATAATGTCAAATCTAAGGTTATCAAATACATGAAAATACCAACTAACCTCTTGTAGAGAGTTAAATATGCATTGTTGCAATAAGGATTGCTTAATTTTATATTTTTTGCAACCTAAGTATTGGTTGATTTGTTGTTCTCCATTCTAAACATTTTCAAAACATTTTTAATATATTTACTTTCAAAAATAACCTAACTTAAATTCCAATAAAGTATTTCATCAAGCCTATATCTATCATTTTTGCTCTTCATAATATTTTTAAACTGATCAGACAATATGTTACTATTTTTAATATATATCAAATAATCTACATACAAGTAGACTATTATCGTCTTACATTCTTAATATCCTCGACAAAAAGACTATTGAAGTGCCGTATATCCTCCACGCGGAATCGGCAAAAAATACAATAGCTGATTTTTCTTGTGGCAGCAGCTGATTTTTCGCTCGAAGTTCTGGTAGTGCTGCGTGCTTTTCTGTAAGGCTATTCTAAGACCTATAAGTAGCGATTACTTACAAATGCATTGGAAACTTTCGTTACACGTAGACCTATTTAAGGGGAATGTGTGGAATATTTCGATCTCCTCTTAATATTTTTTTTAGAGGCTAAAAGTAAGTTTATATATATATATATATATATATATATATAAATAAATAAAAGGTTTTTAATTTAATAATTAAAATATATCAACGATATAAGGAGAAAGGTAACTTTTTTAAAATTACATTATTAATTTTAAAAAATACCTTAACTAATAGCTACAGTGCAGACTTGATAAGTAAGAATAGTATTATATCATCATTAATTTTTAAAAAATAATTAATAATTTAGATTTTAAAAAATACCTTAATCCGTAGCTACAGTACACACTTGATAAGTAAGCATAGTATTATATTAAATTCATGATATTGTAATTTATGTCTTTAATTAATCAATTAAACATTAAATTGTTATAGTATTAAGATAAACAATGCAAGATGTATTATTTTATAACAATAGTTAGTTTATACATTTTTTTCAATTTTAGTGTTTAAATGTAAAGGTTATTTATGACATCTTTCAAAAAAATCATCTGAATAAGAGATAATTTTATAAAATTTTAATAAAAAATATTATAATGCATATGAATTATTTTAAGTGTTCCAATGATATATAATGCATGTAAACATGTTGATTCCAATACTAGAACTATAAATATAGGATGAAGTTTTCAATCAATTGTGTTAATTTAAGGTTTGAAGTATGAACATATATGTTTAGCTTCGAGTGCTCCAAATACATCCTAGAATGTGTCATGCTTAAGTGACGTGGATAATTATTGGAAAGTGATGCTTTTATAAAGTTAAAGCTTACTTTGGGTGTGCATCATTCAATTTAAAAATGGATCAACAATTTATGCTCACTTAGGAAGCACCATGTTTATTTAAAAAAAAATTTAAGTAATCCAATGAAATCATGCAACATTGTATGATAAAATTGTAAGTATCAGTGGGACCCTCTTTAATACTAAAATTGATCTCCAAAGGTCTTATGACCCATAGATTAAAATAAGAGGAATCAATCAAGTTCATATGTAACATGAGCATATCAATCAAGAACCAATACATGATACTTCATGATAGGCACGTACTGCCCCAACTTGCAAAGGAGAAATATTTTAGGGGAGGCCATTGGATTGATGGAAAACACTCTAATCAATAGTTGGAACATGACAAGTACATACAAAGTACTTTCAATCAAGTGTTGAGCAACACACTAGGGTCATAACATATGCAATATCCTTAAGGAATCATCTCAAATTTATGCTCTTCTATATAAGAGAATCATTCAAGGCATGTAGTCTAATTGCTTACCTTTCTTTTTGATGGTTCCTAAGAAAGGCAATGGTTGAACATGGAGGTAATTGAGCTACAAAATACCCTAAGGTTACTCCCTATTACAAGTTATGACTTAGATACCATTTACATATTTTATAGAAATCATTTAAAGATATTTAAGATCCACTATAATTCTATAGGATCATTCAAATCTCTTTAATATACTTTTTCTTTTCTTTTTTAAGCAAAAAACCCCTTGCGGGGCTGCCTTGGTCTGAGAGACCATGAACAGGGGGTTCTACACCGTCAAAGTCACCCGGGAGTCGCACCCGACCTGCCCGCGCCAACATTATCAATTGGATTTTGGGTACCCAATTCAGCTTTTTGGTAGGGTGGAGATTTGAACCTGGGACCTCCCTTGGAGGATTGCCCTCTTCTCTCCAACTCACCTACAACACCTGGGTAATCTCTTTAATATACTTACACCCTATCATTTTAATACAATGCTTATGAAAATTAGGTTTAATTGTATTATAGTTTAAACACCTACATTTTTTTATGAGAGCAACACTATTTTGACAATAATGTTTCCTTATAGTACCTATTTTTAGACAAGAGTTCCACTAAGTAAGTTATCTTATCCTAATGAAGGAAAGACCCAAAAAAAACTTTAAAATTAATATTTTCTAGCTATAACCAAGTAATTTTTATACATTTATTAACTTTTTACCAAGATTTGGTTGTGCAATATAGTTAATGCTCTCTTATCAACATGAAATCAAACAATAAAAATTCTTTAAATATAACATCATCGTATTCATTCCAACAGTTAATTCATCGTCTTCCTTCCTTCCTACAATTGAACTTGAATCCCATAATAATCATTTGTTACCCAATTTTCCAAGGATACTAGAAGGGGTAATAGGATTGATTGTACTATTACTTCTTAGTCATTTAAAGGAATATCCCTTTCACTCTAGCTAGTATTATTCCTTCTAGATCCCTTACCTTAAAGGTATGGTAACTTGTCATTAATCAAGAAAGGCATATTCAATAAAGATTCACAAAGGAGTATATCAAGCATAAATTAAAGCTTCATTAAAGATGTTAGTAATTATATTTTCGTTAATATCTTCTAATATGTTTACATTACATACACTTTAATTTTGCTTGTTATCTAGTTAGAACTTTTTATTTATAGTTTTTTTAGCATATCTATATATTACACCAATTTGAATCCACTAGAAAAGGCTTGAGTGAATGTCTTATACTCTAAACCATCCTCATACCCTATGCATATTATTCTTATAGGTCATAATTTAGGATTATAGATTATATGATTCCAGCCTAACCTTCGCAAGTTTTACCCTTAACGTGGCTATATTTAATTGTGGCTTGTACTAGTGTTACTTGCACTCAAGGATATAGTGTCATCCTAGGCTTGTTCAAATTTGGGTAAGAATTTTTGTTAAATTAGACATGAACTACTACTCGTGAATGTGGATATCTTTTTTTAATCTATAAAACTTTGATGTCAATCGTCACTTGGTGACTTAACTAAGAAATCATGGATACTCATGTTAACCAAGAATATATTTATGATGAACTCTAGATGAAAGATTTGAACCTCATAAATAATTAAAATATCTCTTAAGTATGTCATGGTATTACTTGAAAAAGTTTATAACTTGAAAAATATCATATCTTTGCCTTGAAAAAAATAGTCAAAGACTTGTAAGAAAAATATCAACAAAAGTTTCCTATTCATAGTAAATTCATCATTAAGAAATCCTACAAAGTAATTTGACACAATTTAGTGATTAATATATTAAGGATTTGTTTGAGCAATCCCATATTAAATTTCCTTACAATAGAAGAACAAGAGATATTGGTACAACTCAACTAGCCTTAATAGCAAGGACCTAAGTCTATAAATAAAATGAGATAAGAAAGTCCAACACTTACTAAAGTTTGAATGGAGAACATGAAAATTTATTTTAAAGAATGCAATATCAATTTTCCTAAGCACAATTAAAGTAAAATAAAGTTTGGCATTAACAATTTCAAGAATCACCTTCCCCCTCCTCTCAAATATGATGTTCTAATAACAGTGATGCACAATACGAGTCTTGATTGAATTTAAGAATATAAAATATGAAATGACTCAAAAACAAATGAGTGGAACTATCATACCCATGGCAAAAATTATATCTATATTGTTTGTTGCTAATATATCATGATTAGTACCCCTCTAAAATAATTGTGATAACAAGAGATATTGGTACAACTCAACTAGCCTTAATAGCAAGGACCTAGGTCTATAAATAAAATGAGATAAGAAAGTCCAACACTTACTAAAGTTTGAATGGATAACATGAAACTTTATTTTAAATAATGCAATATCAAGTTTCCTAAGCACAATTAAAGTAAAATAAAGTTTGGCATTAACAATTTCAAGAATCACTTTCCCCCTCCTCTCAAATATGAAGTACTAAGAAGAGTGATGCACAATGCGAGTCTTGATTGAATTTAAGAATATAAAATATTAAATGACTCAAAACCAAATGAGTGGAACTATCAGACCCATGGCAAAAATTATATCTATATTGTTTGTTATTACTATATCATGATTAGCACCCCTCTAAAATAATTGTGAGAACAAGAGATATTGGTACAACTCAACTAGCCTTAATAGCAAGGACCTAGGTCTATAAATAAAATGAGATAATAAAGTCCAACACTTAGGTCTATAAATAAAATGAGATAATAAAGTCCAACACTTACTAAAGTTTGAATTGAGAACATAAAACTTTCTTTTAAAGAATGCAATATCAAGTTTCCTAAGCACAATTAAAGTAAAATAAAGTTTGGCATCAACAATTTCAAGAACCAGCTTCCCCCTCCTATCAAATATGAAGTACTAAGAAGAGTAATGCACAATGCGAGTCTTGATTGAATTGAATAATATAAAATATAAAATGACTCAAAATCAAATGAGTGGAACTATCATACCCATGGCAAAAATTATATCTATGTTTTTTGTTGCTAATATATCATGATTAGCACCCCTCTAAAATAACTGTGAATTGATAGAAACACAAAAATTTAAAGTGTAATAAAAAAAATGCTTCACGACTTTAGCTTTAGTCAAATTATAATTTGACATATAAGGTAAAATTCAAATTCTAGATTATTTATATTTTTATAATAATATAAATTGCTAATAAATTTTAAGATTCATATTTTTATAAGGGGATTTTATAACTCTTTAGTTTTAGAGCATGCTCCTAAAGCTAAAGCTTTTACTTATTTAAATCTTGTGAATTCATAAATACATTCAAGCTTCCACTATTATGTAAATTAAAATTATTTTTAAAAATCTAAATATATAAAAGATAATTATTAGTAACAATTAAAATAATAAACATCCTATATTAAATTATAATTATTTTCTTAAGGATCCAAATGAATCTATTTCAATTGTGTCCTCATAAATATGTAACTTACATGAACACATCACAATGTTCTCACTAATAAGAAGCTAATAGAATCTAACATGCTTCCAAATTATGATCATTTTCATTTTGGTCATCATCATGGCAAACTAGTATCTTATGAAAGAATTGTTGAAAATAATATAAATATTACTAAATATTCATGATAATAATGATAATATTACTTTACATGTATTTGGTAGCAAATTTATAAGTAGTTATTCAACCATTCCATCATTTCATTGATGTCATGTTTGCAATGCATTTATCTTTCTTTATGAAGGTTTTTAAATTCTATTTTGATATTAACTATAAAAGATTTAAGTTTAAACGAGTAAATATTAAAATAAAAAACGTAAATTTTCAGTTTAGCATTTAATACAAACAAATTCTATAGGATTCAAATTTGTAATTTATTTATTTATTTTCTTTTTATTGGAATGTCATTGAACCACCATTCTTATTGTTATTTTTATTTGGACAGGTGAAGTAAAATACATTGAAGTTGCAACGATAATGCATTTACTAATGCTAAAGGGTGAATGAACAAAGCATAGAACACACCTCGAGAAGGAGAGGAATTTAAGTATGAAGAAATCAACACTTTCATTTTTCATGATTCAAATCATCTTATATTTTTTTTAGCTAAACTGCTTGACATACGATTGAAGTGACAATGATATACTTTGCTTTAGTAATAAAAATTGCAACAATAGATTACTTCTTGGATTACCATGATATTGTACCTAATCTAATATGGAATGTATACCCAAAAGTGTTTTTCCTATAATCAGTATTGCCAGGCTAATTGGTATTTTTAAATCCTGGTTTGATCTTGCATAAAATATCCCATGGTCTCTAGTTTCATTGGCATACATCAGAATCCTTCTACCTACTTGCAATTAAGTATTCTTTAGTGTCTTCATGAATATGCTAATTAATCTCACTACATAGATAATGTCAATTCTAATGGTTGCCAAATACATGACACTACCAACTAACCTCTTCTAGAGAGTTGAATATACATTGTTGTTACAATCCCTATCGCTTAATTTTAGAGTTGTTGCAACTCTAGTGCTTGTTGATTTGTTGTTCTCCATTCTAAACCTTTTCAAAATATCTTTGATATAGTTGCTTTTAGAAATAAAGATACCATTTATTGATTGGGTAGCTTCAATTCCAAGGGAGTATTTCATCAAGTCTAAGTCTATCATTTTAAACTTGCTCTTTAGAATATTTCTAATCTGATCAGTCAACATGTTGCTATTGTCGGTATATATAAAATCATCTACATACAAGTAGACTATTATCATATTTCTTTATTAATTGGTTTTGATGTGGAGAGTGTGTACATATGGGCACTTTATGAATCCATTATCCTAAAATTATGAGTCAATGCCACTATACCATGCCTTGGGTGCTTGATTTATCCCATGCAAGGCTTTCTTTAGTTTGTACATCTTCCCTTACTATCTTTCTATCTCATAACCAAGTGTCTAGTCTATGTAGACCTCTTCTTCCAACATACCATTTAGGAAGGTAGACTTGATATCAATCTAATATACTTTCCATATCTTTTGGTCTACCAATTCTAAAATAATTCTGAGTATCAAGCCTTGCTATAGGTGCATAGACTTAATTATAGTCAACACCTAATTTTTCTTATACCCTTTTGCAATCAAAATCGTGTTATATCCATTTCACACCAATGGTTTTCGTTCATGCTAGAAGATCCATTAGCTCCCAAGTCTGATTTTTCTCTATATATTTAGTCTCTTCATCCATATATTTCAGCCATTTTTTCATCCATAGCTTCTTCAAATGAAATATGATCACATGTAGAAAATAAAGAAAAATCATAACACTCTTCATCTTCCATATTATTTCTTGTCACCTCATATATATCTTGCAAGTTTTTTTATCTTTAATGATGTTCTTATGATGAATTAAAGTGATATTATCCTTGCAATTGGTGGTGGGTTTGATGATGAAGTAGGGTTACTACACCAATAATATTATTGCTTGAAGTTACAAGTTGATCTATGATTTCTTCATTCAATTCTTTAGAGTCAATACTTGTTGTCCCTTGCTGATCTGTATTGTAATTCTACTCCCAAGCTTCATCTTCCACAAACTTCTAATATTTTCTTACAATCAACTTATTTGTAATAGGATTATACGATCTATTGGCCTTTGACTCTTCATTGTATCCATTTAATATGCATTTTTCTACCCTATCATCCAAATTTCTTCTCTTTGCTTTTGGAATGTGTGCATATGCTATGCATACAAATACTCTAAAGTTATCAATGCTTGGATTTTTGTTTCTTCATGCTTATTGTGGAGTTATCTCCTTCACACTCTTTGTGGGAGACTTATTTAGTAGATAAATTACACATTCTACAATTTTTTCCAAAATTCATTTGGCAATGCTTTTGCATTCAATATTCTCCTTACCATCACTATTATTATCCCATTATTTATCTCTACAATACCATTTTTTTGTGGTGTGTATCTAGTTGTGAATTGCTTTCTAATTCTATTAGATTTATAAATATTATGATATTCATTTGAAATGTACTCACCTATTTCATTTATTTTAAGAGTCTTCACATAATAGCCACTATTATTTTCAACTAATGCTTTGAACTCCTTAAATTTTTCAAATTTTTTTTAATTTTTTTTGAGGAAGAATACCCATGTCTTCTAGCTAAAATCATTTATAAAAGTAAAAAATATTTGTTGTTGGTAAATGAGCTAGTTTGCATAGGTCCACATATGTTTGAATGCACCAACTCCAAAGGTTGTGAATATCTCCATGATGTTTCTTTAGGTAATGCATCCCTATGCTACTTTCTTAGAATAAAACTTACACATGCTTGATTGTGTTACTCTATAAGAATCAATCCCCTTACTGTTTTCTTTTTGTGCAACAAATTTAGGCCATTGAAATGATCAAATCTAAGATGCCACAACGATGTAGCATTCTTTACAATAACAATAAATAAAATCAACATTTCACTCTAAATTTTCAAAGGAATTTTTTTTATCATGGCCACATTTGCTATGTTTTCATTATCACTAACGATGCAAGATCCATTTTCAAATACACTATGTACTCCTTTTGCACAAGTTGCCCAAAACTTAACAAATTGTGCCTCAACCTAGGCATAAAATAGATATTAGGGATATCTTCTTTCTTAATTTTTTGTGCGGATTATAATCCTCCCTTTGCCCATGATAGGTACCTTGTTATTGTTTCCTATATTCACTTCATATTTGATGGTTTCATCTAGTTGTGAGAACATTTCTCTATTCCTAGACATGAAGTTGCTACAACCACTATCAAGATACCATACTTTTTTGAATTTCTTCATCAACACTACATGTTATCACATATCCAAATGCATATTTGTTTTATTCATTCTAATTCTTATTGATATAGTGGACTTCTTGCTTATTTTTCTTAACCATCTTCTTTTTGCACTCATAACTATAATGGCCAAATTTCTTGTAATAATACCATTGGACTTTATATTTATCATGCATTTGATTTGAGGCTCCTTGTGTAACGGTCCCAATATAGCCACATTGACTAATTATTTTTATCTCGAGCCTTTAATTTAGTTAATCTACCCTTGATAATTAGGGTTAGATTATTATTGATTTCATTTATAAAGAAGAATATTTTATTAATTTGGTTCAGAGAAGAATTTGGATTTGATTTACATGTTCTATGCATAGGAAAATTTACCCTCTCAAAGTAGGTATTGCTGTCTCAATTGGATTTGATATTTGCATATTGTTTACATTTTTAAATTATTATTGTTTGCATGCTATTAATAATAATTCAATTTTGAAGTGTTGCAAATATTAAAATAGTTATGTGGTTTCCCCTAAAGATAAAGCTTCCAATTTTTGCAAAAGAAAAGGTACATTTGATTTCTTGAAATTACTTATTATTTTTAATTATTTGGCTTAACTTGGTTGCCTACTTTATATTAATAATTAAATTAAATCAAATATAATTTAATTATTAAAGGCGAGCATCCCTTTTCATTGTCTTTTTTTATTCTTTATATTTCACAAAATTAATTAGGATTTTTTTAATTATTTGGCACAACTCTCTACTTTAGATTAATAATTTAATTTAATTTAATTATTAATAGAGAGAGTAAGCATCTCCATTGTCTTCCTCGTGCATCTTCTTTTGCTTTACATATCCAATTTCTTACATTTCATTATTTTAATTTATTAAAATCTCATCCTTGGCTTTCACGTTTTTATTTTTAATTAATAAACACCCACACTCCCTCGCTCTCACTTCACATTTCTTTTTTTAATTATTAAACACCCCCAAACCTTCACATTTCATATTTTTTATTATTAAATCATTGGCTTTCACATTTCATTTTTATTAAATTATTAAACACCCCTCATCATTTGTCTTTCCATTCTCTTTCCCACGGATCCAAGGTTTCACATTTTATTTATTTTTTATTATTAAACACATTGATTTAACATTTTATTTTTTTAATTATTAAATTTTGTCCAACCCCACTCGCTCTTGCTCTTTTTTATATTGATCTTATTAATTAAAACCCTACCGACACTCTTTCTCATTGGTAAACCTTTCCATAATTAATACAATTATTTAAATAAACTTAAAAAATAAAGGAAATAATAGAAAAAGAAATAAGTATTAGGTATTGTTAACTTTTTTTATAGAAGTCCTATCATTTGGTGTTTGTCTCTTCAATTTGACCAAAGTGCATGAGTGAACTTGCTACTAGTACTAGTTAGACACAAGTGAATGATCAATTATAACATATTTTGTTTTAGAGAATGTGTGTTGAGAAGAAGCACAAACCAAAAATCTTGGTAAGCATCATAAAAATACCATTAATATTAATAGTTTTGACCAATATCTTCCCTCATCCTTGAGAATTATGGAATCATGTCCATTCAACACCTTAGGTTCTTCATCTCCTCCCACTAAAACTTCCATTGTCATTCCTCTCACTACCACTCTAACTAGTAATCCTCTTCATGATACTATTGACCTTAATTTATGTGCATATCTTTGGAATCAAGAATAATTGATTACTTCAATCTCAAGAAAACAAGAATATTTAATTTCCTCCATTTACCAATCCTTAGGTTTCATTTTAAAATACCTAAACTTATCCCATACCATGGTTATGCATAAGGGGTAGTACCGAAAAAGTATTTATCAAATCGGGGTGAATTGATTTTGAAAACTGTATAAACTGTGGGGTGAATTTTTCAAAATTTCGAAGAAAATTTTTCAAAACATGGTGATTATTTTTTCAACTACAAGTATCAACAAAATTAGCAAAAGGCAACTGGCAAAAGGTGATTGATAGAAGGTGACTGGTAGAAGGCAACTGACAAAATGCGACTGGTAGAAGGCGACTGACACAAGGCAAATGGCATAAGGAAACTGACATAAGACGACTGGTAGAAGGTGATTGACAGAATGCGACTGACACAAGGCGACTAACAGAAGGCAATTGACATAATGCGACTAGTAGAAGGCGATTGGCATAATGTGACTAACATAAGGCGACTGCCAGAAGGCAACTAGCAAAAGGCAACTGATAGAAGGTGACTGACATAAGGCGACTGATAGAAGGTGACTAGCAGAAGGTGACTGACATAAGGCAACTAACAGAAGGTGACTGACATAAGGTGATTGGCAAAAGGTGACTAGCATAAGGTGACTGACACAAGGTGACTGGCAGAAGGTGACTGGTAGAAGGTGACTGACATAAGGCGACTGGTAGAAGGTGACTGGCAGAAGGTGACTGGCCTAAGGCAATTGACACAATGTGACTGTCACAAGGTGACTAGCAAAAAAATGATTGACAGAAGGTGAATGACAGAAGGTGACTAACACAAGGTGACTGGTAGAAGGTGACTAGCAGAAGATGACTGACACAAGGTGACTAGTAGAAGGTGCCTGACACAAGGCGACTAGCAAAAGGCAACTGACATAAGGTGACTAGCATAAGGTGCCTAACACAAAGCAATTGGTATAAAGTGATTGGCAAAAGATGATTGGCAGAAGGTGACTGGTACATGGTGACTAGCACATAGCAATTGGTAGATGGTGAGTGGTAAAAGATGAGTGGCACTAAGCTATTGTAATAAGGTGAGTGGCACATGGCAACTAATAAATGGTGACTGGAATAAGGCGAGTGGCACATGGCAATTGATAGATGGTGACTGGTAGATGGTGAGTGGCAAAAGTTGAGTGGCACTAGGAGACTGGTAGAATGCGAGTGGTACATGACGACTAACAAATGGCGAGTGGCGCAAGGCGACTGACAGATGGCAAGTGGCACAAGGTGACTGGAATATGGTGAGTGGAACAAGGCGACCACCATAATTGTAAATAATATGGCACCACGTGTCCTCCCTTCTGCCATGTGTCGTTCATGCGTTAACTCCTACCATGCAAAAAATCTATAAATTCATTTGTAGGGTCATTTGTAGGATCATTTGTAGCTTTTCCCAGAGCAACTTTAAAACCTTTTTTCAGCATTTTTAGGGAATTTTCCACAATGGTTTTAGAGCATTTTTAGAGCGTTTCCAAGCAATTTTAGTGTATTTTGGCAGCATTTTGACATCATTTTTATAAGGTTTTACCAATTTTTTTCTGCTTTTTAGAGATGGATAGTTGTTCCTCCCCTCTTCCATCCAAAGTTCATTTCAAGTACACCTTTTGCCCCAATATCAAGAGCATTTTCAACACTCCTGATAAATATTCCCAATGGATTTACATCGCTGGACTTGCTGGTGTGTTGAAGATGCCTCAGTTGAACATTAACATTCAGTTGATGCAACAGATCATTTCTTGTTACAACCATGATGTGTGCACTATTTTGATCCCTATGGATAACAACAGAATTGTTTTTTTGGTTAAACCCTCTAATGCGCAGTGACTAACAGGGCCACCATTTTTGGATAGTGTACTGGTGAACAACTAGTACGCCTTAGCCAACGATGATAAATCCACCCTAGGAAACCTCTACATTGTTCATCTTGAAAATTTGAAAGGTATAATTTGAAATTTTATTTTTTATTTAACATTAAATATTGTTCTGCTATAGTTTCATTTCTCTAAAAATGTTCTCCTTATTTTATTTTTTGTTTTTTAATAATGTTCTCTTTTTTTAGTCAATTCTTCTAAGTCCAAAAGGGGCTTAAACATTTCGAATGTTGGAGACAAATTTCTATATGCTTGAATTGAATTTTTTTAGGCAAGGCTTATTCTGCAGGGGTGACCTACAAAAATGCCTTTTTGGGCACTTTCTTTATTACTTTGTTGTATTGATGGTGGTAAATTTGACTGGTGCACACACATTTCCAACCACCTGAAGCACAACCTTTTGAGTGCCCAAAAAATTCAAGCATCTACTTACACAGTGACTACCAAAAATTTTATTCTTTGTTTATTTTAGGAAGCTTATTTCAACCTTCAACATAGCAGTCCTCCCATTGCATTGCACCCTAGTTTGTTATCTATTGGCATGTCTAATGGTGAGATACATGTAAAAATATTTGTTGAAATATTTTTATTTTCTTTTTTAATTTTATCTTTTTATTCTCTAATTTTATTTTGAAAACAAAAAAGAGCATCTCAGTCTTCAAGTAAGAGGGATTTTGTATTTAAGATTCTGAAAGTATCTGTTGATTCTGACACGCAATCACAGTCATCACCAATGACTCCCGATAAACGTGTGAGGTCTAATGATGGTCAAATTCAGCATACACCTATGGCACCTTTTACTGGAGAAATAGTTACAGTCAACATAGAAGAGGTTACCTCCAACCCACAAGGTAACCTTACTCTGCATTGTTCAAAAATGTTTTTTTAAATGATTTATTTTTTGACTTAAAATTATGTTTTTTTAATGTGTTTTACGTATTTTTTAGACAAAGGGCAAATGGTTGAAATATCAATGGCTACAAATTCTGAGTCAAGTATGTATATTTTGAATAAATATTTTTTAATGCTATTGTTATTTACAAATGATTTATTTTATGTTATTGTGTGAAATTTAACAAAGGGACCTCGTAGATTCAAAAGGCTAAAAACAAATATGGCTCCACCACCTGAACCTTCATGACCATAGCCACAACCACAGCCACAGCCATAGCCATAGCTACAGCCATAGCCACAGCAGGTTCAGGTCCACCCAAAGCAAGTTTAGGTCCATCCACTTCAGGTTCCACCTATAAGGAATCAATCATGCATGCATGGTAAAACGTTCCTCACACCGCCACCTCACAATACAAGAAGTGCTACAAAGACACAAAATGTGTCATCATCTAATATTTCTATTGTACTGATATTAACCTTGGAGAATTTTTCAAATGTTGAGTGCATCTCAAATGCCCTTGGGAACTCTTGATTGTGACTTTCTTTATCAGGGTATGAATCCCAAAAATTTCCCTTTAAATGCAAGTGATATTCTTGAGGATGAAGAGGGCATTTATGGAGAATAAGATGATGTCAATGTAGATTTCACCGAAGTTTCCCCCTCTGACCCACAGTAAGTCATCGCCCGTACTATTACAGAAGATGATATCCTAAACATTTTTAAAAATGTGTTATTAGCCGATGCATGTAAATATGTAGTTCATAATACTCTTCTTTAGGATATTAATAAATTTAAGGAATCAAAATATAGAGCCAAAGTTTTTATTAAAGCTATTAATGGTTGATATAAGAATTTTTCAAAAAGAAAAGAGTTGTTTCTCAATATGGAGAATGATCCCCAAAAGCTCGATGTCTTGCTACATAAAGCCGAATCTGGCACTATGGAGGTTGATTCTACATATAGAGATGAAATTCTTGCCATTGTTATGAATCATTTGGAAAACCTCAATGCAGAAGCCCAAGCATATTTTAATTAATGGGCACTTGATCAGAAAAAAGTAGCAGTTGCAGAAACAACACAACTTACAATTGATGTACGTTCTACATCTAACTAAAAAATATATTTTTTGTTAAACATGTTTTGTTTATAAATATTAACCTTTTTTTATTTCTATTTTGTAGTCTAATTTCCAAAACCTAAAGCAACAAGTCAGTTCCATGAAATTTTTGATCAAGACTGCCAAAATTAGCATTAATAATGCGATTGAATTGAAGAAGAGGTTACAACAGATGGTTAGAGAAAATAATTACCTAAATAAGGTTATCAAAGATGGGGGCCTAGAGTTCTAGGCTAAACTAAAAGAAAAGGATAAGGAGTTGAATGCACCTTTCAAATAAGATCCAGTGAAGGAAGAGAGTGCCTTGTTATCGGGGATCAACACTACAACAGAAATTTTGGTTAGGGTTGGGGCATTAGAAGAAAATGATATTGAGGTAGATGTGGGTGGACCTTCAGGAAACATTGAAAAACAATAGATATTTGTTGTGTTGGGTTTCAAGTGAAACAAAAACTCTTTATATTTTTATAAATATTTAAGACTGGTATTTTTTTGAAAATTGAAATCAATGTTAGAGGCAATTTTTGAAAAATTCATATTATCATTTTGAAGTTTTTTTTAAATTATTGTTATGTTTTAATTTTAAGCAGAATAAATAATGTTTGATATGTTTTTTTTGATATTTTTGATATCCTTTTTGAGAATTGAAATCAATGAATGAGAATATTGTCAAAAATCAATGAATGAGACTATTGTCAAAAAATATTTTATCTATTGGAAATTTTGTTTTCAATGTTGTTATGTTAAGATTATATGTGTTGATGTATTAAGTAATTTGAAGTGGAAGAAATAATGTTTGATATGTTTTGTAAATTGCAAATGAATGGTATCATTTTTTAGAATTGAAACAATGAATGAGACTATTTCTGAAAAATATGTTATCTATTTGCAATTTTGTTTTGAATATTACTATGTTATGATTATGTGTTGATGCATTAAGTAATTTTAAGTGGAAGAAATATTGTTTCATATGTTTTGTAAATTGCAAATGAATGGTATCATTTTTGAGAATTGAAACAACGAATGAGACTATTTTCGAAAAACGTGTTATCTATTGGAAATTTTGTTTTGAATGTTGTTATGTTAGGATTATATGTGTTGATGTATTAAGTAATTTGAATGGAAATAAATAATGTTTGATATATATTGTAAATTGTAAATGAATGGTATCCTTTTTTAGAATTGAAACAATGAATGACTATTTTCAAAATATATGTTATCTATTAGAAATTTTAAGTGGAAGAAATAATGTTTGATATGTATTGTAAATAATGAATGAATGGTATCTTCTTTAAATATTTAATTCAATGAAAGAGAGTATGTTTTCATTATCTATGATGATGTAAAAGTTTGTTGTTCTTAATTTGAAGTGGAATAAATAATGTTTGATATGTGTTATCTTTTTAAACATTTGTTTTGAATGTTGTTATGTTTTGATTATTTGTGTTGATATATTAAGTAATATTGAATTATGTGAATGCAGTAATATATTATTTTATGTTATATGAATTAATTTGAAATGTCATAAAATACAACATAGGCAATTACTTTCACGAATAACAAATATTACAAGAAAAATAATATAACATGTGAAATAAAATCAAATGATAGCATCCTTTCATTCAGATATGTGAAATCAAATCAAATAATAACATGTGAACTCAAATTAAATCAAATTAAAACATCATTTCATTCTAATATATGAAATAAAATCAAATGATAGCTTCCTCTCATTCTGATATGTGAAATAAAATCAAATGATAATATGTGAAATAAAATCAAATGAATGCATCATTGCATCATAATGCTGGAAGCTGGAACAAACTCTTTTCAGATTGTAAAAAATGTTCTGCACTCATTCCCAAAATTTATGTCATCACAATCTGACCAGTGTTACCATCATCCTCATCATTATCAATATTCGTTACACCTCTTCTCTCTACCAAATAACTCCAATGTGACAATGCTCTTTCATAAGGAAACTCCTCCACCTCAGAGGCCGACACATATACTCTCAAGCAATTCTCCAAATTTTTTCCCAACCTATTTTGAACTTTAGATTTTATATATGAAAGTGCACTAAACAACATTTCATCTTCCACGGATCCCAAAATCATCGTTTGACATAATTCATATAAATGAAAATATTCACTCATAGTACGTTTTAAGACAGTACTTGGTTGTAATATTCTCCACAAACATGAAATAGAACCTGCTTCATGACGGTTAGAGAGCTGTGAAACTTGAGTAGACATTGTTGTTCCAAAATAGTTGGATTGTTTTGTCAAAATATCTTTGTTCATAATGCCATTTATTTCAATCCCATTGACTAAAACACTTTGACTAAAATGGCCAATAAGTCTTCCCATGTATTTTAGGAACAAAGAATTTATAATCTGGTATTCATTACAAGGATTCCAAAATATTGGATTTACCACACCCATAGCCTCTAGCAATTCATCTCTTTGAAAACGGTCTCTGATTTCTTTTATCAATGATTCTACTATTTGTTTTAGTTTAAGTTTTGTATTGTCCACAACCACATGAAATCTATTTTAGGTTATGGGCATTTGCTCAACTTCATTTGTAGCTATATCCAATATCACACCATAACAATATAAAGGTCTTTCATTTTCATGGACATTAATACACAGATGATCGTTAATATTGAACTTCAAAAAGCTTTGAGGACTATTCACACTTGTTAATGCTCTCCAACTCTCAAACAAGGGATCCATAAAATTTTGACCAGATGCATACATCATATCAATATGCATGCAAATTTGTATTCTTGCCCTGATGAAATCCACAATATAAATCAATATTTCTTGTGCAATTTTGATCAAAGTATTCATTTTTTCCAACATTGGAAGAATTCCACATAATGTGAGAAGAGTTTCAAAGTCACTCATTCAAAAAAGTAAATATTTAGCCTTATCAACCGCCCTACAATTTGCATACATAAACCCTATCAAGGATTGATATTCTTCAAAAACTCTTAATGCCGATAGATACATCGAAATCCACCTAGTATCCACATCTTTCAACAATTTTTTACCTTCGATAACTCCTAGTGCAAACTGTTGAAACTCTAAAATATTTTTGGACTATGTGAAAAATATTCATGAATTTCATGGAAAAGCTCTTCCACTCTGGCAACATTTGTAAATGTATCCACAATTTTATATGCAAGATTCATTCTGTGAGCCATGCAATGAATAGGGATCAAATATAGGGCAACTGATGTTTGTAGTCTAACACAAAGACTATTCATGTGTCCTTGCATTGTAGCAGCACCATCAGATCCTACACATATTAACTTAGTGGTTATTTCAATTTCATTCATTCCTACTTCTTCTTTTAAACTAGTTACAACAACATTGTAAATGTTTTTTGCATTACAATTTTCCACCATTTTGGGTATTCCTAGTAAATGAGGTTGCCTTGAAAGATTTTTCAATGTGTAAACATGCATGCAAATCCAATATGTATTGTCAACTATAGTCACCTCATCAATTGAAAGTGAAATAAATTTTACCTTTTTTACTTTCTCTCCGAGGTCATTCTGCTCAACCAATGACAGATATTTTGCCATTTTCCAACCACTTCCATCTGACCAATGAGCGTTGGGTAAGTTCTTCACATTAGCTAGTTGAAATAGAGATTTATAATCTATGAAATCATACATAGGTCTACCCTTCTTAAGAATAGAAAATACAATAGTAAAATGCAAACTTTTTGAAGCTAAATTTAACTTATTCATTTTTTGAAATTGGGCTTGAATCGTTGCACCTTTCTCAACCAATGTTTACTTTTATTTCATTTTTTTATCATATTCTTTCGCATATCTCATATGTGTGCACTCTGATGCATCCTTCCACCTATAAGTTTTTTGTGTTGCTCGATCACCTTATTTTGTTTTGATATAAACATTTTCACAATGTTTTTCTACTGTATATTTCTTAAGTTGTAATCTATGATCCTTTTCGTGTTTCCAACTGCAAATTATGCATCTTAATTTTGTTATATCATCACTACTATTCTCTGGAAGCACTAGCTCAATAAATGGAAATTTTGATATCCAATCAGGCTGAAATGATCTATTAATTGTCCACCTAGATAACCTTACATGTTTATTTTTTTAGATGAAGATTCTCTGAAAGTAGGAACTGCATAAGAACTATTAGTTTCTTTTCCACTTGGCGTGTTAGATTCAGGAATCTCTTCATGTTGTTGTTCGATTTGATTGAGATTATCTTCATGTGTGGACTTTTGATTATCGTGGATATGTGGAAGTGGAGGAATACTAGGGTTAACAATGTTTTATGTAGAGATAATTCTAGTGTCAATAGTAGATTTATTATCACTATGGCATTTAAAATCATACTAGTGTTTTCTACAAATAAAAGTGAACAAAGCCATAAACCAAAAAACACACTTCTTTATGAATTTAGGACATTATATTTAAAATTAATAAAGTAAAAAAATTAACTAGTGAGTAAAGGTGGTCATACCTTCAATTTGTGCAGATGTTGATGGCAGACTGGGTTTTGAAATATTAGGAAAGTATTTGAGGATACTCATTTTATTGGAAGACTCTCCTCCCTTATTTCCACTACCTATAGTTGACATTTTTACCTGTATGAATAGAAGAATAACATGAAAAAAAAAACATCATTTTTAAATATGAAAATAACAAGTATAAAAGAGAACTACTGATAGAGACAACAGAATCTGTGACTGTCCCATGAATATTTTTCATAGATAGAATAAACCTCCTTATTGAGTTTCCATTAATAAAATGAAAAATAAAATTTAATGGTAAAAGAAGCATACAGATAAATTGAGTCACCTTCTATCAGTCGCCTTTTGCCAGTCACCTTCTATCGATCGCCTTCTACCAATCACCTTCTTCTAGTCGCCTTTTGCCAGTCACCTATTATCAGTCACCTTCTGTTAGTCGCCTTCTACCAGTCGCATTTCTATTATTCCCCTTCTTTTAGTCACCTTTTGTCAGTCGCCTTCTATCAGTCACCTTTTTTCAATCACCTTTAGTCAGTCGCCTTCTATCAGTCACCTTTTGTCAGTCACCTTATGTTATTCACCTTCTATCAGTCACCTTTAGTCAGTTGCCTTCTACCAGTATCCTTCTACCAGTTGCCTTCTGCCAGTCACCTTCTATTAGTTGCCTTCTGCAAGTCACCTTCTGCCAGTCACCTTCTTCGATTGCCTTCTGCCAGTTGCCTTCTATCAGTCACCTTCTTCCAGTCACCTTCATCAATCGCATTCTACCATTTACCTTCTACCAATCACCTTCTACCAGTCGTGGACTCTAGTTTTGTTAGTACTTTGCTTTGTATCACTCGCTATCCAAAAAAAATGTTGTAATTGTATGGGAGTCGTTGTCAAGGTTAGCTATATATAATGGGATACAAGGGGCGATTTGGGCGAGATATTTATTATTTTAAATAAATTTAGGGTTAAAATAGAGAGGTAAACCTTATAAAAATGGGGTGAATTTACCCTAAAAAAAATTAGATCCCAAAATTTTTGGACAAACGGGCCGACCTCTATGGTCCCAAAAATTGCAAAATTGACATTTTGGAAATCTGAAAATTCATGCTAAATTGTGAAATTCACCACTAAGCAAAACCCTATCCCCTACTATACCTCCTTCACTCTTAGGGTCTTAACAAACCATCAAGTAACAATCCTTGACCGTTAAGCAAGTACCAAATAGTTTTGTTCATCCTCAACCACCACCTAGTCATAATCCTCCAACTTTTGATGTTTATGACCTAGATTTTGCTTCTAAATTGGATTCCTTGGTAGGAGGTGCTTCTAAATTTCTTTAAAATGGCCTCATGATGTTCTTGTTCCTCACATTGGCATGCCCACCTTTTAAGGTGATGATCCTCAATAATGACTGGATAAAATGGAAGGCATTATATTTTTATACCATATTTTTGAAATAGTTTATGTCATATTAGCAACTTCTATGTTGGGTAACCAAGCTTATCAATGGTTATTATGGAAGCTTTGCCAACATAGTGGTCTTATTTTATGGCTTGACTTTAAAAAATGATGTCTTCAAATATTTGATAAGAGATCATCCACATCATATGTGGTGCACCTGATGCCAACTAAGCAAACAAGAATAGTAGATGAGTATTTCTTTCAGCTCATAAGTATTCTCAGTTATACCCAACAATTGAGTCTAGCAATGATGGTTTTTATCTTTTGCTATGGTATTAAGGATAAAATTTGAAAGGATGTCGACATGCATTATCCTTATACTCTCAAATATGCACAACGTGTTACTTGGGAAACTAAACAAAATATTCAATATTATGGTCTTCCATATAGATGTGACTTCAACTCTCATCATTATTATTGAAATTTTGAGCTTTCCACAAGATTTTTTTATTTCAAATGTTGTTCACACCATCCTCAATATTGATCCTATGAATAACACCATAACTTCATCTTAAAATATGGAGATGCATCATTTTCTAAGGAGTAATATCTGTTATAATAGTATCAATCAATTGAACTAGGACAACAATGAATAAAAGTAGATGAAGAAGAATAAGAGAATGATAATATTTATCTCTTTGCTCATGCACTTATGAGGAATATATTAAAAAAAATCATTATGGATTCCTTGCCCAAGTGAATTGCATAGATGTTCAATCCTTAGATCCATATCTTCTAACTCTTCAAATGGTTTAGTTTCACCCATGTGTTATAGGTGATTTGTAGAGGGTAGGGAAATCCTCTAAGGGAGGTTCCTAGTTTGAATCTCCACCCTATAAAACGCACATAGAGTACAAAAAATCCATTTGATAATGCTAGTGTGATCACGACCGAGCATGAATCCCAGGTGATTTTGATGATGTAGAATCCCTTAGTCTTGGTTTATTAGACCAAGGCAGCCTCCAAAGGGTTTTTTGCTAAATTCAAAAAAAATCCTCCAATGGATCTTTAGAATATTATGGATAGTTATGAGTATGTCTTTAGTGAGCCAATGGGCCTATCTCCTAAGCACACACATGATCATGGCATCCATCTAATTCCTATTATTCAACCTCCTAATGTGCATCCTTATTGCTACCCACAATCCCAAAAGTTATATATTGAGAAGTTGTTCCAAGAAATGTTAGAGCATGGAATCATTCATCCAAGCATTAGTCCATATTCCTCTTTGATTTTTATGGTAGGATGTAAATATAAATCATGGTACATGTGTCTTGATTTTCATCCTATCAACAAGATCACTATAAAATATAAGCTTTCTATATTTGTATAGATGATTTATTGGATGATTTACATAGTGCTAAATATTTCACTAAACTATACTTGCACTTTGGTTTTCACCAAATTAGGGTTAGAGAAGAAGATATCCCTAAAAGTGATTTCCATACACATGAGGGGTATTATAATTTCTTCGCCATGCCCTTTGGTCTCACTAATGCCCCTCCCACTTTTCAAAGTCTCATAAACCATATCTTTCAATATTTTCTTTGTAACTTTGTCCTAGTTTTATTTGATGATATTTTAATACACAAAAAATCTTGGGAGGGTCATCTAGTTTATATTAGCAAAGTTCTTCATTTGTTATGAAAGGAAAATATCTTTGTTAAAAGGTCCAAATTCACCTTTGGGTTCCAATAGGAAGAATATTTGAGACATATAGTATCTCACAAAGGATTCAAGGTAGATCCTAATAAAATAAACTCCATTCAATATTAGCCCTTACCCAAATCCCTTAAAAACTTAATGCATTTCTAGGAGTCACAAGTTATTACAAAATATTTTTCCACAACTATGGCAAGATTGTCACAACTCTCACTATCCTTACGAAAAAGGATGCTTTTGTTTAGACTGAAGTTGCTTCTCAAGTCTTCTAAGCTCTAAATAAATCTATGTGTTCCACTCAATTTTTGGCCACTCTAGATTTTATCAAGCCTTTTACCATTGAGTGTCACGCTTCTAACATAAGTATTGGAGTTTTTTTAATGCAATATGGTCATGTATTGGCCTTTGAGCATAAGAAATATTTGAGTAAGAATTTGGGATGGTCCACTTATGAGAAGGAAAATGCTAGCTATTTTACATGGCATAGAGAGGAGACATTTTTTTTTAAGTAGTCATTTCATAATTAAGACTAACTATAGCAACTTGAAGCATTTCTTACAACAATGTCTATCATGCCCTAAAAAAAATAAATGGATGACCAAACTCCTAAGTTATAATTTTTTCATTGAAATAAAAAGATAAGGAAAATTTGAAGGATGACAATTTATCTCACAAATATGAGAATTATGTGGCTATCAATGCCATCTCTGGTCCTTTTCCATAATGGCTTTCTCAACTTCAAGAATATTGGTTTGCTAATTGAGAAACTATACAAATCATTCAAGATATAGAAATAGGATCATCGGTGCAATTTTATTAATGATACTCAAATGGAGTTTGTTGCAAAAAAATATCACATTTATCTTCATCAATATTCAACTATTGAGTCAAAGGTTCTCCAAGAATTGCATGCATCTCATTTGGCAGGACAATCAAGATTCTTGAAAATATACCAACGAGTGAAGCAATCATGTTTTGGAAAGGATTAAAAGCATATGTTATATTTTTTAGTAGATTGCCTTTCCAAGTATACTCATTTTTGTGCACTACAACATCCCTATTCAAAAATTAAGGTGGCCAAGGTATTTATTGATTCTATTTTAATTACATGGTATACCCAAAACCTTTGTGAGTGATTGTGATCCTATTTTCACTAGCAAATTTTAGAAGGAATTATTTCATCTTAGTTGTACCAATTTATGTATATCTTTACCATATCACCCCTAATATAATGGTGAAACAAAAATTATTACTAAATTTTTGGGTGCATACCTTTTTTTTTTTGCACAATATAAGCATTATCTCTAGGTTCAATGGTTTTCAATAGCAAAATGGTGGTATAAAACTTCCTATCATTTACATGGATGGGCCTGACTGGGTCTATGAATTGATCAAATATTTATAGACTAGAAAATGTTCAGTAAGTTTGAATGCCTCCTAGAGGAGGAGATATAGGATCCAAGCTTTGAAATACACTTTACTACCTGAAGTATTGTACATAAAAAATCTCGATGGAGTATTGCTTTGGTGCATAAAATATGATCAAAAGCAAAAGATCTTGGATGAGTTCCATGGAGTTTTGTTAGGAGGACATTACTCGGGAAGGACCACTAATTTAAAAATTATCAGAACTAGGTGCTATTGACCAACCATTTTCTTAGATACTTCTAGAGTGACCAAAAATTGTGAGAAGTATCAGAGGTACATTGGGAGAAATAGAAACACTTCAATACCTTTGAAATCTATTCAGGTTGAAGAAAATTTTCAATAATATGATTTAGATTTCATTGGGGTAATAGAACCGAACTCATCCACTAGAAATAAATATATCCTAACTGCTACTGATTATTTTACTAAGTGGGCTGAAGCAATACCCACTAAGAAAGCATATCAAGAATTTGTGATGGAATTCGTTGAGAGGTTGATCACAATATTTTGTATCCCAAATGCATTGGTCACATACAATGGCACATATTTCATATGTACTAAAATTATTTATCTTACTAGTAGATATGGGATCTATTTGAATATGTATTCAAATTACTATCCACAAGGAAACATATTGGCTAAATCAACGAATAAAAATATACTCTAAATATTAAAATGAACTTTAAAATATAATAAGAAAAGTTGGAACTCTTTGATAAACTAAACATTATGAGATGATAGGATTACTATCAATAAATCCATCAACACATCTCCTTAATAATTAGTCTATGGTAAGGAAGCAGTCCTCTTGATACACATAGAAATATCTACTTTAAAGTTGCTCAATAAAACTAGCATGGAAGAAGAAGAACCAATGGAGAATAGGTTGATGCAACTCCTACAATTAGAAGAATAGAAAGAAAAATCCTACAACCATTATCATAAATATATGGGAGACACAAAAAAATGGTTTGACAAAAATCCTACCCTTAGGAATTTCAAGGTAGGTGACTTGGTTATGAGGTAGAATGAAAAGAAAGCAAAACCTGGAAACCATCAAAAATTTTATGCGTTCTATGAAGGACCATTTGAGATAATTAAAGAAAAACAACAAAAATATTTCCAATTAAAAATTAAATAGGGCCAAGTTCAGCCCATCCTTGTCAATAGCTTCCACCTGAATATGTACTTCGTATGTATTATATGTAAATATGTTATTTTTTTTTTTCTAAGGCCACTTGAAATAAACTATCATGATGTCATGATATTTTGGCACTTAGAGGCCACTTCAAAGAAAGTTATCATGATGTTACAACATTTTGGCAATCAAAAGTCACTTTAAAGAAAACTATCATTATGTCATAAAATTTTGGTATCTAGAGACCACTTCAAAGAATATTTTCATGATTTCATGATATTTTGCCACTCAGAGGCCACTTGAAATAAAACTATCACGATGTCACCACATTTTGGTATCCAAAGGCCACTTCAAAGAAAATTATCATGATTTCATGACATTTTAGCACTCGGAGGCCACTTCAAAGAAAACTATCATGATCTTATGATATTTTAATCGGCCAGTGGTTAAATTCAAACAATGATACCTTACTTTTGGCAAGAAAATCAGCTTTCTTGAACTTTTAAATGTGCTCCTCTCAAAGTACCATCGTATAAAGTTATTGGCTTGGAGGAGAGGTGATGCAAAGTTATTAGGCTAGAGGAGAAGTGACATGAAGTTATTGTTCTAGAGGAGAGGTGACACAAAGTTATTGGTCAGATGGAATGACGATGCTTAATGGTTGGTTTTTCTAAAGGTGACACACAAAACGAGGTGTCTAGAAACATTCAAAATTGTTTACAGAATGTGCACCACCAACCGTAATTAATACATGCCACCCTAATTGATGCATGTGAATCTAATTATGTCATAAAAGCTTTTCCTTTACCTATCTATTCTCTAAAAAGTTTCCTATGCATATGGCGTTCCATAATTCTTCCAAGATCTATGAGCTTCTTTAAATTGCTTCTAGGGTTTTTTGCGTAATAGAATCATAGTGAATAGTCATGGCTACATCTTCTTCAGCTGCTAGAGACAAGCATAAGGCCGAGAAAAGTGATAGTAGTTTCACATATCCAAACACCCACATCGTAGGTACCATCATAACATGGAAAAATCCATAAAATATTCGAAGATATGTGGAGGTCAGAGTTAAGAAAGGCATCATTCCATCGACTTCGAGTACATTCTCTTTTCACTCTATAATTTCTTAGTACATATACACCCCTATTCATCCCTGTCCTAAATTATTCAGATCTATGGCGATGTTTTATGATGTGAAACATAGAATTGTTAGGAATTCCAAGGATAATGCCATTTTTACTCTAAATATTGATGCAATTAGGGTTGTCTTCACTTGTAACATAAAGCCCGTGGTAAATACCATAGCATTTGATCCAATTACATCTGCTAAATACTATACCCCCACTCTCAATATCAATTTTTTTCTACAATGTCAAAACCCCCTCTCGAAGAAACCCTGCCAGATTCACCAATTCTCCTATCAAAATTCAAAAGTAAGGAACTTTTATTTATTCTAGCTATGGTTGTATGGCTATAATTAGATGCACATTGTGGTAGCATAGTGTATCTCAAAACCCAAATTCTATGACACTTATCATGTAGATAATAACATCATGCCAATTTTCTTCAATTGGCCAGCATAGCTATCTTAGCAGATACATGCAAACTTGTTCAAATTATAGAGGGGTTCTCAAGAAGCTTTTAGGCATTCTTCTTACCTACTATGGATCTTATTTTTATTTCAAGAAAATAATATAGAGTTCATTTCTACAACTCAGAAGGACAAAGAAGGAAATATTTTACCCGTATAAGAATGAACGACGGTACTCTCAAGGGCCAACTCATATTACTATTTTAACATAGAATTCTTGGATCCTGCCTTTCAAATCATGTATGGCAAAGTATATAGACTTCCTCAAAGAGTGCGGGATACATTGCAACATCCCCATATGGAAGAAGGATATTGGTTCATCCTGACATAGGGAGTAGTCATCAGGTTATATGACTTTACAAGGAAGCCTTTCTTACTCCTATACTATGTCACTGAGTGATTTTTTGCCTTAGAATATATAAGGTAAACTGAATACATCAACAAAAAATTTGGTATAGGGATTGGTAAAACTTGCACATGTCTTATGTCTTTCCATTTCGAAGAAGTTTTTGTAGCAAATAAATGGTAGCACGAGCAAATAAATCATGCTCTAAAAAACTTGAAGGTGATAGAATTATTGTAGAGATGGAAGTATGATTCCATTGATAGGTTTGTACAAAAACAAACTTCTCTCGATCAGACTCCTTTCAAACAGTTTCATGTATCAAAAATGCAAATTTACAAGAAGAGCATGAACAATGAATAATACGAGGCACTAGAATGGCATGTAGAACAAATTCAACCATTGGCCCCCTATCATGACTTCTATCAGCACCTAACGGATTGGAACCCCATAGATGATCTGAACCATGTATTGGATGAGAAAAACTATTAAAAATGAATAAAAAAGGACAATACTGGACACATGAAAAAAATATAGCTTGGTGTAAGATGAGGATACAAACTAAAATGGTATTTAGATAGGGAATATAAGTTGATAATGAATTCATCAAGAGATATGACAAATATCATGTCAAATGGTCTGAGACTTTTGTAGATAAAGTCTCACCAGGTATTAGTGGCATCTCAGTTCTACCCACCACTAAAAAGGTTGAAGCTAGCCAAGGTAAAGGAAAGAAAATTTTCGTTGAGCAAATAGAAGTCCCAAAAAAGGCTGCTCACAAATTCATTCCCCCCTCCACATTAGACACATAATCTAATGACGATGTTTCTCTCATCTAGAGAAAGAGAAAATCAGAATTGGTAGAGGTAGGGGGACCAGGGTTATGCATAAGTACAAAATATCGTAACTTGGCTATATTTAGGATTTTCAAAATTTTAAATTTTCTAATTTTGGAACATTTCACTGGGGTTATTCGCCTGAAATTTATGTGATGGAATTTTTTTGGGCTAAATTAGCCTGTTTTTGACAATTATTATCTTATTTTTATTTTTATTCATCGACCACTTTCACCCAATTTTACGGATATTCACCTTCAAATTATATATAATGTTGTTTTTCTTGCTTAATTCATATCATATACTACTTGTATATATACTATAGGGGGTACTAATAAACATACATCTAAAACACTCTAACTCGAAAATAGCTCCGAAACAACGAAAAACTTGACAAGGTTGCAGAGAAGTGTTTGTCGACATAAGACGATCGATTGTAGAGGAGTGTCAATCGACATATAACTATTAGTTGTAGAGAATTTTCAATAGATATAATATGATTATAATAAGCCAATTTATTGCAGAGAAGCAACAATCGGTATATGCTTATCAGTTGCATAGAAGTGTTGATCACCATAAGATGATTGATTATAGAGGAGTGTAAATCGACATAAGTTGATCAGTTGTAGAGGAGATTCTATAGCCATAAGTTGATCTATTCTAGAGATGTGTCTATCGACATAATATGATCGGTTGCAAAGGAGATACTATTGGTATAAGTCGATTGATTATAGAGTAGTGTTTGTCAATATAAGTCGATCGATTGCAGAGACATGTCTATCGATATAGGTCGATTGATTTTAGAGGACAGTATATCGACATAAGTCAATTAGTTGTAGAGAAGAGTCTATCGGCATAAACTGATCAATTGTAGAGATATATCTATCAACATACACCGATCTATTATAGAGGAGATACTATCAACATAAGTCGATTGGTTGTAGAGAAGTGTATGTTGGTATAAACCAATCGATTGCAAAGAAGTTCCTATCGATATAAGTCGATCGGTTATAGATATGTCTATCAGCATAAGCTAATTGATTGTAGAGGAAATATTTTTGGCATAAGTCGATTGATTATAGAGAAGTGTATATCGATATAAGTTGATTAGTTGTAGAGGAGAGTCTATCAACAAAATCTGATCAACTACAGAGGCGTGTCTATCATCCTAAGTCGATTTTTTGCAAGGTAGTGTCAATCGATATAGGTCGATTGGTTCTAGAGGATTGATGACTATGAAAATAGGTAGTGTATTCTTCTTCCACTGTTCTTTTATCTAAATATATTTTTATCTAGTTTCATGGGCACTGTAGGTGCACTATATGTAACTATGGTAGAAAAGTATCCATATCATCTAGTTGAGTTTTAGGAGCATTTTTCTTATTAGGGACTTATTATTGTATGTTAGAGTGTGTTTCATAGATAGTGTAGAAGCACTATATACAATTGTGGTTGATAATTACCCATGTCATGTTGTGTGTTAGGAGCATTTTTCTTGTCAAAGACTCCTTTTTTTCTGTTAGATTTCATTCTATAGGGCATCGTAGGTTTGTCTAAATATTCATAGATTATTTATAGAATTATAGTTTAACCTTGGTTACTAAGAAATGTAAATTTTTATTGAGGGATGTATGCAATTTTTATTCAATTTCATATTAATTTCCTAACATATAAAGGTTTTTTCTTTATAGATACAATGTCACCTATTGAATATGGAAATAAGGGAGGCCAATGTTCTAGTAAAAATATAATTATGAAATATTTTACACAAATATCAAAATACAATGAGGCATCAATATCTACACAACATGTAGGTACAAACACCTTTTACCATCAAATCATTAATTTTTCTCTATTATTATTAAATATAAAGCCTTTATTTATTAATATATAAATTGTTGTCTATTTATCTACCTCTTTTTACAAGCTTTGTAAAGCTGTATTATGTTAATTATTTAATATAGTACTTTTTTTCATCTAAAAATGATAGAGAAAACCAAACATTGAATGCAGTAAACATTGTCAACCCTGATGTGTGTTCACTAGAAGATATTCCAGAATATGAGATGGGGCCACATAATAGTTTTCTTAATAATGAAATTCAAAAACTACTTCAGGAGATGTTTAATTCAGACACATCAACCGAAAAATAAATTAACAATACAATTAAAATGCAGACCTCTAGGAAATCTTGTAGTCAAAAATCTAAACATCAAAAGATAAGTGAATGGACTATTGGAAGGGATTATAAAAATGAAAGGGTGCAATTATACCCCTTTATTAAGTGATATGAGACATTAAAAGTGTGTAAATGCGTTATTTGTACTTGGAAGATGGGAAAGGACCTTTTATTGTAAAATAAGAAAGACACAATAGAAAAAAATTGTGGAAAATTTTACATCAAAGAAATGTGAAGTTATGGAACAATTAATAAATTTCATAGGTGTAAGGATGCATCAGAATGTGTGCATGTGAGATATGCACTTGAATACAAAAAAGCAATAAACAACAACAAACTCTCATTGAGAATAGTGGAACTATCGAGGCCTAATTTCAGAAAATTAATAAGACTGTATTAGCCTCAAAACATTTGCAGTTTGTAGTTGTATATAGTATTCTAAAAAAAGTTGACCCATGTCTAATTTTGCTGATTTTAAGCAACTACTTAAACTAGCAAACGTACAAAACCTTACCAGTTCACATTGGTCAGATCGAAGTGGTTGGGAAATGGTAAAATGTCTATCACTGATTAAGAAGGAGGACCTAAGAGAGAATGTAAAACAAGCCATATTTATTTTACTTTCTATTGATAAGGTAACAGTTGTTGACAACACATCTTGCATTTGCATACACGTTTACACATTCAAAAATCATTTGAGACAGCCTCATTTACTAGAACTACATAATATTAATTCCAAAGAAATATGATAGAAAATATATTAATAATTTTTGTCTAGTAAGACTTTATAGTATTATTTATAATATAAATTCAAAATTCATGGTATATACATTGAAAAACATTCTATATTGTGTTATCATAGATGGACAAGGTTTTATTTATAATAAATAATTCTTGATGGTTTAATCATTGCATAGGAGTCCTTATATTCTCTTAAGTCCATGAAAATACTAGTTATGCATGTTAAATTATATATGAACAAAGAATAAGATAGAGTTTGTTGGAGTTTTCTACATGGTATCCTTAGAAAAAATGATTTTTATAATGGTTGTAATGAATGGATTATATCTTTTTATAGAACTTGAAATATTATATTTTAGTAAATGGATCCACTATTATATATTTTGAATTATCTCATAGACTATATCAAGGTTATTTAATCTCTTGTTATCTATCATTTTTATCTTCTTATCTATATTTTTTCTTCTTGTGGCATTGGGGATAATTTTTTTTAATACAGAAAACAAAGGAAGAGTTGAAGATATTTAGGTTGCAACTAATGTTTCTTCAAATCACATCCCCAATTGATTAATAATACTTTTCTTCTGTGTCATTTCTAAATTAAAAAAGCCATGGTATTTAAATCAATATCATCACACTATGAAAATATTTTTGGATAGTTGGTTAAATCTACAAAATTCAAAACTAAAAATTCATTAACACTATTGTATATTTACAAAGAATTACTACGTAAATTTTAGAATTTAATATTTTAAAATTTCCATAAAATTATGTATATCTTTCATTTTATAACAAAGTAAATAAAATTTATTGTATTTTGAAATAAATTAATGATACTAAGCCAAACTTGTATCATTATATCTTTATTTTTTTAGATTATTCTTATTTCAATAGTGATCCAAGAATATCTTCTTCTCTTTATTCCAAAACGTCATAGTCTCATCCATCACATATTTCTCTTATCCTTCTATTTTCTATGAAATTGAGGAAGTAGTCTCCTCATTACCAATTAATACATGTTCTTAATGGCTCTCAATATATTCTTACTTTGTAACTTAAATTTTTGTTAGTCCATATATTTTTCCTTACTAAAAAAATATAACTCACTAGGTGAAACCATCATTTTATAAAGTTATTTTAGAACCTTTTTCTCTTTTTCTTATACTATTATGTTTCTAACAATAACTTCTACATCTTGATGATGACAATGCTTAGATGTTTCTCATGGATCAAATGCTTTCTTAAATATAGATTGTGTTACTCTATATAGATCAACCATACTAACCACATGATTTCCATAGTTTGTGGAACTCACAACCAAATAATAAATATCATATGGTTATTTTGTGTGGTTCTTCTAGACACTTAAAATATTTCACATTGAGGAGACTACCTATATGGACTCCCTAAAGACCATATGACCCACCTTAGGCAGCCCTAGGGCTTTAGAAGTGGTTTTCACCATTCAAAAAAGGGATATTTCTCTTTGCAACCTTGGTTGTCCCTCCAAGGGATGGTCTCCAAAGATTATCTCACCAAGAGACGATCGCCAGTCAGGACCGTCCCACCCCAGGATAGTCACACTAAAATAAAATACTAAAAAAGAGTGGGACATAACTAGCAACCAAAACTACCAGTTAACCCCATGCATGAATTCATGCCACAATTTTGCTTGTGAATGAGCCTAAAATAGAATAGTTGCATAACAAAATTAGTGTGCATGAGATTTTGAAGAAAAGCATTTACTTTTCTTAATGCGAACTGCACCTTCACTTTTTCATGCATAGGGTGACACTATTATTAGATTCCTTTCAAGGAATATATATAATAGCACTCACCCCTCGTTCAAAAATATAAAAATTTCTCAAGTTTTCAGGCAACGAAGTGCTACCAAAATTTGACTAGAGATCAAACAGTTATTGAAATAATCGAAGTACTCTCATATCAACTCCTTAATAATTCCATGTTGTTGGACTACTTCTAGGGATAGAGGTGTGAATTTCCTTCTTTTTATCAACCTCACATGCTTTCTTTGAAGACTGATCCAGAACCACCAAGCTACTTCCACAAATTGCACCAATATTCCAAAAATACCATTGATCAAACCTAGGAATCACTTTCACATCCTCAAAAATATATTTATAGGTTAGTGATCATCTCACAAAATATGGCCTGTAGGTAGGACTATCTCACCTAAATACAGCCCCTGGGAAATGATTTATTTTTATTTTTCCTTTCAATAAAAGCTTTAGTATAGTTTATTTCCTGTTTGTTACAATAGTTTTCTTTATGTTGATGCATTTCATTTGCTTTTATTTGAGCTTAATCATCATAAATATGAGTCTTATCTCAAAAATCTCTACATATGCTTTTAACATTCTTCAGTTTTCTTGTGTGCAAGTTATAGATTTCTACAAGAAAGGAAGAGCGCTAGATCTTAATACCATCGTCCATTAAAGTGGTCATGGAAAAAACCACTCCATGGATAGTTCATGAGTGCGAGAGAACCCCAAAAGTGCACCAGTTCCCTTCCAAGAGGAGAATCAAACCCTCTCAATTATTTATTGTATTGATTGTATCGAAATGGTGAACTCCCTCAAGGGGATGTAATTGTAACCATATTTTGAAAGAACAAGCTATTATCAATAAAATGGACCCACCTCCATATCTTTTCTTGTTTTATCATGATGTTATGGTTACATGCTTTTATTATTCATAGTTAGTTTGCATTTCATGGTTTTGCAATCATATATTTTTATATACCTTTCTTTCAAGGTGCACGATTTTTTTAGCATGTCAATGGTGATCACAATGGGATCCAGTCCCTCATTGTTATTTATTTGGCTTATTGTTGCTTGTCTTTTTTTTTATTTGGAGGTTACAGGCTTGACCACCTACTACATATACAGTCTCTTTTTAGTGACCGTATATCATAGAGACAACCTCTATTTGATAATTATCCCTCAAGAAGATGACCTCATGTCAGAGAGCAAAAAAATTAGACAACTGGATCTTTGATAAACATACAATTTTAAGCTATGTACGAGTATTATGTCTCTATGTGTTTTTGAGTAAAATTGTAGAAAATTTGTAGGTGGTAGAGTTTTAGATAAATAAAATCATAAGTTTGGGCTTCTATCTATGACTTTCTCTGGTCCAAATTATCCTTGTCTAAAATTGTCTCTCTGTGAGACAACCCCTACTGGTGACTGTCTCCCTATGAGACAACCCTTTTTTGTAATCGTATCTCTGTGATATGTTCCTTTGTCTATAAATTTTTTTGGTCTAATTGCTTGCTACCTGACCCAAAGCTACTCATGCAGGGTTCTTCATATTATATATTTCTAAAATTTAAACATTTTTTACATAGAAATATGGATTTTAAATGTATTTTTATGCATTAGTGAAAGATCATGGAATATTTAGTGATTTTCCTTTCTTTTGCATAAAAAAAAAAAGAACCCTACACACACCACATTTCATTTTAACAATAACAAGCTATATTTTATCACCAACCGCTAGTCAAGATCAGGGATGGTGGGATTCATATCCATCTACTAGGTCACACCGTAGAAACTTAGTGGCAAAAATCGAGTGGATTTTTGGACTTCATCATAAAAACATCCCTTACTCTTGGGTGCACCCAAAGTAGGAAGGATTAGTAATTCCCTTCTACCATGGGGCTTAATAAAAGGTGGAATGTAGCTATCATTTTTGTCCAAGCTCGATCGAGAGTGAATCCAAAGCCTGGGGGCCTTACCCAGGTATTAGGAAAATAGTAGGACTCAGATAGTGTGACCTTCATCTAGGGGATAATTTTTATTCCTTAGGGTTACCCTTGAGCAAATATCCAATAGGAAACCATATTTTGCCATTTGGGTTCCATTCCTTGTTAGCAGGGTGTGCTCAAACTACCTTTAGTAGTTTTCTATTTTTTTTACCCTTAGATTCATAGGAGATAGGGGTTTTCAACATCAAAATGTACTAAAAAAATATAGGAAGTCACACTTAAAACTTAAAAGAGATAATCATATTGCTTCCTTATGTACTTCTTTTGTTATTTAATCAAGACCATGGTAATCACATACAGATAAGCCTAATCAAGGGTTAGTACCATAGAAATTTTTAAGGCATTGAACAACTCCACATTAGTCCATAGGGTATAGCCATTCACAAATGGAATCCTATTTTTTATAGAAATTTTGACCTAGAGGAAATCCCCATTCAGGATGCATATATCGGTCCTCGGTATGATCACAGTGATGACCTCTATGATCAAGATACTTTTTGTGCTTCTCATAGATAAACCCTATAGCATGGAGAGGGTCCTAGTAGGTCAAAGTCATGAGTTTGTATTTCAACTCACCCCATACACTAGTCAAAGCATGATTACGAGTACACTCCATGGATGAGGTTAGATGATCAATCCACTCTGCTTGACTATCCATGGATGAGTTGGTAATATGCCTATTTAGATAGGTGCGACACTCATTGTCCTAATAAAATAGCCATGTCAGCTTGTACAGTCCTTGTCAATGAGGAGAAGGGAGATTTTGATAATCCCCATATTCCTTAAGAAGAGTATTTCATGCATGCACGTTGTACCTCTATGCCACCTAACTATGTCAATCTTACATATAATCTCGAATATCAAGTTAACGTGACTTCCCTCAATAATAGGAAACATATAACAAACCCTTATAAAGTTGTAGACTAGGACAAGGTCCTTCATATTAATACAAATGTCAATTGGTACCACACTTTTGACCAGCTATATTAGGTCCTTAGTAAGAGTGTTGATAAGCAAGTATTGTTAAACTAGTTACGGTTTGATAAACAATGCTTAGATGAGAAATATCAGTTGAGTTAGCAAAGGCTATAATAAAATAGGATGTTTCAGGAAAGGCTATACTAGAAGAGATTACAAAAAATCCATGCAAGAGGTGGTTCCTACACTGAGTACCTATAGGCAGTAGATTCATCATCGATGCATCGTGCACCACCAAAAACTACCACCTAGACCTAATAAAAACCATCCTCCTAATGTGCCCCTTAGGCCCCAACAACATCAACTCAATAATTCTCAATAGGAGCATGAGGTCTATGAATACTTAATGTCAAAGTATTAGGATCAAGGGTACCCCATGTCGATTTATGAGGATCTGGTTGATGACCACAGTGAACCACCTTCCCACACTAGACATATTCCACCACCCCTCCTTGAGGGTATAGGCGAGGAGATGAGATAATTTCATATGAAGCTTACAAGGTGCTCACTAAGCGCATAAGATCAATAGAAATACAAGCTTTGGGAATAGGTTACAAGAAACCCACACTAAATCAGCTTTGTAATCAACCACTCCATCCTTTTGTCCCATATCCCTCATATTCAAAGCATTTTGAAATACCCAAGTTAGATAAGTTTAAAGGGGATGAGGATGCACAAGAGCATGTCACTAGTTTCATGAAACTTGCTTTCAACTTCAAGAAGATGATGCCTTACTACTTAGAACCTTGTTGATGACACTCTCAGGCCCAATCCTAGAGTGGTACAATAATCTACCAAGGCACAATATTCATAGCTTTAAACAACTTGCAAATGCTTTTGTGGAATGCTTTTAATTTAGCATAAAGAAAAATACAACCTTGAATGATTTATATAATATTTGCCAATTTGATGATGAACTGATAGGGAGCCAAATTTTAACACAAAGGAAAAGACTCAATTTTCATTTAGAAGCATGGAAAGATTACAATTTCAAACCATGGAGATTTACAAAGTACAAAAAAATGCAAAAGAAGTCGTAGTCTTCGTCTTTCCCAGCCTCCTCAATCCTTCGAACAACCTCTTTTTATAATCATAGGTTCTTACTGCAACTGCCATTCGTAACTGTCCCTGTAACCGTAGCAATGGTCCCCTGGAACTACCATAATGACTTTTGGACCTATCAAATGTCGTTCTGTAACGGTCCATGAAAAATTAACATGTCATGATATCGCGACATCTCTTCAACCCGCCCTTCTCTCTCCTAGCCGGGTCGCAAAAATGCGACACTTTTTCCCTTTATTCCATCTGTTGCGATATCGCGACATTTTTTTGGCTTTGGTCGTTCTTTTCCAACATGTGATATCATGACACTTTTTTAGCTCTTGTCCTTGTTTTCCAATGTGTTGCGATATCGCGACACTTTCCTTTGCCTGCGGCTTTTGTTTAAACTTGTCATGATATCGCGACACTTTCTATGTCACGATATCGCGACACTTGCATTTAGCTCTTGCCTTTGTTCTAAGTTCGTCGCGATATCGCGACAACTTTTATGTCACGATATCATGACATTTGTATTTTGCTCTTGACTTTGTTCTGAGTTTGTCACGATATCGTGACATCTTTTATGTCACAATATCGCGACACTTGCATTTTTCTCTCGGCTTTGTTCTGAGTTCGTCATGATATTGTGACAACTTTTATGTCACGATATCGCGACACTTACGTTTGCTTGTGCCTTGGTTCAAAATGCGTCACGATATCACGACAACTTTTATGTCGTGATATCGCGAAACTTGTGTTTGCTTGCGCCTTGGTTCAAAAAATTTTCGCAATATCGTGACACATTTCAACAGTATTTTGTATTTTGTTTCTCTTTTATTTCTTTTGTTGCAAGATTATGCTGCTACCACTGGATGCTTCTACATCAGACACCCGAGGTAGATTGAGAATTGATCCTCAATTCTAGATGGTTAGAGGAAAACCCAAGCGATCAACCTCTGATTTGGACAACCACGTTGCATCTTCGATAGGTCAGCTCTTCCGCTTGACCAAATACTCCGAATAGTTCCTATTTTGGGTACTTCTGCCTTCGTGAGTGTCGAGTATGTCTTCGATTTCTTATTTTTCTAGAGTGGATACTGGAATGTTCCACAGATTCGAACTGGGTGGCTCGCTGCAACTTCCTTCATGATATTCGACCAAGTTTGAAATATTAAAAATAGGTGAAATATTCAGCTCACTCGGTAGATCTACTTCATAGGCATTTCCTGAATCTCGTTTACCTATGATCTGGCATGGTCCAAACCTCTTCATCTTTAGCTTATTGTAGGTTTTGCTAGGAAAACGTTCCTTGTGCAAGTGAACCATGACTTCATCTCCTATTTGGAATTCCTTGAAATGTCGCTTCTGATCTGCTCTGGCTTTGTACGTAGCATTCATTTTACTGATATGTCATTGGACCTCTTCATGTAAATTCTTCATGTGTGCTACAAAGTCTTCAGCTTCAGCACTACGCTTTTCTCCTTTATCTATTGGCCTCAACTCAAAAGTGTTTCTCAGGTTGTTCCCATGCACTATCTGAAATGGGGATTTACCAGTACTGCAATTGACAGAATTATTGTAAGCAAACTCTACCTACGGTAAAATCAGATCCCATCCCTTGGGTTTATTTCCTACTAGACATCGTAGAAGATTATCCAAAATTCTATTGACTACTTCGGTCTGTCCATCAGTCTGCAGGTGGTACGCAGAACTGAACTGCAATTTTGTTTTTAGCTTCTTCCATAGAGTTTGCCAGAAATAACCCACAAATTTGGTATCTCTATCCGAGACAATGCTTTGGGGTAGACCATGAAGTCGGACTACCTCCTTGAAAAAAAAGCTTTCAATATGAACAGCATCACTTGTCTTCTGGCATGGAATAAAATGGGCCATCTTTGAAAACTTGTCAACGACAACAAAAATGGCATCATTTTTGTGTTGTGTCCTTGGCAGACCAAGAACAAAATCCATACTGATGTCCTCCCATGGTCTCTCTGGGACAAGCAATGGCTGATACATTCCTATATTTTGGCTTACTCCTTTTGCCATCTGGCACACTCTACAACCCTGCACAAATTTTGTCACATCTGGCTGCAACTCTGACCAATGGTAATTCTCACTAACTAGAGCAATGGTCTTATCTCGACCAAAATGTCCTGATAGTCATTTGCTATGTTTCTCTTTGATCAGATTTTCCCTCATGGAACTCCTAGGAATGCACAACTGGTTCTTTTGAAATAGCATCCCATCTTGGATCACAAAATCCAACCACTTAGTGCGATCCATAGTAGTAGGAGACAAACATGCCTTCCATGCCTCTGCAAAATCTGGATCCTTGGGGTATAAACTCTTAAGCTCATCAAACCCAACAACTTCCACTCTCATTTTTATCAACAAACTATGCCTTCTACTCAAGGCGTCTGCAACTCTATTAGATTTGCCACTTCTATGCTTTAGGACAAAGGTATAACTCTACAGGAATTCAACCCACTTCAAATGTCGCTGGTTAAGTTTACCTTGACTATTTATATACTACAAAGTATGATGGTCAGTATATAAAACAAACTCTTTGGTTAGCAAATAATGTCTCCATTTCTTAAGAGCCTGAATGATAGCATAGAATTTTTGATCATAAATAGAGTATTTTTTTCTAGCATCATTTAATTTTTCACTAAAGTATGCAACAGGTTTACCTTCTTGGCTCAATACAGCTCCAATGGCACTGCCACTGGCATCACAGTCAACCTAAAACACTTTATTAAAATTTGGAAGTGTCAAAATGGGTTGTTCTGTCACTTTCTTCTTCAATATATCCATACTGGTACCTGCCTTGGCAGTCCACTTAAATTCTTTCTTATCTCCTCTCATAGTTTCTGTTAGGGGTGCACAAATACTGCTAAAGTCTCTAATAAACTTTCTATAGAAACTTGCAAGACCATGAAATGATCTTACCTCTATTACATTCCTTGGGGTAGGCCATTCAATGATAGCCTTCACCTTCTCAGGATCCATCTTCATACCCTCCTCTGAGATGACAAATCCCAGGTAAATCAACTCTTTCTGTACAAAACTGCACTTCTTTAAATTTATCAACAATTGCTCCTCTCACAGCTTTTCAAAAATTGTCTGAACATGCATCAAATGCTCGTCCAATGTTTTACTAAAAATTAAAATATCATCCAGATAAACTATCACAAACTTTTCCAAGAAGTCTCGCAATACCTCATTCATCAGCCTCATGAATGTACTGGGTGCATTAGTTAATCCAAATGGCATAACTAACCACTCATACAAACCCTCTTTGGTTTTGAAAGCTATCTTCCATTCGTCACCCTCTCGAATGCGTATCTGATGATATCCACTCTTTAAATCAATCTTAGTGAAGTATTTAGCTCCACTCAAACTTTCCATTATATCATCCATTCTAGGTAATGGAAATTGATACTTAATGGTAATCTTGTTAATGGCCCTTGAATCAGTGCACATTCTCCATTCTCCACCCTTCTTCGGTGCTAGTACTGTAGGTACTACACAGGGACTCAAACTTGCTCTAATCAATCCCTTCTACAACAACTCATGAACCTGTCGGTTCAACTCTTCATTCTCTACAGGAGACATTCTATGGGTGGCCTTATTGGGTAAGCTAGATCCTAGCATTAAGTCAATCTGATGACTAATCTTCCTCATTGGCGACAAACCCTCAGGCACATTTTCTGATATAATATCAGGAAATTCTACTAACAGATGTTCAACTTCTGCTGGAATTTTTGTAGTTTCTTCTCTCTTTATAGTAGGAATTAATGCATAACACATTGAATCCCTTTTTATACCATCCAAAAAAAATTTGCCATCTACTAAACAAATTCTAGTATTATTGCATACCTTTTCCTCAACCTCCTTCAATGGCTTTAGTTTGTGGCGCACTCCATATTTTGTCAGGGAATAGGTATTTGCATACCCATCATGCGTCGCATGTCTGTCAAATTTCCATGGTCTTCCCAGCAACAAATGGCAAGCATCCATCGACAAAATATCACACAAGACCTCATCCTGGTATCTTTCAATTTGAAACTTGACCAAGCATTGTTCACTGACCAATGCTCTATGATCCTTCTACAACCACGCAATCCAGTATGGATGCGGGTGCTACCTTCTTTCTAGCTTTAACTTAGTCACCATAGCCTTAGAGACCAAATTATCTGTACTACCATTATCAATAATAATATTACAGATTTTACCTGAACATTTGCACCTCATATGAAATAGGCTTTTTCATTGGTCTGGTTCCCTCTCTTCGTTCAACAAGGTTCTCCTTGTGATCGTCACTTCTCCTCACTTTGCTTCTTTAGAGTGCTCAGATTCAACACCATCCTCAATTACCATAGCTCGAGCATTTTCTTCAGGCCTTTTGTTCAGCACCTCTTGGTGTTGGGGACACTCATATGGTCGATGCCCCTCTTCCCCGCAATTGAAGCAGGTTCCATGAAATCTTCCTCTTCCATATTCGCGTCCACCTCTACTTCTTCCCCTTTGATAATCATTGTTCTGATTATGGTGCTAGTATGCATTCTCCTCCTTCTGTTCCTGGTGATTGCTTGTTTCACCAGTCTTCTTTTGGTCGTCATATTTACCTCCACTGGTTCTTCCACCAGTTCTTCCACCACGACCTCTTCCTCTCTGTTTACTATCAAATCTTTGATTCAGTTTCTCTTCCACCTTTAGATCAAATTGGTAAGCATCTTCGATGGTGCTCATTCGAACCAAACTCAATTCTTCTTGTACGCTGGTTCTTAACCCATTAATGTAACAGGCTACTCTCTCTTTATTTACCTCTGTATGGCCAGTTCTGATGGAGATTTTGAACAAATCCTCTGTATATTCTTTAACGAACTTGTTGGACTGTCATAAACTCTGCATTCTTTGCAACAGATCTAATTCGTAATCTATCGGAATAAACTATCGTTTTAGATTTTCAACCATTCCATCCCACCTGGTGATCTTTTCTTTTCCTCTTCGATTTCGTTCCAGCTGCACTCCTTTCCACCATATGCCAACGTGGCCTTTCAACTTTGTTCTTGCAAATTTTATCCGATTTGGATCTTCAACCTCCTCATATTCGAAATACTCCTCCATATTGTTGATCCAGTCAATCAACTCTTTTGGATTTAAATTTCTAGAATATGTGGATATGTCTATCTTCGACCTTTTCCCAATTTGAGAAATGGCTTTAATCATTCAAGATTTCGCATAACTCATCGCTTCTTCTTCTTCTTCTGACAGGTCATCAACTCCGTAAGCTTCATCATCACTCTAGTCTTCTCCTCTTGGCTCTACTCCTCTTCACAATTCTTCCTGCAAGGCCTGCACTTACCTCTGCAATGCTTGGAAGTCTCCTTCAGGAACCACGTTCCTTCTAGCACCATAATTTCTTTACGACAGCATTCTTCTTCGCTTCTTCTCAGAACCCTTAACCCCAGATCCTGGTGCAAGTTGCCTCACGTTCGACGCTCTGCTTACACACTCATAATCTTCTCGCTCTGATACCACTTGATAGGGAGCCAAATTTTAACATAAAGGAAAAGACTCAATTTTCATTCAAAAGCATGGAAAGATTACAATTTTGAACCATGGAGATTTATAAAGTACAAAAAAATGCAAAAGAAGTCATAGTCTTCATCTTTCCTAGCCTCCTCAATCCTTCAAACAACCTCTTTTTATAATCACAGGTTCTTACTGCAACTGTCATTCGTAATTTTCCCTGTAACCACAGCAACGGTCCCTTGGAATTGCCATAACGACTTCTGGAACTATCAAATGTCATTCTGTAATGGTCCACAAAAAGTAACATGTCACGATATCATGACATCTCTTCAACCCACCCTTCTCTCTCCTAGCCGGGTCACAAAAACGTGACACTTTTTCCCTTTAGTCCATCTGTTGCGATATCGTGACATTTTTTTGGCTTTGGTCATTCTTTGCCAACATGTCACGATATCGTGACACTTTTTTGGCTTTTGTCCTTGTTTGCCAATGTGTCGTGATATCGCGACACTTTCCTTTGCCCGCGGCTTTTGTTTAAACTTGTTGTGATATCGCGACACTTTTTATGTCGCGATATCGTGACACTTGCATTTAGCTCTTGCCTTTGTTCTAAGTTCGTTGCGATATCGCGACAACTTTTATGTCGCGATATCGCGACACTTGCATTTTGCTCTTGGCTTTGTTCTGAGTTTGTCGCGATATCACGACATCTTTTATGTCGCGATATCGTGACACTTGCATTTTGCTCTCGGCTTTGTTCTGAGTTCGTCATGATATCGTGACAAATTTTATGTCACGATATCGTGACACTTGCGTTTGCTTGCGCCTTGGTTCAAAATGCGTCACGATATCGCGACAACTTTTATGTCGCGATATCGCGACACTTGCATTTGCTTGCGCCTTGGTTCAAAATGCGTCGCGATATCGCGACAACTTTTATGTCGCAATATCGCGACACATTTCAACACTTAGAGTATTTTGTGTTTTGTTTCACTCTTTTATTTCTTTTGTTGCAAGATTGTGTTGCTACCACTGGATGCTCCTGCATCATGAACTAGTCTCTAACTATGGAAATATGTGGATATCAATCATTTTAAAGTTATCATTTACCTTACCTATGATGGAGAAAACTCGTATATTCACAAGGGGTTATTCAAAACATATTTCATTGTTGTTACAAATCTAGCAATATCAGACATTTGAGGAAACCCTAGATCATGCCAAGGTTATAAAGGAGATTAATATTCAGTAAGGGGAAATAAAACTTTAAAAGAATGAATGGAAAAAAAACCCAAAAGGCAACCATTCTCAATAGAAACCCTCAGTGGTTAATCAACTTGTCTTAAATATTCCAAGGTCTGTAAAGAAAAATCTGCCACAACAGATCAATTATCAGGCCCAACCCCTCTTGCATAGTACAATAAACCTCAATATAATTAGGGACAAATGTAACAACATCGCTCACCTTGTAATTACACACCATTGTCTGAGTCCTTGGTGTCACTCTTTAATCAATTGTACGAGGCCAAGCCTATCAACTTTCTAGAGATTTATCCCTTAGATTGGAATAAGCCAAAACTAAAGTGGTATCGAGAAGACCTGTATTGTCATTATCATCAAGTAAATGGTCATGACATTCAGTCATGTATCACATTTAAGAACAAAGTATAGGATATTCTTGACAAGAATGAACTTCAAATCGACAATCCTATCACAACCAACAACCAATATATGGGCATATTTAAGGATCCTCTACCTACACATGAGGTGTAGGTAGATAAAATATGATAAGCAAGTAAAATCCATACAACCCCACCCAATAAAGGTTTTTTAGGGATGATTAATATAGTGACACAAAATAGGAGATATCCAAACCGAGTTGCACCACCTGTAGCTTAGCCAAACACCCCTTTCACATCACAGGCTTTGTCATCACAAATCCTATCCAAGGTCCTCCTGCTACATCCCGCCTCGATTGAGCCCTTGATCTTGACAAAGAAAAATGGAACTAATACTTGTTTTGTGAAGTCATAGAAAGTATTAAAAATTTGTAAGATTTTGGAAATTGTGGTGATTTATTTAATGTTTTTTAAAATGCACCCTAGAGAAAAAATATAAAATCTAATGAAAGGGAAGAGTTTCTTGTGACTTAAATCATTAGTATGTTTTGCATATTAATAAGGAGTAAAAATATTTAGGGAGAATCACTTTAGCTCTAAGTGCCATGAGAAAAGAATATGGACTCACAAGACTCTAGAAGGGATTTAAAAATTATAATATATCCACACTAAGTCTTCAAAGGTACTATTACTTCCTCTTGGTTTCATCATGTCCTCAGGTCTTCTAAAACACTATTCCATCACTTTATGTGCATCACCACCTTAGTGGGTCTAACTACCCACATGACCCCTCCAGCAGGTCACTACCTAGCCTGCCCTTCACCATTTGAGAAGTTATTTCCTAAATGCTATAAAAATCCACCATGGGTTATAAAAAGAATCATGCATGAGGTAGGGGAAGAAGGAAGGGCTTGTGGACTTAGAGTTCAGGAAGAAAATCTTAGAACCTTTGCAAATTTTACAGGTTGGAGGGATATCCCTATTTATCTTTGTTAATGTGATTTGTGTGAATATTAAGTTTTGTTTGCTTATAATATTTTCATTTTAAAAAATTCTATGATTCATGATCTATAGGATAGGACATTCACATGCTCCTTTATATTGTATTATATTAGTCATTTATGTGCTTCTATCTTTGGTAATAAATCTCATTGAAATATTCAATTGAAAACTAATATGGTTTTTGTATTAAATTTCATTGAAATGAGTTTAATATGATCGCTTAGCTTGAGATGTCGAGACATTGTATCGCTTAGCTTCGCTTAGACATGTTGTTTGTTTTAAAAAATAAAAAATTATATTATTTAAATGTTTTTCATTTATTATTCATTTGAAATTAAATATAACATGGCTATAAAGTCACAAATATAGATAAGCAATTAAATTAATGACCCTTTTAAAATATCAAAATAAAATATATCATACTATTGTAACCATAAAATAATATTATTGAAAAACTTTGTATTCTCTATTTTTATCAACTTAGGCTAGTCATTTTAAATTTTATTGCTTCTTTTAACTAATGATACTCCTAAAACCAAAAATGAATTTAATAATTTTATAAAATATGTAAATTATATTATAAAATATTATCAAAAATGTTTTTTTTTAAATGGTCTATAATAACATAAACGTATATTTTTAATTTAATAAAAATATTTAAAATCATAATGTCTAGTTTGAGTTTTAAATTGGTATAATTTATTTTTTGTACTACTTTTAAATAAAATTTCATATATTTCAAATTATCCATTAACTTCAATGAATCTAGTTTTAAAACTTTAACACGGGCACTTTTTTCTTATATTCAACCAAAAATAATTTAAATAGTATAGGATAATGACATACTTTTAAGTGTTTGTAATAGTATATGATACATTTTGTGAATTTCATTAATACATACACTACAATTTTTAGTTTTATTTATTTATTTTACTTCTTATCACATTACTGATAATGTAAGTGGCGTCTTGCCGATAGACCACACTCACGAGATACACTATAATTTTATCATAGTTGATTTCTTTTTTGATAGAGAAACACAACCAAAGTTAGTTTATGTTCCATGGTTGGAACTATAATTTTATAATAGCCAAGTACAATTTTTCAATAAAAAATAATTATATCTCTTTCTCTAATCCAATTTGTTTGCATATATTAAGATGTGGAATTCCTTATGTTATGGAACTGTAAATTGTAGACTTGTTTATCTTTGGTGTATGCATTTTTTGTAAGAAAGGCCAAATATAGTTGTAACCTTAATAGAGGTAATATTTCAATAACTAGAGATCCATTCAACTAAAATAATGCTTGCTATTGAATTAAAAATTAGACATTGTTCAAATAAGGAATATCTTTGTGCAAGTGGGACTACCAAGAATACGAATATGTGATCACCATTCTTATGTGTTAAGAGTATTGTTCAATCAAATTAAAGTCATAGTGTTGTGGAGATATACACATCATTCAAGTGGCTATCATTCAATAGGAGGATGTAATTGTCATGAGGAACAACATCATTGACCGAGTGATGACTCAAGTGCTATCTATTAGGTTAGTTATTCAATTAGAGAGCAAGGTTTTGAGCATAAATTTTCAAGTTCAAGCAATATAAAGGTCAGTGTTAATACCATTCAAATTTCTATATGTCATTCAAACACACAGGTACCATTCAAGTAAAGACTTGATATCATATGAATGATTTATTGATTACCATAGGTATTGTTTATTTAGTGTTTTTCAACAAGAGAATATTCACCGTATAAATGGAAACTCAATAAGAAGGTCTTACAAGTCAAGATATTGGCCATAAAATACACTTCTCATACATTTGAATTTTGCCATATAAATCATATGATGAGCATAATCGTACAATGAAGGTAGTAATACAGTAATGGTGTTATCTCAAAGTCTTACCAACATATGATTATTGTACAACTTGAGATGGTCTATCATACAAATGGATCAAGTGTATGATTGAATTGCATCATATAACAAGTAATACAGTCCTAAGATATTGTCATCATAGCATTTTATCTGTTAATTGCATGTGTGATTACCATACATCTCAAATCTATGAATAAATAGGAAACTTGTTTTGCATGATAATTCCATCCATTGGATGATACCCTTCTCTCATCTACATTAGACACTAACACCCAACCTAATATTTGTATGTCACTTATAGTTATAATACCATTAACATTGGCACTAAAAAGTGGTGTTAAAAAAGAAATTATCTAAGGAATATTCAATATGAGGGGGTCAATTTTAGAGATAATGGTAGCTTAAAAACATAGTAGATACTTTATCATCTCAAGATATGGAGATAATGAAATAAGCATAGATAGATGAAGAAGATTTTTTACAAGTCATAGCTTCGCATACCAATGATTGAGCTGTAACATTGGGTTTCATTAATTGGAAGGTAGGAGAAAATATAATGGACCTTGGTACTAAAATAGATTTCATAAAATACTTGTTTTTTATCGAGTGACCACTTCTAAGGGACCTCTTCTATCGTACAAGCTCAAGTCATCTGAATTCCTACACAAAAGCAAGTAGAAGGCATATGAAAAATGGTGCAACCACTATAAGACCCACACTCTTAGTAATTTAGAGTTTCAAGACCAATAGAAGATATTGGTGATCTATCAAGATAATAATGGGTGTTCATATCCAATTTAATGAAGAATAGAAGATATACACAACATGCACGTGCACTACAACTTAATGGGTATATAAGACATCAAGATCCAGTCCCATTAAATAATGAGATTTCATCTTCCACACCACATTTTAGATGAAATGAGACCCATATACATAATTGTTTGTACAAGTAGAAAAATGAACATCACTACATAAGATATAATCAAGCACTTGTCCCTCTGGACTATAATGAATCATAAACCTTACTCTTTTCCTTGGTTATAGACCAAGAAAAGCTATCAAAATTTGGCACCAATGCATCCTTTCTATGGAATCAAGTCATTGCATGACACACATACCTATGACATGGTACCACTAAACATCTATGATGTCTTGCGAGGAATAATTTAACTATTTGATCATAGGTTCACTTACCAAGCTTATTTGGAGTAGTGGTCGATTCTTGTTTGAGAGATGACCTACAAGATTTTTGAATGCATACCCTAGAAGAAGGTAACTTTGATTTTAGAATGTATTGCAAGAAGTTGATATCACATGCATAGAAGTTTATACTTATGATAGCTTGACCTTAGAATGAAGGTGCCAAGAATTTTTCCTTAGTATAAACACTATATAACATACTACAATATTCTAATATATGGGCACATTACTTTACCCATATGTAGATGTTTTCAATTTTTCCAAAGGAGAGATACTACACTAATCAATGAAATATCATATCAACTTGATCCTAGGATTGAGTCTTCCTATTATACCATTGTTAAATCTATAATAATTATGATATGCAATGTTAGGTATAAGAAATGATCAACCAAGGAAGGATCTGAATGAGCTTATCACCATGTGGTAGTCTCAATACCCTAGTGCTAAAGAAGGATGGTGTAAGATGCATATGTATAAACTATTGGGTGCTCAACAAGATAATTATCAAGAATTTATATCTTTATCATGAAATAGTAACTTTTTGGACTAGCTACAAGTGTCATGATACTTTACAATGATTGACCTTAGATCACTATGATGTCCATTAAATCTTGGGTAGGATTGCATACATGGTTTATTATACCCTTAAACTTGCTCGATGCTCTAACCACATTCACATGATTGATTAATAATATTGTGAGCTCATTCACATCATCATTTATGACTATGTATATTGATGACATACTCATGTTTAACATAAAATAAGAAGAATTCCACTAGCATATGTGTTAAGTCTTGGACACCTTGTACCATTGTAAACATAAGGCTAACATGAGTAAGCATACATTTAATGTAACAAATATCTCTTATATCAGCTAAATTATCAACCAGCAAGGATTTCACATTGAACTAGAGAAGATTCATATAATTTTGGAATGACTAATAATCAATAACTTGATAAAGCCTAGGATCTTTCTTAGCCTCACCAAATTCTACTATAAGTTCATCCTAGGGTTCTCACATTGCATGTCCATTTAACTTGGTCATTAATAGAAATATAAAGGTATACCATACTTTATAACAACTATAGGCATTCAATGAGTTAAAAATCTACCTCTATTTTATATTAGTGTTAGTCATGCTAGGCATCACATAGTCATTCAAACTAGATATTTATGCTTCTATGTATACACTAGGTTTCATTATGATTCAAAATGAGTATCCAAAGTTTTACCATTTATGTACTTTTTGACACAAATTGTTGCTACTTCATATATGAGAACAAATTGTGCATTGTTATTCAAGCTATAAAACAGTGGTACAATTACATCATGGGTAAGGAAATTGTAATCCATTCATATCATAGTTCTCTATAATTCCTCTATTCATCAAAAGAGATAGATAATAAAATGTATATGAAAGGGATGATGTACATCAAGCAATTCTACTTTAGGATCGAATATCTTGAAGAAAATGAGTACTAGTCCAAATTAACTATGTTACCCATTGATATAGACATTGGTATTCATCCTTGACATTAGAAAGCATGGTGTTAATGATTAGCAAGTGTTATGTCCTATTGAAGGTAATTCAATGCTTTACCATTGTATTTATAATAATTTTTAATGTCATCATGGATATATCTATGTGTCATCTAGTGCACTTATCCAATTACTAATCCATAAAGCACATTACTCCAGGGTAGTTCGACTCTTCAACATTAACAAAATACTTACAATGCTACAACAATACATTCATTATCCTAGTACATGTAAGAAATTGTATCTCTACATAAAATAATATATACCATGTGTCATTGCCAAACAAGCAAACAAGAATATTAGTCTTTGCACACCATCCTAGATAACCCCAAGGTATTGTAAATCAATCATCATGGACTTTCTATGCAGGTTACTAACCACTAAGTTCCAACATGATTACATTTTTATTGTTGTGGATATGTTTAGAAATATGGTTCTCATGAATCCATGTCACAAAAGCATAAATACTTTCATAATTACTTATATTTTTTCTAACATGTTTGGATTCAAATTGGCTTACATGGATCCATTATTTTATACAAAGATAAATAGATTTTTAGCAACTTCTAGAGTCATCTTTAGACGCTCTTGGACAATAAGTTCTAACATTTCGTAACATTTCATCCATATATTGATGGGTAAATGGAGGTGGTCAATAGTATTCTAGCACATCTATATATATAATCACAACTACCCACAAACATGGGATGATATCCTACTATATATTTTAATTCTCCTAAAATATGGTTGTTCATTCCTCCACATAGTATAGTCCATTCCAAGAATGTTTGGGTTTTTATCCTAACATTCAATTGGACATCATCTTCCACATACCAAGCAACCAATGATAGTATCTCAAGGCAAATAAGTAAAAAAGGTCAAAAAAATCCAACAATAAATGTAAGACATTCACACACAAGTTCAATATACATTATAGTATCAATAACAAAAGCACAAGGAATGTCATGACTAGTATAGCATACCACATCCATTCCAAGTTGGGGATAAGGTTTGGCCCTACATAAATATGAAATGTTTTTCTAACCTACACTAGAAAATCAAGCCATTATGTTATGGTTCTCAAACCATTAAATGTTAGACAAAGGAGACTAATTTTATTCTCAATCAATCACCATAGTTGGGGATACATTTAGTGTTTCATGTTGAACTCCTCAAGCCATACCTACCATATCTACTAGATGTTATGGTGGTACAACATCAAATTTATCTAGATCCAACATAGTTTAAACCCATCACAATGGGTAAACTAATCAATTCATTGACAAGGGACACACAACCTATTCAAGTTGCAAAATAGGACCAATTTTCATTATAAACAAAATTTTACATGTTGGATAAACTTAGGCATATTTTTTAGAGATAGAATTTGATGTAATGGGGACCATTGGTACATAAGGGGGATGAACAGTTTGAGAAAATAAAAGCTTGCTAAGAGCTCCTCAGGGCATGATGTCAAAACCATTTTAGAGCTTTAGCCATAAATTCTATCTATATTTCTCACAAACAATGTTAACACCACCTTCAAATTTGCAACTAAGATTGTGTAAATGTGAAACATATTTGGCACCATGACTAGCTGCACTCATTCAATTGGTGTCCATTTACCTAATGCCATCTAGAAATGCAAAAGTTGTTGATGCTTTGTACGAAAATGTCATATGACTAACAAAAATGTTATGTGTCACCATTAGAAGTTTGTTATAACCAATTCAAACTAGTTCAAATAACTACCCACATTAAGAATTAACACATAGTATTCTAAGGGATATCACCATGTTGCATTGGATGTCTAAGAATTTTTCATAGATTAAAGAGTCAAGGAAAAATAAAAGTAATAATAATGGCCCTTCAAAATAAATGAAGAATTAAAGAGTCAAGAAAAAATAAAAGTAACATTGCATAAGGTCACAAAGAATAATATTAACCTATATTTCTAGAATGTCCCCTTGGGGACAACACAATAATTTGGGGTTTGGATATTTTTCGAGAGGTCCAAGTTTCAAACTATGACATTTTGTTGTGTGTTAATTTCGTATTTATAAGTGTAGCTCTTGGTTTTATGAAGGGTCATGGTTGGGAGGAGACAGCTCAACCATATACATTGATCGTAGGAGTTTAACATACTACCCGAATAAATTCTGGTCCTGAGGAACAATGCAATGGTACGGGGTTTGGATCTTCTTTGGGAGGTCCAAGGTCCAAACCACGACACCGACAAGTGTGTGAGGAGTGGGTGTGTGTATGGTTGTGTGTTTGGCCCCTATTGATAAGCTTAACTCTCACCCTTATGAGAGGTCATGGTTGGGATGGGGATGTCCAACACTGAACATCTATCATAAGGGTTTCTCACAGTGACCTAATAAAATAAAAAATATATAGACTAATATCATTCTACAAATTTTTTACTTATTTAAACATAATATTTAAATTTAGTATAAAAACATGATAACAATATTTGATGAAAATTAAATATATTTTAAATTATAAATATTAAATAATTTATAGTTTTATTCTAAGAACAAAAAAATATTAGTTATTTACATTACTTATAATTTAAATAAGTTTTAATTTCACCGTATTAAATTTTGATCTAAATTTTACTAAATAATATATTTATAATGCACCTGGAGGTGCAACACAATGGTTCACGCTTTGGATCTTCTTCAGGAGGTCCAAGGTTCAAACCGTGGCGTCGGCGAGTGTGAGGGGGTGGGTGTATGGTGGCTTTGTGTTAAATTCTTTATTGATAAGTATAGTTCTCGACTTTACGAGGAGTCATGGTTAGATCAGACTACTCAACCTTGCACGTCACAAATTCTTTATTGATAAGTATAGTTCTCGACTTTACGAGGAGTCATGGTTATAGCAAACTGCTCAACCTTGCACGTCGATCATAGAGGTTTCTCACAATAACCAAATCAAATATATATAATTATTTATATGTTATATTAACGTTATATAATTATTATTTCACCATGTAATTCAAAAATAAATAAATAAACAAAAAAATAAAAAAAATGTTATATAATTATAAAGTAATATCGATGAACCATGCACCTGGGTGCAGTGCAACAGTTCAGGCTTTGGCTCTTAAAGTAATATCGATGAACCATGCACCTGGGTGCAGCGCAACAGTTCAGGCTTTGGCTCTTTTTTCGGGATGAGTGTGTAAGGGGGTGGGTGTGTGGTGGCTTTGTATTTAATTTCTTATTTATAAGTAGAGCTCTCACTTTAAGAGGGGTTATGGTTGGAAGAAGACTACTTAACCCTGTACATTGTTCATAGAAATTTTTTCGTAATAACCAAATCCAAAATAAATAAATAAATAAATATCTATCTTTCCATCAACCATATATTATATGGTATATATTTTAATATCAAATTATCTATATATTTCGTAGTGGATGGCCGTTAGGTCTTCCAATTAAGCTTCGGTTCAAAATTAAAAAGCTATGATTCGTTGTATTCTTTAATACACAGAAAATATGTATATATTCCAATATCAAATTATCTATATATTTCGTAGTGGATGGCTGTTAGGTCTCCCAATTAAACTTCCGTTCAAAATTAAAAAGCTATGATTCGTTTTATTCTTTAATACACATAGAAAATATGTATCATCCAACTTTAGTCGTGAAAATATGAACCCTATTTCCGTGTTTAAGGTAAATCAATCAAAATAGTTAATAACTTAGTAACTAACATGTAGCACGTACACGGCAGAGTATCACCCATGGAATGTAATGACCCCACCACGGATAATCCTATACACTAAAAAGCATGGTGCCAATTATTAGTTATACCCCAATGCCTTATCACCATATTTAGCATAAGTTGTTATAGCAGCATAGATATATCTACATGTCATCTAGTGCACTTATCCAACTCTTGATCTATCATAACAATAGTAAAATACTTGTAATATCATAACAATACATTTATTATTCCTATATGTGTAAGGAAATGGAGCTTTACATAAAATCGCATATACATGCCATGTGCTATTGTTAAACAAGCGAACCAGCATATTTGTGTTTTCATGTCAATCTAGATAACCTTTGGGCCTTGGGAGTCAATCATCGTAGATTTTCTATGAAGGTTAATGACCACTAAATGCCAACATGATTGCATATTTATTGTCGTGGATATGTTTAGTAAGATGACTTTCATGAATCCATGTTATAAAAACATAATTATTTTTTAAATTAGTTGTTTATTTATTTATTTTTTAATTTATTTTTGAAATTACTTGTTTATTTTTTATTTTTTTTAATTAATTTATTTTTTTAGTAAGATGATTTTGATGCATCCATGTTATAAAAACAAATATTTTTGAAATTACTTGTTTATTATTTTAACATGTTTGGATTTCTTTTGGCTTGCATAAATTTATTATTTTAGATGAAGGCAAACTATTTCTCAACAACTTTTAAAGCTATTTTTGAACTTTTTTGGACAACAAACTCTAACATTCCACAACCTTTCATCCATATATTGATGGGTAAATGGAGGTGGTCAATAATATTCTAGCACATCTATTATGGACATATATAACCACAACCACCTACAAACATTGGATGATATCCTATCATATATTTAATTCTCCTAAAATATGGTTGTTCATTCCTCCACATGTCATAGTCCATTCCAACAATATTTAGGTTTTCATCTTAACATTTCATTGGACACCATCTTCCAAATACCAAGTAACCAATGATGCTAACTCAAGCCAAATAAGTAGAAAAAGTAGAAAAAAAAATCCTATAATAAATATAGAGCATCCATACACAAGTCCAATATACCTTATAGTGCCAATAACAAAGCACGAGGAATAACATGACTAGTATAGCATACCACATCCATTTTGTTGGTATAAGGTTTGACTGTACTTAAATAAGGAATTCTTCTTTGACCTACACTAAAAAATCAAGCCATTATGCTATGGTCCTTACACCATTTAATTCTATATGGTCCTTATACCATTTAATGCCAGACAAGGAAGACCAATTTCATTCTTAATCTACCACCATACTTGAGGATACATCTAGTGTTCCACATTGAACTCCTCAAACCATACCTACCATCTATACTAGAGGATATATCGGTACAACATCAAGTTGATCTAGATCCAACATAGTTTAAACCCATCACAATAGGTAGACTAATCAAAGTCATAAACAAGGGGTACATAACCTATTCAAGTTGTAAAATAAGACCAATTTTTATTATAAACAAAGTGATATATGCTTGATCAAACTCAATCATCTCTAGACCATTATTCCTTATGGGGGATGAATGATTTGAGCAAAGCAAGGGTTGATGTGAGTTCCTAAGGACATGATACCAAAACTAATTTAGATATTTTACACATACCATCTTAAACTTTAGTACTTAGATTACAATGACACCTTGATTTTATGCTATATCTTTTTATAATTTTTATTTATTTATTTTTTATTAGATAGTAGAGTTGGTCACAACCATACTATTTTTAATAACATCATATGGGCTGCTCCCACCAAACCTATTAAGCCTCGTTATTGTTGGCTTGACGTGAAGGGGACCACCAACTGTTCGGAATTTGTACCATCAATTTTAAATTTGGCAGAGGACCACTACCTTTGCAAACAAACTTCCCTCCAAAATTGAACGTGAATATTTTCTTGGTTTTTTTTTATGTATTTTTAGTAACATGCATTTATTATAAATAATAAAATTTTGAATTATAATATCATTTCTTAGAAAAACAATTGTTTTTAATTAATATTAAAATATTAATTTAAATTATTATTTAATTAATTAATAAAAGTAAATAAATAAATTGTCAATAATTTTGACCACATCGTGATACCTTTCTTCTTAGTTATGAATTTTTTTTTAAAAGTTAAGCGTGACGGCCGCCACTATGCTTCCAAAGACTCGTTATGTGCATGACAAGCTTGGAATAAAGTTATAATATGGCCCTTCAAACTAAATGAAGAGTTAAAGGGCCAGGAAAAATGAAAGCAACGTCGTATAAGGTCAAGAAGAATAATAGTATATATTTTTTTCTTTTTTTTTTCTTTTTTTGAATTTACATGGTAAAATCGGTAGCCGCCACAAATTCGGGTAGGTTGTCCAGCTTTTATGGCCGCCACAGTATTTTGCACTGTCCGCTCCAGAAGCTGCCACACAGACCTTTGCACAGTTCGGTCCTATAACCATCATGCCACAATCATTTTAAACCTTTTACGCCGCTAAAAGCACAAGGAAATGGACAAGCGTTCAGTCCCACGAGGCCGAGATTTGAACCTTGTACCTCCACCCCTTTAACCTTGTACCTCCACCCCTTTATGGGTTTTGGATGAACTAATTGGTCTACACCTCAGACCTATAATAATATATATTTTCGAATTAATATATTATTTATTTTTACAGATTTTTTTAATGTAAATTAAATTTATTTTAAATTATATTAAGTAATTTATAAATATATTTTACTTAAAAAGAAAAGTATTAATTATTTATATTATTTATGATTTAATAAGTTTTAGTTTAGTTATTTTAAAGTAAATTAAAATTTTATTAAATAATATTAATAATTACAGATATAATATAATATTAATATATAATTATAATATAACATAAAATTATATATTTTAATATTTTATTCAAATTAATTTTTTTTTTAAATTATAAAAAATTATTTATTACTATCAATTTTTTGATACATAGAGGAATTGGCAATTGCCTTTCAATTTTGAACAATTGATCATAGATTCAAGTCGCATTGCCTCGGAATGTAGCGTTAAATTATGGTGCTACACAATTCGAAGTGATAGAGACCCAAATGACTCTGGGTTGTAACTCCTTCATCCTCAAGTAGTCAGACTACTACTTTGCTCAAATTAAACATATCCCAATCCTTTAAATAAAAAAACATTAGTATGATTTAAACACGTATTTAAAATTAAAATTTGGTTATAGTGGTAGCTTCATGATTTGAGGCTATTATGAGAAGCAATGCAAATTAACCCTATGATTAATTGTTCAAAAAGGAAAAACACTTACCAATTCTTATATGTATTAAAAATAAATAAATAAATAAAATATAATTTCTAACCTGTATGAAGAAGCCAACAATTTAAGTATCATAATAAACTTTTATAACTGACATTAATACATAATTAATATTTATTAATTAATTAATTAATACTTTTCTTTTGAATCAATATGTATCTTGTTTTCGGCCTAAGATCTAGGTCAAAAAGTTACAAAATATCAACTCTTTTTCATTGGTCAAAAGTTTGTTCCTTCCATCATTGTAAATAAACAAATATCACTCCCACACTTTATTTAAAGTGAAAAATATCATAGTCTTGACATCTGAGGACGAATGCACGTCTAAACTTTAACACTCTGATTAGTTGGAAAGGATTAACCTTAAGATATTCCTAAAAAAATCTCATTCCGTAGTGGATGTCGTGTAGGTCTCCTGATTCGTTTTATTCTTCCATACACGTGAAAAAATATCTATTATCCAACGTTAGCCGTGGATTTCCGTGTTGAAGCTAATATCTTAGTAACTAATAATTACAAATGTTCCCAAGTTATCTATTATCCAACTTTACCCTTGGATTTCCGTGTTGAAGCTAATATCTTATTAATTAATAATTATAAATGTTTTTAAATTTTGAGTATGTTTGTTTGTGTAATATAATATTTTGATTTGAGTTTGTTGTGTTTCTAACCATTTGTACTCTTCTCAAACTAAGTTAAATAACAATAATGAATTATAAAAAAGATTTATTTATGTATATTAAAACAAATAATAATAACTACAACGAAAGAATAGCACACATGGAATGAGCCCACCAATAAGAATATCCAATGCATTCCAACAAGTAAACTATTTTTTTTAATATTTCTTATATAAATCCATCTTAAGGTTGAATCCTATTTTGAGTACAACTAGTCCCACGAGTAACAATTTAGAGAAATGTTGTGCAGGAGGGATGAGATTGGAAGTGTCGTCTCCACTTTTTAACATTTTTTTTTATTGAGTAAATATTTTGTATACATATCTATCTATCATGGGGATTGAACTCGGGTCACATCACCAATAATGCAAGTGACATCCTTGCTGGTAAACCACGCTTACATGGATCACATTTGATATAAGGTAATTAAACATTTTAACATCAATAATTGTAGGAGCTTTGGTTTTTCTTCTAGAGGTCCAAGGTCCAAACCATGGAGTGGATTTTCAACATTTTTCATTAATAATAATGAACCTTTTAACACTATTCATCTCGATTTTGAGACCCATCTCTTGCGCATAACCCTACTAGAGGTATCACACTAACCAAATTTACTTTTACATATATAATTGTATTTATCATAGTTATATATTAAAATGATTTGTTTGATAAGATTTTATTATATAATAGTATTATAATAACATAATAATCTCGTTAGATAGTTTAAAAAAATAAAATTGAGTTGTAAGCTTCAAGAAAGATAGGTTATCAAAAATAAATGTATAATTTCAAATTTTGTAATAATATTTTTATCTTTTTAAAAATAAAAAGTCATAATCATATAATAATATTATAATAAGTATTAAATGTCATTAGTTGAACCAATTAAAATTTTCAATATTTAAAGAGAATATCAAAGTTTAAATATTGACACGTATATATAAATAAATAATATTCAAGCTTTATTGTAATACTATGGTGATGATGTAATACAAGTAAAATTTTATATAATTAATTGAAAAAATAATATTATAACTTAATAATTATAGACCTTTAATTTTTATATTATTTAATTTTTATATTATTTAAAAGTAAAATTTATAACTAAATATAATTATATTTTTATTTCATATACATTATCTCATGTTATAAATCTAATTTACCATTGTTTTAAAGGAAAAAAATAAACAAACATTACTCTTTCAGTTAAAAACAAACCAAGAAAAAAACCTCCCAGTTCGTAGGAGTTTCATAGTCATTTTGCTTACTTTAAATATTAGATTTAATGTCCATAGATAATTGTTTTAGTGGTTAAAGATGGTGGTTGTTTCTTAAGTAATCTTATGTTCAAACTCTTTGAAGATGGTTGTTGATATAATTTGTAAATGTTCTCGTGAATTATAAATAATATATATATATATATATATATATATATATATATATATATATATATATAATTTAATTCAATGGACTTGTCGAAATAACTTGTCAGTAATTTTAAACACATATGGATACCGTTCTTCTTGGTTATTAAAAAAAAAAATTAAGCTAAAAATAAACAAACATTACTCTTCTTCTTAGTTATTAAAAAAGAAAAAAATTAAGCTAAAAATAAACAAACATTACTCTTTCAGTTAACAAACCAAAAAAACCTCCCTGCTTCGGAGGAGTTTCATAGCCATTAACAACCTGTGCTTACTCTAAATAATGGACTTGTCGAAATAACTTGTCAGTAATTTTAAACACAACACATCTGGATACCTTTCTTCTTAGTTATTAAAAAAAAAAAAAATTAAGCTCACCAGCCCCACTTTGCATTTCTTTGCGAGGAATAAAGTTAACCAGCCCCCACTATACATTCCATTGCGAGGAATAAAGTGAAGACTCGGTGTGTAGATTACAAGCCAGGAATAAAGTTCTAATAATGACCTTCAAATTAAATGAAGAATTTAAGCAGGAGGAAAGCAACGTTGTATAAGCTCACTAAGAATTATCCATTATAACTTTTTATAAAAAGATGCCTGCTACTTCTGGAAACGATAAGGCTGCCTTCCCTGCTCGAAATTATTGCTTTACTCTTTGAGAATGTTTGTTCCAAGAGAAGGAGCTTCTCAATGGCTGGAACAAATACAGAAAATGCACATAGAGGGAGTCGAACAAGGAATATCCCCCATACATCCATATATCTTCACCGTGCCAGAGCCCCTGCGTACAGAAAAGCCTGAATCTTACTCGCCCCATGTCATCTCTCTCGGACCTTATCACCACCGCAAACTTGAACTGTACGAATCTGAAAGATATAAATCTATTCTAACCGTCCAAGTCGAGAAAAGGGCAAACCGGGTCAGCTTTGAGAGCTTGGTCGAAGATATAATCTCATCAGCAAGGGAGATTAGAAACTGCTATAACGAATATATCGACTGTGATGACGAAGTATTGGGTTGGATGATGGCTCGGGACGCCGTGTTTATTCTGGAGTTTCTGCGCTGTTTTGATCGCTGCCAGACCCCAAGAGTTCAGCAGGCGAACCCTCATTTTGAGAGCTTGGATGCGGTTTTCGATCCAGAAAAGAAGAGCCCTTTTTTTTTCCGCTTCAGGCTGATATATTTAAGCTGGAGAATCAAGTCCCGCTTTCCATTTTAAAGGAAGTTCTGACATGGGAGACTGGTTCCGAATCCCATGACAAGCTTCAAAATGGAATTATAGAAGCCTGCACCAAATTCTCCCCTTTCTTGCCCCGTGGAGGTTCCTCCCCTTCCATAATGTGCTTGATCAAAGGGATATACTGGAGTGCCTGTACAATGCCGTCGTGCCCCCTTGTCGGAGGGGAAATTTTTCCAGTAATGTTGAGACTGTTCTTCACGTTCAAGGCCATGAAGTGGCGGACGCTAATCTCCCGTCTGCCTCGGAATTGCTCAGAACAGGGGTGAAATTCAAGCATTTTATATGGGGAACTGAGGAAATAAGATTTGACAGAGCCAGTTCCACACTGTTCCTCCCCTATATAGAAATGGACTACAGAACAGATGTTTTCCTGAGAAATCTTGTGGCACTGGAAGCATTCGTGAAGTGCAAAACCAGAATGCTGAGTTCCTATGTACATCTGATGGACAAACTGATTGACACTCGATATGATGTTGCAGTGCTGAAGAAGCGTGGAGTACTGGTCAATAACTTGGGAAGCGATAAAGAGGTGAGCATTCTCTGGAATGGCATCAGCAGATCAATATGGTAAAGAGGTGAGCATTCTCTGGAATGGCATCAGCAGATCAATATGGAAGAGCACATATGAGCCCATCGATCAGACCATCACGGATGTCAATTCATATTACAACGGTAAGTATAGGGTTATGTTGGGTGAGTTCATCCAAGAACATTTCTCAAAGCCATGGAGAGCTGCATCAGTGGTGGAGAGCTGCATATGTTATTTAGTTTAAAGATAGTTTCAAGGAGATTCTCATGCAAGAAAATACTTTCCTAAGCTATAATATTGTTATGACCATAAACTCCATTGCCATATTTTTTTTAATATGGAAAGAAGAGGTTTTGAAAGGGTTCCCAAACCTTTTACATAGTTGCATAATTATCTATCCAAAAGAGAGAGGATAGAGTGAAACACCAGGTGAACATGAACTAACACCAAAAAGAAACCAACAAGAGAACACTCCCATACAAGCTACAAAGACCAGAAAACCAGCCATAACAACCATAAGCAAAGTGCCTAAAAAGCAAAATGAGATAGGGAGCAAGCTCACAAACAACCAAAAAATCAGATGACAAATAGAGGAGAGCAAACAGGAGAAATCAAGAGAGCAGGAGAACCCCCTAAACTACTCAACATTTCCAAAGAAGGATACTTGAGGGTCTTTGAAATACCTCAACATCTAGCTGAGTTCCTTCACATAGATAGTTGACATCTTTACAATCTTAGAGAGGGAGGCTCAAAGACTCCTAGAAAGTAACTTGTTATAAATATTCATTGAGGTGCTCATAGTCTCTTCTTGCTACCAAAATGAGATCCTACAAAAATTTCTCTTTCCACGCCTTCATTCCTTCAATTTGGATACCCATATTAGGAAGGTCTTCAGATGAGTTGTCTTCTTTGTATGTATGTTGGCACTAAAAGTTTTCAAAGTTACTGAGGACCCTCTTTGATTCATCCAAAATATTAGCTATATTTCAACTGGTGGAGAATCTATCATTTATGTTGTTGATGATATTAAGTGAATCTCCTTCTATAATTACTTTGTTGTCATCCATCCCAACAAGAAGTGCCAAACGTTGGAAGAGTGCTCTTATCTCAGCAAGTAGCTAGTTTGAGTTCCAATATTTTTATAAAAGGCAGCAATTATCTCATTCTTATCATTTCTAATTAGACCTCCAGCCCCTGCTAGGCCAAGATTAATTTTAGAAGCTCCATAAAAATTAAATTTGATCCAATCTCTAGGAGTAGGAGTCCATGAGGTTTATCAGCTAGGAAGATTGGCTTGAGGACCATTCAGGATAGATAAACCCAGGCTAGCGATTAGGAAATCTATAAAAGGGGGAGTAGGAGAAGGGCCAAAGGGTATATTAAAAATATTTTCAAAAAGAGAAAAATGAATTCTGGAACTAAGTTGGACTAGGTTTCGTGAAAGGTTATTAAAGGCCTTATTATTGCGCTCTTTCTAGACCCCCCAGAAAAAATGGGTAAGGCAAAATTTCCACAAAACTCTACACAAGGGAGAACAAAAAGGAGAAAGGAACCACTACTCAAAATGGTCCAATAGAGAATTAGGAGTCACCCAACATATCTCTAAGGAAGAAATAAGTGAGGAGAGGATCTCAAGGGAGAAGGAGAACTCAAGAAAAAGGTGTTGGGTGGTCTCCTCATTCAAACCATAAAGATAACAATAGTTGGCCAGAATTAATCCTCTTTCTAAGATTGTCTAGGGACAAAATTTTATTTTGGAGGTTGAACCAAAGAAATATATTCACCTTAGGAATGAGCTTTGAGGACCAAATTTTAGAGAAAAGGGACCAGAAAAAATTGTTTGCACTTGCAAGATGATAAGCAAATTTAATAGAAAAGATGCTCTTCTAATCCTCCCTCCAAATTAGAGAATCTTTACAAGCATAGTTTCTGATAGCTTGGGTTCTCAGCTTGAGGGCAAGAGTATTCAAGGATGTCACATCATCTTGGTTCAAAAAAAGAATCCTAATATCCTTCCACTTCTTCAAACCACCCACTTCTTCAATGAAATATGCCACTTTAGATCCAAAATTCTAAGTAAATCTAGGTCTAAGGGTAGCAACGGAAGTGATCTCCATTGAGGGGAACATCCTCCAACCATAGATCTTCCCAAAATTTATTATAATAAATTATATTATAATAAGAATTGATAACAAAGTTAAACAAGGATCATAAAAAATTTTGCATCTCTTTATCTTTTATGTTTATCAAATTAAATTAAAATTGCTAATTAATTAAAATCAAATATAAATATAATAATAAAATATACATATGATAGAATTTATATTTATAATAATTAATAATTATATTTACAAATTTAAATAATTAATGAATTAAATAATTTGAAAATAGCATATTCAAGTGTGAAGTCTTTACCTATAAAGGAAAATAGAAGAGTATTATTTTTTTTATCTTATATTCGCGACATGAAACTAATTTTCATTTTTTTCACAATTGCTTGGAAAAATAGTAAATCCTAAAAATATATATACAATAAATGTGAAGTTTTTATCTCAAAGAAAAGAATGAGATGAAATTTTTTATAAAAATGATTAAATATATTTACTAGAGTAAGTAATTCTCTTAGCATCTTTATTATATTTATGTCTATTTGCATAGAAAAGTGTAAGGTATTTTTAATGGAATATATTAATTAAAATAAGATCTAAATCTTGCACAATAGTAATTCAAAGGGAAAAAAGTATATTGAAGTAAAATAAATACAAGAAAATACAATATAATATGAATATTTATAATTATACTTATGATGGCTTTTTATTGAGTCTAATATTTCAAGCCAAAAAATAATGTAAAAAGTGTTTTGAGATAATTCAGGTTGATGCTTATATAACCTTTTGATGTTGATAAATGGATATTTAAAACCATTCCTATGTAGTATAAATATTCCTATTTACATAAATAAAATTACAACTCATAATACATTTAATATAAATGAATTAAATACATTTACATTAGATACAAAATATCAAAAAAAAAAAAAAAAAAGATAAAGCAGTAATCATATCAAAGTATTGGTTTAACAAAATAATACGTAAAAAAAACAAGGTAGTTGGTTTCATGTGGTATATACCTACAACTTTAGTAATACAAATACATCTCACCAATATATATACTAGAAACATATTTTCATAGTTTCTTTATACTTAACATTCTAGTTATTTATATATATATATATAGATGGAAGCACACATTGGTTGTTCTAGATGTTAGTTAATTATATTTCATAGAAAATATGTTTGTTAAATGTTTCCAGGCTATAATGAGGAAGAATGTCATTCAAACAATTGTAGCTTATTTTAAGGTCTTCATATGAGTTGTCTTCTTTGTATGTATGTTGGCACTGAAAGTTTTCAAAGTTACTGAGGACCCTCTTTGATTCATCCAAAAGATTAGCTATATTTCAACTAGTGGAGGATCTACCATTTATGTTATTGATGATATTAAGTGAATCTCCTTCTATAATTACTTTTTTGTCATCCATCCCAACAAGAAGTGTCAAGCATTGGAAGAGTGCTCTTGTCTCAGCAAATAGCTAGTTTGAGTTCCAATATTTTTAGCAAAGGCATCAATGATCTCATTCTTATCATTTCTAATTAGACCTCCAGCCCCTGCTAGGCCAATATTACTTTTAGAAGCTCCATAAAAATTAAATTTGATCCAATCTCTAGGAGTAGGAGTCCATGAGGTTTATCATCTAGGAAGATTGGGTTGAGGACCATTCAGGATAGATAAACCCAGGCTAGCAATTAGGGAAGCTATAAAAGGGGGAGTAGGAGAAGGACCAAAGGGTATATTAAAAATATTTTCAAAAAGGGCAAAATGAATTTTGGAACTAAGTTGGACTAGGTTTCGTGAAAGGTTATTAAAGGCCTTATTATTGCGCTCTTTCTGGACCCCCTAGAAAAAATGGGTAAGCCAAAATTTCCACAAAACTCTACACAAGGGAGAACAAAAAGGAGAAAGGAACCACTACTCAAAAAGGTCCAATAGAGAATTAGGAGTCACCCAACATATCTCTAAGAAATAAATAAGTGAGGAGAGGATCTCAAGGGAGAAGGGGCACTCAAGAAAAAGGTGTTGGGTGGTCCCCTCATTCAAACCGTAAAGATAACAATAGTTGGCTAGAATTAATCCTCTTTCTAATATTGTCTAGGGACACAATTTTATTTTGGAGGGTGAACCAAAGAAATAAATTCACCTTAAGAATGAACTTTGAGGACCAAATTTTAGAGAAAAGGGACCAAAAAAAATTGTTTGCACTTGCAAGATGATAAGCAAATTTAATAGAAAAGACGCTCTTCTCATCCTCCCTCCAAATTAGAGAATATTTACAAGCATAGTTTCTGATAGCTTGGGTTCTCAGCTTGAGGGCAAGAGTATTCAAGGATGTCACATCATCTTGGTTCAAAAAAAATATCCTAATATCCTTCCACTTCTTTAGACCACCCACTTCTTCAATGAAATATGCCACTTTAGATCCAAATTTCTAAGTGAGTCTAGGTCTAAGGGTAGCAACAGAAGGGATCTCCATGAGGGGAACATCCTCCAACCATAGATCTTCCCAAAATTTATTATAATAAATTATATTATAATAAGAATTGTTAACAAAGTTAAACAAGGATCATAAAAAAAATTGCATCTCTTTATCTTTTATGTTTATCAAATTAAATTAAAATTAGTAATTAATTAAAATAAAATATAAATATAATAATAAAATATACATATGATAGAATTTATATTTATAATAATTAATAATTATATTTACAAATTTAAATAATTAATGAATTAAATAATTTGAAAATAGCATATTCAAATGTGAAGTCTTTACCTATAAAGGAAAATAAAAGATTATTATTTTTTTTATCTTATATTCGCGACATGAAACTAATTTTCATTTTTTCACAATTGTTTGGAAAAATAGTAAATCCTAAAAAAATATACGGTAAATGTGAAGTTTTTATCTCAAAGACAAGAATGAGATGAAAGTTTTTATAAGAATGATTAAAGATATTTACTAAATTAATGCTCTTAGCATATTTATTATATTTATGTCTATTTGCATAGAAAAGTGTAAGGTATTTTTAATAGAATTTATTAATTAAAATAAGATCTAAATCTTGCACAATAGAAATTTAAAGGGAAAAAAGTATATTGAAGTAAGATAAATACAAGAAAATACAATATAATATGAATATTTATAATTAAACTTATGATGATTTTTTAATTGAGTGTAACATTTCAAGCCAAAAAAATAATGTAAAAAGTGTTTTGAGATAATTCAAGTTGATGCTTATATAACATTTTGATGTTGATAAATGGATATTTAAAACCATTCTTATGTAGTATAAATATTCCTATTTACATAAATAAAATTACAACTCATAATACATTTAATATAAATGAATTAAATACATTTATATTAGATACAAAATCTCAAAAAAAAAATGGGATAAAGTAGTAATCATATCAAAGTATTGGTTTAACAAAATAATACATAAAAAAACAAGGTAGTTGGTTTCATGTGGTATATACCTACAACTTTAGTAATACAAATACATCTCACCAATATATATACTAGAAACATATTTTCATAGTTTCTCTATACTTAACATTATAATTATACATGTACATATATATAGATGGAAGCACACATTGGTTGTTCTAGATGTTAGTTAATTATATTTCAAAGAAAATGTGTTTGTTAAATGTTTCCAGGCTATAATGAGGAAGAAGGTCATTCAAAAGAACAAAATCCCAAGGCCAAAAAGGAACAGCCATAATAAAAAGATGAAATCAAAGAACAACATGAAAAACCAACATAAGAGACCAACAATAAAAGACTACAAATAAAACAAGAGAGCAAAATGGATAAATACAATTTAGAGAGACTGACATTGACCTCCAAGTCTTCCTTCTTCTTCCTAATCTACACCTAGACCTTCAAAACATCCTAAGAGTCCTTCAAAACCTGAGCATCCCAAAGAGGATGATTCTTATGGAAAAAGGTATGGTGAAATACAAGCTTCTCCTTAATATGGGCCCCTATCTATTACAAACTAAAAATTTTGGGTATTCCTCTCTGGATAATTGGCTCCCATCTAGGTATTGACACTCTTTTTTCTACCAATAGGTTAGCTACCCCCTATAGAGTCACCCATAGTAAGACTTGTCTTCCACAATAAATTCAAGTAAACTGATACAACTAAAATTTAACCTTGGTCACAAAAGCATTGAGACTATTTTATTTCCATTCCCCATAATTAGTACTAAGAACACTGCTTAGGGAAATATAAATTATCCTTGGAGGATAGACTACAACCTACAAAATTTTTACATTACTAGAGATAGAATGACCATCAAGACCTAAAGAGGAGATAACGTGATGAGGAAATGAGTTCATCCAAATATTGTTTGAGTTGCTACTAACTTCTTGTTTGACCATGAAGTTAGCAACATTTTTTTCTTGTCTTAGTGTGTGCATGATTTTCACCTCTTGGAAGGACTGTAGCAAGGAATTGCTATCCCTTAATATTTATTCCACTATCCATCTTGGTTCTCCCTTACCAATTAAATAGTTAATGATGTTCTAGGAGTTCCCTTCCACTACAATATTTAGAGAATTAAGTAAGGATATAATATTTATTCCATAAAGAAGAACCCCAACTTCTACGATATGGCTAGTTTTTATACAATAATGCTTTCAGTAGGCACCAATAAAAATCCCTTTTGAAGTTCTAAATACACGTCCATCCCTAAAATTTCTTGGGTTGCCTTTCGAGGCCCCATAAAAGTTAAGTTTCACCCAACCTTCCTCAAGAGCCTTCCATTTGGTGTTATTTCTAATATCCTCCTTTGAGATGGGGTCAACACCAACCTAAGCTTCCAAGTTCTAACATTTAGCTATCTTCTTTACAATCTCCTTCTTAACCCCATCCTAATATTTGGTAATTGATACATTCTCATGAGCAACAAGATTTATTCTAAGGAAAACTCCCTTTTCATCTATACTAATGTCTCTAAAAACCCTCTGTTTTCAGCCATATATCCTAGAATAAATGATAAAGGAAAAACATTCATAAACATGTAAGTCTATCACTTTTAAAGGGGGAGTATCATTGTTTTATAAAACCAAGGATCAAAGCACCACCCATGAATATTCAAAGGCTTGAAGCAGCAAGTAGAGAATATTTCTTGAGAAAGGACAAAGAACAAAGAGGTGCAATATTGATTCTTCATCCACCTTGCACGATGGGTACATATTTGGGATACAAAATCCTTTCTTATTGATATTGTCTATCATTAAGATTCTATCTTGAAGGGAATAGGAAGATAACAACTTTTGGAGAGATGTCTTTTAGCCACACTCTACTAATAAAAAACCTAGGAATAGACACATCCTTAGATACTATATAGCTTGATATATCTAAGTTAAATCTAAAAGAAGAAGGGGATCAAATGAGGGAGTCTTGAGAGGGGCTTAAGGGAATGTAATAAGAGAGGAGTAAAATTTTCACAAATGATACCTAATGTTGGGCCTCCTCAATCAAGGCAGAAAGGGAGATATCCTTCCATCTTCTCAGGGGTCCTTCACCTTCAAGATAATCACAAACCTTACTACCAAATCTATCCATTAGGCGAACCAAAATCAGACTACATTCTTTGAAAGCATAGAGAGGCTTATCTGTAATCCAAGTGTCTTCCCAAAACATAATGGAGTTACCATCCCTAAGCTTCCATTTTAAACCTTTCATCAGCAAATATCTAGAGTTAACAAGCCCATTCTAGAAAGCAGAACCCTTAGGAGGGTTCTCACATCTAAAGAAGGGTATGGAAGAATCTAAGTACTTGGCCCTGATGAATTTGACCCAAGGAGTTTCACCTTCTTTGATTATTCTCTAGCCAAGCTTAGACAATAGAGCTTCATTAAATTGCTAAATTCACTTTATGCCCAACCCATATTCTCTCTTAGATCTACACACTTTATCCCAAACCATAAGAAGGAGCTAAATTCCCAATAATATTTTAATTCTCCTAAAATATGGTTGTTCATTCCTCCACATAGTATAGTCCATTCCAAGAATATTTGGATTTGTATCCTAACATTCAATTGGACATCATCTTCCACATACCAAGCAACCAATGATAGTAGCTCAAGGCAAATAAGTAAAAAAGGTCGAAAAAATTCTACAATAAATGTAAGGCATTCACACACAAGTTCAATAGACCTTATAGTATCAATAACAAAAGCATAAGGAATGTCATGACTAGTATAGCATACCACATCCATTCCAAGTTGGGGATAAGGTTTGGCCCTACATAAATATGAAATGTTTTTCTAACCTACACTAGAAAATCAAACCATTATGCTATGGTTCTCAAACCATTAAATGTTAGACAAAGGAGACTAATTTTATTCTCAATCAATCACCATAGTTGGGGATACATTTAGTGTTCCATGTTGAACTCCTCAAGCCATACCTACCATATCTACTAGAGGCTATGGTGGTGCAACATCAAATTTATCTAGATCCAAAATAGTTTAAACCCATCACAATGGGTAAACTAATCAATTCATTGACAAGGGACACACAACCTATTCAAGTTGTAAAATAGGACCAATTTTCATTATATAAAAAAATTTACATGTTGGATCAACTTAGGCATATTTTTTAGAGATAGAAATTGATGTAATGGGGACCATTGCTACATATGGGGGATGAACATTTTGAGCAAATAAAATCTTGCTAAGAGCTCCTCAGGGTATGATGTCAAAACCATTTTAGAGCTTTAGCCATAAATTCTATCTAGATTTCTCACAAACAATGTTAACACCACCTCCAAATTTACAACTAAGATTGTGTAAATGTGAAACATCTTTGGCACCATGACTAGTTGCACTCATTCAATTGGTTTCCATTTACCTAATGCCATCTAGAAATGCAACATTTGTTGATGCTTTGTACGAAAATGTCATATGACTAACAAAAATGTTATGTTTCACCATTAGAAGTTTGTTATATCAATTCAAACTAGTTCAAATAACTACCCACATTAAGAATTAACACATAGTATTCTAAGGGATATCACCATGTTGCATTGGATGTCAAAGCATTTTTCATAGATTAAAGAGTCAAGGAAAAATAAAGTAATAATAATGGCCCTTCAAAATAAATGAAGAATTAAAGAGTCAAGAAAAAATAAAAGTAATATTGCATAAGGTCACAAAGAATAATAGTAACCTATCTTTCTAGAATGTCCCCTTGGGGACAACACAATAAGTTGGGGTTTGGATATTTTTTTAGAGGTCCAAGGTTCAAACTACGACATTTGGTTATGTGTTAATTTCGTATTTATAAGTGTAGCTCTTGGTTTTACGAAGGGTCATGGTTGGGAGGAGACAGCTCAACCATATACATCCGTCGTAGGAGTTTAACATACTACCCGAATAAATTCTGGTCTTGAGGAACAACGCAATGGTACAGTGTTTGGATCTTCTTTGGGAGGTCCAAGGTCCAAACCACGACACACACAAGTGTGTGAGGAGTGGGTGTGTGTATGGTTGTGTGTTTGGCCCTTATTGATAAGCTCAACTCTCACCCTTATGAGAGGTCATGGTTGGGATGAGGATGTCCAACCCTGAACATCTATCATAAAGGTTTCTCACATTGACCTAATAAAATAAAAAAACATATATTTTTAGACTAATATCGTTCTACAAATTTTTTCCTTATTTAAACATAATATTTAAATTTAGTATAAAAACATGATAACAATATTTAATGAAAATTAAATATATTTTAAATTATAAATATTAAATAATTTATAATTTTATTCTAAGAACAAAAAAATATTAGTTTTTTACATTACTTATAATTTAAATAAGTTTTAATTTCACCATATTAAATTTTGATCTAAATTTTACCAACGCAATGGTTCACACTTTGGATCTTTTTCAAGAGGTCCAAGGTTCAAACAGTGGCGTCGACGAGTGTGAGGGTGGGTGTATGGTGGCTTTGTGTTAAATTCTTTATTGATAAGTATAGTTCTCGACTTTAAGAGAGGTCATGGTTAGAGCAGATTGCTCAACCTTGTACCTCCATCGTAGAGGCTTCTCATAATAACCAAATCAAATATATATAATTATTTATATGTTATATTAACGTTATATAATTATTATTTCACCATGTAAATTCAAAAATAAAATAAAAATAAAAAAAATGTTATATAATTATAAAGTAATATCGATGAACCATGCACCTGGGTGCAGCGCAATAGTTCAGGCTTTGGCTCTTTTTCGGGATGAGTGTGTAAGGGGGTGAGTGTGTGATTTCTTTGTATTTAATTTCCTATTTATAAGTATAGCTCTCAACTTTAAGAAGGGTTATGGTTGGAAGAAGACTGCTTAACCCTGTGCATTGGTTATAGAAAAATTTTCATAATAACCAAATCCAAAATAAATAAATATCTATCTTTCCATCAACCATATATTATATGGTATATATTTTAATATCAAACTATCTATATATTTCGTAGTGGATGGCCGTTAGGTCTTCCAATTAAGCTTCGGTTCAGAATTAAAAAGCTATGATTCGTTGTATTCTTTAATACACATAGAAAATATGTATATATTTTAATATCAAATTATCTATATATTTCGTAGTGGATGGCTGTTAGGTCTCCCAATTAAACTTCCGTTCAAAATTAAAAAGCTATGATTCGTTTTATTCTTTAATAAACATAGAAAATATGTATCATCCAACTTTAGTCGTGAAAATATGAACCCTATTTCCGTGTTGAAGGTAAATCAATCAAAATAGTTAATAGCTTAGTAACTAACATGTAGAAGGTACACGGCAGAGTATCACCCATGGAATGTAACGACCCCACCACGGATAATCCTATACACTAAAAAGCATGGTGCCAATTATTAGTTATACCCCAATGCCTTATCACCATATTTAGCATAAGTTGTTATAGCAGCATAGAGATATCTACATGTCATCTAGTGCACTTATCCAACTCTTGATCTATCATAACAATAGTAAAATACTTGTAATATCATAACAATACATTTATTATTCATATGTGTAAGGAAATGGAGCTTTACATAAAATCGCATATACATGCCATGTGCTATTGTTAAACAAGAGAACAAGAATATTTGTGTTTTCATGTCAATCTAGATAACCTTTAGGCCTTGGGAGTCAATCATCATAGATTTTCTATGAAGGTTAATGACCACTAAATGCCAACATGATTGCATATTTATTGTCGTGGATATGTTTAGTAAGATGACTTTCATCAATCCATGTTATAAAAACATAATTATTTTTGAAATTAGTTGTTTATTTATTTATTTTTTAATCTATTTTTGAAATTACTTGTTTATTTTTTATTTTTTTTAATTAATTTTTTTTTTTTAGTAAGATGACTTTGATGCATTCATGTTATAAAAACAAATATTTTTTAAATTACTTGTTTATTATTTTAACATGTTTGGATTTATTTTGGCTTGCATAAATTTATTATTTTAGACGAAGGCAAACTATTTCTCAATAACTTTTAAAGCTATTTTTGGAATTTTTTGGACAACAAACTCTAACATTCCACAACCTTTCATCCATATATTGATGGGTAAATGGAGGTGGTCAATAATATTTTAGCACATCTATTATGGACATATATAACCACAACCACCTACAAACATTGGATGATATCCTATCATATATTTAATTCTCCTAAAATATGGTTGTTCATTTCTCCATGTGTCATAGTCCATTCCAACAATATTTAGGTTTTCATCTTAACATCTCATTGGACACCATATTCCAAATACCAAGTAACCAATGATGCTAACTCAAGCCAAATAAGTAGAAAAAGTAGAAAACAAGTCCAATATACCTTATAGTGCCAATAACAAAGCACAAGGAATGACATGACTAGTATAGCATACCACATCCATTTTGTTGGTATAAGGTTTGACTCTACTTAAATAAGGAATTCTTCTTTGACCTACACTAAAAAATAAAGCCATTATGCTATGGTCCTTACACCATTTAATTCTATATGGTCCTTATACCATTTAATGCCAGACAAAGAAGACCAATTTCATTCTTAATCTACCACCATACTTGAGGATACATCTAGTGTTCTACATTGAACTCCTCAAACCATACCTACCATCTATACTATAGGCTATATCGGTACAACATCAAGTTGATCTAGATCCAACATAGTTTAAACCCATCACAATAGGTAAACTAATCAAAGTCATAAACAAGGGGCACATAACCTATTCAAGTTGTAAAATAAGACCAATTTTTATTATAAACAAAGTGATATATACTTGATCAAACTCAATCATCTCTAGACATGAAAGTTGATATAACGAGGACCATTATTCCTTATGGGGGATGAATGATTTGAGAAAAGCAAGGGTTGATGAGAGTTCCTAAGGACATGATACCAAAACTAATTTAGATATTTTACACATACCATCTTAAACTTTAGTACTTAGATTACAATGACACCTTGATTTTATGCTATATCTTTTTATAATTTTTATTTATTTATTTTTGGTTAGATAGTAGAGTTGGTCACAACCATACTATTTTTAATAACATCATATGGGCTGCTCCCACCAAACCTATTCAGCCTCGTTATTGTTGGCTTGACGTGAAGGGACCACCAATAGTTCGGGATTTGTACCATCATTATCAATTTGGCAGAGGACCACTACCTTTGCAAACAAACTTCCCTCCAAAATTGAACGTGAATATCTTCTTGGTTTTTTTTAAATGTATTTTTAGTAACATGCATTTATTATAAATAATAATTTTTTTTTTTTTTTTTTTTTGACGAGGAACCTTTTATATACAACATATCCGCAACATGTGAATAATAAAATTTTGAATTATAATATCATTTCTTAGAAAAACAATTGTTTTTAATTAATATTATAATATTAATTTAAATTATTATTTAATTAATTAATAAAAATAAATAAATAAATTGTCAATAATTTTGACCACATCATGATACCTTTCTTCTTAGTTATGAAAATTTTAAAAAAAGTTAAGCGTGACGGCCACCACTATGCTTCCAAAGACCCGTTATGTGCATGATAAGCTTGGAATAAAGTTATAATATGGCCCTTCAAACTAAATGAAGAGTTAAAGGGCCAGGAAAAATGAAAGCAACGTCGTATAAGGTCAAGAAGAATAATAGTATATATTTTCGAATTAATATTTTATTTATTTTTACAGATTTATGTAAACTAAATTTATTTTAAATTATATTCAGTAATTTAAAAATATATTTTACTTAAAAAGAAAAAGTATTAATTATTTATATTATTAATGATTTAATAAGTTTTAGTTTAGTTACTTTAAAGTACATTAAAATTTTATTAAATAATATTAATAATTACAGATAAAATATAATATTAATATATAATTATAATATAACATAAAATTATATATTTTAATATTTTATTCAAATTAATATTACTATCAATTTTTTTGATACATAGAGGAATTGGAAATTACCTTTCAATTTTGAACAATTGATCATAGGTTCAAGCCGTATTGCCTCAGAATGTAGCGTTAAATTATGGTGCTACACGATTCGAAGTGATAAAGACCCAAATGACTCTGGGTTGTAACCCCTTCATCCTCAAGTTAGACTACTACTTTGCTCAAATTAAACATATCCCAAAATTTTAACTTAGGAAATTAAATTCTACATGGATGGGTGGAGAATGCCCTAAAGTACTTTCCCTCACGTGAAATGCAATCCTTTAAATTAAAAGCTTTGAACAAGTTAAATAAAAAAACATTAGTATGATTTAAACACATATTTAAAATTAAAATTTGGTTATAGTGGTAGCTTCATGATTTGAGGCTATTATGAGAAGCAATGTGTGTTAACCCTATGATTAGTTGTTCAAAAAGGAAAAACAGTTACCTTCTTATATGTATTAAAAATAAATAAATAAATAAAATATAATTTCTAACCTGTATGAAAAAGCCAACAATTTAAGTTTCATAATAAACTTTTATAATTCACATTAATACATAATTAATATGTATTAATTAATTAATTAATACTTTTCTTTTGAATCAATATGTGTATCTTGTTTTCGGCCTAAGATCTAGGTCAAAAAGTTACAAAATATCAACTCTTTTTCATTGGTCAAAAGTTTGTTCCTTCCATCATTATAAATAAACAAATATCACTCCCACACTTTATTTAAAGTGAAAATTATCATAGTCTTGACATCTGAGGACGAATGCACGTTTAAACTTTAACACTCTGATTAGTTGGAAAGGTTTAACCTTAAGATATTCCTAAAAAAATCTCATTCCGTAGTGGATGTCGTGTAGGTCTCCTGATTCGTTTTATTCTTCTATACACGTAAAAAAATATCTATTATCCAACGTTAGCCGTGGATTTCCGTGTTGAAGCTGATATCTTAGTAACTAATAATTACAAATGTTCCCAAGTTATCTATTATCGAACTTCACCCTTGGATTTCCGTGTTGAAGCTAATATCTTATTAATTAATAATTACAAATGTTTTTAAGTTTAAATTTTGAGTATGTTTGTTTGTGTAATATAATATTTTGATTTGAGTTTGTTGTGTTTCTAACCATTTGTACTCTTCTCAAACTAAGTTAAATAACAATAATGAATTATAAAAAAGATTCATGTATGTATATTAAAACAAATAATAATAACTACAACGAAAGAATAGCACACATGGAATGAACCCACCAATAAGAATATCCAATGCATTCCAACAATGAATTATAAAAAAGATTCATGTATGTATATTAAAACAAATAATAATAACTACAACGAAAGAATAGCACACATGGAATGAGCCCACCAATAAGAATATCCAATGCATTCCAACAAGTAAACTATTTTTTTTAATATTTCTTATATAAATCCATCTTAAGGTTGAATCCTATTTTGAGTACAATTAGCCCCACGAGTAACTATTTAGAGAAATGTTGTGCCACGAGGGATTGGATTGGAAGTGTGGTCTCCATTTTTTAACATTTTTTTTTATTGAGTAAATATTTTTTATACATATCTATTATGGCGATTGAACCCGGGTCACATCACCGATAATGCAAGTGACATCCTTACTGGTAAACCACACTTACATGGATCACATTTGATATAAGGTAATTAAACATTTTAACATCAATAATTGTAGGAGCTTTGGTTTTTCTTCTAGAGATCCAAGGTCCAAACCATGGTGTGGATTTTCAACATTTTTCATTAATAAACCTTTTAACACTATTCATTGAGACTCATCTCTTACGCATAACCCTACTAGAGGTATCACACTAACCAAATCTACTTTTACATATATAATTGTATTTATCATAATTATATATTAAAATGATTTGTTTGATAAGATTTTATTATATAATAGTATTATAATAACATAGTAATCTCGTTAGATAGTCTAAAAAAATAAAATTGAGTTGTAAGCTTCAAGAAAGATAGGTTATCAAAAATAAATGTATAATTTCAAATTTTTTAATAATATTTTTATCTTTTTTAAAAATAAAAAGTCATAATCATATAATAATATTATAATAAGTATTAAATGTCATTAGTTGAATCAATTAAAATTTTCAATATTTAAAGAGAATATCAAAGTTCAAATATTGACACGTATATATAAATAGATAATATGCAAGCTTTATTGTAATACTATGGTGATGATGTAATACAAGTAAAATTTTATATAATTAATTGAAAAAATAATATTATAACAACTTAATAATTATACACCTTTAATTTTTATATTATTTAATTTTTATATTATTTAAAAATAAAACTTATAACTAAATATAATTATATTTTTATTTCATATACATTATCTCATGTTATAAATCTAATTTACCATTGTTTTAAAGGAAAAAAATAAACAAACATTACTCTTTCAGTTAAAAACAAACCAAGAAAAAACCTCCTTGGTTCGTAGGAGTTTCATAGTCATTTTGCTTACTTTAAATATTAGATTTAATGTCCATAGGTAATTGTTTTAGTGGTTAAAGATGGTGGTTGTTTCTTAAGTAATCTTTGTGTTCAAACTCTTTAAAAGTGGTTGTTAATATAATTTGTAAATGTTCTCGTGAAAATATATATATATATATATATATATATATATATATATATATATATATATATTAAATTTAATTCAATGGACTTGTCGAAATAACTTGTCAGTAATTTTAAACACACATGGATACCGTTCTTCTTGGTTATTAAAAAAGAAAAAAAATTAAGCTAAAAATAAACGAACATTACTCTTTCAGTTAAAAACAAACCAAAAAAACCTCCCTGCTTCGGAGGAGTTTCATAGCCATTAACAACCTGTGCTTACTCTAAATAATGGACTTGTCGAAATAACTTGTCAGTAATTTTAAACACATCTGGATACCTTTCTTCTTAGTTATTAAAAAATAAAAAAATTAAGCTCACCAGCCCCACTTTGCATTTCATTGCGAAGAATAAAGTTAACCAGCCCCCACTATACATTCCATTGCGAGGAATAAAGTGAAGACTCGGTGTGTAGATTACAAGCCAGGAATAAAGTTCTAATAATGACCTTCAAATTAAATGAAGAATTTAAGCAGCAGGAAAGCAACGTTGTATAAGCTCACTAAGAATTATCCATTATAATTTTTTATAAAAAGATGCCTGCCTGCTACTTCTGGAAACGATAAGGCTGCCTTCCCTGCTCAAAATTATTGCTTTACTCTTTGAGAATGTTTGTTCCAAGAGAAGGAGCTTCTCAATGGCTGGAACAAATACAGAAAATGCACATAGAGGGAGTCGAACAAGGAATATCCCCCATACATCCATATATCTTCACCGTGCCAGAGCCCCTGCGTACAGAAAAGCCTGAAGCTTACTCGCCCCATGTCATCTCTCTCGGACCTTATCACCACCGCAAACTTGAACTGTACGAATCTGAAAGATATAAATCTATTCTAACCGTCCAAGTCGAGAAAAGGGCAAACCGGGTCAGCTTTGAGAGCTTGGTCGAAGATATAATCTCATCAGCAAGGGAGATTAGAAACTGCTATAACGAATATATCGACTGTGATGACGAAGTATTGGGTTGGATGATGGCTTGGGACGCTGTGTTTATTCTGGAGTTTCTGCGCTGTTTTAATCGGTGCCAGAGCCCAAGAGTTCAACAGGCGAACCCTCATTTTGAGAGCTTGGATGCGGTTTTCGATCCAGAAAAGAAGAGCCCTTTGTTTTTTCCGCTTCAGGCTGATATATTTAAGCAGGAGAATCAAGTCCCGCTTTCCATTTTAAAGAAAGTTCTGACGTGGGAGACTGGCTCCGAATCCCATGACAGGCTTCAAAATGGAATTATAGAAGCCTGCACCAAATTCTCCCCTTTCTTGCGCCGTGGAGGTTCCTACCCTTCTAATAGAGCAAATGATAATCTGCTTGATCAAAGGGATATACTGGAGTGCCTGTACAATGCCGTCGTGCCCCCTCGTCGGAGGGGAAATTTTTCCAGTAATGTTGAGACTGTTCTTCACGTTCAAGGCCATGGTGTGGCGGACGCTAATCTCCCGTCTGCCTCGGAATTGCACAGAACAGGGGTGGAATTCAAGCATTTTATATGGGGAACTGACGAAATAAGATTTGACAGAGCCAGTTGCACACTGTTCCTTCCCTATATAGAAATGGACTACAGAACAGATGTTTTCCTGACAAATCTTGTGGCACTGGAAGCATTCGTGAAGTGCAAAACCAGAATGCTGAGTTCCTATGTACATCTGATGGACAAACTGATTGACACTCGATATGATGTTGCAGTGCTGAAGAAGCGTGGAGTACTGGTCAATAACTTGGGAAGCGATAAAGAGGTGAGCATTCTCTGGAATGGCATCAGCAGATCAATATGGAAGAGCGCATATGAGCCCATCGATCAGACCATCACGGATGTCAATTCATATTACAGAAGTAAGTATAGGGTTATGTTGGGTGAGTTCATGCATGAACATTTCTCAAAGCCCTGGAGAGCTGCATCAGTGGTGGGAGCGTGTATTCTGCTACTTCTAGCATTCATGCAGACATTATTTTCGTATTATCAACTTCCCCAAAAATACAGACTTGGATAAGACATGCATTCCGCCTCAGATTGCAGACGCCTGAAAACATATATTCTATATGTACTATTATGGGAAACTTCCTGTTATGTATTTCTGCAATATGGTTCGGAGACTTATCCTGTTCTATGCTGTCTATAAGTCTTAATCCTTTAATGAAGTTCTTCCACGGAGAGAGTTTCTTCGTGTTTGAATTCTAGCCTTTTCTCAGATTATCGGTAGATAGCGTTCTAGGAAAGGCAGCTGAGTAGCCTTTTTGTTTATTATGATTTGATTACTTTGCCCCTATCACTGTGCTTGCAAATAAATCAATAAATAAATGAGGTTTCAAAATTTGAAAGTCTCGTTTACCATTGTTTTAAAAGAATAATTTATTCCTTCGACGATGAATAATAATTTAAGACCATTGATGAGGTCTTTAGTTTATGGACAAAAATGTATTATATTTAAGAATATGGAGTGAAAAAATGTATTATATTTAAGAATATGGAGTGAAAATAGGTTTTAGTTTGAATCAGGATTTTTGGATTTACTTATCAACTCATTAATAAAAATGTTTGTTTGTTTGTTTTTTTTTTTAACATGGTGGAATCTTCACGAATTCGGACAGACTGTCCAACTTTTATGGCTACCACAGTATTCTGTGTTGTTCGTCCTAAAAGTCGTCACAGAGATCTCCGCACAGTCCACCCCTATAACCACTATGCCACAATTATTTTAAACCTGTTACGCCACTGAAAGCACCTTGAAAGGGACAAGCGTTCAGTTTGATGAGGCTCGAGATTTGAACCTTGGATCTCCGCCCCACTTATGGGGTTTGAGGGAACCAATTGGTCTACACCTCGGACCTCAATAGGAATGTTTGTTATGTTATTTAGTTTAAAGATAGTTTCAGGGAGATTCTCATGCAAGCAAATACTTTCCTAAGCTATAATATTGTTATGACCATAAACTCCATTGCCATATTTTTTTTAATATGGAACGAAGGGGTTTTGAAAGGGTTCCCAAACCTTTTACATAGTTACATAATTATTTGTCCAAAAGAGAGAGGATAAAGTGAAACACCAGGTGAACATGAACTAAGTCCAAAAAGAAACCAACAAGAGAACACTCCCATATAAGCTACAAAGACCAGAAAACCAGCCATAACAACCATAAGCAAAGTGCCTAAAAAGCAAAATGAGATAGGGAGCAAGCTCACAAACAACCAAAAAATCACATGACAGATAGAGGAGAGCAAATAGGAGAAATCAAGAGAGCAGGAGAACCCCCTAAACTACTCAAAATTTCCAGAGAAGGAGACTTGAGGGTCTTTGAAATACCTCAACATCCAAGTGAGTTCCTTCACATAGATAGTTGACATCTTTACAATCTTTGAGAGGGAGGCTCAGAGACTCCTAGCAAGTAACTTGTTATAAATATTCATTGAGGTGCTCACGGTCTCTTCTTGCTACCAAAATGAGATGTTCTCTTTCCACACGTTCATTCCTTCAATTTGGATACCCATATTAGGAAGGTCTTCAGATGAGTTGTCTTCTTTGTATGTATGTTGGCATTAAAAGTTTTCAAAGTTACTGAGGACCCTCTTTGATTCATCCAAAAGATTAGCTATATTTCAACTGGTGGAGGATCTACCATTTATGTTGTTGATGATGTTAATTGAATCTCCTTCTATAATTACTTTTTTGTCATCCATCCCAACAAGAAGTGCCAAATGTTGGAAGAGTGCTCTTGTCTCAACAAATAGCTAGTTTGAGTTCCAATATTTTTAGTAAAGGCAGCAATGATCTCATTCTTATCATTTCTAATTAGACCTCCAGCCCCTACTAGGCCAAGATTACCTTTAGAAGCTCCATAAAAATTAAATTTGATCCAATGTATAGGAGGAGGAGTCCATGAGGTTTATCATCTAGGAAGACTGGCTTGAGGACCATTCAAGATAGATAAACCCAGGCTAGCAATTAGGGAAGCTATAAAAGGAGGAGTAGGAGAAGGGCCAAAGGGTATATTAAAAATATTTTCAAAAAGAGCAAAATGAATTATGGAACTAAGTTTGGACTAGGTTTCATGAAAGGTTATTAAAGGCCTTATTATTGCGCTCTTTCTGGACCCCCCAGAAAAAATGGGTAAGGCAAAATTTCCACAAAAATCTACACAAGGGAGAACGAAAAGGAAAAAGGAACCACTACTCAAAAAGGTCCAATAGAGAATTAGAAGTCACCCAACATATCTCTAAGGAAGAAATAAGTGAGGAGAGGATCTCAAGGGAGAAGGGACACTCAATAAAAAGGTGTTGGGTGGTCTCCTCATTCAAACCGTAAAGATAACAAGATAACAGTAGTTGGCCAGAATTAATCCTCTTTCTAAGATTGTCTAGGGACACAATTTTATTTTGGAGGGTGAACCAAAGAAATAAATTCACCTTAGGAATGAGCTTTGAGGACCAAATTTTAGAGAAAAGGGACCAAAAAAAATTGTTTACACTTGCAAGATGAAAAGCAAATTTAATAGAAAAGACGCTCTTCTCATCCTCCCTCCAAATTAGAGAATATTTACAAGCATAGTTGCCGATAGCTTTGGTTCTCAGCTTGAGGGCAAGAGTATTCAAGGATGTCACATCATCTTGGTTCAAAAAAGAATCCTAATATCCTTCCACTTCTACAAACCACCCACTTCTTCAATGAAATATGCCACTATAGATCCAAAATTCTAAGTGAGTCTAGGTCTAAGGGTAGCAACGGAAGTGATCTCCATGAGGGGAACATCCTTCAATCATAGATCTTTCCAAAATTTATTATAATAAATTATATTATAATAAGAATTGATAACAAAGTTAAACAAGGATCATAAAAAAAATTGCATCTCTTTATCTTTTATGTTTATAAATTAAATTAAAATTAGTAATTAATTAAAATTAAATATAAATATAATAATAAAATTACATATGATAGAATTTATATTTATAATAATTAATAATTATATTTACAAATTTAAATAATTAATGAATTAAATAATTTGAAAATAGCATATTCAAATGTGAAGTCTTTACCTATAAAGGAAAATAAAAGAGTATTGATTTTTTTATCTTATATTCGTGACATGAAACTAATTTTCATTTTTTCACAATTGTTTGGAAAAATAGTAAATCCTAAAAACATATATAGGATAAATGTGAAGTTTTTATCTCAAAGACAAGAATGAGATGAAAGTTTTTATAAGAATGGTTAAAGATATTTACTAGAGTAACGCTCTTAGCATCTTTATTATATTTATGTCTATTTGCATAGAAAGTGTAAGGTATTTTTAATAGAATCTATTAATTAAAATAAGATCTAAATCTTGCACAATAGTAATTCAAAGGAGAAAAAGTATATTGAAGTAAGATAAATACAAGAAAGTACAATATAATATGAATATTTATAATTACTTATGATGGTTTTTTATTGAGTCTAATATTTCAAGCCAAAAAAATAATGTAAAAAGTGTTTTGAGATAATTCAAGTTGATGCTTATATAACCTTTTGATGTTGATAAATGGATATTTAAAACTATAAATATTCCTATTTACATAAATAAAATTACAACTCATAATACATTTAATATAAATGATTTATTTATATTATATCTTAGTTATATATTAAAATGATTTGTTTGATAAGATTTTATTATATAATAGTATTATAATAACATAATAATCTCAATTTAGATAGTCTAAAAAATAAAATTGAGTTGTAAGCTTCAATAAAGATAGGTTATCAAAAATAGATGTATAATTTCAAATTTTTTAATAAATTTTTTATCTTTTTAAAGAGAAAAAGTCATAATCATATAATAATATTATAATAATTATTAAATGTCATTAGTTGAACCAATTAAAATTTTCAATATTTAAAGAAAATATCAAAATTCAAATATTAACTCGTATATATAAATAGATAATATGCAAGATTTATTGTAATACCATTATATGGTGATGATGTATTATATGGTGATGATGTAATACAAGTAAAATTTTATATAATTAATTTTATCTCATGTTATAAATCTAATTTACCATTGTTTTAAAGGAAAAAAATAAACAAACATTACTCTTTCAGTTAAAAACAAACAAACAAAAAAAAAAACCTCCCTGGTTCAGAGGAGTTTCATAGCCATTAACAACATGTGCTTACTTTAAATATTAGATTTAATGCCGATAGGTAATTGTTCTAGTGGTTAAAGATGGTGGTTGTTTCTTAAGTAATCTTGTGTTCAAACTCTTTGAAGGTGGTTGTTGATATAATTTGTAAACATTCTCCTGAAAATATATATATTAAATTTAATGGACTTGTCCAAATAACTTGTCAATAATTTTAAACATATAATACTTTCTTCTTAGTTATTAAAAAAAAAAAAAAATTAAGCTAAAAATAAACAAACATTACTCTTTCAGTTAAAAACAAACCAAAAAAAAAACCCTCCCTGCTTCGGAGGAGTTTCATAGCCATTAACAACCTGTGCTTACTCTAAATAATGGGCTCGTCGAAATAACTTGTCAGTAATTTTAAACACATCTGGATACCTTTCTTCGTAGTTATTAAAAAAATAAATAAATAAGCTCACCAGCCCCACTTTAAAAAAAAAAAAAATTAAGCTCACCAGCCCCACTTTGCATTTCTTTGCGAGGAATAAAGTTAACCAGCCCCCACTATACATTCCATTGCGAGGAATAAAGTGAAGACTCGGTGTGTAGATTACAAGCCCGGAATAAAGAAAAAAATTAAGCTCACCAGCCCCACTTTGCATTTCTTTGCGAGGAATAAAGTTAACCAGCCCCCACTATACATTCCATTGCGAGGAATAAAGTGAAGACTCGGTGCGTAGATTACAAGCCAGGAATAAAGTTCTAATAATGACCTTCAAATTAAATGAAGAATTTAAGCAGCAGGAAAGCAACGTTGTATAAGCTCACTAAGAATTATCCATTATAATTTTTTATAAAAAGATGCCTGCTACTTCTGGAAACGATAAGGCTGCCTTCCCTGCTCGAAATTATTGCTTTACTCTTTGAGAATGTTTGTTCCAAGAGAAGGAGCTTCTCAATGGCTGGAACAAATACAGAAAATGCACATAGAGGGAGTCGAACAAGGAATATCCCCCATACATCCATATATCTTCACCGTGCCAGAGCCCCTGCGTACAGAAAAGCCTGAATCTTACTCGCCCCATGTCATCTCTCTCGGACCTTATCACCACCGCAAACTTGAACTGTACGAATCTGAAAGATATAAATCTATTCTAACCGTCCAAGTCGAGAAAAGGGCAAACCGGGTCAGCTTTGAGAGCTTGGTCGAAGATATAATCTCATCAGCAAGGGAGATTAGAAACTGCTATAACGAATATATCGACTGTGATGACGAAGTATTGGGTTGAATGATGGCTCGGGACGCTGTGTTTATTCTGGAGTTTCTGCGCTGTTTTAATCGGTGCCAGAGCCCAAGAATTCAGCAGGCGAACCCTCATTTTGAGAGCTTGGATGCGGTTTTCGATCCAGGAAAGAAGAGCCCTTTGTTTTTCCCGCTTCAGGCTGATATATTTAAGCTGGAGAATCAAGTCCCGCTTTCCATTTTAAAGGAAGTTCTGACATGGGAGACTGGTTCCGAATCCCATGACAAGCTTCAAAATGGAATTATAGAAGCCTGCACCAAATTCTCCCCTTTCTTGCCCCGTGGAGGTTCCTCCCCTTCCAATATAGCAAATGATAATGTGCTTGATCAAAGGGATATACTGGAGTGCCTGTACAATGCCGTCGTGCCCCCTCGTCGGAGGGGAAATTTTTCCAGTAATGTTGAGACTGTTCTTCACGTTCAAGGCCATGGTGTGGCGGACGCTAATCTCCCGTCTGCCTCGGAATTGCACAGAACAGGGGTGGAATTCAAGCATTTTATATGGGGAACTGACGAAATAAGATTTGACAGAGCCAGTTGCACACTGTTCCTTCCCTATATAGAAATGGACTACAGAACAGATGTTTTCCTGAGAAATCTTGTGGCACTGGAAGCATTCGTGAAGTGCAAAACCAGAATGCTGAGTTCCTTTGTACATCTGATGGACAAACTGATTGACACTCGATATGATGTTGCAGTGCTGAAGAAGCGTGGAGTACTGGTCAATAACTTGGGAAGCGATAAAGAGGTGAGCATTCTGTGGAATGGCATCAGCAGATCAATATGGAAGAGCACATATGAGCCCATCGATCAGACCATCACGGATGTCAATTCATATTACAACGGTAAGTATAGGGTTATGTTGGGTGAGTTCATTCAAGAACATTGCTCAAAGCCCTGGAGAGCTGCATCAGCGGTTGCAGCGTGTATTCTGCTACTTCTAGCATTCATGCAGACATTATTTTCGTATTATCAACTTCCCCAAAAATACAGACTTGGATAAGGCATGCATTCCGCCTCAGATTGCAGACGCCTGAAAACATGTATACTATATGTACTATTATGGGAAACTTCCTGTTATGTATTTCTGCAATATGGTTCGGAGACTTATCCTGTTCTATGCTGTCTATAAGTCTTAATCCTTTAATGAAGTTCTTCCACGGAGAGAGGAAGAGTTTCTTCCTGTTTGAATTCTAGCCTTTTCTCAGATTATCGGTAGATAGCGTTCTAGGAAAGGCAGCTGAGTAGCCTTTTTGTTTATTATGATTTGATTACTTTGCCCATATCACTGTGCTTGCAAATAAATAAATAAATAAATGAGGTTTCAAAATTTGAAAGTCTCGATTACCATTGTTTTAAAAGAATAATTTATTCCTTCGACGATGAATAATAATTTAAGACCATGGATGAGGTCCTTAGTTTATGGACAAAAATGTATTATATTTAAGAATATGGAGTGAAAATAGGCTTTAGTTTGAATCAGGATTTTTGGACTTACTTATCAACTCATTAATAAGAATGTTTGTTTGTTTGTTTTTTTTTTTTTAACATGGTGGAATCCTCACGAATTCGGATAGACTGTCCAACTTTTATGGCTACCACAGTATTTTGTGTTGTCCGTCCTAAAAGTCATCACAGAGATTTCCGCGCAGTCCACCCCTATAACCACTATGCCACAATTATTTTAAACCTGTTACGCCATTGAAAGCACGTTGAAAGGGACAAGCGTTCAATTTGATGAGGCCCGAGATTTGAACCTTGGACCTCCGCCCCACTTATGGGGTTTGAGGGAACCAATTGGTCTACACCTCGGACCTCAATAGGAATGTTTGTTATGTTATTTAGTTTAAAGATAGTTTCAGGGAGATTCTCATGCAAGCAAATACTTTCCTAAGCTATAATATTGTTATGACCATAAACTCCATTGCCATATTTTTTTTAATATGGAAAGAAGGGGCTTTGAAAGGGTTCCCAAACCTTTTACATAGTTACATAAGTATTTTTCCAAAAGAGAGAGGATAGAGCGAAACACCAGGTGAACATGAACTAAGTCCAAAAAGAAACCAACAAGAGAAAACTCCCATATAAGCTACAAAGACCAAAAAACCAGCCATAACAACCATAAGCAAAGTGCCTAAAAAGCAAAATGAGACAGGGAGCAAGCTCACAAACAACCAAAAAATCACATGACAGATAGAGGAGAGCAAATAGGAGAAATCAAGAGAGCAGGATAACCCCCTAAACTACTCAACATTTCCAACATACGTCAACATCCAAGTGAGTTCCTTCACATAGATAGTTGACATCTTTACAATCTTTGAGAGGGAGGCTCAGAGACTCCCAGCAAGTAACTTGTTATAAATCCTCATTGAGGTGCTCACGGTCTCTTCTTGCTACCAAAATGAGATGTTCTCTTTCCACACGTTCATTCCTTCAATTTGGATACCCATATTAGGAAGGTCTTCAAATGAGTTGTCTTCTTTGTATGTATGTTGGCACTGAAAGTTTTCAAAGTTACTGAGGACCCTCTTTGATTCATCCAAAATATTAGCTATATTTCAACTGGTGGAGGATCTACCATTTATGTTGTTGATGATGTTAATTGAATCTCCTTCTATAATTACTTTTTTGTCATCCATCCCAACAAGAAGTGCCAAATGTTGGAAGAGTGCTCTTGTCTCAACAAATAGCTAGTTTGAGTTCCAATATTTTTAGTAAAGGCAGCAATGATCTCATTCTTATCATTTCTAATTAGACCTCCAGCCCCTACTAGGCCAATATTACTTTTAGAAGCTCCATAAAAATTAAATTTGATCCAATCTGTAGGAGGAGGAGTCCATGAGGTTTATCATCTAGGAAGACTGGCTTGAGGACCATTCAAGATAGATAAACCCAGGCTAGCAATTAGGGAAGCTATAAAAGGAGGAGTAGGAGAAGGGCCAAAGGGTATATTAAAAATATTTTCAAAAAGAGCAAAATGAATTATGGAACTAAGTTGGACTAGGTTTCGTGAAAGGTTATTAAAGGCCTTATTATTGAGATCTTTTTGGACCCCCCAGAAAAAATGGGTAAGGCAAAATTTCCACAAAAATCTACACAAGGGAGAACGAAAAGGAAAAAGGAACCACTACTCAAAAAGGTCCAATAGAGAATTAGGAGTCACCCAACATATCTCTAAGGAAGAAATAAGTGAGGAGAGGATCTCAAGGGAGAAGGGGCACTCAATAAAAAGGTGTTGGGTGGTCTCCTCATTCAAACTGTAAAGATAACAATAGTTGGCCAGAATTAATCCTCTTTCTAAGATTGTCTAGGGACACAATTTTATTTTGGAGGGTGAACCAAAGAAATAAATTCACCTTAGGAATGAGCTTTGAGGACCAAATTTTAGAGAAAAGGGACAAAAAAAAATTGTTTACACTTGCAAGATGAAAAGCAAATTTAATAGAAAAGACGCTCTTCTCATCCTCCCTCCAAATTAGAGAATATTTACAAGCATAGTTGCCGATAGCTTTGGTTCTCAGCTTGAGGGCAAGAGTATTCAAGGATGTCACATCATCTTGGTTCAAAAAAGAATCCTAATATCCTTCCACTTCTACAAACCACCCACTTCTTCAATGAAATATGCCACTATAGATCCAAAATTCTAAGTGAGTCTAGGTCTAAGGGTAGCAACGGAAGTGATCTCCATGAGGGGAACATCCTTCAATCATAGATCTTTCCAAAATTTATTATAATAAATTATATTATAATAAGAATTGATAACAAAGTTAAACAAGGATCATAAAAAAAATTGCATCTCTTTATCTTTTATGTTTATCAAATTAAATTAAAATTAGTAATTAATTAAAATCAAATATAAATATAATAATAAAATATACATATGATAGAATTTATATTTATAATAATTAATAATTATATTTACAAATTTAAATAATTAATGAATTAAATAATTTGAAAATAGCATATTCAAATGTGAAGTCTTTACCTATAAAGGAAAATAAAAGAGTATTGATTTTTTTATCTTATATTCGTGACATGAAACTAATTTTCATTTTTTCACAATTGTTTGGAAAAATAGTAAATCCTAAAAACATATATAGGATAAATGTGAAGTTTTTATCTCAAAGACAAGAATGAGATGAAAGTTTTTATAAGAATGGTTAAAGATATTTACTAGAGTAACGCTCTTAGCATCTTTATTATATTTATGTCTATTTGCATAGAAAGTGTAAGGTATTTTTAATAGAATCTATTAATTAAAATAAGATCTAAATCTTGCACAATAGTAATTCAAAGGGAAAAAAGTATATTGAAGTAAGATAAATACAAGAAAGTACAATATAATATGAATATTTATAATTATTTATGATGGTTTTTTATTGAGTCTAATATTTCAAGCCAAAAAAATAATGTAAAAAGTGTTTTGATATAATTCAAGTTGATGCTTATATAACCTTTTGATGTTGATAAATGGATATTTAAAACTATAAATATTCCTATTTACATAAATAAAATTACAACTCATAATACATTTAATATAAATGAATTAAATACATTTATATTCGATACAAAATCTCAAAAAAAAAATGGGATAAAGTAGTAATCATATCAAAGTATTGGTTTAACAAAATAATACGTAAAAAAACAAGGTAGTTGGTTTCATGTGGTATATACCTACAACTTTAGTAATACAAATACATCTCACCAATATATATACTAGAAACATATTTTCATAGTTTCTCTATACTTAACATTCTAATTATATATGTACATATATATAGATGGAAGCACACATTGGTTGGTCTAGATGTTAGTTAATTATATTTAAAAGAAAATGTGTTTGTTAAATGTTTCCAAGCTATAATGAGGAAGAACGTCATTCAAACAATTGTAGCTTATTTTAAGTTTGGGCCAAGTGTATTTAATAATTCCCCATATGTTGCACCATTAATACTCAAAAGTGTGTATATATATATATGTGGTGAAAACATGGGTTTTTGAAAGGTCCCCAACCCTTTTACATATGCCAATAAAAATTCCAACAGGAAAAAAATCACAAGGCCAAAAAGGAACAACCAGATAAAAAGATGAAATCAAAGAGCAACATGAAAAACCAACACAAGAGGCCAACAATAAAAGACTACAAATAAAACAAGAGAGCAAAATGGAAAAATACAATCTGGAGACGTTGACATCGACCTCCAAGTCTTCCTTCTTCTTACTAATCTACACCTAGACCTTCAACACCTCCCAAGAGTCCTTCAAAACTTGAGTATCCCAAAGAGGATGATTCTTATGAAAAAAGGTATGGTGAAATACAAGGTTCTCCTTAATATAGCCCCCCTATCTATTACAAACTAAAACTTTTGGGTATCCCTCTCTGGATAATTGGCTCCCATCTAGGTATTGATACTCTTCTTCCTACCAATAGGTTGGCTACCCCCTAGAGAGTCATCCATAGTAAGACCTGCCTTCCACAATAAATTCAAGTAAACTGATACAACTAAAATTTAGCCTTGGTCACAAAAGCATTGAGACTATTCCATTTCCATTCCCCATAATTAGCACTAAGAACACTGCTTAAGGAAATATAAATAGTCCTTGGAGGAAACATATCCATGATAGAGCACAACCTACAAAATTTTTACATTACTAGAGCTAGAATGACCATCAAGACCTAAAGAGGAGATCACGTGAGGAGGAAACGAGTCCATCCAAAGATTGTTTGAGTTGCTACTAACTCCTTGGTTGACCATGAAGTCAGCAACTTTGTTTCCTTCTCTTAATGTGTGCATGATTTTCACCTCTTGGAAGGATTGTAGCAAGGACTTGCTATCCCTTAAGATTTATTCCACTATCCATATTGGTTCTCCCTTCCCAATTAAGTAGTTAATGATGTTCTAGGAGTTCCCTTCCACTACAATATTTAGAGAATTAAGTAAGGATAGAATATTTATTCCATAAAGAAGAACCCAACTTCTATGATATGGCTAGTTTGTATACAATAATGCTTTGAGTAGGCACCAATAAAAATTCCTTTTGAAGTTCTAACTACATGTCCATCCCTAAAATTTCTTGGGTTGCCTTTCAAGGCTCCATCAAAGTTAAGTTTCAACCAACCTTCCTTAAGAGCCTTCCATTTGGTGTTCTTTCTAATATCCTCCTTTGAGTTGGGGTCAACACCAACCTAAGCTTCCAAGTTCTAACATTTAGCTATCTTCTTTACAATCTCCTTCTTAACCCCATCCAAATATTTGGTAATTGAGACATTCTCATGAGCAACAAGAATTATTCTAAGGAAAACTCTCTTTTCATATATACCAATGTCTCTAAAAACCCTCTATTTTTATTCTAGCCATATATCCTAGAAGAAATGAGAAAGGCAAAACATTCATAAACATGTAAGTCTATCACTTTTAAAGGGGGAGTATCATTGTTTTACAAAACCAATGATCAAAGCACCACCCATGAATATTCAAAGGCTTGAAGTAGCAAGTAGAGAATATTTCTTGAGAAATGACAAAGAATAAAGAGGTGCAATATTGATTCCTCATCCACCTTGCACAATGGGTACATATTTGGGATACAAAATCCTTTCTTCTTGATATTGTCTATCATTAAGATTCTATCTTGAAGGGAAATCCAGAGGAAGATAACAACTTTTGGAGAGATGTCTTTTAGCCACACTCTACTAATAAAAAACCTAGGAATAGACACATCCTTAGATACTATATAGCTTGATATATCTAAGTAAAATCCAAAAGAAGAAGGGGACCAAATGAGCGATTCTTGAGAGGGGCTTAAGGGAATGTAATAAGAGTGGAGTAAAATTTTCACAAATGAGACATAACATTGGGCCTCCTCAGTCAAGGCAGAAAGGGTGATATCCTTCCATCTTCTCAGGGGTCCTTCAACTTCAAGATAATCAAAAACCTTACTGCCAAATCTATCCATTAAGCAAACCAAAATCTAACTACATTCTTTGAAAGCATAGAGGGGCTTGTCTGTAATCCAAGTATCTTCCCAAAACATAATGGATTTACCATCCCTAAACTTCTATTTTAAACCTTTCATCAACAAATATCTCAAGTTAACAAGCCCATTCCAGAAGTCAGAACCCTTAGGAGGGTTCTCACATCTAAATAAGGGTATGGAAGAATCTAAGTACTTGGCCCTGATGACTTTGACCCAAGGATTTTCACCTTCTTTGATTATTCTTTAGCCAATATTAGACAATAGAGCTTCATTAAATTGCTAAATTCACTTTATGCCTAGCCCTCCTTCTCTCTTAGGTCTACACACTTTATCCCAAACCATAAGAAAGAGCCTCTGGTTGAACTCAATCCCCAACCACAAAAAATATCTCTAGATTTTCTCCAAAAACAAGGCTAATTTTACAAGAATTTTTAGCATTGAAAGAAAATAAACTGGTAAATATTGAAGGATAGATTGCAAGAGTTGCACTTTACCTACTTGGGACAACATTACCCCTTTCCACCTCGCTAATTTATGTTGAAATATTTCTATCATAGTATTAGAAAGTACATATTTAGCTCTTCCTTTAAACAAGGGTAACCTTAGATAGGTTGAGGGAAAATTAGCAATATCACAATATTTTTTTTGGATATTTTGACCTATCTAAGGGCCAAAGTTTAACAAAGAACAATCTGCTTTTGTTAAAATTGATGCATTGACCTAAAGCTTGTTCATACTCCTATAGCGCCTTCTTTATATTAGTGACTTCTCAAAAAAAATCCTCCCCAATAATAATAGTATCATTCAACTAAAGTAACTGGTCTAATCCCTTGGATTTGACCTTCCCTTATAGCTAAATCCATGGCCCTACCAAGTGTCTCAACCATTAAAATGAATAGGTAATGGGATATAGGGTCTCCCTTTATTAATCCCTTCTAGCTGAGAAATAATCTTGATGCTTGGAAATTTACTAACACTATGAACATAGGGGAATATATAAACCAAGAGACACGAATTCTCCAAACTGAACTAAAACCAAAGCTTTCCAAAACCTTGTCTAGAAATGTCCAAGACACCCTATTATTGGCCTTGCTCATATTCAATTTTAAAATAGTACCTGTTGATCCTCTTTGGTCCATTGAGTGCAACACTTCATGAATGGATACACCATCCACAATCTACCTCTTAGCCAAAAAACCCCTTAACTATAAGAAATTAACCTGGGAAGAAGTAGCCTCAATTTGTTAGCTAAGGCTTTGGTCAAAATTTTATATATGGTGTTTATTGGTTGAAATTTTGTCTAATGGTAAGGATTGCACACCCACAAACCTAGACCAAGTTTGAATGGTCTTAAAATGAGATGTTTTCAGGTCAATCTCTAGAGAAGGTCAATTCCTAGGGATCCTAGCTAACTATGCTTGGGGAAAATGGAACAGAGAAAAAGAAAGAGAGCTAAAGCTATAACTTATGGGATGGATTCAACTACACAAAAATACACACATAACCTAAATACTCAGTAAATGCTCATAAATCATCTAACAAAACATCAAATATTTCTCATCAATATTTATCACATGAGGTTTAATTATGAATTCCAAAATTAGAGAATAGAAAGCATGAAATCTAGAATGTAGAATTACAACACATTCATCCAACTAACTTTAACAAAAATAAACAATTAAAAAAAACATACATACATAAGAAATTTTTGGAGGCCAAATAATAATCCACTTGTATTATGAGTATTTCAAATCTTACATGCAAGTTGTAATGGCTAAAGAGTTGACCCTTGAAATGTATTACAAACATACATATATAGTCCTCCAAGAGATACTATCGATACAAGCAAATAAAAGCCTTATTAATGGAGGGTGGTTACATTAGAGGATAGTTGGACTGCACACTTCTCCTACCACTTAACTACCACTGATGGAACAACTCTACCACACTTGGATCGATTGCACTACCTGTATTTGTCCAATATATTCTTCTATTGCTAAATTTGACAATGTTGCTACCTTAGATGTTCATACCAGCTTTAGGGTCAAGTAGCTGGCGCATTTATATTTCTTGCAACCTACCATAGAGGTTGTAACTTCAATTTGCAATACACCAACTACTTGTATAGATCTTCTTGATTAATCATTTTTTTTGTCACCAACCCTTATCTTGGATACAATGCTTTGCTATGATTGGCGACAAACTGACCTCTTGGGATCTCCTATAAAACTTGTGATTTTTGGTGTGATAGGCCCTTAGGCACATCCTAACTTTTGGTTGCACCCTATTTCCCATTGGTGATTCATTTCTACATAGGGTAGATCTTTGGAATGGACACAAAGTCTAGCCTCATCCTATTCTTCCACCCGATTCAACTTTCACTTCCCCCCTTGGGAGAAACTTTGGGACCTAGGAGAGAGTTCATCCTTTCTCACTTATATGCCTAGGCTCATTTTTTCTTTTACTTTGGGTGAGACTTTGGGATTCCACCATCATTTTCCAATTATTTGAACCTCCATTTGCCCTGAGAGCAGGTCTTTGGGATCACCGATAGGCCATGACGTACCCATTATTTTTCTTGTTGTGAAACTTCCCAAGGATGGACATTTGGTAGCTTCCAAAAATTGCACATGACCTGATCCTCCACCTAGTGCTTCTTTACACACTTCTCTATTGGTGAGACTTTGGGATTGGCTCAAGGTTGGGTATGGATCTGATTTATTGCCCTCTTTCATACTTAGCACATTTTTGGGTAAAATTTTATCTTACTTATTTCATGGAGTAAGTGGGTTCAAGAAAGCTATCCACACTCTTGGTGACTCACGAGAGGTTTTCATTTTCTAAAAATCAATCAACCCAGCCAAAGAAATAACTTACCACATCAATTTTCATCAAAATTATTTTCTTTGGCCAATATTCATTGGGCCATGCAATAAAAAGGAAAACAAAAAAGGAAGCAAAACATATACCTCCCATAACTCATGCCTCATGCATCTGCTCTGTATGTTGCTGCTCTTGGGCTATGGAAGACTCACCTTGGGAGCCTGCATGTAACAACACCAATTGTTACCACATATTATCCATATTTTTTTATATCAATACATCTTTCATGAGGCAAGATACATAATCATGATCTAAAATAGAATCATTCTATTTGGATTGTAAGTTATCAAGGCAAATATTATCAAGATATATTGAGACTTGATTAGAGTCACTCTTGAGTAGAAGTAATCAGCTTATACGAAACCCTCAATCCTCTCGGATATGAGAATAATCAAAGCGTTCAGTTTCATCCCTCATAAAAGGAAAATTGTCTTATATAGGCAAATGCCTTGAAGATGGAAAACCATCATAGATGAAATAACCTCAACAATGGTTATTCATAGATCTTAGATCCTACCCACATATTCTCGATGGGGTCACTAAGATAACAAAATCACTACACGTGATTAAAATTACATAATCCTTGGAATTCCATCTTATTTTTTTGGTGATTTATTATCATCCTCCCAAATGTATTGAGTGCTTGGTTAACCTATAATTAACTTAGATTAATGGTATTGTTTTGTCTAGTATTGTTGTGTAGGTCCTCCATAAGTTTTCTCTCTACACTATTGTAATCAATAAGAGATAAAATTTATAAACATTCATTAAACATCATATATTTGACAAAATATACTAATCAAAGAATTTTTATTATTTGACCAATTTCCAAGACATATATCACTTAACATTCGTTAGATGTGAATATTACAATATGAAGACTTTATCTCTAATTTATAAATCTAGTAATCAAATACATAAAGTATTGCATATCATGGTTTATTTTTCATAAATTATTTCAGCCCTGCATAATTACATTGGATCTATATCAATACAAGCTTATTCATGATTACAATGAGAATATCTCAAAACATAAAGTATAGTCTTCAAAATTTGTTGTCTAGTTCTCCTCTGATTTGTCTTGAATCTTCTTGGAGTGAGAGATGATAGTGAAGGGATCAGGACAACTTGGATGCAATTTATGCCAAATGCATTACAAGCAAGCCATGCTTATCCAAATTAAATGCAATCATGCATCAAGTATTTTCCAAATGTATAACATATCTCAAGAAATCACCAAGCATGATTAAACAATTCATTCATCATTAATATTTTTATAACAAGGATTACTTCTTAATCCCATTCATCATTTGTTTGGATTAACACCAAACAAAATGAAGAGTCCCATACCTCTTCCCAAGGAATGGACACCAATCCATCCTTTCCCAAAACTAGAAGACACTCTTCCACTCTTCTAGTTAATTCCATTCAATTACAATTTTCATTATAACACATATGATGCATAATATATCATTACTTTGTTCATTCAATTAATCTAATTACTAGATTTCACTTGTTCATTCTACTTGTCTATCTAATAGACCTCAAATCATAGTTGTTGTTTTTTTTCTTATTTCATAATCCATTCGAATTCTAATAAAACAAAATCAATATTTACAAATCTAATTGATTTCAATCTGATTTTCCAATCATTCCAAAAATAAAGGAAATTGCTTTAATTTTAAAGTCATTCAAATTTATATAAAATCTCTAATCAAGGTATCCAATGTTAATTGGCTTCTATATTATACAAAATCATTTCCAATATATCCAAATTCCTTACCCAAATTAATTTAAATCTAGTATGCAATAGTCCTATATCCAATATAGAGAAAATCCCTACTCCATAATCGTATGACATTAAAACATACATGAACTTTTCTTTGAAATTGGACTTCCAAAATATACTCAACATTCAGCATATAGATTGGCTTCCCATATTTTAATACATCATTCAACCTCTTTATGGTCCAAAACTTTTCCCTAGTCCACCAAAAGAAGATGATCATAAGGTTATGTTGATCCTAAAATAAAGGTGCTAAGACCAATCAACCCATCCTCAATAGCCCAAATATAGGTAGGTTTTGACATCAACAGGTTCAAGAGATCGCATATAAATATATACTGAATGATTATAAGGTACCCATATATGCATCAAAAATCATCTCGTCAACAAAAGAGAGGATGATGAAGTGGACTAAAATCCTATAAATATGAATACTATGATGGTCAAAATTATGTTTGTCATCAGCGTAGTCCAAGGAAAGATTATAAAATTTATATTATTTCTCAAAATTTGTATTATAGGCCTACACCGTCAATCGAAATTTCAAGGATTGATTAGTTTTTCTCAAAATAATTGAATGTAATCTTTTGGAGTACAAAATACTATCACCTATCATCATACTAGGTGTTGATGAATTATCCATAGTTTAGTCTAAGTGTTTGATCACTTTTGATAGCAATGAAGTTAATCTAGGGTGATTCACCTGTGATCCGAAGGAGATAGCTAGTAGGTACTTGTGTGGGTGTATCTCAGCCTCAGATGAAGCAACCTTGTCAATACAAAATATAAACTATGACATAGGTCAATTAAATTAGAGTTTCAGCTCATCACAGTTTTATAGCAATGCAGGTGATGTTCGACTGGTTATTCAGGTACCTAAGCTTTGGAATTTGCTCGAAAGTAAATAATTCAAAGCCTTACAATGAAATAGATCACTTGGAAGTATCACACATAGTCAACTAATAGAATGTAGGGTTTAACAACAATTGCACACTATGGCATCATGGAAGGTTTGACTATGCAATCTCATTGGGGCTACAACCATAGTTGCATGAGAATAATTTGACATCACATAGTCTGGACACATCAACTTCACACAAGGAATTACCAGCATATTAATATGGGGTCTTGAAAGCCACACTATATCATAATCGATGTCATGGAAATCGATGCCAAATCGAAATATATATATAAACTATTGAAAGCACATAATGCTAAATAAAAATAAAATCCATAAAATTTATAATAGCCGGGTATCACATAGGACAAAATAGATGCTAATTTACGTAAGCCCAAAATTTAGGCACATGATCATATACTAAAATATGGCATGACTAGCTCTCTATTCAGTAATGTAATTGTGTCCATTAGCTAAAGGCTTTGAATGCAAATAGAATTATTTCGACTTCACATAAACCTTGTGCAAGTTAGAACATAAGAAAAGAAGGATTTGAATGGCGATAAGCAAGAAAGAAATAATCTAGCCCTATGAAATCCAGTCACAAAGATTCTTTTGAAGAAAAATGTAAGTAGGAAAGTCCCAACCTAGAGTTTCCAATAGTTGAATGTTTCCCTTGTGCTTCCTTAAGCTCTTATTCTTCTTCAACCTTCTCCTTCCCACATAACATAGCCCCCTTTTTCTCAATATTAATGGCAATTTATAGCTTTCTTTCTTTTTGACAAGAAAGATGCTTCTAAATATATATTTTTTTTTTTTTTGCTTTCTTTCTTTCAAAAAAGATGCTTCTAATGTAATATATATATATATATATATATATATATATATATATATATATATATATATATATATATATATATATATATATAATCTTCTTTTCTCACCTCAAGTTGAAGCTTCCTTTTATATATATATATATATATTCTAAAATAGGATAAACTAGATCCAACAAGCATGCTCAACAAACTAAATCCTTTATTTTAAAAATTGCTCAATTTAAATATTTCACAAAATCATAATGAATTGCATGATATTAGTTTCAATATTTTCTAGAATAATTTGTAAAATGTGAAACATTATTAATGTACATTTTCAAATTAAAATTTAATTAAACCAATCTCATGCAAATTAATCATGAAATCAAATATAAATCACACATAAATGGCATACAAGCACTCGATGCATGTGCCCAATATCCCCCATCACCGTTTTTCCTTTGATTGGGCAAGATTTTTTAGAGTAATACTCAAGTAACACCGCCATCAGGGAGGTAACTAGTGATGATAGGAATATGAGCTTTACCTGTTGATTTTTCATAGTCATCATTTACCTTCTCATATATTGGTGGTTAGTCTTCCACCTACGAGAATAAATGTTCCTGCAATCAAGCAAAGCAACATCATTTTCTTTTGACAAATACAATGCAAATATATTAGGCATAAAATCCAGCAATCACTACACAAATAACATCTTAAAAATAGTCCTCTAATATGGGATGTGACACTCCCCCCCTTAAATTAAACATAGTCCTCTATGTTTTCTTGCAATTATTATATAACAATCAATAAAACATAGTTTTTGGTATAGTTTCCACTTTGTATAAGTGGTCCATAGTTTAACCTATATTATTACGTAGCATCATTAAATAAATAAGGAAAGTGTCTTTTCATATCTTCCACTTTTTTCCAAGTGGAATTATTTTCATAATACTGGTCACACTGGACCTTACACTAATCAATATTACACTTCCTCATAGTCTTGGAAAAAAATTCTAAGATCTTCACAGGTCTCACTTCAAAGGTTATCAGATCTGCCATCTATAAATTAGAAATATCTAACAAATGATCAAGATCAGCAATATATATCCTAAGTAAGGATACATAAAAATATTATGGATCTTTTACAGGTTAGGTGGTAATTCAATTCGATAGGCTACATGACTTATCTTCTCCACAATCTCAAATGGACCAACAAATCTAGGATTCAACTTTGTTGATTTAATGGCACTCTTCTTAAGTTTTACCCTTAAAAACACTCTGTCACCTACGAATAATTCTCTAGGGTTTCTTTTCAAATCTGCATAACTCTTTTGTCTATTTGTGGCTTCCTTGAGCCTTTGACAGATTAGTCCTAGCTGCTCTTCCATTATTTTGACCATTTTTGGTCCAATGACAACCCGATCCTCAGTATTGTCCCATGATAATGGATTTATGCATCGTCTACCATACAAAGCTTTGAAATGGGCCATCTTCAAGGAAGAATGATAACAATTATTATAAGCAAACTCAACCAGATACAAATAGTCTTCCCAACAAGACTTCTAGTCCATGCAATACATGCGTAACATATCTTCCAAAACTTGGTTAACCCTTTCTATCTATCCATCAATTTTAGGATGGTATGTAGAACTAATATTTAAAGTTGTGCCAATTGCATGATGGAGAGCCTACCAGAATGTAGAAGTAAACCTAGAATCCCTGTCAGAGATAATCATCTCTAGAAACCCACACAACCTAAAAATTTCTTTTGCAAATTTATTGACAACAACTATAGCATCATATGTAGTACATCTTGGTATGAAATGTGCAACCTTAGTGATTTTATCAACTATAACAAAAATTGCATCATGATGATATTTTATCTTTGGGAAATCGACAATAAAATCCATTGATATTACTTGCCATTTGTGAGTGGGTATAGCATGTGAAAACAATTTTCCTACTGGATGTTGATGTTCAACTTTCACCTTCTGACATTGTAAACATCATGCCACAAAATCGGTGATATCTTTCTTCATGCCCGACTAGTAAAAGGTATTTTTCCTCATCTTAGCTCTTCAAGAATGAGCATAATAAGAATAATTATGAGCTTCTCGCATGATCCATCTCCTCAAATCACCCAATTTAGGGATGACTACTTGTTATTTAAAGCGTAAACTCTATATTTCATGTTATGTTCTTGGTTTTCATTCAATTTTTGTTCTATCTTAACCTGAATTTCACTACATTCAATATCCTAACACTGCATCTCTCTGACTTACCCCATTAAATCCACATGACTACGAGTCAATGCAGTTATGTGCTTCCTCCTACTTAAGGAATCAATGACTTTATTTTCTTTTCCTTTGATATACTCAATACCAAAATCATATTCTACTAATAACTCTATCCACCTTCTTTATCTAGCATTTAGTAATGGTTGAGTGAAGATATACTTCAAACTTTGGTGATCGGTTCTTAACTCAAATGGTCTACCAATGAGATAATATCACCAAATTCTTAATGCATGTACAACTACAACAAGTTCTAAATCATGAGTAGCATAGTTAACTTCATGCTTTTTGAGTTTCCTAGACTCATTTGCTACTACAGAATCATCTTGGGATATGACTCCTCCTAACCCTTCCAAAGAGGCATCGGTGCAAACTAAAAAATTTCTTATGGGATTTAGAATCTTTAGAATAGGAGTTGAGGTTAGTTTCTATTTAAGAAAATTAAATGCCTCTCCACACTTTTCTATCCATTTAAACTCCTTCCCTTTCTTATGAAGGTTGGTTATTGAATAAGAAATATTAGAGTACTATTTAACAAACCTCCTATAATATCTTGACAAACCCATGAAGCTTCTTACTTATGTCGCATTTATTGGAGGTGGCCAATTCAAAATGGCTTCTATTTTCTTTGGATAAACAATGATCCCATATGCTGATATAATATGCCCCAAGTAATGCACTTTTGGAACATAGAATTCACATTTAGATAAATTCCTATAAATTTGGTTCCTCCTTAAAATTTCTAACACTATCCTCAAGTGTTTATCATGTTCCTCTCTATTACGAGAATAAATCAAAATATCATCCAAGAATATCAACATAAATCGATCCAACTACTTTCTAAACACATTATTCATATTGCATCCATTGAAGATAACTCTTCAACCAAACAAGGAATGTCACTTCCTCCAGATTGTTGTATCCATACTCTGAACCATCACACTAGACTAGTGTCATCCATGCATTTTTATCTTGTGATAAACAAGCAACACACAATCTATCTACCACAAATTAGTGATAATAACATCCTCAAAATTACTTTGTATCATGGTGAATCAAATATCACCACCATGGCAAGATCTACATACTATGGATGACCCATAGCATGCACACACACAATATGGCTTTGCCACTAGATTTGAAAGCACACTCCTCGAGTGTGGAATTACCTTACAAATTAGGGATTTGATATTGTAATGATACAAAGATATAACCATATTATTTTTTCCATCCTAAAAAATCATACAATAAATCCTAATCCATGTCCATATTCTTGGACATGTCTCCCAGTTCCCACTACAGAAAGGATCAAATCCTCTTCTTTATCCACTATGTTTGCTTCTCTTCCATCTCCCTTCTTAGACCCCTACATCACCTGCTTCACCATCACATACTTTCTTGTATTGTGAAGCAACCCCTGGCCAAGCTTCTCCTCCTTGTTGAAGTTTTTCTTAGCAGATATCAGTTCCATATAGGTAAAATTCCATGGCCCTTATGAGCACTCCTTGTCCAGTGCCATCTCGATTTGTGCTTGCATCAATGGTAGCCTCTCGATATGCACCTACATTGACTACAACCTCTATCACCTTGTAAACCACCAACAACAACCCACTAAAACCATTATGAATACCACCGCCTCACCACAAGCGATAACAACAACTACCACTACATTTATCTAGAGCTTCTTCACTGGGGTTTCAGTCTCTGTCCCTTCAATATTAATGGATGAGGCATTCTAGGAGCTTCAACAGAAGAAGTCCCACCACAGCAGGATGTGGCTCTGGGTCCCCATCCCCATCACTATTGAGAGCTGACCATGATGTTCTCTAGCAAAAATTTCCTTATATCTAAGCCATGGTTCAGCATCGCTACCACCAGTTTCAAACCCATGCAGCCCAAAAACACCTCAATATGCTTCTTTCTATCATTGCTCCCACTCAATTCAAGCTCCCACTCAAACTGAAAACTCTCAACTTTTATGAGTACACCCAATAGTTAGCTCTGATACTACTTGTTGGGATTTACAATTTAAATAATAATCTAATCTTCTTATAGCAATATATTAGATATTCAAAATAGGAGTAGAATAAACAATATCATAAAAAAAACACACACACAGCAATAAACAAGAGACAACAAAACATGTAAAGTTTTTCACCTAGAATATGGGCTACATCCACTCCAACTAGTCCTCCTTGTATTATTCCTCAAAGGGATCTCCCTTGAAAAAATGCTACAATAAATGCTCTTTGAAATATAGTTTGGAATCCTCACACTCTAATCCCTTCTTGCTCTTATTCTCACTCAAATCCTCTCTCAAACTCAACTATGCACCAATGCATTCCAATGCATTACAGTAGCTCATCAATCAATGGAATACCCTCTCTTACTTATAGAAAAATAGGTTACAATATGGCTAGATCCACCATGCAATCCCATCCATGTTGACTCAAACTTAGTTAATGCAATTGGCTAATAAAAGCACACTAAAAATAGAACCTATGCATGTAGAGTGCCAGTTGGTTACAAATAGAGAATGAAAACTTAGCTATTTTAGTTTCCAAAACCTAACAATCTCCCACTTGGAGACTAAAATTGTTGCAACAACCCTACAACTTAGGACTAAAGCACAATAACTCTACCATTATTGCATCCATTGAAGATAACTCTTCAACCAAACAAGGAATGTCACTTCCTCCAGATTGTTGTATCCATACTCTAAACCATCACACTGGACTAGTGTCATCCATGCACTTTTATCCTATGATCAAAAAGCAACACACAATATATCTACCACAAATCAGTGATAATAACAACATCTTCAAAATTACTTTGTATCATGGTGAATCAAAAATCACCACCATGGCAAGATATACATACTATGGATGACCCATAGCATATACACACAATATGACTTTGTCACTAGCTTCACACTTCCTGAGTGTGGAATTACCTTCCAACTTAGGGACTTGGTATCGCAATGATCCAAAGCTATAACCATATTATGTGTTCCATACTAAAAAATCATACAATAAATCTTGAGCCATGTCCATATTCCTAGACATGTCTCCTAGTTCCCACTGCTAAAAGGATCAAATCCTCTTCTTCATTTGCTATGTTTGCTTCTCCTCCATCTCCCTTATTAGACCCCTAAACAACCTACTTCACCACCACTGACTTTATTGTATTATGAAGCAGCCCTCTGTACATGTATACAAATCCCCCCTGGCTAAGCTTCTCCTCCTCACTAAATCTTTTCATAGCGGCTATCATTTTTGCATAGGTAAACTTCCATGGCCCCTACGAGCACTCCTTATCTAGTGCCATCTCAAAGTGTACTTGTATTTATGGCAGCCTCTTGATCTATGCTTGTGTCGACTATAGCCTTTGCCACCTTGCAAACCACCAAATATTACCCACCAAAACCATCATGAACACCACTACCTCACCACAAGTGATAGCAATGGCTACCACTACATTTATTTGGAGCTTCTTCGTTGGGGTTTTAGTCTCTGTACCTTCAATATCAATGTATGACGCATTCCAAGAGCTTTGGTAGGAGAAGTTCCACCATAGAAGGGTGTGGCTTTGGGTCCCTGGTTTCGTCACTACCAATAGGTTGACCATGATGTTCTCTGGTAGAAATTTCCTTAGATCTAAGACATGGTGCAACATTGCCACCACATGTTTCAAACCTGTGTGGCCCAAAAACACCTCAATCTACTTCTTTCTGTCATTGCTCCCACTTGAGTCAAGATCCCACTCAAATTGAAAACTCTTAGGTTTTTTTAGTACACCCAATACTTAACTCTGATACCAGTTGTTGGGATTTATGAATTAAATAACAATATAATCTTCTTGCAATAATATATCATAGATTCAAAATAGTAGTAGAATAAACAATATCAGAAAAACAACACACATAGTAATAAATAAGAGACAACTCATCATGTACAGTGGTTCACCCAGAATGTGTGCTACATCCACTCCAACTAGTCCTCCTTGTATTATTCCTCAAATGGATCTCCATTGCAAAAATTCTACAATAAATACTCTCTAAAATATAGTCTAGAACCCTCACACGCTAGTCTCTTCTTGCTCTTCTTCTCACTCAAATCCTCTCTCAAACTCAACTATGCACCAATGCATTCCAATGCATTACAGTAGCTCATAAATCAATGGAATACCCTCTCTTACTTATAGAAAAAAGAGGTTACAATATTGCTATATCTTCCATTCAATCCCATCCATGCTGACTCAAACTTATTTAATGCAATTGGCTAATAAAAGCACACTAAAAATAGAACCTATGCATGCAGAGTGCCAGTTGGTTACAAATAGAGAATGAAAACTTAGCTATTTCAATTTCCAAAACCTAACAATAATGTCTACAAAGAAACCTTTTTTTTTCTTGTTGGGCTCCCTTACCAAGTGGTGATTCCTATTACTAACTCACGCAATGTGAGTAACGTTCAATTTGATTGCTAAACTGTAGATATTCACTATAATTATTATGTTGTTTGTGAATCCAATGCACTCTACCATTATCCTCAAACCAAGCATGTAAATAATGATTTCTCCACTTTTAATGTGATAGTGATGACTCTGAATGCTTTGTAATGGTTCCAATATGTGTGTAATAAAATCACCTTCTATTGCATGAGAAATATTGTTATTATGCTCCTCCTTCTTAATGTTGAGAAATATTTATCATGAGTTTTGTTCCTGCTTCTATTTAGAAATTTACTACTGACAACTTGACATGTCAGTAGTAAATGGTTTTGTAAGACTTGGATACATGTAACTATGAAAATGTGTAGGCCAAAACTTTTGAATAGCTATTCATCCTCTATACTTTGTCTGCTATCAGTGATTTCACGATCCTTTAATCCATATGTAACGCATTCACTAGTATTGAATTCTTTGATGTAAGCACTTTTTAAGGCTATCCTCCATGATGCTTTGTTCCACTTGTTAAGGATATTTTTGAATTCTTTGATGTAAGCACATGTTGCTTTGAGGTGACTATGTGTTGGTTGCACTTATCCACTTGTGACTAATATGATCCTTTATGTGAGTGATGGTTCCTAATAAAATACAAGTGATGTGTTGCAGTATATTATCTCCGTACTAAGTGCTAATTGTATTCAGATTTGACTCTCTATCCTGCAATCTCACAATGGAACAAGAATAGATAATAATCACTTGGTTCCAATTATTCACTTGGACGTTGTTAGGGTTATTTCCCCATGCTTTCTTTTGCTATTCTATCACTATTCTACAATGCTCAACCTGTGCAATATGATGTTGATTTCAGTGATAGAACTTAAAGCTCCCTAGGTGATTTACTTCACCACTGTAATATGTAGCTTTGGTGTTTTTAAACACCTTATATTTACCTTCAATTTGAGGATTCTTTGGCCTCACAAAAATTTAGGATAGATATTATTTTGCTTACTATAAAATAGCATATACCAATATTCTTATTGCTCCTTTTTAAATTCTTTTCAAGCTCTAACTCTAGTTGTTTTAATATGCAAATTTTCTACAAGAATAATGGTGTACAATGGTGTCTTTTCCTTGACTTAATGACACTTTAAAAAATTCTTTTTTTGGTTATTAATAGCTCTAAAAATTGATGCTCTCAAAACTTTAAATAAGCACTTTCAATTATTCTAAAGTAATATTATAAATAGCATCAATTTAATACACATTTTTATGAATTCTTTTATAGCTCCTTTCTTGACAACTTGTTGTCTCGAGTTTGCAACAACACCTTTACTTTTACTGCTTGTAGATTCTTTAGCTTGTAGCTGCAGTTTTTGCTAAAAATATGCTTTCTTTACCTTTAAATGTATGCTATGGATCTCTAATTTTTGTAGCTATAAATATTGTCCTTTTTTTGTCCAAATCTGCAGTAGATCTCCTTCTTGGATGCTGCTAAAATTGTTGTTCAAAAATACTCCAAATCTACTCCAAAACTCCTCCAAAACACAACTTACTTTATTCTTTCAATGTTGCCTAAAATCGTAGCTTAAACTTCTCCAATCCTTTCGATATTAAATCACTCTTTTGGTCGCTTCTCTTTGCCACACTCTACTGTAGATTTTCTATGCCCAATAGTGTCCTTTGACACTCTACTTCTACTTTGATTTGTGCACTTAATATTAACTCAATGCACTTTTAATAACCTTTAAGGATAACTTTCTCCTTATTGCTCCTTTAAATGATCTCTTAAAAATAACTTTAAATATGCACTATAATCTATGCAACTTTTAAACCTTGAATTTGGTGCTCAATAAAACTTAATAGTAATCCAAATACATGTGTTCAAATACTGAGCCTTTTGCACCAAAGTTGCATACCTTTTTAACTCTGTTTTGATGGTGATGTTCTTAGTGGTTTAGATCATCCAAATGTTGTCTTTGAATCTCTAAAATCTACTTGGAATCTCTTCCATGTTTTGAGTCAATCTTGCCTTCAATTTATGTTGTAAATATCAGTAATGTCTTTCTCCCTTGATATCTCCTTGAATCTCCTCTAATGGCCTTCTATCAAAAAATCCCACGATGGTGGTTTTTGCATGCAGTGGTTCACAATGGTAACGCCAATTTGCAAAAATGCAGTGAGGGATGAATTATGGAAACTAGGGTGGTCCCTTGTGGATCTGATACCATTGTTAGTTTTTGAAGCTATAAACTTAAGTAAATGCAACTTGAAGCAATGAAATAAGTATGCAATGTTATAACTATGATCATGGCAATGTAATAAGTAAGTAAAACTCATAGAAAACTTCTACATGAACTCACAAAACTACCATTAATAAAATATCATGAAAATTGATACAATATGTTTTGAGTGACTAGTAAGTGTCACATAACTCAAGGCTACAACATGTCTAAATAGCCTTTCTACAATAACTCTTGGATGGCTATGACTCTTGGTCTTCCATATTCCTATGACTCTTCATCTTCTTGTAGACTTATGCATGATAGACAAGTGTGGACATGCATACCTAACTAGGATACTTGTTCTTCCTATTCTTGAAGGACTCATGTACATGTGGACAACATGCACATTTACATTATTGCACATTCTTGTGCATTTATTCCTTTGCATAAAGCAAATACTTAAATCCTAATCTAGACATGTACCAAATAATGTAATATTCTCCAACACATGTTTCTCTCTGTAAAAGATTTTGGGTCCTTTCAAAACCCCTCTATCAATCAAAAAAAAATATTCTACAATAGAAATAAATTTAAAATATTTCATGATTTCTAAAAATACATTATAATATGGACTTATTAATAATTAAGGCATATTACCTTGAACATTAGATTTTAATGCTATAGTAATATTAATAAGGTGGATCTATTAATATTTGTAATTTATTAATATTTCTAATGTTGAGTTACATATTAATAAGGCAAACTTATTAATATTGATAATTATCTTTGATAATTAATATTTTCTAATGTAAAAGTAATTATATATATATATATATATATAAGGTGAACTTATTAATATATACATATATACTTTATAAACATTAGAAAATTAAAAGCATTAAAGACAATGGCAATTATGAAAAGACTTTGCATTGATTAAATTAAAAAGGAAGAATAAATTATGTATGGATGGTTGCAAATTTCATTCGTGATTGCACCTTAAGAACCCATTTGGAAAGAATAATAGAATTTTTTTCGAGGAACCAGAAGATCAAAGTTTATTTTTGAAACACCAAGTTGGACAACGATGAATTATGCATCATCATAACACATAATTTACATCCAAATTTTAAAGGTAATGGTTTCTCCTTTATGTTATATTATTGCTTTAAAATGGTGCTTTTTGTATGTTTCACATTTGAAATACTACGAACCCGTGAGAAATAAAACCATAGAAGAAAACTATTATTTTTTATATATATTATTGAATTTGTTTCCATTCCTCAATGCTTGTTTTACATAAGTTTGTACCCATTTTTTATTGGGTATGATGTCACCTAAAAAATGGCAATAGCATTGCATCCTTGATGTTACCGCTTGAGAGCATTGCCTGGTCGATAGCACAATGTGTTTGTATTGTGTATACAGTTTTACCCTAAAACTAAAACCTTAGGCTTAAAAATAGTAAAAAATTCAAACCTTTGTTATTACATGCTAGGGTCACATGACGATTGACCATGCACCCAAATTCAAGGACCAATGGCAGATTTGCTTTATCTTTTTTTCTTGCATGAGAATTGCCAAATTTTTGAGGCACTTGTATTTTTATTATGGTTTGGGTAGTAAAAGAAAAGGGTTTTTTTTGTGTTTGATTCATGTAAAGGGGTGTTTGAATTTTAAATTAATATTTTATGGTTTTATAATGAGGGATGTGGGACCCTCTTGCTATGTTATATTGAATTTATTAAGTTTTGAAAGGACTTTAGTTGATTTATAATGTTTTCTTTATAGAGAAAACAATTTATATTTATTTTTTTTCTAGGTAAATTAATTAAGTGTGGGGTTTAAATGGGTCTCAAACCCAAGTACATAAACTGATAGCTAACCCAATAGCATAAGATAACACATACCTGCATATTGGCCAACAACAACCTAAACAAAAAGGTCCAAACAGCAACAAAGAAGGTTGGATGGAGCGTTGATGTCAAATAAACAAAAATATAGTCTGATAAATACCCACGTAGAGGTTGCTTAAGGGAAGTAACTACCTTAAAAAAACTGTAAAGGAGCTATGATAAAAACCCGCACAAGGGAAGCTCACAAAAGATCCAAAATAACTATAATAGATACCTGTACAGAAATGAACATAGTGCTCAAAAATTCCCACTCAAGGACACTATAGATTATAATTAAAATCCCACGCAGGGGATCAAAAGACCAAAAATAGAGAGACCCAGCATGAGAACAAATAGAGTACTCAATAGACCCAGACCTAGACCTCTATAACATCTTCATTTGTAGGAGCATCTCTAGTTTGGTTCAAGAGTAGCACCTTAAGAGTCTCGTTGATCTTATCCATGGGCCAACACTGATAGAAATATAGAGAGTCACGCTAATCAAAAAATTTCCATAATAAGAATTGAAACCAGAGAAACACATCATGCTGAAATGGGTAGAGTCAACATTGAAGAAGCTAACTTGCAAAAACCTATGACCACATTTTTCAAACCAAATTATTATTAGTAGCATTTAAAACTTCTTGTGGAAATCTTTCTTTCCAAATGGACAGAGATTTATGGATAACTCCTCAATTAGCAAGAATATTTGTAGATTTTTTAGCTTCATGGTACACATGGTTGATAGAGATATAATTAAAATTTTGGGATAGCTTCTTAGCTTCCTGAACAATAGTTCTGACATTCCAAGAGGACACCCTATTATTTTTAAGAGCATTTAAAGTGTTCAAAGAATCTCCCTCAATAAAAAGGTTGCCTTTATAATCCTTGAGAAGATCTAACCCTCTCCATAGTGCACAACATTCAAAAAAATGATTAGTTTGGTACCCTAGATACTCAGCATAAGCCATAATAACTTGTCCACTATTATCTCTAACTAAACCACCTACACCAGCATCCCCTAGGTTTCCTTTGGAGGCACCATCAAATTTAAGTTTCAGCCACTCACTTGGGGGAGGGATCCAATGGGCACCCACTCTGGGATGGGGGGTTGGTAAAATTAAACTGGAGTTGCAGGGAATATTTAAATAAGAGAACAAAATAGACTCTAATCTAGAATCAGGTGGTTTGGGACAAGGGAAGAGCTAGGAATTCTCAACAACAAAGGCAATATCTTTATTGGCAATAGAGATGGGATCCTTAGAGGAATAAGCAAAAATCTTACTGTTTCTTTCAAGCCATAATTGTCATGAGATATGATGAAGGCTCACTTTCCATAAAGAATATAATCTAATATTTTTGAATGACATAAGTATAGGTCTTTTAAATAAAAGAAAGAGTGTTATTTTAAGAATGTTAAATATTTAGTGAACTTTACGATTATTTTTTAATAATAAAGTTATAATGGAAATTAACATTGCATAATTGAAACTTCTCATACTTAAATGAAGTATGGAATATTTTTATTATTATTTTAATATATTGAAATAAAGAAAATAAATGTTTATGTTTTTTTCTTATGTTGAATGTATTTGAACTTTCTTTATGAAGTTGTTAGAATATCGAAAATTATAGTGTTTTCAATTGTGATTAGTTTTCATGATTAAAAAATATAGAAAACTAAAGAAAGATAAAATATAAATAATGGAGTATTTATATGATGAAATTATTAGAATATAAAAAATTATAGGGTTTTCGCTTGTGCTTAGTTTTTCTTGATTAAAGAATATAGAAAACTAAGGAAATATAAAATATAAATAGTGGAATATTTATATTTGAAATTATTAGAATATCAAAAATTATGAACTAAGGAAAGATAAAATATACATAGTGGAGTATTTATATTGTGGAAATATATTTTCTATTTATAGAAATAAATTGTGAATATTTATTGCTTGCTTTGTGAATATATATTGTAGAAATATACTGGCTGTTTTGTGAAAATATATTACAAAAATTTATTGGTGGTTTTGTGAAATTTTTGAAAACATAAATTAGGAATTGCATGTTAATATAAATACTTTCTAAATTATTAAATGAATGTGGATTTCATTAGTGAAGAAACATTATGGGGTGTTTCTTACTTGTGTTGTTTTAAAGAAAACAATTGAATATTAAATGGATGTGGAATCCATTTAATCAAGGAAATTATGGGGTTTCCTTGTTATGCTTTGAAAAGAAAAGAAGGAATTTTATTTTTGGTTATTTATTATGGAAATTATGAATTGGTATTTGGGCATGTAGTCCAATGGTTAAAATGAAACTTATGGGGGTTTCTTTGAAATGCAAATAGAAGTATAATTATGGGAGTACTTTGTTTGCATTAAGTGAATTATTTTTTCCTAAGGAAAAATTATGGGGTTTTCCTCCTTGCTTTCAAATGAACAAAAGAAGAGAATATGTGTATTTTTTTCTAGATGCATTTAGGTTTACATTCTCATCATAAAGGAGTTATCATGATCCCTTACCTTTCCACTCCTCGAAGGAACTCAAGGAGAGCTCGATTAAGGAGAGTTTCTACTATGGTTTTATGAGAAGCCTTTTATTTATATACATTTGTCAAGGAAGGACCTATTGAAAAATGACTAAATAAGTAGATTTATATTTATATGAGATGGTCATTGTAAATTAGAAATGTATTCAAATATGAAAATGGAATCTATTTCCTTACTTTGAATAGATAAAATTATATATGCTAGAGGAATTTTATTAAATATTTAGCATTGCAATATCCCTTTCATTGTAAAATGTATGTTCTAAATTTTGTATACATATTTTGATGTAGTAGATGTACTTTATTTTAGAAATAAAAATTGAAAGAATGTTAAATGTTATGATGATTAGAGAATGTAAGAGAGAGAGGAATGAATGTTTTCATGCTTCATTTTAGGATTAGGTTTTGTATCCATGGGGGTTATCCTTAGATGGCCAAGCCTAGAAGAACCTAAAGGATGGATCCAAACCTAATGCAATTGCAATGTAGCAACACTTTTTACAATGGATACTTTCGATAAAGGATCTTCGAAGTGGAACCAAATATGGGGAGTCTTTGTGAAATATTCAGGTGGTGTAGCTTGAATCCTCATTTCCAACCATAGATTTTGGATCCCATTAAAAATTTGGATTAGGTGATGGAACCCCAAATGATTGTTGGGTGTCCATGTGAGAGATGTCATGCAGAGTGATTATCACCTTCGTTAAACCATGAGTGAGATGGGTTAATTAAACACCATATTTTTTTACATGGTGTAGTGTGTAAACTAAGAGGTCTTACACCTATGTACTAGTATAGGACTTGTACTAGTAAAGTAATTAGTGTCCCTTTTATTGAAATACTGAGATAGGGTTAATCCCTATGCTTTGTTCAAGTTATCATGCATTTGCAATGAGTTTTAGGAAATAGGGTGACCATGTGAAGGTGAAATTTAATCCATGGAGGTGTACAAGATAAATCCCAAAGAATTTATAGGAGATTGGCCACTCTTGTCCACTCAAGGGATGTATGTGGCATCTTGCACTTGAAATGTGGTGAAGCCTCTATGATTATAATTCAACTTGGTACATATTTTGTGAACCTTAACTGAAATAAAAAATATATCTTTCTTGGATTGGTTAGATTTGGGTTGTTACATAGATACATTCATATTGCTACTTATTATTGAATATTATTTGATATATTATTAGCCTTGATATACATATTAATTTGATCATATTACTCTACTCATATTGTTATCTTGACCTTATTATATTGTGGCTATATTATATTTTAGCCTATGATATTTAACCTATGATATTGGTAGTATTAATGCTTAAAAGCCATCACCATCCCCATTTGCAATCCAAAGTGCTCTACATTTTAGCCTCCACCATTCTTCTCTCTCTACCAATAATCTTCTCTTCTCTTGTTTCAAACTTTTAAACTTAAGCCTTATTTCCTCATCCAATTTTATTTTAAAGTCATATACTAGAAACACTACAAGCTCCTCCTCAATCTACCTCATTTTGTGCTCATCCATTAGTTTTTTTTATAGTCCCACTAAACCAAATTGCATTAATCCTTTTTATATTTGCTACAAATTAAATACTAGCATATTCTCTAAGACTAGGATCAAATTTCACCCATTTTTATTTGACTAGAGTTACAAAGCTACGCTTTTTTAGCCACTCAAAATTGAATTTAAAAAGAAAATATGGTTTTTCTCCTCTTTTGTTATAAGAAGCATGATGGGGGAGTGATCAATGTCTCCTTTGACTTCATTCCAAGACTTTAATATATAAGTTCTATTTACAAAACTATCTACTACTAATAATATGTCTAGTCTCTTAGAAATTCTATCAACTCTTGCCTTCATGTTTAGACAGACTTTATAGGCACCAAGTCTACCAACCCCTTGGCTTCAAATGTTTGGATGAATTAATTAGCTAGTTGATCAATTCTAGTAGAAATGCCCCACACTTCACTCCTAGAAAGAGTTAAGTTTAAATCACCTCCTAAAATTAAATTATCAACTTCTAAAAAAAATTGATCCATAAGCTTATCCCAATACTATATCATGTCTGTATAGAGGCCATAAATGTTCACCACTATCGCTATTTCCTCAAGATCCACTAAAAATAATTTAGTCCCTACTCCTAAGTAAAGAAATACAAATTTTATTAGCCTAAATGGATTTTCCTTCCACCCTATGGTCACCCCTCCTAAGGCCCCTATAGCATCACAGAACAAAAAAATATTCTTTAATTAATTTACTAAGATCTTCCATCATTTTCATAGCTAATTCTTTTGTCTCTTGAATTAGCAAAATATCTATAGTATAATAGAGCAATATTTTTTCTAAGTTTCCCATCCCCTATATATTAAAGGAGAGTAATTTCATTGATTAATTATGTCCTATATCATCCCTGCTCTAAGAATCCCCTTTAAGGATGATTACTTTCCTTGTTGAACGTCATAGAGGCTTTTATTCTTAATTTATGGAGTAAATTATCTTCTACCCCTCCTACTAGCAATACTTCCTACCCCAATGTATTTATTGAGGCCTTCCCCAACTCCTTATTCCCTTAGTCCTATTCTTCATTTTAGGGGTCATAGGGTATACCTATGGGTTTTGGGGGACATAAAAACTTCCTGACCATAGGTAAAATAAACTGGAGAAGCAAATTCAAAGTGAATTACCTATGAAGAATTATTAAAAAACTTACTAGATTTTAAACCAAGGTTTGGATCTTTTCAAATTCAAGGAATAATAACTCAAGGGTCCTCTTTGCCCCTCAACTCCACCCTTACCTTCTTCTAAGGGATACTTTATTTAACAGACTGATAAATTTGCCATTAGTTAGTTCAGGGACTCAGAAGAGAATTACTAGTAATCCCATATAAGAAATGAGATTTTGCAATAGTTTTTATTTGTAAGATTTTATCTAGGTCCAGGAGCATGACATCCAGATTTTTATATGATATTATTATCCTTACTTTAATCTAAGATGATTCTAAATCCATCACTTGATTTGGCACAAAAATATTTATCTCCACCTTCTCTGCATTTTATATTTTTTCTCTTGATTCCTCTAGCTTGTGTTCCTTATGTATTGATTTGATAATACAATTAGTCTATAATTAAGGTTCATAAAATGAAATTTTCATCTCATTCTCACTCTTAAATACCCCTCTATATTCCTTACTATGCCAAACATACTTTGAAAAATACAAGAAAAGTCCCTTGTAATATGCCTATAATTATGATAGCATGCACATCTAAAAGGCACACCAATATAGTCCAGAGTTTGTACATGCATTCCTTTGTTGTGCTTTAACATAATTTCATCCACCAATCTGTCTATGCAGTCCACATCAACAATAATATTTGCCACTATCTTCAAGCATGAGGAGTATTACCTCTCATCCACCTTCAAAAAAGAACCAATGTAGTTGCCTATGGCTTCAAAAATATTTCTATGCCAAAATTCTAATGGAAACCTTGATAACTTTACCCATACAGGGTTAGTAGGTATTTGAATGGTTCTAGGGTCAAAAAATGGTCCCATAGTTTGAGAATTAGCAAAGTTGACCCCCAAAACCATTTCTTTGAAAAAATGTTTGCCATATCTTCTTTAGTCCTAAATTGAAATGATAGCCACCTTACTAGAAGTAAAAAACTAGGCACATACCCTAGGGTATCCATCCATTCCTTGGCCATCCAATATACCAAGGATTTTTTAGAAATTGCATGCCCATAGAACCTCCCAATAAGCATTTTCTCTTATATTTCAATGACTTACCCATTTTCACATCTCCTAGGACTAATTTTGTTTTGTTACTCTTCTTTTGAATGCACTTGGTTGCCTTTTTACATGCTTCCAATGGATTTTTATTTGGATTTTATCCTTCCAAATTATTTTGTTGTTCCTCATAGCCCTGATCAAAGAGTCGTGGCCTATTTTTACCTTTCTCTAAAGATGATATATCTCAATCATCACCCATATCCAAGAGTTGCATGTCATTTTGTAAAAGTATCACTAGCTCAATCCCATTTCTAAACTCTTTGAAAGGAGATAGAATTATTTTGTATTTCCTTCCACTATCAAATATTAAGACCTCCTAATAATGATCCATCAAATATTCCACTACCTCTTCTTGAACTTGTTTCAAAAAATTCAAACCTTCCTTTCCTCTCATGATCTACATTCTCTTTAGAGCCTCAAGGTCAAGGACTCTCCATTAGCATTTGTGTTAGCAAACCTAGCCTCAATAGATAAATTCCCATTTTTTGTGCCACACTCTGCTTTACTCACCATGATGGTAGTATCATAGAAAAAACTCTAAAAATATGTCCTCTTACCCCATGTCTTTAGAACCTTAGATTTAAGATACATGGAATGTGACAATGACTCCATCCTTAGTGGCCATAGTCGTATTTTGTTCTTCTCAACTTTCTCCTCCTCACCCATTGCTCTCTTTAAGACCAAAATCACCAAAAAAAACCCTATAATACCTCCTTCAAATCCTCTATTGATCAATTATATCTTGTTGGTGATACAACCTAGAACCAAGGATTGTGTGATAAATCTGGGAAATATATATTGGATTGAAAATCCAACATAAGACATTCAAATATCATATAGCATTAAAACAACTTTCAATATATTTATCATAATATGGTTAAAAAATAGTTGGTTTTAACATTTAATATCCCAAAGTATTCAACCTAAAAATAAGCTTTCCACTTGAGTATCTTTCAATGTTGACACAATTTCTCTATTTTTTCAAACTTGAGGATAGTTCTTTATCTAAAGTAAATACAATTGCTAATGTTTCTTAATCTAAAATGTTCATAAAATATAGCTTATTTATGTGATGTGGGGATCATACTCTTCCTATAGAACACATACTACTATCATGTTTCAATTTATAATAAATAAGAGAATTGAATCAAATATCAAGTTATTGTGTTTAATATCAGAAGAAAAAATGTGTTTACTTTGTAGTTATTTTTCTATATATTTAAAAGCAAACTTCTATAAAATTATTTCTAGCTTGAAGTTAAAATTACTAAATTTACATGGATGGAGGGCAACAAGGTCATTGATATCTTGGCCAATCTCGATTTGGTTGAGGATTCTCTTTGGGTATCGTATGATAATTATTTGCATGCTCTTTTTTCTTCTAAAAACAACAATGAATCCTCATTGCTTTAGCTTTTTCATCATGCCTCGTTGACTCTTAAGATAGCTTGGACCACACGGGATGCTCAATTATTTTTATTTCCTCTACCTCATAGGACTTTTTATTGCCCAGTAAGCTCAGTAGTCTGAGGTGTCTTACCCAAATTATAAATGCTCAATTTTCAACACATGGTGTCCTACCTTAGATTATGATTGCTCTATTGGCTAAAATTCCCATGTCAGTGGATCTTTCCAAAGTACCCTATTATAAAATAATTTCCAAGAGAATTAAGGGGCCAATATCATCACCTTTTTTAGTACCTATGATGTAAGTGCAAGATCAAATATCAAAGCGTGCTTTGACATCATTGGCTATGATAGTCATAGCATGTACTGGGTACTTGTAACTAGGTTCTCCTAGCACGAGGTGATCCATCAATAGCCCTAAAGTAGATAAAACTCTAGAATTAGTGGTATGTGTATTTGGGATGCTTGTTCAACTTCTTGGATGGATTTTAAATGCATCCTATGGAGTTGTGATTTCCTAAAGAATTTGATTGTTGTTGAGCCTTAGAGGTGGATCATTCAAAATTATCTCTAAAAGGTGGGTCATTTGGAATTCATTCACTGTTGATTCTCAGTGGTGGGTTTTCTGGAATCAGCGTGTCAATATGGTGTTGATCAAGCCAAAGTATTTGCAAGTTGATGCTACCATGGAGGATATTATAAAGAACCATGGATTCCTACCCTTTCTTCACAAATTTGGTGGTAGTGATTTTGATTTATTCCTAGAATTCATAAAATCCTAGGATAATGGTTAGGTGATGCTCTATGCGCTGACATTCAAAGTGAACATTTGCATGCTAGGAAAGGTGATAGAGTTACCCAACAATGGTGACATCATTCATCATGATAAACACTCCCTGGTAATGGAGCTCAGCCACTTTAGATACAAAGGGAAACATATGGTGAAAGAGAAAGGTGGTATCATAAGAGAGGCCCTTCCAACATCTTAGAATAGGGTTTTGGTCCCTATTATGTAGTTTTAACCATCGAAGAGCTCAATTCTTCTCTCAAAGTTTTCCACTTGGTATTTCTAAATCACATGTGTGATATCAAGAGCATTAATGTCCTTGAGTACCTTTTTAAATCAATGGATTTATCACTTGGAAGCGTCAAAAAGGTTACTTAAACCTACCCAAAGTATTAAGATATCCACTTGATTTTTTACAAGCATGCATTACAAAAGGAGGCCCAAAGGGCTATCCTTTCTATTATAGGCAGTCTTGTTAATATTCCTTCTACTTTGGCTCCCAGCCAAGGGCTACCCTATAAGGCCACTTTGAGTTATGATGAGGCAAAATAAGATGCTACCACTACTAACAAAGCAAGAAAAAAGTTAATCTTTGGCTCCTCTATAAACACACCATATTTCACCAAAAAGGAATCATGTCATCATTCAACCAAAGGCAAGGCTTCTAGGAAGAAGTAGAAAAATCTTGTTATCAATCAAGACAAGAAGGCCCTAGGATATTCTCTCATGACATATAAGAAGCTAAAGTTTGAGGATGTACCCGGTCGACTGCTCTCCCTCAAGGACAATCATTCCCCTTATGGGTATTCAACCTATTCTTAGTTGAGAGCTAATCTTGATCTCCTGGCCAATCTAGATGACTTTTTGAATTTGGCCTTGACCCTCCTCTACCAAGGCATTAAGGAGGTAGGCAACATTCAAAATCAAAAGGGTGTAATCACTTAGGTTTTGGATAATGATCAAATTACCAATGTTGATGAGCAAAATTCTTCTAATATTTTCGAGTAGCTAGGGCTTCTCTAGCAACTCTATTTTTATTGGTTTTCTTAAGGCTTCGCATCCTCTATTTTTGTGCTCTTGTGTTGGCTTTTGCACTTTCTATCTGTGTCTTAGGGAGGTGTTCTCCCATATTTGTTGTGTTTTTTTTGTTAGTATCTCTTTTCTAGAATTTTATTGAGTTCATACCTCCGATGACTACCTCCTTTTGATTTTTCTAATGTAAAATGTTTGGGATCCCTTTCAAAACCCCCTTTTTTCTATCAATCAAAAAAAATACTAAATCTATTTAGTTAAAAAAAAAAATTATGCGTAAATTTCTAAATCCAAAAAGCATATTATGGTTATGTTGCAATGTTACCTTTATAAATTTAAGATAATATTTTATAAGTTTATTTCTAACTTAAAAGAAAGTTTTAGATCATTAATTTTTCTTAGCTAAATAGAAAAATCAAGTTTAAAGAATAAAATATTTAAATCCAAATCCATTCATTCCTCAAAACCCAATGCTAGTCAAATATTAAAAACAATAATAATTATCATAAAGAGAAATGGTGAGAATTATAAACTAAGTATATGTAGTGACAAGTCACTACCTTGGTAATTTTATCATATTTAAGGGTTACAAGATAATTTGAATTAGTCAATCAAAACCCCCAACACCCTTCAATTTTTTCTAAGTGAAGGACAATGACTAAATATCTCTTAAAGGACAATATGCTCACAAGAGTGATCCAATAGCAAGGATTTATTGGCTTGCAAGAGCAAAGTTCTAGCTAATTGGAATTATTTTCTAGAAAACTAGAGCAATTTGCTCACTTCCTAGAGAAAATTGTTCATGACCAAATAGAGGGGTAAAAAGAGAAGCATGGGTCCTAAGGAAGATCTGTAGAATGTGATATTTTGGCATGTAGTGGCACCACCAAGCATTTTAGAGTCCTACTAACTTATTTATAAGTTTTATTAGAGGTATATAATATTTTGAGGTGCATTATTTTATTAGAGATATCCCCAAATCTTTAATTTTACCAGGAAGTAAGAATTTCTCACCCAAGGTAACTTAGGGGTGAATTCTTCCAATAGATAGGAGCCTTGGGCTCTATTGTAAATATATTTTGGACTTGAGGAGTTAATATATATACTTTATGAGACCTATATTATGCTTTATTGTATGATATAGATGAAATTTTGATAAGTCATTTGCTTCCATCAGTGAGAATGTCCTAAATTATAGAATGCATAATAATTGTGGGACTACGCTTTTGCTCATATTATCATTTATCTCATAATTTTAACTCATATGAATGGGAATATATTTTTATTCAATTTATTTGTCTGCTAATTTATCACACACTCTCATTGCTATGGTTTTGGTCATATTTACTTTCAATATCTTGCACCCTAAACTTCACAATTTACTTTCATGTATTTTAATTTTTACATTTAATTTCTACAGTTTACATTTTGTATTTAATTCCATGTAAATATATTAAATTAATTATAATTTGGCATGTCTAATTAGGAGTAATCCTAAATCCATAGGTTTTAAGGGCACTGTCCCTTCCAATCTTGTTGAAACTAGAATTAGGGGCACATAAAAAGTCATATAATTTTCCAATTCAACATAATTTCTAGCATGTCAAGTGGAACCCTAGTACTTTTAGTCCTTTATTGAATTTTTTATTTTGGCACAAAATTTGCATTTGGCATAGGCAAATAGTAATTGGTCTAATTTTAAGGATTTTTTTCCAAATCCTCAGCTAGGTTGTGATTCAATCCAAACTTGAAGCGGTTCATTTTTCTTAAGGAAAATCACCCAAAAATCAAGAAGACATATCTAAGTTGAAATTAGGGAGATATTCTCTCCACTAAATTATCCATTCACTCCATATATGTAGAACTTTTCCAAGCTAAATCCAATGTGGTTTGTTAGGACTAGGGACTTGATCTATCAAGCCTAGTCTCAAATTGACCTTTAATTTCATATCTTTATTATTGGTGCATTTTTTTGTAGGTGTCTTGTGAATTATTATTCTATTATGAACCCCAAAATTATAAACTTTTTATGAGGCAAGTAAGCAAGGCAATACTAGATTGACAAAGTTTCTCACTTTTGGCTCTAAATTTTCATCTATAATAGGTAGAAAGCAATTTGGACCAAATTTAGAAAATGTTTTTCACTCAAAAAGTGGTTCACTCCAAAACAAGAATGATTCACTTTATTTAAGGCCAAATGCATAGAGAATCTAAAATTCATCAAAGTCCAATCTAGCTAGTGACTCACTTAGATCATCCAGTGATTCACTCCATACAAGTAAAAAAAAATATTCAATTCCTAGAAGTAATTAGCTCCAATTAGCTAGTGATTTTCTCCAATTGGAAAGCAATTCACTTAATAGACCAGCTTTTTATAAAAATTACAAAATTGATCCCAAAACTTTGTCCATGTAGGTAAGTATCTTGAGCTTAAGTATGTATGTGAGAAATCTCAAACCTATGAATATGTGCTCAAATATACCATGTTCAATCAAACAATTGCAATTTGTAAATTTTATCACATACAATCAAAAGAATTCAAAATAAAAAATAAAGGAATAAATCGTTTAGTGGATACACCATGGAAAAGAAGGGGATCATATGCCAAATCCCACTTAGTCAAAAAAAAATGTTTTAATGGTTGATCAATCAAGTTAAAATTCTTCATCTTAGAGAATGGTTTTTTCCACTTTCCCTTATAGTTACTCTTTCACTACTATTAATTAAACCTAGTCTAGCATGGGATCCACTCTAATTAACACCAGTCCTATCTATGGAATTTTGTTAATTGATGTGAATAATCCTACAAATAAATCAATCCTAGTGTCCTTCAACAATTCAATGTGAGTTAACCTCTAATATTGAACACCCAAACCAATCATCCTACATGTATGATTTCATCTCAAATCCCACCTAGATCTAGCATGTTCAACATAGCAAACTCTTTATCTAAATAATTTAGATTGGAATTTGTAATATTTATCTAGAAACTTCCCAAACCATACATTCACTACAATCATATGCAAAAAAAAATGAAGAGCAAAATAAAATAAGCATCTAGACAAAAAATAATAAAATAATAAATGACATGATTTAGGAGAAGAAATAATGGGTGGGTTCCTGTGCGTACCCCAATGATATTTTTATATATCATAATATGCTACAAATGATTGCTCATTGAGGGATATTTATAGTGATACCAAAACCCCAATGAGAGGTTAACCTTAGGCTGACATTAACTTAACCTTGAGGTTAACCTTATAATAAAATAATAAATTAACCTTTAATCAAGTTTATTCATAAAGATAAATTAACCAATACCATTAAGGGTGAATACATGTAAGTGCTTTTAGGCTTACATGAATATTCTCATAGGCTTACACATAGATACCCATAGGCTTCCATGAATATTATCATAGGCTTACATCAAGATGTCTAAAGCCTTATATAGAACTTTCCCATAGGCTTACATGAAGAGCACATGTAGATACTCCATCACTATTGGCCTTGGTCTAATAAGATCATATTAGAAATATTTTAATAACCTCCCATAATTTGAATTGAGGGGACAAGAAGAGTAGACATTAGATATTATGCATCTCCCCCCATAATGAATGTTTGTCTATGCCATTAGATCCTACTATCTTCTCTTTGCCAAAGGTACATGAACTACATCAACCTTTTGTGAACATGAAGTCGTAAACCCACCTCCTAGATCAAGATGTTGAGCATCCCATAAGATCTCCAACATGCACTATGGTGACCATAATTTGTCTCCTAATCTCAAGAGAAGGTAACTAAATCATGAAGAAATATGCAAGTCTCTAAATAATGAATCCTAATGGTTATAAAGGTCCTGTAGAAACAAGGCATACCTTGTGTTGATCATCCAAAACCTACTCACTTTATAACCCCAAATATTATCAATCACCACACTAAAGGGTTGTTTGAGTTAGATCAAATTCCCATTGTAAGAAAAGAGAAGGATTATACAAAATCTTGATATAAAGGACATTCCTAATTGGCTTTGTCTTACATTGAAAAATCCCATAAAAAAAGTAACAAATCCTTGAACTAATATTACCAATCTATAGATTTTGAAAAACTATATGATTTCAAAATAAGGGGTCCAAAATGCTTCTATATGTAAAATTTATAGCTTCTAGAAGTTTGAGAATTTTAAAGTTGAAATAAGAGAAAAAAATTAATGAAAAATCTTTGGATAAAATTTGAACAATCAAAAGTTGCCACTTGTCACCTGCAAGCATCTCCTTTATTGATGTCACTCATTGATGGGACTGCCACCTAGTACAACATCAACAAATTGAATGTCAAAAATTGGCAAAATTTGGTTGGTTTTCCTCTATATATATTAAATAAAAAATTTACTCCCAAATGTTAGGCTAGGTCATTCATAGGATTTGAACTCAAGTCCTTACAGTCATGATGCAAAACCCCTATTGCTCACCATTCTTGCATAGATACAAAAAAAAGGCTATGTTACCCCTTGAGTTAGTGTTAAGAGGAGGATTTTTTAATATGTAAAATTGTGGCACATGTGGGCTTTATTTTCTTGTTGTGCAAGGCCCTCAATGACCCATACATGCATACCTTGCATGTGCATTAGCAAAACACATTAAAAATATATGTTCTTTGGAACTTGCCACCATAATAGCCACATGCATCTCTGTACCTCCTCCTATTGCAAAGTAGAATATTCTCTTTTTGAAAATTCAATATTCAAATTTTGGGAGAGAAAAGAGAATTCTTTTAGACACAAAATTAGGTATCAAAATGGTAAAATATCCAAAAGTGTTGGAACACTCCTAAAATTGTACAAAAAATCCAACAAAACTAATGGTTCATTTTCATTTTCCATGGTTTTCCCTATATAGCCTTTTTATGTGAATGAGTGAAGTTGTTTCGATTTGGCTCTAATACCATGTTGAAATTTGCAATATTTTTTTTAATTTTCAAAACATTCATTCACCATAATCATATGCAAAAAAAGGAAGAAGAGCGAAATAGAAGAGCATATAGATGAAAAATAAGAAAAGAGATAAACAACATTATTTGAGAGAAGGAATAAGGGGTGGGTTCCGGTGGGCACACCCACAATATTTTTATATATCACATTATGTTACAAATGATTTCTCATTTAGGAGTATTTATAGTGATACTAAAACCCAATGAGATGTTAACCTCAAGCTAGTATTAAATCAACCTTGAGGTTAATCTTGCAATAAAATAATTAAATAAATATCTCTTTAATATTATCCATAAAGGTGGATTAACCAATACAACTAAGGGTGAATACATGAGAGTTCCCTTAGGATTATATAAATATGTTTATAAGCTTACATAGAAGAATGCTCATGGGCTTATATAGAAATATGCATATAATATTACATAAAGATGCCCATAGTCTTACATAAAATAACTGAATACTTGCATAGAACTTACCCATAGTCTTACATCAAATACTTCATCACTATTGGCATTGACCTGATAAGGTCAAATTATAGATATTTCAACAATATATGTCATCCAATGCAAACTTTTTAAGATAAATTTTTATTTCTAACTAGAGCCAAGGTATTGCTTAGAATTTATAAGCTCCAACAAGTCAATAGGAGGCACAAGGAGCATAAAAAAATCCCCATGCCAAATGATACCTCTAGTCAATAAACCACTACAAAACTTGTAGAAATACCCACCTCTTCAAAACCATATCCCTCCAAAATATTTGCAATATCCTCATTCATTCTAGAATATGCAATCCCCTCCTAACTAGGAGTTATATTGTCCTAACCCACATAGTTTTTCAAATTGTGCATCCTCATTTTCCAAAAACTCACTATATTGTATATCAATATGCTTAAGTTAGTCTGCCATAAAACTTCCCACAAATACATCCATACCCACCATACATAGCTCTACATTAAGGTTACATAGTATACTCCTATCAAATAAAATATGTTTAACCTCCATATAATAATCTAGTATCTCAACCACCTAGATCCTAATATCAAGTTCCCAGTTGGACCTATCAAGGACCATTTAATCCAAGGGTTTATTCTCTTATGTCATCCACTACTATGAAATATCTACCTACCTATGACAATAATGGGAATAAGATGACATCAAATCATCTAAATAAGTTAAATCCATATTGAAGCCAATTCACCACATCCAGGAAGAAGATATTATGGTATACTTGCTTATTTATTCATTGTGTGGTAAAGCTACTTTATCATATACTAAATTACTAGAAAATTATGTTACTAATTGTGTATCAATTGTAGAACCTTTCATGTGTAGACTTAGTTGCATGAGTAATGGATATTCCATTATGCTTCAATTATATGTTATGCAAAGGCATCCTCAAGAAAATATTCATGATTATAACATTATATCCATGAGGACCTTGCATTTATTTCCACCAATTATTTTCCAAATGAGGAATAGACATTGCCATATTACATCAAAATATTTCAATTGGATTGGCATTATGGTTTGTAAGGTTAATCATGTCACTTTGGTTATAGATTTTGTAGAGGAAACCCATGCAAAATTGTTCTAAATAGAGTAGAAAACTACCACCAACCCTACCTAGGGCTTATGCTAACAATATTACCAAAAATCCTTAGATTTCTAGATCTAAACCCTTATTTGTAGTGTTTTGTTGTTTTTGTCTTGTTTGTGTTTTGTTATGTGGTTCGTGTTGTGGTTTCTTTTTCTTATTGTGCGTGTTTGGTTGTGCTTTTATTTTTGACACACTCAAGGAGCATGTTTTGTGGTTTATTTTATTATTTTTGTTGTTATTTACTTATTTTTAAATTGGTTTTGTGTGTTTGTTTGCTCCTTGAGTATGTCAAATGTGGTAGGCCAGGTCCGAGTCTTGGGAATTTTTGGCAGAATGGATACCCCTACATCCTTGGATCTTACCCGAAAGTGGCATCCCTTTTGGGATTTTTTCCAAAAATTAAAAAAAAAAGATCTAAACCCTTCATCTCACTCATTCCAAACACCCAATCAATTGATAATTAAACCCTTTCTCCATATATCATGACACATCCAGGCCAAAATTTATCATTGGTTATTGTCTTTTAGCCTCAATTGCCAACTTTACATGCTCCATCACAAGCCAACAATAATATTAAAGCTATTATAGAGAAACACAAGTTCAATATTAAAGAGATGTTAGATGTGATAAAAACCTTGGTAAATTATACAATACTAAAATAACACAATGATAATAGAATATCAAGTGGTAGCAATAATAGAATTGGTAGCCAAGGAAAATGCCCCACCTCAAAAAGGATGAGGTATCATGGAAAAATACTAGCCAAAACAAAAACTAGATACAAAGCAATATGATGACCATCAATCCAAAAATCAATACATTATGATGTTTTCTATGTAATGCAGGTCATGATCCCATGAATTTTATGGTGGCCATTAGATATTCACAAACAAATTAGTATGATCAACAATATGAAGCTAAATAGGTCACCACTTTGGATCCGATGCTACCAACAATGAACCAACCCACTTGCTAATAGTTTATCATAAGCCAAATAGTGTATTAAGTTCTAGCTTTGTAGGTAATCCTTACTTTTTCAAACCCCAACAATGAAATCTTTGTCAACTTTAGTGTCATTGAGAGAGATGAATATCCCATGTTTGATTATAATATCAAATGCATAAGTCAACAAGGTATTCAAATGAAGGGCAAAAGGATAGTTGTAAAAGAAAAAGCATTTAACACAAAAACAAAGGCAGGTAAAGGAACCACAATGCTTAGAATAGGGATAGTCATTCCACATAAAGGATAAGTGGCTAGTTGTTGCAACACAATAGGAAATATAGACTAAAAACACTAGGAAGAATTTGATCGACATGCCCCAAGTAAATACACAAACCAATAAAGATAAATAGAAAAATAAGTGAAGGGGATTAGAAACTAAAAATGGAAACCAATAGGAGACAAACAGGTTTTAAAAGGAGATAGGACATCATCTTAAATACTAGTCCCTCACTAGTGAAGGGTGTGTAATGGTTATTAAGTATAATAGATAATTTACTACACATATTGAAATGAGTTCTATCGAATTCAAGTTCAATATATCTAAATAAATAAAGAAAACTCCTAAAAATGTGAGCATGCTAGAGTCCTTGGCCCTTTTCGGTCAAAGAGGCCTACTTTAAGAGGCTCTCAAGGAATGAGAAGCTACACAAAAAATGGATAGTCAAAGCTTTTTTCAAACTAGTCCAATAGAACAATAGAACCTGATAGTGGAGGATCCTTTAGAAATCTAGGTCAATGCAACAAATATCCTAAATATTCCTGATACTAAAACCTCTAAATCATGTCATTCTATGACTTAAAATTGATTATTTTTTGCTAAGAAATTATATAATAGATTTAGAGTTTGTAATGGTGATTCCAAAGGATATCTACAAAGAAATGGGTTTACCTTAAACAAATATTTCTAGGGATCTGATCCAGATGGATGGTACTCGAGTGAATATCATAAGAGTACTGAAAGATTTGATTATGGCTAAGGAAAGACATATTGTGTTGGTAGTGGTCTAAGAATGCATAAAAGTTAACCTTCCCCAAAATTTTGGTATGTTACTATTTAGAAAATGGATTTATAATCCATTTTATGATGGATATTTGGAAATGGAATACACCCACATGAAGGTGCCCTGAGGTTGGAAGATGATCTAAATTGAAAATGAACCTCCTTATAATTGCTTATTACATAAGGTGGATGAATATGGTATAGTAAAATAAAATGAATTACCTAAATTTATGAATGACCAAACCCTAGAAGATGATAAAATGTCCAAAATAGACATGATTATTTGCATACTTCAAGAATATGAAGATATAGTAACCATCCAACAAGTGCAAGTATCTTATGTATTTTAGACTATGCATTTTTGTAGAGGAGGTAAACCAATGCAGAAGATTCTTGATAAATCTGCTGAGATTCAAGGTATTTGTGGGGCTATGGTCCTCACACTCGAGCTTGATTATCTAAGGTTCATCAAGAGTGTTTAAAATACTCACTCCAAGTCTTAATGGTGGGTTTAATGTGTTAATTTAAAATCACCTAAGTTTAGATTTAAATAAGAAATAAAACTATAGTTACTAAAAATATTGTAAAAGTATGTAAGAAAACAAAGATGCAAACAAAACAAGAGCTAACCTAGAAATGATTCTTCTTTTGAATGCACAACTACATCTAAGATACAAAAAAAAATATTTTCTTCTTTAAGTAAGGGCACAAGGAAAGTTCCTAGAAAAGCTAGCCTAATGCACAACTATATATAGTTTTATTTTTGGATGCCTAAGGGTAAAAAAATAGATTTTTCAATGCCTAAGGAGATAAAACTAAATGAACTTTTATTTCCTTAAAACTAAGGTTATTTTCAAAATGAGATTAAAATTACTTTTTTTATTATTGATATAAAATATAGAAAGGAACCAAAATATAAAGCAAAACATAGAAAATAATCAAATTTTATTAAAATACTAATAGGGCACTTAACTATTATGGTATTTGTCCTTACATAAAATTCATGCCCTGCATCTGATGACTGCAAATGCCCTATATCTAATGATTGTGAATCCAGGAAAACCTATAAAAGGGAATCAATCAAAAATGGTTGTTAGTGTTTGGGGGTCTCCAAGCATTAAAACATGGATGCTATGCTTGCATACGTGATATTCAATACCCCTTGGTCCTTATAGTTGACCGTAAAATGTAGATAAAATGTATGACCTTTTAAAGCTGACAAAATATAGAGCAAATAAAATATAGAAGAGGGTTTCACAAAAAGTAAATATGGATATAGAAAATGGAGGAAACAAGGAAAGACAACAGAGGGAATAAATGCTCACCCCTAAGTCATCGTAGTTGATTTTGTGGTCCTTACGTAGAGGCTGTGAAATCATGATAACAAAAGGAAGGGCAAAAGGAAGGTCCAAAAAACACTTGAAAACATATTTTTTTAAATTCATGCCCTATAATGGGTGACTACAAATTCAAGATAGAATAATAAAGAGCACTAAGACAAAGCATGGTTTTTGTTAAATTCACTCCCCGTAAGGATGGATTGTGAGTTCTCGATAGAAAAATATTTAAGGATAGGAGGGAAATATAACAAAAACTAAAAGTTATTAAATAATTCTAATAGATGCAATTATAGCTAAATTATACTAAGTTAAATATACTAAGCTAAAACAAAATAATGCAACAGTAAATTAAGGCTAGGAAATTTAACTAGTATAAACTAAGAGAATATATGAGAAGAGTACAGCAGAAGAAATTAACTAACATAAAATAAACTAAAATAATAATATATCAAAGTGAAGAGAGGGGGGAAGGCAACAACCAAGAGGGGAGTGATCCCCTAGGGCAAGCTTGACTCTCCTTCCTTCAAGGGTTTAGAGATGGTGAAGCGAAGATCCAAAAAAACCCAATCAAGAAGAAATTGATCATAATATGTGGTAGCTATTCAATCATACTATCATGACTTCTCCATATTTTCTTTATCGGTTAAATTTAAATTAAAGTGGGTTTTTATCAAGGGACCCAAAACTTGATTACAACAAGTCACCAAACATTATCATAAAAAGCCACAAGAAAGGCCATAGGATGGACTTAAGGAAATTCTTGAGGAAAGCCTTCAGGAAAACCTTCAGGAAAGGCAAAGGAAAGCCTTCAAGAAGGAAATCAGGAAAATGTGCGAGAAGCGAGAAACCAAAATTTGAAAAGCTTGCCTAGCGAGAAATAGAAAAGGCAAAAAAATTGAACGATCAATCCCACCTAGATACAAATTTGAACAACCCAATAGGCGGGAAAAAGAAACAACCCACTCAGGGGAAACCAAAAACCAGGAAAGAGCATCATCCCACATAGGGAAAAACCAAAATCTGGGAAACTACAACATCCCATGCAGGGAAAAACTAGAACCTAGGAAAAACAACAACCCACGTAGGAAAAGAAACTATAGATAAGGAAAAATCACCCAAGAAAGGATTGGAAACAAGTAAGGATGCTAGAAAAACAAAAGACCAGTAAAAAACCACATCCCACACAGGCCTGGAAAGTGGATCAACAAACTAAGGATCTTCACAGGCCAAAAAATGCTCATGGAATGATGCAAGAAAACTGCAAGGATGCTAGCAAAAATAGAGGAAGCAGCAGATGTAGAATAACACACCACGAGAAAGAGACAAGAAATTTTCCAAGGAACCCAAAAGGAAGGAGCCATGGGGAGAAACCATTGTAAGTGATAAGCACAGGCCATCCCACCAAAAGTATGCAGCAAGAAACCCCAGATAACCTTTAGCACTGCCAATGAACAACTTCAAGGAAACAAATGAGGAAGTCCAGTAGGAATCCAGTAGCAAGCAATGCATAGGCCCTCACTCAAATCCATGAAAAATATAGAGAGCCCACCGAACCCACACCAATGAACCCAAATAGTAGAGTCACAGGAGAAAGCACATGGTCATACCAAACTAAAAATATGTGCAAAAATGCTCATGAATCCACTCTCCCACAGCCACAGCAAACCACATCTGAGAAACCATTGAAAGCCACCACTATGAAGAAACTAGTAAAAAACCTGGGAAAATTAGAACTTCGAGGAAAATCCCCTAAAGCAACCTAGAATCCCATGGAGGGTCCTAGGGAAAAACCCAAGGATATCCCAAGTCCCAGGGAAGAACCCAAGGACATCCCAAAAACCAGGCACTAAAATAAAACCCACCAAAAGGAAAGGGAAGGGGTAGAAAAATGGATAAGTGACCTCCCACCCCAAGGAGATCGTTTGCAACACCACCCAACCAAGGAGGAAGGGTTAAGGACATGCCAGAGAAATTAGGAGAGAAATAAGAATCTAGGATATGACCAAGGAAGGGATGCAAGGAAGTGGAGAAGGACTTCCCAAGGAAGTCCCCTACAGAGCACCCTCGTGACTTCTTTATATTTCTATTGATTTATTTTTATCTCTAATTACAAATTCTAATAATCAGTTTCTCATTAAAATTCTAATTACCCAAAAATGGAGCTCAATGCCTTTATTTATAGGATCTTTAAGGGAGAGGCAAGAAAATATTTGGATCTAAAAACTAGGGTTAGGGCTCAAAAAAGATAGGTTAGCTTGAGGTTTAGGGTTTTGAGGGAAAAAACCCTAAAATAATGAATTTGTGGTTGATCTAGGCCAACCATGAATCCACAAAATCTGACCATTGAAGGTCATATTGGTGCCAAAGCACACTATCCAAATTTGGGTTTGGTCTAGGATGACCACAAATTTAGTAAAGCTAGAAAAAAGGGTCAAACTAAGGTGTGGGGAGCTCAAAATTTACACTTAGAAACTTCGAGAGGCTTTCTAGACATATAAGATAAAATTGACTCATTTGGATGGGCTAATTTTTAGTGTCTACAATTTCAATGGTGAAATTACTAGGATTGAAGTTGTTACATGCATTCACTTCATAGACCCAAAAGGTATGCAAATAGGCTATTGTTCAATTGCACCAACAATGTGACCAAATACAAAGCATCATACACTAGGTTAAGAAAATTTGAAAAGATAAAAATAAATAATATTAAATTATTTGGGAACTCAAAGCTAGTAGTGAATTAGGTAAATTCATAGTGTACCACTAAGAAAAAGCATGTGTCATACAGGAATAGGATCTAGAATTTGCTAGAAAAATTAGCACTTATGAGAATAAAGCAATTTCCCTAGTGTTAACACCAAAGTAGATGATCTAATATCCATGGAATCCAAGTTTGATCCCATCACTTAAATTGGGACAAATCAAAGGAGCTAGAGTTAGCTTTCAAACTAGCAGTTCTTGATAATTTTGATCATTCAATCTTCAATTACAACAAATATATCATTTAATTTCTCATTAAAAGAGGTCTAAGGTGTAGACCAATTGGTTCAACCAAACCTCATAAGGGGGATGGAGATCCAAGCTTTAAATCTCAGGCCTCGTCGAACTGAATGCTTAGCCCTTTCCTAGTGCTTTTAGTTGCGTAAAAGGTTTTAAATGATTATGGCATGGTGATTAGGGGTAGACTGTATGAAGAACTGAGTGGTAGCTTTCAAGGTGGACAACACAAAATGTTGTGGTGGCCATAAAAGCTAGACAACCTACCCAGATTCATACCGGCTACCGATTCCACCATGTAAATTCAAAAAAATAAAAATAAATTCTCATTAAAAATATCAACATGTTGAAGACAAGAATGAATCAAGGGATGATATAAAAGGTGGGGTAATTCAATTGAAAATAAACCAATTTCCAAAGGGGCTAGTCATGTTGAACAGTTTATTAAATCTAGATGATAATGCAAAAAAATACAATATCAAGTTGAAAATGTCCTTCTATCACCCTATAAAGAAAACTAAAAGAAATAATTTATTACTCAAAAATGAATGCATTGAAGAGACTCGCTTGTTCAAGGAGTTATGCAAAACATATTGGGAAATCATCACCTTGTCCTATAAGTACCTGAAGGTTTATGATAGAAACATTATAGAACATGCCATTGAACTAGATCTAAGTGAAAATACGTTTAGGAAGAAACAAAGGCCTATGAATCCTAAAATCAAGGAAGTCATGAAAAATAAATTGTTAGAACTTTTGGAAGCCCAATTACTCTTTCTAATCAAACACTTCACGTAGATAACTTGGTACTAGTGTGAAAGAAGAATGACAACATCAAGTTAGAAATTTAAATAGGATTCATTGAAATATTACTATCCCTTGCCATTGATTAGATTTTAAAAAATGTGGTAGGATAATAGATGTTATCACTTCTCGATAGTTTCTCAAATTATAACCAAATACGGGTCAAGGATGATGATCAACACAAGACAATATTTATAGCCAAATTAGGAATCTTTGCCTATCAATACATGCCTTTTGGATTTTTAAACATTGGAGCCATATTCCAACAAGCTATGAGCATTACCTTCATGGGACTAGTTTGTGAGATCATTCTCATACACCTTGATGATTTAATTATATTTTTAAAATAAAGGAATAAGCATATTGAACACCTAGAATTCATCTTCCAAGGATATAGAGAATATGGTATCTCACTTAACCCTAAAATTTTTATTTTTGTGGTACAAGAAGATAAATTGTTAGGATAGGTTGTGTCTAAAGATGGTCTATCCATATATCCTAATAGAATAAAGGCAATCCAAGAGCTTTTGTTACCAATATTTTTCAAGGGGGTCTAGTCCTTCTTGGGTCAAATCTAGTTTATCGCCAATTTCATAACTAATTTTGCATAATTGGTTAGTATAATTACCAAAATGTTAAAAAAATATTCAACCCTCGTTTGGACCAAATAAGATAAGAAGGTTTTCCTAGAAAAAAGTGATGTCATAATCAAAGCCCTAGTCCTCATCAATCCTAACTTCTTCAAGGACCTTAGGCTCTATGTATTTGAGATAGGTAAGAGCATTGTTATAGTACTAACCTAGAATAATTATAAAATATGAATAGCATCCCATTTCGTCATGAGTCAACTCCTCAACTATGAAGAAATATATCCGTTCATTGAGAAATACATATTTTCCATAATGAAAAATTTTGATGAAATTTAGATACGACTATCTCAAAGAACTACTATCTTCATAGTTTATCTTGATGATCGATTTTTAATGCTACATGTTGAACTAGGAGAGAAGAGAGCAAGATGGGTAAACAACATCCAAGAGTTAGACATAGAAATTAACCCCACTAAACTCATTAGGAAAAGATATCTCTATGAAAACATTGTAATATCAATCCCAAACGTTCAAATTTCATTAGAAGAATAAATGGATCTTAATGATCTAACGGGTTCAATAGGAGATTTCAAGAGATACATGACAATTGGGCAAATCCCTAGAAAGTTTGACACCAAATGAAACAACCCATTTTAGGCAAAATACAACACACTATGTATGGCTATATGATGCTCTCTTTCAAAAATGATATGATGGTATCCTATTGAGATATGTCAAAGAAGAAAGGGTAGAATCCCTAATAAAAGAGTATCATGACAAAGAAAGACATTATTCTATGTTGAATACAACACGTGATCCTAAGAGTAGGATGTTATTGGCCTACCATATTCTATGGTTTCTTCTAATGGGTCAAACATTACAAGGTCCATTGCAAGTTCATGGGAAGGATAAAACTGCTAATACTTCTAAAATTATTCATCATCATTGAAATCTTCCAACATTATGACCTATACTTAATTAGAAACAGCAATACCTTATCCAGGATATGGCATGGATGGATTCTAACCACAACTAACTATTTTATGAAATGGGTCAAATTTGTGTCAATAAAATAAGCTAAATAAGAAGTGGTCATCCATATTTTAGAGGACATTACCATAAAATTTGGGACTCCATCCATAATATATGTGGATAAAACTTCATTTATAGGGTCCAAGGTGATAAAGTTAGCATTATAATATAGATTCATGCTCAAAACATCCTCCAATAACTATAATTAGGGTCATGAAATAGCCAAAGTTTCTAGCAAAAATATTATGAGGATCCTGAAGAAGATTATAGTTGAATCATAGAGGAATTAGCATACCAATTTATGAAGAGCACAATGGGCTAGTTGGATGACACATAAATCTCCATGGGACTATCCCCCTATAAACTAGATATTAGAAAAGAATTTGTGCTTCTAGTCAATCGACAACTCCCTTCTCTCCAAATGGTGTGACAATTAGGACTTGAGGACACTCACATTGAACCAATATAAGTGCATTTAAAAGTTCTACTAGCACTTGAATAAAAAATAGAGGTGTTTAAAAGGATTGTCCATCATATGGTCATTCAAATATGGTTTGACAAAAAAACCATGGAGATGGATTATAAAGAAACTTGGTATTCAAATGGAATGAGTATAGAGCTAAATTAGGAGGCCATTGGAAATTTAATTTTTTTGGAGCAAACCATACCAAATTCTCTAAAATGTGGGTCCAAATGCCTGCAATCTTGTAAAATAGTAAATTGAAGATCGTTGTTAATTTTTTTGAATGGATTGCACATCCAACCCATATAAAGGAAGGTCTAATACCAAAAGGAATGTAAAAATATATACATACCATCTATTTTTCATTTTCCAATCTATTATTTCCTTTTCTATCTCCCTATTTCCCTTGTAAGAAAATCTCGCTTCCATCTCCCCTTTTTTATTCTAATTTTTATCCTTTTCTTCTCATTGATTTTAAAAAAATCCAAGGTAAAACTAGCAAGTGAATTTCTTACCTCAAATAACTAGTAGGTGAGTGTACAAACCATCATTCAATTGATTTTATTTACCATGCAAACAAACATCCCATCAATACTCTTTTTGTAAAGTTGACCAATCATGGGAGAAAATTGATCCATTTCCAGTCGAACTACTCACCTGAAAAATTTAGTCTTAGAAAAGAATAGTTCAAGGGCTATAAAACCTCTTGCCTAAAGTTATTTCCCCTCCATTTTCTCACACAACTCTAAAAACTTGAGTTCTCCATAATAGTGTTGGATAAAATTTTAATTCACTTGCAACCATTTGGAATCTCACCTACCTCTTTCTCATGTGTTGTCAATTAAATCAAAACAATCAACTCAAAATAGTCTTGTTAAAAACTTCTACAACTTTCTTGGCTTCATAGTTGGTTGTTTTCAATCCCAAAGGGTTCCCTTATTGTGCTAACCATCATAAGAAAGTAAACCAACCAAACAACAATTCATCTACAAGGATTTCCAAATGTGCTTAGTAAGTTATGTGTAAATTCATACATGTTCATCCATTATCTAAAGAACACAAGCTTATACTAAGAGTGGGGGTTAACAGTATAAGACCACTTTTTACTTTTCTTTCCAAATAAATATTAAGCAATGTGTAGATAGCAATATCAATAGCAATAATCAAAGCAATGCATAAATAACCACACACAATAAAGACACCACAATTTACGTGGTTCACCCAATGTGGGCTACTCCACGAAGAAAATATTTCACTAAAATTTTCTCAATCAATCTCTTGGGAATCCTTCTCAATTACAATATTTATGGACCTTTGTCCAAAGGAGACACCAATCCCCTAAATCAAGTTCATGGATCTCTATCCACAGGATAACTCCTTCTCCTCTACTCTGGTTGGTGATCCTCTAGAAGACTACTGCCTCCACTACACTAGCTTGTGGATCTCTCTCCACTGAAGACTCTTGTCCCCACTTAGAAGACCTTTCCTCACTACCCTGGTTGATGGATATCTATCCACTGGAGACTACTATCCTCTCTGCTCTATCTCAAATCTACACTAAACACAGTCCATTCGATCTAGCAAAAATCTTCTCAACAAGTCCACTCAAAAATTTCTCAAATCTGCTCAATAGGTCTACTCAGAACCTGCTCAAATTTTCTCAACAAGTCCACACAGAACTTGCTCAAATCTACTCAACAAGTCCACACAGAACTTGCTCAAATTTTCTTAATAATTCCACATAGAACTTACTCAAATATGATCAATTGTTCCACTCAGAACCTGCTCAAATATGCTCAACAAGTCCACACAAACATGCTTAAATCTGCTCAATAATTCCACATAGAACATTATTAAAATCTGCTTAATAAGTCCACTCAGAACCTATCCAATCTACTCAATAAGTCCATACAAAACTTATTCAAATCTGCTCAATAAGCTCACTCAGAACTTGTCCAATATGCTCAATAAGTTCTCATAAGAACTTATCCAAATCTGCTTAATAATTCCTCACAAGAACTTATCCAAATCTGATCTCAATCTGTATTGTAAGCTTCCACAAAAGCTTACCCAAATATGTCCACAAGTCTTCTCAAAGACTTGCTTCAAGTCCTCTCTAAAACTTATCCAATCTCATAGAAACATAAAAAGAATTGTTAGAGACTCAATATGTTCTACACTCAATGCTCAATAACTTTCTTAACTCAATTCAGAATATAGAATAGTTTGTTTTATGGAACTTGAACAATCACTTCACACACCCACTTGACTAGGCTCAATCAAATCTACTCAACCAATTACTCAAGAAACAACCCTTGCTCACAAACCCTAGTCCAAGCATGTAAACACCAACTCAAAATATTTCCAACAATTCTCAACCACAAATCTCACATAACAATGATACTCATGTTCTTTTCAAACCCTAGTTCAAGTTCTTTGCACAACCAATGTCTTCAACAACAATTCTTATACATCAATATTCACATAATAATGATACTCATGTTCTTTTGCATAGTACTAACTCAAGTTCTTCACATAACAAATGGCTTAAACAACAATGCTTATAAATCAATATTCACATCACAATGATACTCATGTTCTTTTGCACAATACTAACTCAATTTCTTCACACAACCAATGGCTTCAACAATAATTCTTATACATCAATCTTCACATAATAATTATACTCGTGTTCTTTTGAACAATACTAACTCAAGTTCTTCACACAACCAATGTCTTCAACAAAAATTCTTATACATAAATCTTCACATAATAATAATATTCATGTTCTTTTGCACAATACTAACTCAATATCTTCACACAACCAATGGCTTCAACAACAATGCTTATAAAACAAGGTTTTAACAACTCTTTATTCCAAAAAACCTTGAAGCATGAACTCAACACTCTTGAAAAGGAAACCCTAATCAAGTCCTTTTCACTCCAAACTTATTTTCAGAAAACCAATCAATCAACTCAACTAAGGAAGAATTTTCCCATACCTTTTTGCTTGACAAGGTGTAGATCTCACAAATTTGTCACACTCACAATTACTTCTTTGTCAATATCAATAAGAGATAGAAGATAATAATTTCCTCAACACAACTCAATACAAAATGATATAAAATAAAATACACCTTATCACTCCAAATTTAAAATAATATTCAATACCCTCATAATAATATCTTTGGCAAAAATACTTTTACAAATAAAATCAACACTCACTAAAATTCAAAACCTCTTATTACCTTATTACTCCAACTTAAAAATAATATATCCTCTTTTATAAATCACAATTCAACACATAAAAATTTTCTATTCACTCCTTATTTCTCCTAACCACTAATTTTATTGCCTAACTAAAAACATTTTAAAAACCCCTTATAACTCCTAATGAAGGCTTTAATTAAAACTTTAGGCAATAAAAATTATTTTATAAAATTACCTTTGCCTCTCAACGGGTTTCAAACCCTTGACCTTTGCCTCCACAAAGGTCCTAGTCGTGGGCTCCTCAACCACGTGCACTCAACGCATGTTGAGAGCTAAAAATATCTTTGCGCACTATATTCCTCCTGGTGCCTTAAACGACAAACACAAAAACTCAAACCTTTCCCTTTGCGCACACACTCCTCGAGATTCGAACGTAGGTTCATCTCCCCACAAACGCCTTATCAAAAACGTGCACTGCCAATGGACCATCATGTCCAACTTGTCTTTAGCACTAACCTTACTCCACTATAACCTTTACACATAATACGAAAAGTCATTCGTATTCTTCCTCACTCGAAACTTTGAATCGCACATGCAATTTACTTTGTCGCATTAATTAAATTCGATGAGGGATAATTTGCAAGGTCTTTTGGCCTCCCTTTTATACATGAAGTTGTCATTGTCTTCAAACGTCGATGCTCCAAATTTTTCGATGACATTGGCGCATTTAACCTTTGTAATTTATAAATGATTTAAATTCCAAGGAATTTAAATTTTATAAATTATAATTATAACCTTTGGATTTTAAGGCCTTCTCTTATTGCACAACTTTTTTTTTTAAATGTTGGTCGTTTCATCATTAAAGCACATGATTACATTAAGCGGGTGGATAAACACACCTCTAGTAGGGTCCCTAATAACTATTACATAGCATATCCGCAACATATGAGAGGGAGATATTTGAACCTGGGGCCTCTCCAACATGAGAGTTTCAACTACCCACTTCTCTCCAACTCCCCCACATGGGCGGATATTATTGCACAACTTTGTATTGATGATATTTATTTATAAAATTTAAATTCCTTTTGAATTTAAATATTTTATAAAAAATAAATATTATACCTCCTTTGAACTTTGCAATAGGCCTCCTTGGGTATTTATGAAAACCCTTTTTAACTTATGCTCTCATATAATATTAAAATATTATGGAGCCCTTTTACCTTTAACTTCTGTTGGCAATTTGAGTTATTTTGTATTGTCATTGATGTCACATTGATCATTGATGTCACATGGATCACATTGAGTTTTGGTGGCAAAAGCACTTCATAAATAATAATTTATGATATTTTGGAGAGCATGGATGTATACAGGGTTTTATGGCACAAGAGGCATATAATATTTAATTTTTAAATATTATATTAATGGTTTTTATTAAAACCAATGGTAAAGGTTTTTTAAAACCAATGGCAAGGGTTTTTATTAAAACCAATGGTAAAGGTTTTTAATTAAACCAATGGAAAGGGTTTTTATTAAAACCATAGGAAAGGCTTTTTCATTAAAACCACTATGCTAAGACTTCTCCAAATAATGATGCATGAAAAGGTTTTTCAAATAAAACCTAGGTGCAAAACATTTCATGGCAAAATTCAAAAGAATGAAGGAGATATCCCAATTCAAAGTTAAGAGGTGAATTATTAAATTCTTATTTAATAATTCTAAGGTCTAAAATTGAATTTTATTATTCGTCAACGTGCAATGGTTGGGGAGATTAATAAAATTTGTCAACGTCATTCGAAGGCATGGAGGTGCATATAATAAATGGTAAAATATTTGTTTATAATATATGGGGAATATTACGCATGAGTGAGAATCATCGAAAGGGGAGCAGCGAAGAATAAAGAAAAATAATTTTTGTTTGAGAGCAAGGTCAAGGATACAGCATGGGAAAGCGACCTCACATAGGAGCCTATAGCGTGGTTGGTAGCACACGAAATTTGCACAAGGTAGGTTCGTTGTTCGAATCCCACCAGGGGCAAAGTGTTTTGCTAAGGAAGACAATTTGAGTTTTCAGATTTGAGCGCAATAAAAGTTGGGTGTTTGGAATTAAATCCCAATGTGGTCCGATGCCCACGTGGTAAGCGCTTCACAACGCTAAGTGAGAGGAACAAAGTTCGACTCCCGCAAAGGTGTGAAGGCGCATTGTTTTTGGCAAGGCATTAACAATTTTGAAGATGGTGAAGGCACATTAATTTTGGCAAAGGCATTATTGATTTCAAAGGTTGCGAAGGCTACGAATTTCGTAAAAAGGTATTTATCTCTAGCGCATGGTAATATTTGATATTGCCAAAGTTTTTGTGCATTGAAAATCATTTCTATTATAACTAGGGAGTTATAAGGTATTTAGTAAAAATAAATGATTGTTGTATGTGCTTAGGAAGTTATAAGGTGTGAAGTTAAATATTTTTGATTGATGTATGTGGAGTTATAAGGTGTGGAATTAAAAATAAAAGCATAGGTGTTTTTTTTATGTATTAATAAAATTAGGGAGTCATAAGGTTGAAAAGTGTTGAATTTGTTATATGTTCTAGTGCATGATTTAATTATGAAATTAAACTAGGAACTTGATACCTAGTTAATTGCTACCTTGAGTTAGAAGACATGCACATGATTTAGGGTTTGAAGTTTAACACAAATTGCTTGATTATGTGCCTTGGCTATTAAGAAGAAGTGGATGGATTAGAAAATCAATTTTGTGGATAAAATTTATGCTTGAGTTCATTATTGCTTTAGTGGAGTTCATTGAGAGTATTGCCATTATTGAGGAGTTTTTTGCCATTGCTTGAGGAGATTATTGTTGGTTACTTGTTGAAGTACATTACCCCTATTTGAGACCATTGAGGAGATAATTTTCTAGTCACTTGTGGATACATTTGTCTTTCATTTGAAGATATTATTGTTGGCTATTTGAGAGCTCTTTGCTTGAGGGAGTTGTGCTTGTTTCTTAGGAGCTTATTGACATTGCATGAGGAATATATTATTGAGAACTTATTTCTATCACTTGTGGAGATTGTCCTTAGTTGCTTAAAGCCATCATTGTTATTACTTGGAGAGGTTTTCATTATAAATCTCATTTGCCATATATTTGTCATACATTGTTGAGCATTGTTATCATCTATTTGAGAGAGTGTTTGTCATACATGGTTGAGTTCATTGTTGTTATCATCAATTTGAGAGAGTATTTGTCATACATTGTTGAGCATTTTTATCATCCATTTGAGAGTGTTTATCATACATGGTTGAGTTCATTGTTGAGCATTGTTATAATCCATTTGAGAAAGTAGTTATTATACATTGTTGAGATCATTGTTGCCATCCATTGAAGAGTACATTGCCATTCATTGTTGAGTTCATCATTGAGCCTTGCCTTCATTTATTTGTGGATGAGATTTGAGTGCTACTTGAACATGAATGATTGAGCCTTTGAGAAGGCTTTTGGGACAGAATTTTTGGACAGATTTGAGGCAGCTTTTGTGCATGATTGAGTGAGCCTTTGAGAAGGCTTTTGGGACAAAATTTTTGGATAGATTTGAGGCAACTTTTATGCATGATTGAGTGAGCCTTTGAGAAGGCTTTTGGGATAAATTTGTGGACAGATTTGGGATAGCATTTGAGCAGCATTGTTTGAGCCTTTTTATGAAGGCCTTGAGTACATATTTGGGACAACATTTGAGCAATATTGTTTGAGCCTTGTGAGAAGGAATTGAGGCATATTTATGAGCAGTAAAAGAGATAGAATAGAAATAGAAAAATAAACCAACACCCGTCACCTAGATGAGAAGATCAGTGGAGAGCCCACTTGAGCAGATTAGGATTGCCTAGCTGAGCAGATCAGTGGATTTCCTAGCTGAGTAGATCAGTGGATAGCCTAGCTAAACAGATCAGTGGATTGCCTAGCTGAGCAGATCATTGGATTGCCTAGATGAGCATATCGATGGATAGCCTAGTTGAGCAGATCAGTGGATAGCCTAGCTCAAAAGATAAGTGGAGCCCACCTAAGTAGATCAAGATAGCCTATATTTGAGCAGATCAAAGTAATCATTTTTATTGGGATAATGATCCCTATTTCTTTGTGAAATATTATAAGGAGATTATCTTGTGGAATACCCCACATTGGGGGAACCATGTTAAATCGTGTGTCTCAATTATGTGTGGTGAATTGTGCACTTTCTTACTATTGCTATCTATGTCATTAATGCACACTGCTATATTTGGTTATTGTAATTAAGGACACTAATTGATATTGGTTTGGAAATAAAGTAAAAATTGGATGCTATATTGTGCACCCCCCTCTCAGTATGAGCTTGTGTTCTTCAAATTTTGTACTATTGAAACTTCTTCCTGATATTAGTGACACCTTTGATGACTTTATTTCTTTCTGAATTCCTTGACATTAATGATGACTTCATTTGGTGACATCAATGACAACTTTTGACTTAGGGACTCAAAATATCCAACAATATCCCCCTTTGTCATTGAGGGCAATCCAACTTCTTTTTATCGAAAACCTGACCTTTATTTTATTCTGCTCCCCTTGGGACATTGCTCCTCCTGGCTCAAAGCTCTCTCAATTATCAAGTCTCTCACCCTTACTCAAATCTCTTCCCATTTGACATCAATTGCAAAGGGTCACCTTTGGGGCTCTGGGCTAAGGATGAGCCTCTTAGCTTAGCCCCTCCTCCACCTTCTATTGAGGTGGTTAATTATGGTATGGGAGTATTTCTACTTCCAAAAGGTATTGTTCTTTGCATTTATCCTCTTCTATTATTTTTTGAGTTTTCTAATTCCTCTGACTATTTCTATCCATGTCCATGTTCCTATCCATGTCAGCATTTATGTTCCTATTCCTGTTCATAGACATATCCCTATTCCTTTTCATGTTCTTGTTCACATTTATGTTCTTGTTCCTGGTCTTGTTCTTATTCCTGTTCATATCCATGTTTCTTTTCCTATTCTTGTTCCTGTTCATATTCATGTTCCTATTCCTGTTTATACCTATTTTTGGAATATCTGCTCTACACCACTTTGATGTGTGATCATCATTATTGCACTTATAATTTTTAATGTTATTATTCCTTGGAGGTGCAAATGTCTTAGGATTTCTTCTAATGAATTCATATCCTCTTCTATCATGAACCTTGCAATTCATTGCCTTGTGATCAAACTGATTACATGAGTAGAAATACCCATGAAAAATTTGTTTGTTCCCAATATCATGTCTTACATGTGTCCTACATTATGAAGCCATGTACCCAAACTTGTGACATGAAAAGCATCTTCCATTTAAGCTTCCTTATATTGACCTTATTGGTCCCCTATTCGGATTGTTGTTCCATATGTATCTTCTTTGTTCATTGTTCCTATTTTTTTGAACTCTCTATTGTCCAACTCATCCTTTGATGTCTCACTTTCTTTCACACTGTCTTCTTCTGAAGTATCTTCATCTAAATTTTCTTCTCCTCCAAAACTTGAAGTTGACTCTCCTTCCCATTTCTTTTGATCTTGTTCAAATCCAAGACCTATTTTTTTGTTGACCTTCTTTGTACCTTGACTATATTATCCATAATATTTGAGCTATTATTGAATCCTTTCATCTTGATCTTTGAGTCCTCTAAATATTCTTTTAGTAGTGCCACTTCTTGTGCTAACTTCTCACATTCCAAGATTTTTGCTTCTAACTTATCTTTGAACCTTTTTGCCTTAGCCTTTGATTTTTCTAAATCCTCTATAAGCAATCTTCTCTCTTCATCACATTTTTGAAACTGAATTTCAAGTTTAGAGTGTTGCTTCCTTACCTTCTTTACTATGTCAAGGGCAAAGATAATTTCTCCCTTTAGATCATAACCATCATTGTTTTAATATTCCTCTATTTGTTTACCTTTGTCCATATCTTTGTTTTCTTTTTTCTTGTCTTTTATAGGATCACTTACTTCTTCTTCTAAATCCATTAGAATATTTTCATCTGGTCCTTCAAGTGCATTCTCATATTCATCATCACTGAAACTATAACCATCCCTTGCACAATCATCTTCAATATGCCCAAAGTTACCACATCTAAAAAACTTGATAATAACTGGAGTCTTTTTCTTAATTTGTTCTTTTTCTTCAATCATAAATAGGACTTCATCTTTATCATTGTCTAAAAAACTAGCATCACTATCACTTGAATACTTACTTGCATTATTCACATAGTAGCTTCTCTTTTGCCTTTGAAAGAAATTATTTCCTTGTCTGCTTTGTCCATCCTTGATTTTCTTCTAATGCTTATCCTGCCTATATCTTTCTGATTCCTTGTTCCCGTGATCCTATTTTTCTTCACCATTGTTTTTCTTGGGTTCTTGACAATCTATTGCAAAATATCTATACCTTCCACAATTGAAATATTTAATAGAACTTTTATCTCTAGATCTTCTATAGTCCTTATCTCTTCTACCATAGTTTATTCATCACTATATGAGTCATTGCTTGATTCTGACTTCTTACCCTTTGTCTTATTGGTTTCTTTGAATGTTGCTTCCTTCTAGGACATAGGATATTTTTTTCTTATCTCAAATATTGTGAGAATACCAAGCAAATTATCTCTTGTAAAAGTATCACCATCTATTGATACTTCTATAGCAGAAACCTATTCACTGAATTTATTTGGAATAGATCTTAAGACTTTATCACAAACATCATATTCATCAATATTCATACCAAGTCCTTTCATATTACTAACAACCTCATCAATTAGAATTACATAAGCACTAATATTTTCCTCTTCATTCATTCTTAATTCTTCAAGTTGTATTTTGAGGTTTCGACTCTTTTATTTCTTGACACTTTTATCTCCTACATATATATTTTGTAATTTATCCCACATCTCTTTTGCAGTTTGACAATCCATAGCTTTCATAGACTCTGTTCTACGCAAAAATCTCATAAGTGCATTCATTTATTTTGAATTACAATGTTGTAGAAGCTTGCCTTCCTTATCTATATGAGGATTTATTAAGGGATCATATCCAAATTCCACTGAATCCCAAATTTCATTACCAAGTGCCATCAAGTAGATATTCATAATCATACTCCAATACATATAGTCACTTCCATAAAAAACTAGTGCTAAATTATTTGAGGACACTTCCTTAGGATCCATTATTTTCTTATTAGCCTTTCCTTCAAGTTTTTAAACTCTTCTGAAGGAACCCACTCTGATACCAATTGAATAACACAAGCTTATACTGAGAAGGGGGTGAACAGTATAAGACCACTTTTTACTTTTCTTTCCAAATCAATATTAAGAAATGTGTAGATATCAATATCAATAGTAGTAATCAAAGTAATGCAGAAATCACCACACCCAATAGAGACACCATAATTTACGTGGTTCACCCAATGTGGGCTACTCCACGGAGAAAATCTTTCACTAAATTGTTCTCAATCAATCTCTTGGGAATCCTTCCCAATTACAATGTTTATGGACCTCTATCCAAAGGAGATACCAATAACCTAAATCAAGTTCATGGATCTCTATCCATAGGATAACTCCTCCTCTACTATGGTTGGTGATCCTCTAGAAGACTACTACCTCCACTACATTGGCTTGTGGATATCTCTCCACTGAAGACTCTTATACCCACTCAAAAGACCTGTCCTCAGTACCCTAGCTTATGGATCTTTATCCACTAGAGACTATTGTCCTCTCTGATTTGTCACCTCCAAATATCTATCTCAAATCTGCATTAAACACAGTCTATTCGATCTAGCACAAATCTGCTCAATAAGTCCACTCAAAACTTACTCAAATCTTCTTAATAGGTCCACTCAAAACCTGCTCAAATCTGCTCAACAAGTCCACTCAAATATGCTCAACAAGTCCACACAGAACTTGCTCATATTTTCTCAATAAGTCCACATAGAACTTACTCAAATCTGCTCAATATGCCCACTCAAAACCTGCTCAAATATGCTCAACAAGTCCACATAAAACTTGATTAGATCTTCTCAATAAGTCCACACATAACTTATTTAAATCTGCTCAATAGGTCCACTCAGAACCTATCCAATCTACTCAATAAGTCCATACAAAACTTATTCAAATCTACTCAATAAGATCACTCAGAACTTGTCCAATATGCTCAATAAGTTCTCATAAGAACTTATCCAAATCTTCTTAATAATTCCTCACAAGAACTTATCCAAATCTGATCTCAATCTGTATTGTAAGCTTCCACAAAAGCTTACCCAAATCTATCCACAAGTCTTCTCAAAGACTTTCTTCAAGTCCTCTCTAAAACTTATCCAATCTCATAGAAACATAAAAAGAATTGCTATAGACTCAATATGTTCTACACTCAATGCTCAATCACTTTCTTAACTTAATTCAAAATATAGAATAGTTTGTTTTATGGAACTTGAACAATCACTTCACACACCCACTTGACTAGGTTCAATCAACTCTACTCAACCAATTACTCAAGAAATAACCCTTGCTCACAAACCCTAGTCCAAGCATGTAAACACAAACTCAAAATGTTTCCAAAAATGCTCAACCACAAATCTCACATAACAATGATACTCATGTTCTTTTCAAACCCTATTTCAAGTTATTTGCACAACCAATGTCTTCAACAACAATGCTTATACATCAATCTTCACATAACAATGATACTCATGTTCTTTTGCATAATACTAACTCGTGTTCTTCATACAACCAATGGCTTCAACAATAATGCTTATACATAAATCTTCACATCACAATGATACTCATGTTCTTTTGCACAATACTAACTCAAGTTCTTCGCAAAACCAATGGCTTCAACAACAATGCTTATACATCAATCTTCACATAATAATGATACTCATGTTCTTTTGCACAATACTAACTCAAGTTCTTCACACAACCAATGGCTTCAACAACAATTCTTATACATCAATCTTCACATAATAATGATACTCATGTTATTTTTCACAATACTAACTCAAGTTCTTCACACAACCAATGGCTTCAACAACAATGCTTATAAAATAAGGTTTTAACAACAACTCTTTATTCCAGAAAACCTTGAAGCATGAACTCAACACTCTTGAAAAGGAAACCCTAATCAAGTCCTTTTTGCTCCAAACTTATTTTCAGAAAACCAATCAATCAACTCAACTAAGGAATAATTTGCCCATACCTTTTTGCTTGATAAGGTGTAGATCTCACAAATCTGTCACACTCACAATTACTTCTTTTTCAATCTCAATAATGGTTAGAAGATAATAATTTCCTCAATACAACTCAATACAAAATGATATCAAACAAAATACACCTTATCACACCAACTTTAAAATAATATTCAATACCCTCATAATAATCTCTTTTGCAAAAATCCTTTTACAAATAAAATCAACACTCACTAAAATTCAAAACTTCTTATTACCTTATTACTCCAAATTGAAAATAATATATCCTATTTTATAAATCACAATTCAATACATAACAATTTGCTATTCACTCCTTATTTATCCTAACCACTAATTTTATTACCTAACTAAAAACCTTTTAAAAACCCCTTATAACTCCTAATGAGGGATTTAATTAAAACTTTAGGCAATAAAAATTATTTTAAAAAATTACCTTTGCCTCTCAACAGGTTTCGAACCCTTGACCTTTGCCTCCGTGAAGGCCCTAGCCAGGGGCTCCACAACCACGTGCGCTTAACGCATGTTGAGAGCTAAAAAGCTCTTTGCACACTATATTCCTCCTGGCACCTTAAACGACAAACATGAAAACTCAAACCTTTCCATTTGCGTACGCACTCCTCTAGATTTGAACATAGGTTCTTCTCCCCACAAATGCCTTATCAAAAATGTGTGTTTCCAATGGACCATCGTGTCCAACTTGTCTTGTGCACCAACCTTACTCCACTATAACCCTTGCACATAAGACAAAAAGTTGTTCGTCTTCTTCCTCACCTGAAACTTTGAATCGCACATGCAATTTACTTTGTCGCATTAATTAAATTCGATGAGGAATAATTTACAAGGTCTTTTGTCCTCCCTTTTATACATGAAGATGTCATTGTCTTCAAATGTCGATGCTCCAAATTTTTTGATGACATCGACACATTTAACCTTTGTAATTTATAAATGATTTAAATTCCAAGGAATTTAAATTTTATAAATTATAATTATAACCTTTGGCTTTTAAGGCCTTCTCTTATTGCACAACTTTGTATTGATGATATTTATTTATAAAATTTAAATTCCTTTTGAATTTAAATATTTTATAAAATAAATATTAGACCTCCTTTGAACTTTGCAAAAGGCCTCCTTGGGTATTTATGAAAAACCTTTTTAACTTATGCTCTCAGATAATATTAAAATATTATGGAGACCTTTTACCTTTAACTTCTACATTGTTGAAGCTTTTTCCTAGATATTAGTGACACCTTTGATGACTTTATTTCTTGTTGAATTCCTTGACATTAATCATGACTTCATATGGTGACATCAATGACAAATTTTGACTTACGAACTCATAATGTCCAACATTATCTCCAAACACTTGCATTGTTTGCTCATCTAATTAGGTCAAACCCTAAGTAGGGATCCCCAAACTATTTACCCCTATACAAATAACATATTTTTCACTAATGTACCAATATAAAGCAATTCACTCATCCATCCAAGCAAAACATTCATTATTTTCAACCATTATCATACATTGTTCAACCATCAAAATGTTTTCTAAACTAAAAAATAAGCATATTTTAAATATTCCAAATACTAGTCCAAGTAGTGAGTCACTAGTAAGATCAAACAAATCAATATGATTATTGAATGAGTTTATCCCAAAATTAAAATTTGCCCAAACTTATTTTAGATTAGTGAATCCTTCCAACAAGATAGCAAATCACTTGTCAATTCGAGTGAATCGTACACTGGTCACAAACTTAGCCACTTTTACCCTTTCTATCAAAAATAATCTATCTTCCACTCTACCCACCTTGGACACCACTTCTTCTTCCACAATCTCATCCATGCATGAATCAATCACCATATCTCCACCAGTAACCACTACCACCTCTCTAATCATAGCATCAATGACATTAATTTAGGCAAAGACACATGAGGCAGGAACCTATATTGATAAGAGCGTGAACAACCTTAAGAGAAATAATCCCACTCCTCCATCAAGGTAACCCAAAGAATTATTTCATGAACCCTACCAAAGGGTTCATGGAAAGTGTAAATGTTCCCCCAAGGTAGTTAGAAAAGAGGCCCTCATGAGGTTCAACCTTGGGCCCTAAATATATTGTTGACTCTATACTTTTAGACTTGAAATAAAATTAGTCCCTAAAGTTTGGAATTTCCAAGAGAATGTGGATGTGTGTGTCAAAAGGTATAATTCAATGGAAAAAGCATCAAGTCACCACAATGGATGGAGTTCTACATTCAAGAGTAAGACATAAGAAAAATTTTAAATTTAGTCAATGACCCATCCATGTGACTCACATGCAACCCAAAGATCTAGAGATACTATTATTGCCACTTTGACCAAAACTATTGGCAAGATTTCTTAATCTCCTATTTGAAAAACCTAAACAAAGCTATCAATTTTAGCATCTCATTGGAATTGGAATGGTTCAAGAATTATGTCTATCTGGTCTTGTCAAGGATTATGACCATCCTTAGAGAGAAAATAATTTCTTGTGTATGAGGAATATTTTTCCCTTCTCTATACAATAAAAAACTACCCAAGGCACTCGCAAATGGTCAATTGCATGAGGTACATAGCAAAAAAAAATGAACAAGTTAAAGGAATTCAAAGAACAAAATTTTACATCACTTTCTACCTACTTGGCTCATATTATATTAGGACTAGTTCCTTTCCCTCCAACTACACCAACTAGAGCCAGATGGGAAACCATTTTTAGTGGTATATTACACAAAGTTTCCATCCCAAAAAGCAAGGAATACCTCTACAACTTTAATGACATAATAAACAATGTTAACACTGACCATCTGAAGGGTAAGGACCTAAGACTTTTAGTGAAGGAAGAATACATGTTGTAATTATAAGAGTGACCTAACAAGGATTACTACTTGAGTATATTACACGGTGCCTATTTGGGTTTTTAACAATACCCTTTGAGTTACTTTTACTTATTCCAAATTGCTTATTCAACCTTGAATATGTCAAGCAGCTCAACTATGTGGACCTAAAATATTTTAAGGAATAGAAGAATATCACCTTTGACCCATATAAGAAGTAAATCATGAGTATCACACTAAATCTATGGGGTTTCCACATTGTGATGGAGAAAAACCTAAGAGATATGAGACTTGAAAAAATTTGGGATATTTGGTCCTATGATCCTAAAAGCTACTTTCAACAATGATTGGAAGACAAGGGTCTGCAAACCTTTTTCACACATGAGAAGAGGTACAAAATTGAAAAATAAGTGAACCCATCAAAGGAAGTATCTCAAGCCACTTTGGGTAGCATACCCAATTTGGAATATGAGATTCAACAATGGCATTCTAACCCCCCAAAGTGGTACACCTTCTAAGTTGATGCAAAGGTAAAATATATTTGTGACCCATATGCCAAACCCAACCATCATGCATTTAAAGCCCTAAAGAAATTAAGATACTTGAGGAAGAAGATCCTTGCTTGTAAAACATGTGAGACGAGACTAGAACAATTACAAGGCCAATTCAAAGTGGTCCCTTCAATGAGAATTTCTTAGTTATCAAGGATAGGAAAATAAGGATTACTAAGAGAGACAAAACAATTAAAGAGTCCTCAAAGAGCCTTCCAAGCCCACCTCCTACTAGTGTACTTGTACTAGGTTCCCCACTATAGTCTTATTTTGAAGAAACAACCACAATCTAAAGAGGAAAGCTACACAAAATTAGTTCTTACTAGATCAGGTACTAAGACAACAAGACATTAAAACCTTATGATCAGGATCAAAGAAGAGTTCCAATATTTGAAGCTACTAGACAGTGCCTTTAGAGGATTTTTTTGTTAGTGTTTCACCTATAGATAATAAAACCCAACAAGCCTTCATATTTTATGTCATTATTTTCCTACAATTACATTTATTTATGTACTTGGCCTTTTTTTGTTGGATTTTTAAGCCTTTATACTACCACAAAATATCATAGGTTATCTTAAAAATATCACACATGTCCCCAAATATAAAATAGCCACAATATTAAAGATCAAGATAATAATATGAGTAGAATAACATGAGAAAATTAATATGTATATAAAGGCTTATAATAAATCAAATAAAATTCATTTATATACTAAAATATGAATTGAAATAACCTAGATCATTCATATACTATGCATGGAGAACAACTTACACTATTAATTGCTCAAATATATATAAGCTTTATTGCTTCTCTTTATGTTACAACAATGAACTCGAGATTCTTTATTTCTAATATATTTTCATTGCTTTCCTATGGAGCATTGTCTCAATAATATAGCCACAATAATATGACTCTTCAAGTACTTGACTATTGCTCTCCATATGCCAAGTCTCATGACTCTTGGCTTATCAACTTGCCACTTGCATACTTGATGAACACTTGACTCTATAATATTTGCACACCTTTACATGACTCTTACACTTCTACTTGCACTCCTAATCTAGGACACTTGTGCACATATTTACATTACATATTTGCACTCTTACATACAAGACACTTGCACTCTAACTTACATGACACTTATGCATTTCCTACACATTCACACTTACATAAAAGGGGAAATATAAATCACTCTAAACTATAGACTCAACCCTAATATACTATTTACAAATGTACCATGAAGTTACCATGGTAGTATATTAGCATATACCAAATAATGTAATATTCTCCAATATTCTTTCCCTCTATTTTTTGAGAGGGAATTTTGAGTTCCAAAATTTTGTAAAAATAATATAAATATTAGTCCTATGACCTAAAATAAGGAGTTTGGATTTATTTTTGTGTCAAGTATCTGACCTATGATATTTGCTTTCTTCCTTTTCTTTTCTCTTGCTCAGTCTAGACTTGAACCTTGAACCAATTATATGTACAGGCCCTGAACCTATTTATTTATGCACATTATTTGTATGATCAAATCTATGTTCAACCACTAATCATGTATTATTCATGTGTTCATCACCCACTGCATTGAGATAGAAATTGTATCTTTTTCTTCTTTGGTGCATAGCCCCTATTATATAGGCATGATAGATTTTTGTTTTTGCACTTTTATTTTCACTGCATTGTATGTTTTCTTCCCCTTTTCCCTTTTTTTGAAGCAATTTTATTAAGAGGAGACTAGTGTAGGAGTATAATGATAAGCACAAATAAAGATACCCAAAACCAAGTAACTAGCCTTGGGTAAAAACCTTAGAGGTCATCTAGTGGGAGCCACATCTCATGCTCTTCCAAACTTCCTAGGTTTGGCACCCCCACATGAAGTATATAGAACCAAATACACCCACTCAATAGAGGTGATGGTAGACACCAAAGCCACAATCATAAGGGGTCATGGTGCTCGAGGATCACAAGGGGGTCACTCTCATCCACCCAATGGTTTAGACTAGAATGACCGATGGGACCTAAATTGGATAACATCTATCCTTTGTTCTAGAATTTAGACTATAGCTCTAGTGAAGGCCCTAGTCACCAAATTTCTAAAGTGCTCTATAGATTCACCTAGAAACTTTACTAATAAGAAGAACCTAGGAGAAAGAGAAGTTACCATTCCTAAAATGAGGTTGTTATGAGAACTTCCTTCTACCTATACAATAATCACCTGGTGATTCCACTATGAGGAAGAATAGAAGAGGCTCATGAACAAGGTATATAAAAATAGGTACACAATTTATGAGCACAAGACCTGCCACTAGGACAATAGCAAAAACAAATCCCTAGTTTCTTGTCTCTCCTCTTAAGATTGGTAGCCGAAAAAGGAGGAAACAATAAATTATGGCTACCCCACCTAACCAGAATCAAATAACACTCTCCACTTGGGACAATGAAGGTCCCCTATGATAACCATCAACACCATCTACATGGGGTCAAATCCCCATTTTTGCTATAAAATCCCTATCATATTTCATCGAGGAGGACACCACCACTTTGGTAGAGCATATCAAACACATGGTAAACTTGTATGTACTCTATAGTGTTAGAGAATAAGACATTTTCATTAGACTTCTAGCTATCTTCCTCAAAGGAAAAGTAAGATACTAGTAAGTCTTCCTTGCCCAAAAGTCTATCATTGACTAGGATTAGCTCACAAACTAGCTGACTGACCATTTTAGAGATAAGATAGATTAATTTTAGCTGCTAGAACAATGTGTAACCATAAAAAGGTCTCCTATGGAAGCCATAGATGACTTTAATACCATATTCTAGAAAGTGTGATAAAGGATTCCAAAAGAAATCTAACTGGTACAAGGTATGGCTTTCATATAGTGACTCAAAGCAATCAATTATGAAATAGCCATGATGGTAAAAACCTAGGGGGTAATTCATTGCTAGTAACCTATAGGATAGCCACTTAGGATGAAATATATCTCATTCAAATTGGGAGGTTAGCCCCCAAGCCACCACACCTCTTTTTTGGATATTCAACCATTTTACCAACCCCTTTGGTTATCCAACCAACCTTTGTGTTCAATCAACCTTCCACATTAATATCATCTCCTCGCACACACCATTGTATTATCCTCACAATCCCAAGAAATGAAAAATATACTTAACACTATAAGAGATATGATTAATGAAATAATATCCCTCAAACATCAATAGAATTTCCAAAGGTTTGGTTACCAAAATTACTCTTACCATATATTTTATTAGAATAATCAAAGTTATTGGCCTCCACCAAATAGATATCATAAATACCCTCTCCCTAGAAAAGAGTCTAGTCCTTTCTAAAATATTAGAAGGTAGATAATACTCGTTCTAATGCCTATCCAGCCTCGCTACTATAAATAGGGTAAGAGATATGGTCCATCCCAGAACAAATTTATAGATTTTATGGTTGGCCATGCTACTACATAGATCCCTACTACCTAGACTATGGATACCTCCAACATGCCACATATCCAATGGCTTCACTTACTATAACTATGTAGTTATCAAACCCAACAACATATAGCATGCAACCAGAGGATTCCCTATTATCTAATATCGAAGCATCAAAACAAACCTTGGTGACATAGGATTAGGGATAATTCTTCACCATACCTAGATAGATGAGTTCTCAACTAGACAACAAAAATTAATTTTAATCCAATGTTCCCACTAGGAGCAAAAGGAGGGTGGTGGAAGATGCTCAAGGATAGCAACAACCAACATCAAAGGCCCCAAGACAAGAGGATGGTCCAACATAGAATATAAACTTGGACTAGACTAGGCCACCAATTCCCAGATAGCCAACACAAGTATATCTAAAACTGTGTCTGGTCCAAGCTCCTAGATTCAACTTGGAAAGGCCCAAAGCACAATGGATACCAAATGATACACCAAGAGCTCATCCACTAGAGTCTTTCAACGTATTTGAGCATCTTAGGATTTTTACTATGTCATTGCATAAATGGGATGTTCTAACTCTCCCAGGATAAATTAGGAAGCTAAAAGAATCTCTAAGAGGAATACAATTAGGTCATAGTAAATCAAGAAGATAAAGATCATCACTAGAAAATGATATCGGTATCCAAAGAATCAAGAAAAATTCAACAAGTAGGAGCCATAATGTGGGAGTGATAGGTCCCATATAATATCTTGAAGGATTAGGATGGCCAAATTTGTGACTTGAAGGACCTATATCAATGTAATATGATAGAACCAACTAGTATAGGTACCTATCTAATACAAGAATAAAAATTGGTTTATCCCAAAATTATAATGACAAAAGAGAATCCCATTGGACTTTAGAAGTTATACTTTTATGGGTCAAGATAGAGGTCTAGGATAGGAGCAAGTGTAATCCTCATCTCATCACAAGGAATAAATATCTTACAAGAATTTTGGTTATAATTCAAATGCTCAGACAATACAATAGAATATGAAGCCCTTGTGCATGGACACATATTAGCCTCTAAGAAGAAGATAAAAGTGTTATATATATATTTAGGGACACCAAACTCATTATCAAACAGGTGAGGTTATTATATGTAGCAAAAATTTGAATGATGAAATCCTACCATAATTGTGTTTGGAATCTACTAGAAGACTTTGATGCTATCAACATAATGGTGATTCCCCAAAATCAAAATATAGACAGGTTGAATGGCCACCATAGGTTCACAGTTTGAGCTAGCCAAATATTTATGAAATGACCACCAAAACATTAAGGTTTTTATTAGACTAGTAGTATCATATAATGATATTTTATGGTAATTTTTCAAATATGGTGAACACATTGTATGTTTTATCCAACAAGAAGATAAGTTTGCTAAGGTACAAACTCTAAAATTGTAGGAGATATATGGGAACTAGTTCATCCATCTTAGAGGAAACAAAATACCTAGGGGGCTTGTTACACTAGTCTCTTTTCACTCCCAATGACCACCACAAGCCTAGAAAAGGTGTTACTATAAACAAATAGGACTACCAAGAGGTCAAGATCAATACTGGAAAGGTCTTGCAAATAGAAAAAGTTACCACTAAATATGAAAATTAATCTAACTTACTTGTGCAAAAAGTACTTTGGGGTAGTATCTTAGAGTCATGAAAATATATAAGGTTATAATCAAGATCTCATCCAACACACCATAGAGCTTGACCAAGTTCTAGACCCATAAGGCAAAAGCAAAGACTGGTAATCCCCAAGATAGAACCACTCACAAGCAGGAACTCATAAAACTCCTAGAAGAAAAAATTATTTACCCCTTAAAGCATCCACTTGGGTGTCAAATTTAATCTCAGTTAGGAAAAAAAATGGATAAATATAGTTATGCATCGATTTCAAAGATCTTAATAAGGACTCACTTATGGATCATTACCCGTTGTCTTTCATGGATCAAATTCTTCAAACCATGGTAGGGTCAGAAAGGTTATTGATTTTAGATGTTTTTTTTGCTATAATCAAGTATGAGTAAAGGAATAAGATTGATATAAAATAGCATTCACTACCAAGTGGGGCATTTTTTCTTATCAATAAATTCCCTTTATCCTATCAAATGTTGGGGCCACATTCTAAAGGGATGTGGATGTTACTTTTCATGACCTTAGTAAAATCATCGTAGTCTATCTAGACAACATCACAATTCTTTTCAAAATAAAGGAAGATCATTTGGAATACTTAGAAAAGGTATTCAAGTATTGCAAATAATTTGGTATATGCCTTAACCCCAAGAGATTTTTATTCTATGCCTTTCAAGGGAAGATCTTGGGACATGTGGTGTCAAAGGAATGGATAGTTATAGATATTGATAGGGTAAAATCCATCTTGGGGTTATCACTACCTCAGCATAAGAAAGGTCTCTAGGAAAATTAACTTTTTTGGAGATTCATTCCTAACTTTTCCTCCATTGTTAGGCCTAAAAGCAAAATGTTAAAAGAAGGAAAAATTTTCAAATGGATCGAGGAGGAAAAATAGTCTTTCAAGAGAATAAAGCTAGCCATTACGAATTCCCTAATATTAACCAATATAGACTTCAACAAGAAATTTATCCTCTATTCTTACGAAGGAAAATCCAACATCGCTTCTGTATTAACCCAAAATAATGACCAAAATAAAGAACATCCCATCACGTTCTTCATCCATATCCTCAATGACTATGAAGAGTGCTACAGCTTCATCGATTGGCAAGTATACTTATTAATGTGCAACCTAAATAATTTTAGGCATATAGTCTTTAGTAGCAAGGTCATTACCAATTATATTCATTCTAATATCAAGGACTATATCATGAATGGTATTGGAATATGATATTTAAGTCAAGAACACCAATTTTATTAAGAGTAGAGCATAATGCCAAATTTTAACCCTAGACGTAGAAAAATCAAAAGAAGGGAAGGATGAACATTTTCTCATTTTTGAACAAAGCAACAATTGGGTGTAGGATAAGATAGATTATATGAGGAGCAATCGGTACCCATAAAATTTGAGTCACTCATAAAGGAGGGTATATTTATTATAGAATATTCACTACATGCTCATAGAAGGGGTTCTATTTCATAGTAACTTCAATGGAAAACTCCTAAGGTGTATATAGATAGGGAAAACTACCTCTTTGCTACATGAGTTCCACCAAGGCTTCTCTACAGGAAATTATTCATCTCACACCACAATGGTGAAAATAATTATAATTGGATGTTATTGGCCCACCATGTTCCATGATGCACACTGGTGGGTGTAAGAGTATGATAAGTGTAAGTTTTTAACTAGAAGAAATAAGAATGCCACATTACCCCTCAAACCCATTTTAGCAAACAAACCCTTATCACAATGGGACTTAGATTTTATAGGGATGATCAACCCACCCTTGAGCAAATGGAACCACTAGATCCTTGCTACTACTAACTACTTCACAAGGTGGATGGAAGCGGTTCCACTTAAGCAAGCTATAAAAAAGGTCATCAACAACTTCCTATAAGAAAGCATCAACTACTTTGGAGTGTCACATACCATCATAATAGAAAATTCCTACATTTATTGGATTTGAGGTAAGCCAATTTACTCTCAAATATGGTATTTATATGAAAAATTTATTCAATTACTATCCACAGGGCAATGGTCTAGCAGATTCAAACAAAAATATCTTAAGATTCATGAGGAGAATGGGGATCAATAACTAGAGGTTATGGCATTAGCACATTCACTAAGATCTATGGGTAGATAGGATAACTCCAAATAAAGGAATTGGTTGTTCTTCCTTCTCCTTCATCTATGGTTAGAAGGCTTGATTACCCATCTCTATTGAGCTACCAGCCCTACAGTTACTCTATCAACTTGAATTTCAAGAGCACGATGTGATATCCTTGAGGATAGGGGAATTTTTATGGTTGGAATAAAAAGGGATAAAGTTAGGGCTCACTTGAGAAAACATCAAGTAGACATGAAAAAATGGTTTGACAAGAAAAACACTATACAGTGGTATCGAATTGGAGATCTAGTACTCAAATGGGATGAAGACTGAAACAAACTAGGAAAGCATAATAATTTCAACATGATGTGGAGTGGACCCTATGTGATTACTAGACTAGAAGCTAAAAATATTATAGAACTCATTAAATTGGATGTATGGCCACTTTCAATTTTGATTAATGAAAGTGTGAATGCAAATCAAACAACACCAAATATAGAATATTGAAATAAATAAGCAATGTAAATACACAAATGATTGCACAATAAAATAGATTATTTTATTAATGCCTATGGATCTCCAACATTACAATAAAGAATACCCCAAATATAGGGTTTACAAAGCTTGTTATTTGATACAATTATTACAATAGACTAGGGTTCTCTGAAACCCTAGTTAACAAATGATTGTGGTGTCTTCACGCCTGATCTGATCCCAATAGATTATGGATGGGCTTTTGATATCCTTGATAGGGCCACCCAAGCTTCAAAAGCTACCAATGAATGTGATCCTCAAACCTACACACATAAAACAAAATAAAAATTAATAATACTTATGAGGGATCCACTGCATGAGACCCTCAGAAAGATAAATCACTAACCCTAGTTGCATAAATAAACTATAAGAAAATATGATAATGCTAAAAATAATTCAATGAATATTTTACCTTATTTATGTTGACCTGTCACTTCTGTATTCATTGGCGTTGTAGATTGTGGTTACACAAATGTGCCCTAATGGAACCCAAGGGCCATAGTGCTATAGAATTAGGATAGGAAATATCCACGGGTGCTTGATACTGACCAAAAATACCCATAAGAATCTGGTAGGCTCTATTGGATGCTCTATAGACTTTTATGGGTGCTTGGGAGGCTCCAGGGGCCATTCAACAGCTAGGGGGAAGGTCTCAGAACCATATTTGGTTCACGATGTGGATGGTGATGGATGCAGCAGATGTGGGGAGAAGCGATGGAAGATGGAAGTGGTGAGGATGCTTGTATGCTTGAGGACTTAGGGCACAAGGGCTCAGGGAACTCAAGACCTCAGGAAAATGGGAAAACTTAGGAGACTTAGGGGTTGAGTCATCAAAATGACTCCTCTTTATAATCTTCCTTAGGGCATGTTAGGGTTTCAAGGACATGAGATGTGTGGTCAAGATTAAAACATGATGGAGGGTGGAGATTAAAGTAAGGTAAATGGGATGGATTAAGGTGGATGAATGGCTAGTATTAAAACATGATGGATGGTTGGGATTAATTCATACATATATACATATATTTATTAAATATATATAATTATAATATATAAATTATTATTATTATAATATATATTGAACAAATATATATAAATAATGGATAAAAGTGGTGGGAGACTATGGATGGATGATAAGTGGCTATATTTTGGTTTCTAAAGAAAGCTAAATGATAAAAAAGCAAGAGAAAGAAATAGCATGCCGTAAAACCCTCTAAAGACCAAACTACAATCCCACCCCATGATGTCCTCCAAATAACGACATTAATTAAGGAAGGTAGAATCCAAAAAAATTTCCAAACACTAATGGTTAATATTGGGGTGATGAATAGCTACGTGGTAATCATTGTTGCTCAAACCAAATATCGTTAGGGTAGCATGTTTTCAAATTAGCCTATCATAAAAAAATTGGCACACCTTTCAAGGAGACCCCAAGGAAGGAAAAATGGTTCACCTATCTGACCAACCATTGAGAGGGAAAATGTAAACCATGTGCTATCCAAGTAAGCCATAGGAATTTTTGTATAAATCGCTAAGGAATTCTGCTTTCCCTCCATTATTGAGCACAAGAGCAAGGAGTTGAGTATGAAGCAACAAAAGAGCTAAAACAATTTCCTTTAAGCAGAACCAAAAAGAGTTGGAATATCATGGAAACTACTAATAAGGTACCCCTTCCTAAACCACTCAATCCAATAGCAAGAAGGGAGCATCTAGAGGCACAAAAGCTCATGATTCAACAAAATTTATAGTGGATAAAGTAGACAAAGTGGCAAACCCTTATATATCTATAAATACCAAATCCCTATGGGAAGGTGTTTGGAAAATGTGTATGGATTTAAAGGCTCCTAAAACTATTTCTTCCAAAATATGGACTCCATACTTAGCCTAATATATCTTGTCACAAGTTCAACAATATGCAAAGTTCATAAAGGCATGTGTTAATAGATTTGATTAGGAGCAAGGGACAGTATGAGGATATGAAATCCACTTTTGGATTAATATATTTCTATAAGTCATAAGGGACATGCTTAGGGTTTCCCAAGGGCTATAAAATTATCCTTTTGGTGCTAACATATTTTATAACAAGTGCCTTGACCTGATCACAAATTTGAATGTAGAAATACCTCAAAACAAAAGGGTGAGAACCATGTTGAACCCTTCCCCTATCGTTGAATTGTTTCAAAGATAATGTGAGGAATGCATTGATTATGGTCATGTTTATCTTTAAGATATATGAATACAAGAAGATGATTACCAAATAACTAGTATTAATCTATGCCTTAAGGTATGTGTAGTCCAATCGCAAAGCCATTCTTGATTTTAGCCACTTTTTTCCAAGTAAATTTGTGAAGGCTTGGGGGATTTCAATGGAAGGTTTCCATTCAGATATCCTTTGTATCTGGTGCATTTGGACCTAGCATAGAACTTTAGACTCTTCAAATGACTCAAGCTCCAAATGACCAAAAAAGATAGTCGAAAGCAACTAGTATCTCTCTGGATCAAAACCCTTTTCTAAGGGTCCCTCTATTGCTCATTTACAAACCAATTTCTCATGCTAGCCCTTGGGGTGCTAAAATGGGATATACGTAACTACATGTTGAAATAATATACCAAGAAGTTGCATGAAGACTATGCAGGATATTGGTTTTTCCAAGAATAGAATATCATTATCTGTGTCCCTAGTTTCTCCAAGTTGATGTATTTGTTGCCTTTTTTGTATTTTGATAGCTTGAATTATTAGACACTGCATAAAGGGTTGGTTATATTAAATCTAGTTATTATAAAATTTTGATACAACTGGGAGATATGAACTAGCTAAAAAGAAGAACCAGCCCATTTTTAGAGGAAAATATTAAAATCCTCAAGCTAGAGATCCTAGACAATCCATAGGTGTATGATTTGGAGGGCTTCTTCAAAAAATGGTTGTCCAAGATTATAAATGCAAATAATTTTGTGCCTCATAGGTATTTCAAGCTTGAGCTCCATAAAATCCCTAGTTTTATAAGCAACTATAGCCCTAGTTTGATCTCTTCAAGCTAAACAAGCAAAGAGGGTTAGTGGATCCTACCAATAAAATATCAAATAATAAAGCTAATATATTAGGGAAAAAATGGTATGATGATGCCAAAATTTAAGATTGATGAATTCACTAACAATTAATAAAGGACATAGTCTCTATGCCTAAGAAAATTTAAGACACGATAGGTTTAGTGAGTTGAGTGATGAAGCAAATGCAATGGCCAATGAAAATAGTTTAGAAGGATTAGAACAAATATTGTGAACCCCTTGAGGAGATTAACAAGCACCCAACTTGGAGGTTCTCCTGCAATATAATGCTCCCAAGGTGTCGAGGTGAGCCCTAATAACCTCCTAGTCATAGATTATCCTAATAATGCATCCTATTCCTCTACAAGAGCATCATCAAGTAAGACTACTATAGAGAAGGATAAAAAAATCTAAGATAATATGGAGGTTAGAACCCACTAAGGAGAAGACAAAAAAGAAGAATAAAAGTAAAACTAGGGCTAAGGAGCTTTCATTCCTAGTAGATGATTCTTTGATCCCCACAACCCAAAAGAGGACAACCTAGACCATCCATACCCCTCACCAAAGCAAAATGTAGTTTTTAAAGTATCCACTCAATTACTACTCAAAGGCTCTACTATCAAAGAACTCCTTTGTATTCTTTCCCATTTTCTTTCCTCTACTCCCCTCATCCCTACCAAACCATCTTACTTCTGTATATCACAGCTAGCCACTATAGTTACTCCTCCAATATATGTTACAAATTCCTTTATCATTGTATCCCTAATAAACCTTCAATCCCCCTTACCATTCATAAAACCATTTCCACTACCTCTAATGGACCTATTACAGTCCCATGATCCCAAGCCCATCTCCTCCATCATGGATATCATTTACAACCAATAATCAAACTTAGAATAGAACTAGTCACAGCTAGACCAAAGCGTGAGAGAGAATAGTGAGGATACAACCATCCCAAAATAAGAACCTCTTTACTCCCTCAAGGAGATGGATTAGTTGTAGTCAGCTTTGACCCCTTGGTTCCAAAGACCCTAAGAGAAATGCAGCAACAGGATTACTAGATTTTTGCTTTCAATCTAGACTTCAAAGATACTATGCTAGAGGATATGTTCAATTTCATAGAGAATTCGATCAAAGATGATGGTCTACAAATATATTGTTAACTCAAAGTGGATGGCCAAGAAGGAAATGGAGTTGGAACAAACAAAATGCCTACTTAGAGAAGATTGGCTTGAAGCTAAATCCCTCAAGACTAAACTATCTTGCCTCTCTAACATATTTTACCAATAGGAGTCAGAGCTCAAATAACAATAGGTAAGTGTGACTAAAATAGATCAAATACCCTCTCCGTAGGAGCGCCTCATCAAAGCAGTTCAAGCCAGGCATGTCTTAGAAGGCATAAGAACTCTTGGTTTCCAATTACATCAAAATGATTCACACCCTAATTATGGAAGCCAAGGAGAAACTCTTGGTTGCTAAAGGATATTTTGGATTCTATTTTGAGTAATATCAATCCCTCCTAAGCATTCTCACTCTATTTTATCCACACCAATGGGCTACGATAGGGATAATAAATAGAGATCTTATTTTGCAAAGGGTTACAATAGTCCTAACTTCCCAATAAGCCACTAGCATCTACACAAAATAGATTGAAACCTTGGCCTGAAAGATTGAACAGTGAAAAGAGTTTATCACCTCACTCATCACCATAGGGCTTCCCTCTCCCTTTAATCTGGATGGATACTTCTTACCAAAAAATAATTACAAAAAGTTGTTAAACCAATTATAAAGGGAGGAATTCCTCGTAAATATCTGTGTAAAATAGAAGATAAACACAATGATAATACTCTTTATTACCTTGGAGACCCTTCTCCATTGGATCTAGCAATAACACACACCATAAATTTTTAAATGATTCTAGGAGATCCATAAGAGTTATTGGCAGTGCTTTTCACCTAATATTCCTACCAAAGATGAATGGCAATAGGTTGTTATCATGTCCAACAAACTTTAGGTGTGACTCCATGTCTAGTGGAAAGGCTATCGAGGTCTATATTCTAGCCTCCAACCAGTCAAAAACCCCTTGGAAGCCATCATAACTATAGTAGGTTCCCCACTACAGTCTTATTTTGAAGAAACAACTACAATATAAATAGGAAAGCTACATAAAATTAATTCTTATTGGATCCTCTCCCCTTTTTCTCAACAAAGACATTGAGATGATAAGATGCTAGAACTTGATGGTTAGGATCAAAGAAGAGTTTTGGTATTCATAACTATTGAAGGGTGCCTTTAGAGGATTGTTTTGTTAGCATTTCACCTGTAGCTAATAAAACCCAACAATCCTCCATATTTTGCAATGTTGTTTTCTTGCAATAATATTTACTGATGTACTTGAACCTAAAATAAAGAGTTTAGATTTATTCTTGTGTCAATTATCTAACCTACAACATTTGCTTTCTCCTTTTTATTTTCTCTTGCTTAGTCTAGACTTTAACCTTGAACCAGTTATATGTACAAGTATCGCGTCTCTTTTGACTATGAATATTATTTATATGAGCAAATATGTGTTCAACCTATGGTCATGCATCATTCATATATTCATCAATCCCACTGATTTGAGATAGAAATTATATCTTTTATTCTATGGTGCATCAACCCATTAGATAGGCTAGATATATTTTTGTTTATGCACTTTACTTTTCACTGTCTCTTTCCTTTTTCTTTGGAGCAATTCAATTAAGAGTAGATTAGTGTAAGAGAATAATTGTGAGCACCAACAAAGATATCTGGAAGTAAGGAATCATCCTTGGATAAAAAACCTTGAAGGTCATCTAATGGGATCCACATCCCACTCTCTCCCGAACTTCCTAGGACTAGAACCCTCGCATGAGACACATGACATCAAGTGCACCCACTCTATAGAGGTTGTGATAAATGCTAAAGCCATAATTTTTGGGGGTTATTGTACCCAAGGAGTGCAAGGGGGTCAGTCCCAACCTCCAAATAGTACTTAAGATCATAATATATGTAGCACCAACAACCTTGGTTATTGTAAACATTGTAGTATAAGATACTATCAGGGAGAGGCTTCAAAAGCAATAAATTGACCTCCATGGATCAATATTTAAAAAATTTATAGTGCAACAACCCAATAAATAAGAAACCACCCAACTTTATGAGGGGGAATCCCTCAAGGAGGAACTCCTTCCAAGATGACAATATCAAAAATTATGGCCATTTTCCCTTCCACCAACACTTTCCTTTCCCTTTCTACTACTCACTTCTCTCACCACCTCTACTATTTTTTCTTCCTATTCTCTCATCCCTTCTTTTATGGTACCTCCCTCACCATCCACAAGTACAACCATTAGTTTTCTTAGAGGCACTCTACCTCCCACCATAACCCTCATAATTGGCACCACATCAGTCACATCATTTTCTTCACTTGCCATTCATGTAACCATTTCGTAACCCCTATGATCCCATAGCCTTCACAAATAGTATCTCCTCTAGTTTAAACATTTGATCAAATAGAAACATGAATATTCACCTTTGCATCACCATTGACCTCTATTTCCATACAATTCACTCTTTCCACTATGTCATCCCATCCATCTCATTATCCCATATCATAGGTGAAGCAACTCTTGCTACAAGTAATGATGTCGTCCACTCACACTCTTGTGACTGAGCCCACTAAAATAACCCTATAAACTAGCTTATCCCCAAGGCATAGCCAATACTTTATCTGGAATATTACCAATGAGACTTAAGTAACTAATATCTAGGAAATATTTGACTCTCTGAGACAAGGAGAGAAGTCTAGAAAGAGTACAAACAATTAAAGGATAAAACTTCAAAGGCTCCAATCATCATGTATGAATTGTTAGAAATTATTACATCATAGCCCATGTGACATGAGTGTGGTATAACCACCCATCACAAGGACTATGCATGCACTATAGAACAAGGGTAGTTGCAAGTTTAGTTAGAGGTTTGTTATGCCAAAACTATACATCCAATGTATTCAAATATATTACCATTTCATAATGGAAATCATCAAATAATTGAACTTTAACATGTGGTATTAGAGTAGGTAGAAGGAAGAGTCGTCTCTCTTTCTAAACCTCCTCAAGATTTGACACAAAGAAGTCTCAAAAAGAGCTATTGTTTAAAATAAAATAGTTTTTAAAGGTAAATGACCCTATTGCAGATTGATTAGGTTAACCTCAAAAAGAGAGGTAACCATATTCATTGTGTAACAATATCATAGAGGACTCCAAAGTAAGATTTGGAGAGGAACTAATGTTCCAAACAAGAAAAAATATCCTAGTTTTTGAAGTAAAGGACTTCAAAATTCTAAAAATAATCTACTAAAGTTTTCCAAGAAAATAAGCTTTACCTTGAGAATATTAGCCAAGAAGAAGGGACACACATACAAGAACAAGGAAGAAAAAGTGGTTGAATACATTTAGCACTCAAAACAAGGTCATCAAAATGAGGAGCAATTGAACATGTTTGGTGCTCATAACAAGGCAGTGAAAATAAGAAACCAAATACATTTGGTACTCAAAATAGTGAATGGAACTAAAGAAAGAAAAGTAGGTGCCCTACCATACTAGATGGGTACAACCTTTCAAGAAGGGATTTCTCAAAGCAATTGCCCACTAGTTAACAAGGTTACAAAGATGTCATTTTGGTACTTGATTTTGCATGAGATAAGAAATATCATTTCTTTCAACAGCCACATTCGACAAGAAGAAAATAGAAGTTAATATTTATGCACATAATGCAAACACAAGCTCAATAGGCATTAAAATATCAAAATTTTATCTCCCAAACACTGTGAAATAACGATACACATTATGCATTATATAGCAAATGAGACATATTTATGTCTAAATAAATAAGGCATTCAAATAATGAAGCATTCATAAAAATATAGAATATGAAGTATTGACAAGAATCTATACATAAAATCCTTCATAGGAATCGAGATGACAAAGCAGCAAAGTTATGACGTTACCCGAAAGGTGTTAGCCGCTCATAAAAATGTGAGTTTCTAGTAGATGCCCTTCTCTATGAATGCTCCTCTTATACAAGCTCAAAAAAATATGAAACATCTCAATCAAGATGTCAAATGCACTTCAAAGAAAGACATACTAGAGGATCAGTGCCAAACAAGGCACATCTCATACCTTGAGAAGAAAAATAAACAATCGATTGTGGGAAAAAATGTAAGAGGTCAATTGCATTGAAACTTCTAGATAAAGGGATATGTCAACATTACTTAAAAATTTATCATAGATCACAATCATAGTATTTTGATCCTTATAAAGAACGTTTGAACTCAAAAGCTATGTTTATTCCAAGGATGAAGCAATTTATTTATATCTAAAGTAGATTATTCATTTCTCCTAGATATTTTTCAAAAATTCATAAACTAGGCATCCATTAAATTGATTTTAAAAAAAACATGATGACAATGTATTTTACATATAGCAAAATAAATTAAAATTCTTTTATCCCACATGAATTATGGGGGGCTCATCAAAGCCCTTATTTGTTTGTCATTTCCTTTTATTAATCAGAAAATAATAAAAGGAGAGTCATATTATTTTTTAATAAAATAAATATATTGAAATATTCTATAGAATATCCCCTAGAGAAAAACATTCCCTCAATTTTTTATTTTCCCAACGATACATTGTGTTTCTTGCAAATTTGAGGTATCATTTAAATTACAAGTATAGGCTTATATATACTCATCATAAAGCATTTTAGAGGTTGATTCAATGAAATAAAATATTGTGAAAGTTTGATATGGCCAATGGTGCACCAAAGTTCTTATTGTATGATTTCCAACTAAAAAGGGAAAATAATGATGTTGCCTGGAAGACTAGACTCATAACATAACTCAAGTTTGAAGAGGTATGTCAAGTTGTAAACAAAACCATTATCCATCCCACTCCAAAAGGTGAATATCGGATAAAGTTGAATAAATCATATATAAAAGCAATGTTAATCATCATATTTAGAATAGCGGATGAAGTACAAGCATAAATTTGGGATTCGACCATAGCCAAATATGCATGGGAGAAATTACAAACCTTTTTTAAGAAAAGAATCAAGATCAAATTCTATTTTTGCAAAGCCATATCCATTGCTTCAAGATGAAAAGTGAAGAAAAACTTAAATCTTTCATGAGAATTGTTGAATTATGAGCATCAGTACAAGTATTGGGAGAAAATTTATCTGACAAAACACTAGTTCCAATTATTTTAATATCTATCTCTTCTCAATATAATGTATTTGTGTTAACATTAAATATCACTGAGCAAACACCAATATTTGAAAATTTGGTGAACCTACTTCAAAAAGTAGAGACCTCACATACAATACAAGAAGAAGAACAAGTACTTAAAAATAAAAATGGGAAGTAGTTATTCAAAAGAGGCATAAGACCTCAATATCACCTCCTACAACAAAAAAACAATTTCCAAGGATATCAATAATAGCAAAGAAATATTTTTTATGCACAAAATATATATGAAATTTGTGGTAGAAATGTCCACATAGTGAAGGAGTATTGGCATAATCCATTTACAAATGGGCCTTCTTCACGAGAGATGAAGCAACAACAAGACAGGTCATCATTGGATAAAAAAATCAAATTTGTAGAAAGGCACAATAAAATAATGTAGCCAAAGAGTACCAGGTTAAAGAAGAAAAAATATATATAGAATATGAATAACATGTATTTGTTGCAAAAACATAGCTAATTCATCACAATAATGTTTGATAATGATTCAAAAACAACCAAACAAATGAAAGGTAAAGAAAATAAAATCCCTCCAAATTGTTCCAACTATATAGGAAATAATGTGTCCAATGACTTCAAAAGCTCAACTAATCATTCCAAACCATTCAAGAACCAACAGGAGGAAATACTGTTGAGATACAAAGGTAGACATGACAAGCCCAAACCATGGAATACATCTAACATTGATCACTAGAATGCCAAGAAGAACAATACTTCCTAGAAAAAAGGTAAGCTACTTAAAGTTAACTCTTTTACTACTCTCTTCCCCAGTACAGAGCAACATATTTATAGAAAGCATGGTCTATCATGATGCAAGCTATAAAGAAGCATGCCATAGCTAGTGAACTCAATATTGTTGAGAGAATAATGTCTATTTCTACAACTTGTAGAACTAAGGATCCTTACATCATTATCAAAGCATGAGATCTTACAAAGTTTTTTTCAAGAAGCATACTAGCATCACAAGCAATCAAGATACTATATGTCAAGATGCAATGTGATATCATCAAAAGTGGCAACATAATCTAAGATAAATTAAGAATTGTTAGCATCAATAGTTGTTGAGGCCTAGTGGTTCAACAATAAATTCTATTATGGACTTGATAAGATGCTACATTCATAGTCAAGAAAAAATGGTAGTAGTTGTATGATTATTTAAGGAACTAAGACAAATATGTAGAATTACTAAATATTGTATTAAAATATACATATTTATCATATCAAAGAACTTATGATAAAAGGAGAACTTGCAAATAATATAAAACTTTATTATGATAGAAGATATGAAAATCAAAAGGTGAAGAAATAGGAGCTACACACAACCTTCTTCCCATCACATAAAAAAAAAAAATTATGACCTATCAATTCAATGATCAAAATTGGATCCATGGTAGCACGTCCTTCTTATGAAGACATTGATGAAGGCACATATTTCATGCATTGAATTTATAAGTGTGATTTATTAAATAAGTATTATGTAATAAATGTTTTTTTGGAGTGCATGGTCGATGGAACCTGACACTCCTAAGTAATATAGTACAAATTCCACATTGAGGGGGAAATTTCTCTCTCAAATTCCAACATCACTCTAGAACTTTTCATCAAGTTAGAAGCCAATATATCCAAAGTCAAAAGAGTAATAAGTCAGAGTGATAGTCAAGAGCTAAATATAGAATTGAAGCTAAAATTATGATGTAATAAGGGGGGTATGTTAGAAATTATTACTTCATAGCCCACGTGACATGAGTGTGGTATAACCACCCATCACAAAGACTAAGAATGCACTATATTACAATGGTAGTTACAAGTTTAGTTAGAGTTTTGTTATGCCAAAAATGGCATCCAAAAAATTTAAATAGCTATGACTTCATAATGGAAATTATCAAAGCATTGAACGTTAACAGGAAGCTAGCTTCTAGGGATGACAAAGTCGTCATCAAGGAAGAGGTTTGCAATGAACCTTCCACACCAACCACAACACTTATCAACTTCACCACCAAAGTGTCAAAGTTGGGTCTAAGAAAAACAGATCCATACCAAATGATACGGCTCATGAGATAACTCTCGATCAACAAAGTCATACAATTTGGACAGATGGTGGTTGAGAATGATGCATTAAAAAGAAATATCATATAAATAGAAGAAATGGTAGCTTAGTTTAAGAGAAGAAAACATATCCCCAACAAGAGAATGAGACCCTCAAAGAATTTGTATAAAAATATAAGCTTCAACAATTATTTTAATTAAAGTTAGCTTGTTGAATCTAATAAACAAAAGCAAGAATTGGAAGATATTTTACAACATCATACATAAGGACAAGACTAGCTAAAAAAATAAGTTAAATCAGAGAAATCATAGCTATAGGAGCAACAGTAGACCAAGGACAAACCTTAAAAATAAAGAAAATGAAATCCCCCTACAATGACATTAAAACCAAGGTGATGAGTGCCAAGAGGTACTTTGAATTTATGGCCAGCTTCAAAAATAGCCTCAACCAAGTGGCGAGAATTATCAAGCAAACTAAGGAAGAATTTGATGCAAAGAAAGGTACCAACAGGTACTCAACCAACTAGCCATGAAGATAGCATCTTATGCATAATAAATTGGAATAGTCTGAAAGAACCTCATTCGAAGGTTGAAGAAAAACCCTCATGCCCAAAGATGCATGTAACATTTGAAGGTGCATCATTTTGTTAGATATGACCCAAATATTTATTTTTAATAAGAAGAATTTATCACTCAATGTAACTCAAGGATGAATTCTTCCTATTAGTAAAATCCTGAGGCTCCAGTGCAAACATATTTTGGCCTTCAGAAATTTAAATCCATAATTTTTGATATCCACATCATGTTTTTTTCATGATATTGATGAGAAATTGATCTTTGCTTTCCATCAATGGCACTACCCTCTTGGATTACAGATTATGCAATAACTGTGACATTGCCCTTTTGCCCATATTGTCATTCCTCATAATTTTTCTAGAGAATATTACATCATTTGGTACATGCTAATGTACCCCCATGGTACTTATGGTACAATGTAAATATTAGATTAAGTTTTGAGTCTATAATTTAGGAGTGAGATTTATATTTCCCCTTTATGTAAGTGTCTATGTGCAAGATATGCACAAGTGTCATGTAAGTAAGAGTGCAAGTGTGTAATGAGAGAAAGTGCACAAGTATCATGTAATTAAGTGTGCAAATATGTAATGTGAGGATGTGCACAAGTGTCATGTATTAGGTGTGCATGTAGAAGTGTAAGTGTCATGTAAAAGAGTGCAAGTGTCATAGAGCTAAGTATGCATGTAAGTAAAGAGTCAAGAGTCATGTATACAAGTGGTAAGATGAGAAGCCAAAATACGTGTGAGGCTTATCTTATATAAAGAATACGAAAGGTTGCAACTCCTAGGTATGTGAGGAGTGCAATAATAAAGTATATAAGATTCACCTTTCTAAGGTTATATAATGGAGATAAAGCTCCATGAAATGTATCTAGAAAATGTATGAAACATTCAAGCATGAATATTGAAGCTTGTATGCATATTTTGAGCAATTCTATTGTAAGTGTTTTTCATGTTATTACATGAATTAATTTGGTCGTTTATATTTATATATGTCATTTTTATGAATATTTTAATTATTTATGTTGGCCATCTCATATATTTACTGCTCTTATATTTGAGACTACTAAAGATCCAAAATATTGGGACCTAAGATAATCTAGCTTAAAATCCTATAAATTTAAACTCATATGAATGGGAATATATTTTTGTTATTTAATTTCCTCATGTCAATTGATTGCACACTCTCCTTGCTATGGTTTTGTCCATATTTAATTTAAATATCTTGCACCTTAAACTTCACAACTTACTTGCATGCATTTACTTATAGCATTTTACTTTCTAGCATTTAATCTTATGTAATTAGATTAAATTGGCTAGAATTTACCAAGGATAGTAGGGAGTCATCCTATGTCCAAATATTGGAAGAGGTATTGTCCCTTCCATCCAATCTTTTTGAAACTAGAACTAAGGTCATGTAAGTCGAATGATCCTATTGAGGAGGATATTTTTCGATGATTCATCAACAATGCCAATTTGAAAAGAGAACAATATTAAAGGATCAAAATCCCCTATGATTTACCAAGTAGCTAGTGCTAAGAAACTACCAATAATATCATCAATAAAAATCCTTTTTCATAAGCTAAAAGCATATACAAATCTCCCTACGCCACAAAGCCAAGATGATCAACCAACAACTAAATCATCCCCCACCATTGGTAGGAGTCTAGGATCCATTCTAGTGGCAGCTAAAGGGATTCCACCACTAGCAAGGTTTCAACCCACACACAGGTTACAAAATTTCTCTCCATCCACAGGGATGAGCTCGTAAATCAAGATTTCTTCCATATCTGATTGGATTTGCAGTGACTATCCACATAGCACTATTTCTCAATGTGTTCATGAGATAACACCAATAAAATACCTCAGGGAGAAAACTTAGCAACCATGAATGAAAAAAGGGAGATCTAAGGTGCTTGGTTAGAAAACTGGTAGGATAAACCCCTTTGCATCAATATTTACATCAAGAGGAGATCAACACTTATAGTTTGCTAAAGCATAATCTTATTGGAGCTTTTCAAGCTGTGAAGATGAAGCAGACCATTCAATCTTATCAGTATATATGAAGACCACCTTAGAAATCCAATGGTAAGAAAGCAAAAGAGATGAATCGACTAAAACCAAAAAGAGGAACGACTTAGGAGTAACCTCCAAATCAAAAAGTTTTTATAATCACTATCAAGATTTAATCACTGCAACACTAAATAGGAATAAGGGGTGAGTCAATGGCAAAAGGTATCCACCACATCGAAAGATATGCAAAAGGGAAAAAATTGTATCTACAGTCAACATGCAAGGAAGAGCCCTGCAAAGAGTGTTGACTGGACTATAAATCAAATAAATCATTGGACACCAAAACATCGGATAGATTTAAGACCAACCAAGCACAGAAAAAAGAAAGTAACCTAGTCTCGAACCTACTACCCCTAGTACCTGGGAATGGTATCCTAATACGGTAAACAAAGCATTTAAGGTAAAAAGATGAAAGCAGGCCTAAAGCAACCGAGAGCCTGAGGACATTAATAACGAAGAGATCTCAAGGTCTAATTATAGAAGATTCATAGTAAGGGTAATCATAAAAAGCGGCAAAGAAGTCCACACCCAGATGAACCAGTCTCCCTATAACATTTATGGCCTAGATCTAAAGACCTCAAGATCACCCAAAGTTAATGCCATGGATCCCAAGCAACTTTTGAACTCGATGTTCTAAATTTCTTGCATAGTTTTGGGGGCAAATATCCCGAAACTCCATCTATAAATTTATGTTTCCTCTTCATTATAGAGGATCAAAATTTATTTATTTGTGCTTGGTATCTAGCCTTCTATGCAATTTTCCTTCCCTTCTCTTTTGTATTATAGTCTAACTCGAGCCTTAAGTCATTTTATCGATAGGTTTCAAGCCTATTTTTCAGGCATAAATATAATCCAATTATGATATATATGAGAAGCTATGATTATTCTATTTTATGTTTTGGTTCTTGTGTATGTCCATGCATGATTTTTTGTGCTTCACGAAACAATGTTCCTTGCATGTTGTCAATGAATGATGCATGTTTTCATTAAACCCACTATCATGTAGAAGGGGTTTAGGATCTCGTTGTATCACTTCCCATAGCATAGAACTTTACTTATCATTTATTTTTATTTGCATTCCTCTCTATCCCTTCTCCTTTGGTGGTATATGGTATACAAGGATAGTTTAGGTGAATAGAGCATCAAATATCATATTAAGTAAGGAGTAAGTCTTAGAAAATATCTTGTATGTTGTCTCTTGATCCGCATCCCATGTTATCGAGACTTATGGACTGTGTGCTCTCCACACAATAAAGACGTCGGATGCATTTGACTACCTCAACAGATAACATCCTAAGAAAACAATAATTTTCCTAGCATGCTCAATGGGACCAGACACATCAAAATGAGATATTGCATTAAGGCTCTGGTGAAGGTCTCAGCTCATTCGTTGATTGAGGTAGCACGAGTATTCACCTAGAAACTTCCCTAGCTAAAAAATCCAAGGTTTTCAACAACCCCACCAAAAAAAATCTCAAAATCAACCACTTGAAGAGTATTGGATTGAGACTTTGTTAGAGTATATTACATTATTTAGTACATGATAATGAAACACCTTGGATACATTATTAGACTAGGAGTTTATCTTAGGATAAGTGGTTACTTGAGGAAGAAGTAATAAATGCACAAGTGTTAAAATATGCGATGATGTAAAAGGACAAGAGTCCTTAGTTGTGCATGAGCACAAGTGTTAGAATGTGCAATGATGTAAAAGGACAAGAGTCCTTAGTTGTGCATGTGCACAAGTGTCTATCATGCAGAATGCATGTGTCCTTAGGGTAGGAAAGTGAAGAGTCACATACTAGTATATATATGTGACTTAGAATTGTAATTACCAATGAAGCATGCATTGCTCATAGCATGCACTAGTAGATATCTAGTTCATATTTTCGTGAGATTATAGTAATGGCTATTACATGAGTTATTTCAGTAGTTTCTCATGCTATTTACTTGCTTATTAGATTACCATTAATGTAGTAATAACATTGGATGCTTTATTCATTACTTGTGTCCAGGGTTATGTACAGTGGTGAATATTCACAAATTGGGTGAATATTAGGATTTCTAAAAATTGAAATTGGTGAATATGAGGACCCTCGACGTCAGCCTATTCGCTTGAAATTTTTGGAACATTTTTTTCTTAAGGTCAATTCGCCACAATATAATCCAAACATAGGTATATGTGTACTCGTTGGAAAGATATTTTCAAGATTGATCTAATGGTGGTGTTTTTATGAAGTTATAAGGTTGTTTAATAGGTCAAAATTTGATCCAAATATAACCTTACTTTTTAGGGCTTCAAATACCCCAAATTTTGGTATGAAGATGATTGATTTTATTTTCTTAGGATTCGCCTTGATTTCAATTAGGATTCACCATTTTTTACAAGTACATTTCGAGTCCAACCCCTTATGCATAACCACTGCTTGTGGTTGCATTTTCTTAAATTTTATAGCTTCAAAAGCTAATAGTGGTATCAAAGCACATGGTAGATCAAAAGAAAACAGAGATATAAGATAAATTGAGGAGAACTCAAGGGAGAATATTGCTAGCATTGAAAGGAGGTTGTTGCATAATTTCAAAGCCTTGAGAATAACAAGAGAACTCAATAGCAAAAAGGTGCATCTAGAATTATAGAGCCTTGGTGAAGGTAAGTTAAAGAGGCACAATGATCCAACAAGTTTACTCCATCTCAGGTGAAGGAGGACAAGCATTTATTTAAGAGGCTACCATCTTTATCAAGGAATGATATCCAAAGCATCATCGACATTCAATCAAGCACAAAGAGAGCCACAAGGTTGAAAGACAGAAAATTCACTATTTTCAGATGAGTTCGGCCATCTCACAACACCAAAATTAGGAGGAAGTGATTTATGCTACAAATAGCGGAGGAGACGCTCAAGAAGACTATTACAACTTCATCATCAAAGGAGCATTGCAAAAGGATCCATTATCAGTTTATCCACCTGAGAATCGTTGTTGCTAAATATAAAGAGAGAGTGTACCAGTCCTAAATCACCATCGATGAGTATCGTGTAGAATAAAATGCTCATCGTCACACGATTAGGAGTTTCAGGAGAAGGTATCATTCTATTGCACACTGGAGGAGTGCCAGTGAATTGATCATTCAAACAGCAAGGAGCTAGGGACATTGAGCCGAGCGGGAGGATAGCCATTCATTATTCAAGCTATTGATAGTTCTCATCAGGAATGAGCAGTTGCACCTGACTTAGGTTACACATGACCGCAGAGGAGAAGCGCATACCTTGGTGCCAATTGATTTCAAAGAATACAATGCTCGTAGGAAAATATTTAAAAGATTCATCAATCGTTGCCTAAAGAGAATCTGCTAGTGAGATAGTTTTTATCCTAACACCTCGAAAGAGAGGTATTACAATGTATAATTGTTACAAATTCACAAGAGACGTCATTGAATAAAGGATTCAAATTAGTGTCGGTTTTAGCGAGCTTGTTGGAGAAGCACGCATACAAATAAAATGACATCACCACACGAATAGAAGAAAGAAAGAGAGTCAAATCTTTGCAGGCTCATCCTCTCATAATCGATGCACTGAGATATCATTGTTTCAAGAGGGTATTACTATTCATTGGCAGACACAACCAAAATATAGAACTCTAAACTAGCCATCGGAACCCTAAACTTCTATGCAGACTGTAGTATGCCTCGTGGAGCAATCAATGGCCAGGAGGAAGATTCAATAGCCGATTTTTAGATTCAAAGATAAATCCACACGTAACAAGCAATTAGTGAACCCTATCAGTGCACACGTTAAAGTTTTCTCAACTGCTATTGTGCACCAAAAGTGTGGTTAAACAGTGCCTAACGAGGTCAAACATCAAGAACGAGCGGCAATAAATATCACTACCAGCATCACCACTTGGTATAGGGGAAAAAGGAAATAAAGGCATGTCAAAAAGGAGTGCGATAGATTTGCACAATATATAAAGGTTAAGCATCGTCAGATTACTATATCCCTAGCACAAGCCTCTAGCATTTTCAAGTCATGTGCATATCAAGCCCCTAAGGGGGTAAACCTTCTACTAACAAACGTTCCTTTTAATCTTAGTTAAAGTTGATTTGAATGAACTCCTAAGATTAGAAAATTAAAAGGAATAAGAAGTTATTTCTAAAGATTAGCTGAAAGGAGTTATAAGGAGTTTAAATTAAGGTTGAAATCTATTTATCACTGAATTGAAGAACGAAACAAAGTGATTAGAAGACAATTAAAACAAAGGGAGTATATTGCAAAATTGCATGAGATTCAAACATTATATATTTGCAAATAATTAATTAGGAGATATAAGGTTTTCAACATTGGAAAAATTGAAATATTAGTTTGCAAATATTATTTTCTAAAATTTCAAATTAGGGAGTTATAAGGCATACTACATCGAACTCTAGTGTCTTGGAATTTAGAAAAATTAAACCTTTGAGAATTAAAAAGGTTTATTAAGTTTGATCTCAAAACACTAGGGAGTCATAAGGTAGCCTACATCAAAGGAACATGGCAAAGAAAAAGCAAATGAAAAAAAAACAAGTAATCCAAAAATAGAAACTCAAAAACTAGAACTTCATGAGTTGTCAGAATTAGTTGAAGAAGAAAACATATGTCTACAAGAAGAACTAATTTACATTGGAGAAGACTTAGACTTTCAAGAAGAAGAAATTTACATTCAAGATGACTCACTAGAAAATATTAAGAAATGATTGCAACTACTAAAAGGGTGCACACAAAAGATGATAGAAAAAATTGAAAGTCAAGAGAATACATCTACAAAGAGAAATAAGGTTTTGCAATCAATCATGAGAGAGGCCAAAAGTGAAAGTTTTTCAACACTAGAAGATTATTTAAATTTAGAAATTAGAGAAGCAATTGAAAACTCAAAATATGCTTTCACATTACCTAATGATATAGGAAAAGTAATATACATGGCATTACTTTCTAATGAAGTTCTAAAAGATAAGAATAGAAGACAAGAGGACATGATAAAATATTTGAAGAACAAGTATATTGATGAAACAAATGCTTTGAACAGTTGGGTTGGTGATATTACTAGTGAAGAAAAAAAAGGAAACTATTCTATACTTCAAAAATGCATGCAAAATGTTCTTAACAATACTAATGATTGCTATGGAGATTTTGTTATTATTCCTATCAATCTATGAAGAATAATCTACAAAGGAATTGTCATTCTCAATGTTTTTAAGATGAGAGAACAAGAAAAGGTTGAAGAGGTAAAGAACAAGATAGAAATGAAATATGCTTATAATGATATAAATGACTTAAGACCTATGATGGTAAATTCATGTTGCAATACCATAAAATCAAAGCCATTGATGATTGATGCATGTTATGATACTAGTGATCTTCTTCAAATGGATAAAGATGCAAATCATGATTCTTTTCAAAATGAAAGGGAATATTGCAATGCAAGCATTGACACCGATGATTTACAATTCTTGACTAAGGTAGGATAACATGTTACAAAGATTGATGTTATATGCAATACTAGTGATACAGTTCATGATTGCTTAGAAAAAGTTCATGTTGCTAGAATTGATAAAGGCATAGACACATATGATGATAGATACAGTGATGCACGAGATCATATTGATGTTGAAAAAATATCGTTCTAATTATTGTATTGGTCATACTAATGATTTTTGTTCAAAGTTGATAAGATATGAAGATACAGGTTTGGAAAAACATGAATAGGGAATGCAAGAACCAATTGCACCAGAAAAAAGATCAAAGTATGATGATCTTGAGTATACAGGTCAGACTAGCAGCAATAAGCAAGGAACTGAAATTGTAACAAAAAATAATGATATCAAATCAGTGACAGAGATTGATAGGAACAGATGTTGTGAAGGACAAAATGGTCAAAAGGATTTGATAATAGAAAATAGATGCAGTCATTGTAATAGATATGGGCATAATATAGAGAGATGTTGGAATATCCATAGTTGTATAATTTGCAAAGAAACCAATCATTCTCAAAGACACTGTTGGTACAAATAAAATCATTTCTTTGATTGGATATATACAATGACAAACAAATTCATTTGTGAATTTTCTCAAGTATATTTCTCAAGGTACAGAGATGGACATAGGAAAGGTATGAACTTCTTCAACAACAAAACTAGAAGGAAAACAATAACAGTGCCAAAGTTAGAATACAGAGTCAAGCAAAAATATGAAGCTCAAGCTAAAGATCAAATCCAAGGCCACTTGAAGAATGAAGACAAATACAAAGATCCATATTGAAGAATAAAGTCTTTAATAACCAAATAACGTAATACAGGGAGTGTTCGAGTATATTACATTATTTAGTACATGACAATGTACCACCTTGTATACATCATTAGACTAGGAGTTTATCTTAGGATAAGTGGTTACTTGAGGAAAAAGTAATAATGCACAAATGTTAGAATGTGTAATGATGTAAAAGGACAAGTGTCCTTAGTTATGCGTGTGCACGAGTGTCTATCATGCAAAATGCATGTGTCCTTAGGGTAGGAAAGTGAAGAGTCATATACTAGTATATATATGTGACTTAGCATTGTAATTACCAATGAAGCATGCATTGCTCATAGCATGCACTAGTAGACATCCAGTTCATATTTTCATGAGATTATAGTAATGGCTATTGCATGAGTTATTTCAGTAGTTTCTCATGCTATTTACTTGCTTATTATATTGCCATTAACATAGTCATAACATTGGATGCTTATTTCATTACTTGTGGCTACATTTTCTTCAAGTTTATAGCTTCAAAAGCTAACAAACTCCAATGAAGGTATTGATCTATCTACTTGCTTAGGCATATCCAACATTCACTTGGCAACTCTACTCAAGATAAAAGGATCCAGAGCTTTATGAGCACAAGACCAGCTACCAGATCATTTATAGTTGTAAATACTCAAGCGTTGGTACAACCTCTGAGCCTAGTCTCAAGATCTCAAAATCAAAAACATGGTTGCATATCAAAACCAACCAATATAAAGGTCCATGGCTTGGAATCACTGACGTCCCCTAATTCCCTCAATTCCACTCACTATTTGGGACCCAGTTCTGGTTTCAACTTTGAAATCATTGCCTTTACCATACTAGAGAAGATGCAACTACACCAACAGAACACCTACATCACATGGTGATCCTGTGCACATTCCACAACATTGACGAGCAAAATGTGGCGTTCAGACTATTCCTGACATCCTTTAGAGGTAAAGCAAGGGAATGGTACATAACTCTCCCTCCACACTCAATTGGAAGTTGGGATCAGCTAGCTAACCAACTAGTGAATAGATTCGGGGAGAAGATCAATGGAGTGTCTCTAATGGAGCAACTCATGACTATCAAAAGGGCACTCATAGAGACTGTGGATTATTTCAATGCTCAATTTCACAAAACATGGTATAGAATCCTGGATGATATATAAGCCCCCTAGATATGGCATCCATATATTATCTAAAATCTTTCATTTATAATATTACCATTATGGTCAAGTTTAGGGAAGGAGACTCCTTGTTAATGGCCTATGGGATAGCTATCCAAGCCAAGAACGACCTCATCCAGATAGGAAGGCTACCTCCCAAACCCCTAATGCCCCTATTCCCAAACACCTAGCCTCCATATTAATTGCATCTAGTTGTGCAACCCACCACCTTTCAACCCACTTTGGTAGTAAATCCATCTTAATTCCCAACCATTTTCATCGCTCCTAGTCATTTGGCTCCAAACTCCCAACCCATAGTCGAGATGAATGAAGTAAAAAGGATGCTCCAAATGCTTTTAGATGAGGTATTGGTTGTAAGGAGGCAATAAAATTCCTAGAGGTTTCAAGGTCAGAACAACCCGAGACCTCCATTCTAGAAAAATAGCCAAGGCTATAGGCCCCCTCCTAAAGGGTAGCAACGACCCCATTTCCAAGCCAACAAATATGTTAATCAAGTCCAAGGCCATGATCAACAACTAGTTTCTATCCCTACCCCACTGTAGCATATCTCTCCTAACCATGTGAGGGACATTGTCCCCATGCAAAACAACTTGGAGGAATCCGCAACATGGTATTACCCATACCCATATACACACCCCTAGAAAGCATATCCTAATGGGGTTTCCATCAATTGACATCAGTATCAAGTGAGGTGGCACCCCTCTAGGCCATTCCTCACCTAGGATTGAGGACATCAACACAAAACCAGCGTTCCCCTTCCCCAACCCTTCATAATCCTAATGTTGCTCTTCTAGAGCAAGTTTTAGTCATGTGGAATGAGGAAGATGCATATGTGGTGCTTGATAGGTCAATTGATCTTGCACCTAGCAAGTCACAAACACAACCAGATCATACCAACTAGGGAAAAATGAAGGCGATCGATGAACACAAGGAAAAGATGTTTGTGGCCCTAGAAATCCAAAGCAGGTCTACCAAACCGAAAAATGAGTCTCCCACTACAATCGCACCCAGCCAGACCATATCAGATCTTCTGATGGCCATAAAGCAAAACATTTTGGAGGTCCCATTGCAACACCCACTTTGACCGAAGCTAGTAAAACTTTCTCAATCAACTAAGGACAATCCTAGATCACAACCTCTGTTGAGTGATTCTCAAAAGATCGATCTCCATGGATCACTTAGAATAATTGATCATTTAAAGAGGTCCCTAGTAACAAAGCCAGTACCAAAGATACTACCCATTTCCAAATAGAGAACCCACAGGAAACCCTAGCAGATCAAGAGCAAGAACAAGAAGAGGAATGGGCAATCTCAAAGGTTCTCAATTTGATAGCAAGCTAGATAAGGCCATAGCCCTTCTACTTTATTAGATCTACAGAGACAAGTTGATATACAATTGCACGATCGATTCTTGGGCAAGTACTTCGATCATGCCAAAGGCAATGGCAGATGCAGTAGGGCTAGCTTTTTAGTCGGTTGATAGAAAGTTGGTGCAACTGGACGAAAGCTCAATCTAAATCCACAATGTAGTAAGAAGCCTTGTGCTCACATTATATGCCTATCCTAGCCTCATTATCCCACAAGATATAGCAGTGATTAATCTCCTAGCATCGATTGAAATTTGACTTTCTAACGATTTCACCGCTGAGTTGGAAGGCTATTTGCACATGAACTAGATGCTCATGGTACTGAGAACTGAGCATGGGACCAAAATCAAGATCCCATCAAAACCGCTCCATCGACATCTCATCGAGCAACTGCAAATGGTTGAATGGAATACCGGACAAAGCTCTACGAAGAGCAACCCAAACCAAAGTTGACCATGGTCAAGGCACATCCCTACATTCCAGATAACCAAAAGGAGCAATGGGCTGCTAAACTTTGGGATTTCAACCCCAATAGAGCTTTTGAACCCTCAGGCATGGGTCAAAATCTGGACAGAGATGGAATACCGACCCTACCAGGATCTACATTTCATTTTTGAAAAATATATTTTTTTGATGTGTTTATCTAAGTTTTACAAGACATGATTAGTTTAAAGTTGCAACAAGAAAACAAGATTGGTAGCCTGATTGAAGGATAGCCTGTGTAAGCAATGACTCTCGACCCAAATCAGGAATATCCACAAGCAAACAACACAACGAGAAAGCAACCTTATTACCAACCATTCAAAGAACCGCCATATTGATGAAAAGACAAACCACCATAATTAAGCATGAGGGAAAACACTGGGGGATAACGTCTTCACTACTTAGACATGTAGGAAGAGTCCTTCCATGTTGCCCTGCCCGAGGGAAGATCAATGAAAGCATGACAAGTAGAAGAGTATGAATTCAATAACTCCCCAAGTGGGAAATGCCTATCAAAGGACTACCTTCCCCTCAATTTTCCATGAACCCTCAAACAAAGTTGTCCAGAACCAAGAAAGAAAAGCCATATCCTCCTCCAATCTCCTTATCTTCAAAGATATCAAGGATTTGCCTCCATAGACTCCACGCCAAATAGATAAGGCCCTAATTTAAGGGTCTCTTATCTCCTACAAGTAGAAGATTCCCTATCAGTTGCCAAAGTTTTAGTGAAAATTCACTACGCTAGGCAAATCCCGTCGAGGAGGATAATTTTGGATGAGTCATCAACCAGTATTGATTTGAAAATAGAACAAGATGAAAGGACCCGAATCCCCTACAATTGACCAAATAGTTAGCTCCGAGAAACTGCCAAGGATGTCGTCAAGAAAAAGCCTTCATCGTAAGCTAAAAGCATATACAAAGCCCCATGTGCCACAAAGCCACGCTAACCAATCGAAACGAACAAAGCCCCAAATAGCCTTTCCGATGGTAGCTAAGTTAGCTCCCACCATTGGTATTAGTCTTGGAGCCATTCTAATGGTAGCTAAAGTGGTTCCACCACTTGCAGGGTTTCAACCCACACAGCGGGTGCAAATTTGCCCTCCACCCAGAGGGATAAGCCCGCAAACCAAGCTTTATTCCATGTCTAATAAGGTTTGCAATGACTATCCACATAGCCAATATTTTTTGGTGTGCTCAAGAGACAACACCAACAAAAGACTCCGAGGAAGAAAACCCAACCACCATGGAGGAAAAGGGGAGATTTGAGGTGCTTGGTCAAAATATTGGCAAGATATGCCCCTCAGTGTCAATCTTTCCATCAAGAGGATCTTAGCACTTATGGTCTACTGAAGCGGAATCTCACTGGAGCACTTCAAGGTGTGAAGATGATGTAGACCATCCAATCTTGTTGGTCCATATGAAGACCACTTCAAAAATCCAATGGCAAGAGAGCAAAAGAGGTGAATCAATTAAAACAAAAAAAATGAGTGACTTAGGCATACTCACCAAATCAAAAGGTTCAATAATCACTGTCAAGAGGTAATCACCACCGGATGGGAATATGGGGCAAGTCAATGACAAAAGGCATCCATTGTACTGATAAATACGTAAAAGGGCGAAAAACGAATCTTTAGTCAACATGCAAGGAAGAACCCCACAAAGGGAGTGTCGACCTGAAAAGTTTAGATTCTGTTCAATTGAAATGGGTCTGGCAAAGTATTCAACAAGTGGGAGAATGTTGGATGTGTCTCATTCTTTGCCGAAAAAGAATTGTACGACAAGCACTACAGTGCAAAAGATGACGGGTAGGGGGGTCTGGGGGTGCCGAAGGCACCCAAGGACCCCCGGCTATGGTAAAGGTGATTACGTAATAGGTGATGGCTCGGGGTGCGTAGGGGGACGCCCTCGGATACGATGAAAGTGATAGATGCCTGCGAAGCAGGCGCGGAAAATTTTCACCTACTTTTATCGCTACTTTTGGAGTGACCCCCGGGATTCCCACGGTTGGTGGGTGGTTAGTGGGTGTGGGTGGTTTAGCCCATGGTGTTGTATCCACGGTACCCTAATACCACTTGGTGGTTTAGGGTTGTATGAGTTTCCTTATATAATTATTGTAATGTCTCGTTTTAGGGATAAGAGAGAATAATATATCAAGGAGGATAGACTCTTGTTTGCTGGACTAGCCCAAATTGGGTGAACCAGGGTAAATCTTGTGTGTTATATGTGCATTGAATGGTGTCATTTCCTAAGTTATTATTTCTGCATTAAATTCTAGAATATGTTTCTGTAAATTCTCTTCATTTGGTATCAGAGCCAAGTCATTAGCCATAGGGGGACGCCTTTATTGCTAGGGTTTAAATCCATTTGAAGAAGATCTAGGGTTTCTAGGAGTGAGAGGAAACCTATTCTGGAGTGGGAGTTACGCAGAAGGAGTTTGAAGGAAAAATGTTAGGAAATCATTCAAGGATAGAGATCGAGAAATATGACGGCAAAATTTTTGAGCTATGGAAGTTAAAGATGGAAGATATGCTCGTGGACAGAGATCAGTGGGCTGCTATTTCAGAAACAACACAACCTACGGGTATTTCCGATGAAGATTGGGAGAAGATGAATCGAAAAGCAAGGAGTCTGATTCGACTGTGTCTTGCAGATTCGGTGCTCATCAATGTTTCGGGAGAAGCTACAACAAAGGATCTCTGGGAGAGGTTAGGGGCTTTGTATCAATCGAAGTCCCTAGTGAACAAATTATTCCTCAAAAAAAAATTGTACAATCTTAGGATGCATGACGGGGATTCGGTTGCAGATCATCTAAATGCATTCAATATAGTGGTAAGTCAACTAACATCTATAGAAATTAAGTTGAGTGAGGAAGATAAATGCATTACTTTGTTATGCTCTTTACCAGATTCATGGGATAACTTAGTAGTAGCAATTGGTAGTACAACTTCATCCACATTGAAGTTTGAAGATATAGTGGCATCTCTATTATCCGAGGATATGAGGAGAAAAGCCATGGAGGGCACATCTAAGGAAGCCCTAACGGTGAGAGGGCATGCCAAGGAGAAGGACAAATCTAGATATGGTGATAGGTCTAAGTCTAAAGGTAGATCCAAGTCTCAGGGAAAGTTTGAGAGAAAATGCTGGAATTGTGGCAAGCCTGAATATGAAGAAGGATTGCAAATCAAAGAAAGCTGAGTCTGGAAAAAAGTCTGATGAATCAACTTCCACAGAGATGAATAAATCCATTGATGAAGCGGGGGATGTATATCCGGCATCTCGCTCATCGTGCTCCGCACGATCAGATAAAAATGATTGGTTGATTGATACTGGTGCCTCTTTTCATATGACTCCTCATAGAGGGTGGTTCGACGAATATGAAAGATATGATGGAGGGGAGGTACTATTGGGAGATGATTCACCACTCGGAATCATGGGTCGTGGAAGAGTGAAAATTTTAGTTGCGGGATGGTAGGGTTAAGACCCTACCAGGTGTGATGCATATTCCGGGACTTGCTAGAAATTTGATTTTGGTAAGCAAAATGGCCGATGCAGCAGTGAATGTCAGTTTTGGCAAGGATTCATGCAAAATGGTTTGTGGATCAATGGTGTTGGCAAGGAGAGTTCGGATTGGAACATTGTATAAGCTATTGGGAAGCACTATGACAAATGAGTGCAATAGCTCAACTGTTCCTGAGGTTGATTCTGATAAAAGCTCAACACTCGGCATCAAAGGATGGGACATATTGGAGAAAAGGGATTGTGTACCCTGTACACAAAAGGTATGGTTCATGGTATCCCTAATTACTCAATGTCTTCCAAGTTCTGTGAACATTGTATTTATGGTAAACAGAATCGGGTTAGTTTTCCATCTGGTGCCACAAGATCTAGTGGGGTACTAGATTTGATCCACAGTGATATTTTTGGTCCTGTTCCTATGCCGTCTCTTGGAAAATCATGGTATTATGCTTCCTTTGTTGATGATTTTTCAAGATATGCATGGATTTACTTTCTTAAGAGCAAAGATGAAGTGTTTGAAAAATTTAAGGAATTTAAAGCACTTGTTGAGAATCAAACTGATAAAAGAATTAAGGTGTTGAGGTCTGATAATGGAGGGGAATATTGTTCTAATATATTTGAGAAATTTTGTAAGCAATGTGGTATTGCAAGACGGAAGACTACTCCATATACACCTCAACGGAATGGAGTTGCGAGAGAGGTTGAACAGATCACCGATGGAGAAGGCTAGAAGTATGCTCGATGGTGCGGGTTTGGCACAGGAATTTTGGGTAGAAGCGAGTGAGTGCGAGTATGCTACTTGCGAAATCGGTCACCTACATCAACATTGCCGGATCAAACTCCATTTGAAGCTCTATTTGGTAAGAAACCTTCTATTTCACATCTCGAGTTTTTGGTCGTGATGCATACATGCATATTCCAAAGGAGAAAAGAAGTAAGCTAGATAATAAGGCTGTTAAATGTATCTTTATTGGTTATAAAGATGGTGTTAAAGGATATAAGCTTTGGAATCCAAAAACTAAAAGTACAGTGTATAGTAGAGATGTGGTGTTTAGGGAGATGATCAGTGATTCCAAGAAGGTAGTTACAGAAGAGGAACCTAAACAGATCCAATTTGATCTCATGGAAAACTATCGGACGAGTAGAGGATCCGGAAGAGGAGCATACGAGATGAGGATATGGAAGAGGAGCATACGGGTGAGGATCTGGAAGAGGATGAAGAAGAGGTTCATACACCTGTGGTAAGGAGATCAACACGGGAAAGGAAGCAACCCGAAAGGTATAGTCCATCTCGCTTTTCCTACTTTTGTACTATCTCATTCGATGAAGATCCTAGAACAGCTTAGAGAAGCTATTAATTCTGGAGAGGCAAACCGTTGGGAAGAGGCCATGGATGAGGAAATGATGTCCCTGAAAAAGAACAGAACATGGGATTTAGTGAAATTACCAAGTGGTAGGAAAGTAATAGGTTGCAAGTGGATCTTTAAGAAGCAGAATGTTGAAGGTAAAGTGGAGAAATATAAATCTCGCTCTGGTTGCTAAAGGTTTTTCCCGGGTTGAAGGAATTGATTATGGTGAAGTTTTTCTCTCGTTGCAAAGCTAACATCAATTAGATTTATGTTAGTCGTGGTTGCTGCATTTGATCTTGAAATAGAACAAATGGATGTGAAAACTGCATTCCTTCATGGAGATTTGGAGGAAGAAATCTATATGAGGCAACCTGAAGGTTTCACTATTGCAGGAAAGGAGGATCTGGTATGTAAGTTAAAGAAATCATTGTATGGACTCGAAACAATCACCTAGAATGTGGTACCAAAAATTTGATACTTATGTTTTAGGAATTGGTTTTGTTCGTAGCAATGTTGATCACTGTGTGTATTCAAATAAAATTGGTAATGTAATTGTCATTATAGTTCTTTATGTTGATGACATGTTACTAATTGGAAATAGCAAGAAACTGGTCAGGGAAGTAAAGTCTCAGTTGGCATCGCAGTTTGACATGAAGGATCTTGGCCCTGCAAATTTTATATTGGGTATGCAAATAAAAAGAGATCGCTCTAACGGAAAGTTGTGGCTGGATCAGAAAAAATTTGTTGAGACAAAGTGTTGAAAAGGGTCAATATGCGGGATTGCAAACCGATGAAGGTACCTATTTCTTTAGGTGAAAAATTGTCTCGTTGAACAATGTCCAAAAACAGAAGAGGTAGAGGAAATGTCACATATTCCTTATGCAAATGTTGTAGGTAGTTTAATGTATGCCATGGTTTGTACTAGAGCAAACATTGCCCATGCAGTGGGAGTCTTGAGTAGATACATGTCTAAACTTGGTAAAGAGCATTGGACTGCTTGTGAAAAGGGTGTTCGGATATTTGCGTGGCACCTCCGATTTTACAATCTGCTATGAGGGTACAGGTAAAGAAAACAGACAATTGGATATAGAAGGGTTTGTTGATGCAGATTGGGCTGGAGATCTGGACAGGAGAAGATCTACTAGTGCTTATGTATTCAATTTGTTCGAAGGGGCCATTAGTTGGATGAGCAAGAGGCTGATTGTTGTTGCTCTTTCAACTACTGAAGCCGAGTATATGGCAACCACCGATGCAAGTAAGGAAGTCGTATGGCTGCAAAGACTATGTGCTGAAATTGGGTTCTTTCAAGGAGTCGTGAAGATAAACTGTGACAGTCAAAGTGCCATATTTTTGGCAAAGAACCTTGCTTACCATTCAAGAACGAAGCACATTGATACAAAGTTCCATTTCTGCAAGGACATGCTTGAACAGAGGAAAGTGTTGCTGGAAAAGGTAGACACCAAGGAAAATGTTGCAGATGCTTTAACCAAGGTTGTAAGCACTGAAAAGTTTAGATTCTGTTCAATTGAAATGGGTCTGGCAAAGTATTCAACAAGTGGGAGAATGTTGGATGTGTCTCATTCTTTGCCGGAAAAGAATTGTACGACAAGCACTACAGCGCAAAAGACGACGGGTAGGGGGGGTCGGGGCCGGAGGCCCCCAAGGACCCCGGCATACGATAAAGGTGATTACGTAATAGGTGATGGCTCGGGGTGCGTAGGGGGACGCCCTCGGATACGGTGAAAGTGATAGATGCCTGCGAAGCAGGCGCGGAAAATTTTCACCTACTTTTATCGCTACTTTTGGAGTGACCCCGGGATTCCCATGGTTGGTGGGTGGTTAGTGGGTGTGGGTGGTTTAGCCCATGGTGTTGTATCCACGGTACCCTAATACCACTTGGTGGTTTAGGGTTGTATGAGTTTCCTTATATAATTATTGTAATGTCTCGTTTTAGGGATAAGAGAGAATAATATATCGAGGATAGACTCTTGTTTGCTGGACTAGCCCAAATTGGGTTAACCAAGGTAAATCTTGTGTGTTATATGTGCATTGAATGGTGTCATTTCCTAAGTTATTATTTCTGCATTAAATTCTAGAATATGTTTCTGTAAATTCTCTTCACGACCAAGCTACAAAATAGACAAATCGTCAGACACTAGGACACCAGATAAAGTCAAAAGCAACCAAGCACAGAAAAAGAGCGGCAACCTAGTCCCAAACCTACTACCCCCGATACCTTGGCATTATATCCCAAGACTACAGACAATGCATTTAAAGAGACAACCCTAAAGCAACCCAAGGCTCGAGGACATTAATAACGAAGAGCCTCAAAGTCTAATCGCGTAAGATTTGAATAAGGGTAATCGGCATAAACGACAGAGAAGTCCACACCTAGCTAAACCAATCTCCATACAACAATTATGGCTCTAGATCCAAAGACCTTGAGATCAAGCAAAGTTAATGCCATGGATCCTAGGCAAATTTTGAACTCAACAATTTGAATGGACCCAGAACACCATCTATAAAAATTAGCTTCCTCTTCATTGTAAAGGATCAAAAGTTGTTTGTGTCTGGTATCTGGCCTTGTATGCAATTTTCCTTCACTTCACTTTTGTACTACAATCATACTCGAGCCTGAGTCATTTTGTCGATAAGTTTAGAACCTCTTTCTCAAGCATAAATGTAATCCAATTATGATATGTATATGAAAAATTGTGACTATTCCATTTTCTGTATTGGCTCTTGTGTATGTCCGTGCTTGATTCTTTGTGCTTCACAAAACCATGTTCCCTACATATTGTTGACAAAAAATGCATATATTTACTAAATCCACTGTTGTACAAAAGGGGCTTAGGATCTTGGCATATCACCTCCCGTAGCATAGGACTTTACATTCCTATCATTTGTTTTTCGTTGCTATCCTCTCTATCCCTATTCCTTTGATGGTATCTAATAGAATAGGCTAGTTTAAGTGAAACAAGTATCAAAGATGATATCAAGAAGTCAGCCTTAGAAAATATCTCTAAGGTTGTCTCTTGAGTTGCATCCCACTCTTTCGAGACTTCCAAATTGTGTGCTCTCCACGCGACACGAACGCCAGCACATCTGGCTACCACAACGAATGGCCATGACGTCCTGAGTGAACAACACAACATATGTAATTATTTATCTAATGATACTAACATGAATAGAGTTTGCCTCATTATTTATTATAGTTGAATTGATTTTCATATAAGTTGGTGAGACTTCTAAAGTTTTATTTTAATTTTTTAGAAGCATATAAATCTTTATATTTCCTTTTTTAAAATAAGCAAAAATGCCCATAGCTAATTTAAAATAAGAAAACACGTTTATTAGTTAAAAATACATAACAACCTAATTCTAGCATTTAGGAAGACATATCCAACGGACTTAAAATTTCAATTTCTATAATATTTTTGCATGTAATGTCATTAATTTGAAAATAGTACAAATTCATTCATATGCTTAACCCACATCTTAACAGCACCAACCAATTCCTTCATTTAACCGAGGTGCAGTAAGAAGAGCATCAGTCAACTTTACAAATTGCCTCACCCCACTAAGACATTTTTTTCACTACAAATCGAACTAAACATGTCAAAGCATTCTGAAACTTTAAAAACCACGGCACACATTTTGGTTTTTATTAATCAAGTGTTTATGCCTTTTTAATATCAAAATTTGGATATATATTCCTCAGCTGATTATATTTTTCTTCTCCAGAATAGGTATCATTACGGATAAAATTCCCATGTTTGTTGATAAATGAACAAAACTATTGCTAATGAACACCTTTTCAATATTTTACTACACAAATTTCCAAAGAACAATGTTTCCAGTTATTTCATAAAAGGAGACACTGCAAGTATCTCCATTAGATAGCAAATTGAATTGATTTGTTATTTGTTTAAAAAGATGACGTGCATTCTCATCAGATGGTAGATCCTATAATACAAATCACAAAGCAAAATCAAGAAGTGCAGCACAGACAGCACCTCTTGTTTCTTTCAAAACTATTATATCAACAATAAAGTGGTTTGTACAATGGCTCCCTTAGATTCCATTCCAAGCAGTTCCCTAAGTACATTTGTTTAACGGCAAGAATCAACAAGTCAAACATGCTGCCTAAAAGATATTCTATACAGAACAATCATACGTTACTCTGCAGTAAAAAAGAGATGCACGTTTATAACGACACGCACAGTGTTTCCCATTATGCTTTTGATATGATGCTCAATGGGTTTTTTGTCTTGTCATATCCAGCAAAAGATGACATAAGAATAAGCTTGCTTTTTTTATCAGTTTGTTTCACCAATGAAAACATCATCAAAATTTATCATACTGAACAATAGAACAAATGAAAGAGGGGAAGAATACATACCAAAACATCTGTGGTGCAAATGGCATTAGCTACAGTTAGTTTATCTAGATATTAGGTTAAGAAAAACCAGCAATAGCCCTTTGTATTTGCTATTGATCGGAAGGTTTCCTTTCAGCATCTGCTGTGTTGGAATCCAAAATTAGATTTGTAGAAAGCGATGTAAAAACATTAATACTTTTCTCATTTACAATTGGGGAAGTGTCAGAAACGGACTGAGGAGGGACAACAGATACATGCACGTCATCAGATAAATCCAAGGATGTCCTCTCTGTAGCTTCATGTTGGTTGTTAGGATCCATAAAATTGGTATTATTTTTTTCCACTTGTGGCATGACAGAAGAGTCTGCTGAAGAATCTTTTATTTGCTGTGGACCTTGACTGAACTCAGCAGGTGGTGACCTTTTTGAAGCATGCAGTGCTTTCAATCGAAAATCTGTCTCTGGACGCCGGCAAACTTTCCTCAAAGGTACCACTTCCTGTAATTTAAATCAAAAAATTTTGTTCAGCATATGCTATATTTACAGAAAGGAGAGCAATGAAATATCCTTCTGGAACATGAACATCCTAAGGCAAAACTCAAACCACATGCCTAATTTTGATGACCGTATTTCCAACAAACACTAAATGAAAATAGTTATTGACAAATTATATATATTAATTTGGCATAAGGGTGTTTGCTTCTACAATTATGGTTATGCATTGCAATATCTGTTCCAATCATTAGTTACTAGCTTATATCTGTTCCAATCATTAGTTACTAGCTGTAATGTAAGTCATTAGAAACTCAAATAATTAGATGCCTTGATTCACAAGTGGTTGAATTCCATTAATAATTTATACATGACAGTCATTGTTCATCTCCCAGGTTCCTACCATTCATCTCACCTCTGAGATGTGAAAGTAAAGATGACACCACAAGTACACAATGACTTAAACAACTGCCATTCTTCAGTATGTGTTTGTACTTAATTAATGAAAGTTGATAATCTGCATCAGTTTCTAACAGCTGCATATGAGCCTCCAAACTAATCACCAGTAGCAACAAAGCCCAATATTCATCACAGAGACCTTCAAAGATGCAAAGTAGCAGCAAACTTCGTTTGAAGCATACTTAAAGTGAATATTGAACATAGTTAAAAAATTCTGTAGGGACTGAAGATGAAAGTGAGAATGGAAAAGATATGAAAAAATGATTTTTTTCTAAATGAACTGAAACCAACATACTCAAGATGAAAGCGTTGATGAGAAGATATAAAAGATAGCAAAATGCACTTCGAACTGAAGCACAAAAGAGATGCTAATGCCAATCTGGATATGAATTTTATGTATGTCAAAATTATGTTGGTAATGTTTAGAAATTTCAACCCTTTAATGTAACGATAGTCACACTCCCTACTCAACACCAGGAGTAACTACATGTGTTGGTAGAAACACTTGGTGGAAATAGAGATATGTTTGTTAGGCACAAGATTGCAAATGACAGAGACCTACTAAGATGGTGAGATGGAAGCACATGTGGACAATGTGTCTCAGGTATATGGTAGTGATATGGAAAAGATGAAAAATGTAGAATCAAGTTTTAGAAAAGGAAATTTTTAATTATAAGAATCTGAACTAAATGAGAAGATGTAGATGATGGAGCAGCAAATGGTTACCATGCCTCTTTGACAGAGGGCAAAATGGAAATAAATACTTTATACATATAAATAGTTCACATGTTGCAACCTGCTGAACTCCAAGTGGTCGAGATATGTAAGAAAACCTTCTTAACTTTTAGCTTGATAACAAGAGTATGGCTGTAAGTGTAACCAAAGATATTGTGACAATTCTCTATAGGTACCATTTGCCATTCATAAATAATATCTTGTTGGAAATGAGGATCACTAATTTATAGATCCAACAAAATCTACAATGTTGATCATACCTAACACATTGCCATGCTCACATCTCATCTTGAAAGTGTTAAGCATGTAGGAGCCAGTTCTAACGCACCTCTGAAAATGTATTGTACATGGTAGAAATAAGTGTGAAATGTACACACATGTAAATGTAAATGTAAATACACATGAAATGTAAATGAAAATGAAATGCAATTTTGTAGTTTGACGTCAAGGGTGATGACATCATCATTTGATAAATTGCAATTGTAATGTATGGCTATTGTATTTATGCATATGCGAATGGGAGGTAGTTAGTGGTGAGGTGTCCACGCGGCAGTTGTTAACTGCCAACCCTCAAGGTTAAATAGGACCCCCATTCATTTGTTGATACATCGTAGATCATAGTGATACGAGAGATACCTACAGAAGTCCAAGTAGCATCTATGCATGTAAAGTCTGTGTCTGTATTTTTATTGTAGCATTGTATACTGCCAGGGCAAACAGTCTGTAATGTTAATGTCATACAGGAAAGAGTAATACAATGATGATTCATCCTTCATCTGTGTGGTTGTATGTGTTTTGTGTGATGCTATTGCTGCACGTAGGTTTTGGTAAATTGTGGTTGTTCCAAGTTTTCTGTGCAGATGTGGAGCAGAGTTGCAGCCAGGATCATTGTTAATTGTACAAGTGGAGCAGTCAGGAGTGTCATTCAAGTGGATTGCAGAAGTGCCATACAAGTTGTTGTACAAGTGACTTCTGTACAATTCACTAGCCAAGTTGTCATACAAGTACTTGCCATTGGTTGTTGTACAAGCACTTTCAGTGCATGTGGGGATTTCAACATGTCGTACAAAGGATTATCAATATCACTTGATTGTCATACAAGTGGGATGTTGAGCCAGTGTGAGATAGTATTGACTGCAGTCTTGTTTGGCCTCTAAATCTGTCATTTTGTTCCTCCACTATTGGAATACTCACCACCATGCTACATTTGGCACCATTGCCACTTGAAGTTTGAACACGCACGGGTGAGGTGTGCAAAGGGGAATGACAGATTACTTACTACGAGGGCATGGGATAGGTGGACGCAGAAGAAGTCAGAAACAGTCTATCAAAAAGAATTGAAGGATTGCCCAACAATGTTGTGTTTAGCGACAAGAAGATTCGAGCATTTTCAACCAAGTACTGCAGTCATGAGCGACAAAACTTGAGGGATCTAAAGTAGAACATGTGTGGAGTCCTCAAGTGGAACATAGTCCAATTAAGTCACACAAAAGGTGGCAAACATTGTTCTCAACAATGAAAGATGAAGTACAACGTGAAGCACGAGCAAACGAAGGTTGGACCAAGGAGGACGTTCATGCAAGTGGAGGCACCAATATGGAGAGTACACAAAGGGAAAAGTTGAACAACTGATAACACCGACACAAGGGCAGAGGAGATTGCCGAGAGGTGCAAAGGATGGGAGTCAAGCACAAGGGAAACTACAGGAGAAAGAGTGGGAAAGGAGACCAGAGCTAACACTCGTATATTTGCGCAAGAGGTCACAAAATGTAGGTGTACTAGAAGTTGGTCGGAAGTTATTTGCAAGAAAAGACATGCAAAGAGAAGAATTGCAAAAATCAGCCACCAATGGCAAATATGGCGAATATAGAAGCAGCAGCGGGCAAACAAAAGTGCCCCCCATTTTTGGGTGACGAGAAGGACCCAAAACGTCATATTGGAACATGTGTGACAATATGGTGAGCAAACGGAGTGGATGATGAGGGATCGTGGTTAAGATTGTTTCTAGCAACATTGTGAGGGATCGCAATGGATTGGCATCTAAAGGGAGCAAGGACAAACCCCTTTACAAGTAGTTCATAAAGGATCTCAGGTTACTTCGAGATGATATAGAAATCATCGGAGAAATTTATGCCACAAAACAAAGGACGATGATGTCAAAGCATACAATAGAAGACTAAAGGAACTCATCAACAAAATGGAAGTGACCCCAACAAATGGTTTACAGAGGTGATGATTCCTAGATGGACTGCTACCAAGATACAAGAAGATGAAGGTAGTACCACCTACTACCTATCAAGAAGCATATGATAGAGCAATTAATTTGGAAAGTGAAGCAAAGCAAACGGCAACAAGAATAGGTCACTATAGAGATGATTCAAATAGTGACCGAGATGATTTTCATTTAGCTATCCCGGCCATGAGGAAGTACTTGGGGAGGATGGGGAGGATGGTGAATGACATGCAAAGAATGAGAAAAAGAAGCAGGATATTTGGAGTTCAGATTGCAAGACAGAGGAACACACAAATATAAATTGTGTGAAGAATGTTTTTTGTGATATCTGTGAAATTGCAAGACTTTCGTTGGTGATTGCCCATTCAAATTGAGAAGTTCAAGGCACCAAACTCTATCAGTACAAAAAGAAGAAAAGGAAGAGAAACAGAACACTTCCAAGAGCAGGCATGGAGCAACAAGTGGCAAATACAGGAATAACCACCAAGGAGGATGGCAACCGCAACAAGGTAATTGACCACAAGAAGGACAAGGTCGGACAGAAGAACTATTATTCAATGTTGAAGAGGCAAAGAGGGGGGTCACTTAGCTAGGAATTGCAAAAATCAGCCAGTAGAAGACTGTTGAAAAAAATGCATTAATGCATAGACGATGTGGTCCAGGCAATCGCAAGGACGCTAAATGCCCAAATAAGGCAAGTTTGAGTAACTCGCAAAATGTAAACTTCATTGACATTGAGGAGCTCTAGTAGACTAGGAGAACAAAGATAACTATGTGCTTGCGGTGACGAGAGCTCAGGCAAAGAACGTTCAACAATATCCAAATCCTACCATAGAGAAGATGTTAGGGTTAGAGTATATTACATTATTTAGGTACATGTCTATGTACCACCTTAGGTAGATTATTAGAGTAGGTGTTACTTGGGGAAGAAGTAACCTGTGCACAAGTGTTAGAATGTGCAAAGGAATAATTGGACAAGTGTCCATATGCAAGTTGTATATGTGCAATGATGTAAAAGGACATATGTCCCTCATGCACTTAGGAAGAGTGAAGCCCAAGCAATTTATCTTCTTATATATAGGGCTCATTGTAAGGAAGTATGCATCCTCTACATATTCACTGGTAGAGTGAGAGCTTCATGTTGTATGTATTCCTCCATTTTGGTGAGTCTTTATTAATGGTTGTTATGTGAGTTATTTTTGAAGTATCGTTTCTTAGTTTCATGCTTATTTAGCTTCCTTTGTCATAGCTATATTGTAGCACTCTTATTTCATTACTTGTGGCTCCATTTCCTTTTAGCATAAGCTAACATGGTATCAAAGCACATGGTAGATCCATAGGAAATAGAAAAGCCACAAAAGGTGCAAAAACCAGGACTTCCCTGGAGGTCACCCATCCGAGCACTACTCCAGCTGAAAATGCTTAACTATGGAGATCTTTGATGGGTTGAAAAAATTAGGTCATTAGAAAACTTTGGGTTTTATATTCTGAGTGTAGGGAGGACTCAAAAAAAAAAACAAAGGCCTCTTGCAGAGATGGGCACAAGATAGGTATGAACTACTTCTACAACAGAATTGGAAGGAAAACAGTAACAGTGCCAAAATCTGAATATAGAGTCAAGTAAAAAGGTGAAGCTCAAGCAGAAGATCAATTCGAAGACCACTTGAAGAAGACAAATACAAAGATCCATATTGAAGACTGAAGTCTTCAATACCTAACACAAAGGGGTGTTAGAGTTAGAGTATATTACATTATTTAGGTACATGTCTATGTACCACCTTAGGTAGATTATTAGAGTAGGAGTTACTTGGGGAAGAAGTAACCTATGCACAAGTGTTAGAATGTGCAAAGGAATAAATGGACAAGTGTCCATATGCAAGTTGTATATGTGCAATGATGTAAAAGGACGTATGTCCCTCATGCACTCAGGAAGATTGAAGCCCAAGCAATTTATCTTCCTATATATAGGGCTCATTGTAAGTTAGTATGCATCCTCTACATATTCACTGGTAGAGTGAGAGCTTCATGTTGTATGTATTCCTCCATTTTCATTAGTCTTTATTAATGGCTGTTATGTGAGTTATTTACAAAGTATCGTGTCTTAGTTTCATGCTTATTTAGCTTCCTTTGTCATAGTTGTATTGTTGCACTCTTATTTCATTACTTGTGGCTCCTTTTCCTTTTAGCATACAGCTCAAAAACCTAACAGAAGAGACAGCAGGAAGCACATGATGAAATAGAAGAAATAAGAAAGACCAAGCAAGAATGACTCCGAGAGAAGCAATTGAAGCCGATCATTCAAGAGGATGAAGAGGTGTAATCAACACAGCAACTAGCGATGCAAGTATTGAACACGACAATGGAAGTGAAGGTGTCTAGTCTACTTAGCGCCATACCGGAGCTTTGGTAGGAGAAATAACATGGCCAAGAAAAGTAAAGAACGTGATTTGGACGTCAAGTGAGACAATAGTAGGCAACAAGGTGGACACTCCAAGTAAAGGCCAAGAACCAGCAGTCCCAAAAAGAGAAGTGAAGGCATCGTCTCAAGAGAAGGAGAAAGGCAACGGAAAAGGAAGAATGTCAGTACCCTTGCAAGAGATGACATGTCAACAGCTAACAGGAGAGTTTTGCAAAAACTAGTGGCAAGAGAACTCACCAGATCATCCATTAAAGACTACATTCGAAATTGCAAGAGTGTACTATACTTTGTAGATTCCAAATTTTGAAAAGGAGTTTTTCAAGGAGTACTTGTTGCAAATGCTGCAAATGTATGATCAACAGCAACATATGAGCTTTATCATGATTGGTGACCCGGAGATGCAAGTAGTGTTCTCACCTGGCCATTTTCGAAGGATGTTTGGATTGCCAAGTTCAGTACTGTTGAGAAAGGAGGTGGCTAACCTACACTAGTGTAAGGAATTGATGGAGAGGGTTATCGATCTCGGTCCAAAAGGGGCAGAAAATTTTTGAACCACGGGAGACATAGGTTGAAGATGTAGTAGCTAAAGACACCAAAACTACAATGTGCTATGAATATAGTGATATCAAAACTCTCAAGAGAGCAAAGAGCCTCGAAAATGCCCACCTGGATCATACCATATATGGAAGGAATAATAGCTAGTGTAGCATATGATTGGGCATCATACTTGTCATACCGCATCAAGAATTTTCTGATGCAGTACACTAGGAATTTTCCAATGGCTTTCCATGCCATTGTGATAATGATGAATGTCGTGACACAAGACAAGTTGGGGTTTCTAGGATTGAATCTGCCCAGAGTGATTCTAGAGCATGCACGATTATATTTAGGAGGATCCATGTGATGCCACAGACAAAGTCGAGTACCACGGTCAAGAAGAACAAGGGTACCTTGAAGAAGAGGAAGGATCAGGAAGAAGAGGAAAATGAGGGGAGTGAGAATTTAGAGGGAGCTGAGCAACAACCACAAATGGAGGAGCTAGTACGAAAGGAGAAGCAACATAGGAGGTTGGAGCAGTAGTGGACGGAAGCTTAACCTCAAGCCCAGCATCAACAAGAGGGAAGGCAACGGTCATAGGCAAAACCCTCACAATAGGCCACAACAAGAGTGGGTGGTAATGCACGATGGACGACAAAGGAAAGAAGCAAGAAGTATGGGATGCCATAAGTAGCAATACAAAAGGAAGTTCCTGCACAACATGGGAGTCAAGCTGTGCAGGCACTATAGGTATCGAATCAGGTACCAAGTAGATGACTTCGGAGATGGTTGTTGTGGGTGAACAGCAACCAAGGGATTCTTCTGCACAAGCAAGACAAGAGACGGAAAGGGAGCGCAATAGCCAGAGGAGAGAACTGTGTAACAAGCATAGGAACCTGTCATTGTTGTAGATGCAGGTGAGAGACTGAGACTGCAGTGGACATGGTATAGGAGGAAGGTGTAGGAAGTATGCTAGTAGAGAATGTTAACTCACGCAATAATTTTGATAGTACATTAATGCAGTTTGTGCAACAAGTGGATCCCTACTGTATGAGGCATTGAGGATGCACACATTGAAATCACATCTACAACACAAAAGATAGCACCAAGTCCAGTTGTGTCAAATGATAGGAGGGAGAAAGGAAAACAAACTACTAGATAAGGATGCACACATTGAAATCACATCTACAACACGAGGTGGCACCAAGTCTAGTTGTGTCGAATGACAGGAGGGAGAAAGGGAAACAAACTGCATCAGAGTTCACTTGATGGTAGAAACGCAAAAGAAACCAATTGTTGGAGAATGAGCCCAAAAGAGAACAACAAAAAGTGGCAAAAGTCACAACTACTAATGCAAGTCAAACAATTCATGAGGGCAAGGCAACCAAGCGACCTATCAACGAAATAGGTCACAGTGCGAAGGATGTGGAGGAAACTCCCACCGACGTCGACACTGATATACAATTGGCGGAAAACACTAGTGAGCATTTCATCATTGAAGTGTCGAATCTGAGGAGACCACCACTTTTGGGAGAACATATTAATGAGCAAGTTGATACGTTTTATGAGGTGACCGAATTGTTTGATAGAGTCGCAACGAGTTCAAAGTGTGATGTATGGGAGATTGGCGACTGTTGCAGCCAAGACTGGAAAACGAATAGGGAAACTAGTACATTGGGTTCATGACGAGAAGCGCATGAAAAAGTTTGCAAAAATTCATCAAACACAACCATGAGAGGTGGAAGGCACTGTCAAATCGATGTTGGGATTGAAGAACCTTCTAGAACGAAAATTGGTACTCTACAAACATCCACCACATGTATATATGGATGAAGCAAGTTTGGAATCTTGTCTGGAGGAACAAGCAGGTGTCAAGTTGAAGTTGTGAAGTTGTATGTAAGAATGAACTTCTTCGTAAACTTGATTCAATGGTTAGTCATGGGATTCGAAAAGTTTCAATAAACAGATGTTAAGCAAGCTAACCAATTGCTGGAGATGGAGGCACGACTTTGGCAAGTGCAGGAGGATGTTGAAGCAAAACTAGAAAGGCTAAAGAAAGAGGTTGAGGAGAAGACCAGAGTACAGGAGGAATAGGATCAGTTGATCGAACAACTTAAATCAGAATGTATAGTGAGGGAGCAATTGTTGGAGGAGAAGAATAAGGAGGTTACTCATCACGATCAACTGATAGTTTGGAGGGATGATGTAACGTCCTACCCCTTTTCGAAGACAAATAAATTTGCCACCAAAAGAGCCAGGTTTCGATCTTGGGTTCCAAACTGAAAACTTGAGTGTCTTGTTTGCTGATTTGGGTTATTCAGTGTTTTTGTATGTTTGGAGATCATATGAACATTCAATGTACTAACTCCAATTTTTCAAATATCATATTAACTCATGAATTTTCAACAAGACATTTTGACAAACATTTGTCATGCATACTCAGAAATAACAGGGCAGCTCTCAAGAATTGATCACAACTTGAAAACTATCAATCCAAATGCTACCAAATTTGAATACTAGCTTCTTCCAATATAGATAAACAAACCCAATAAAGGAAATTGCATTAAAAGGAGTATACCCGGAATTGTGAAGGTCTGATACAAATCTGGAAATGTTCATCAACACACATAAATCTTCATTTTTTTGTCATAAAATCCAATTTACGAACTTCTCCAGCATTCAACTTATGTTTTTGAATACCCTTTTTGGAGACAATAACAAAGCATGTAAGAAATCCTCCAAAGACTAGGCGTTTGGACCTAGGCAAGCAACTCATCCCCAAGAAATGTACGACCATGCCAGGAGCAGGTACGGCTGCTAATAAACACTACAAAAATCCAATGAAAGTCTCCAGAACCTACAGAAAATGTGGCGGCTAGGTCTGTAGTTGCAAGTAGATCTCAAACTTCGACAAACCATTGCTGAGTGTGCATCCAAATCACTCTATTTTGGCCCTAGATGGTACGACCAGCTGAAGGAGTGAAGTGCAAATGAAATGGAACAAACCCTCTCCAATTTGTTCAACAATATCTGAAAATATCACCTTTATCAGCTCAATTGCATCCACTGAGTATGAATGCTCATTAACCAATCTAAAGGTATCTTTCAACCTCAAGATATGGTGTCCTTGTATGTGGTTTTCGTCACAATACAAGCCTGGAATGACTGAAATCTTGCAACCTGCAAGTCTCACACAATAAGCTTCAAGAATAATAGCCAAAAGATGTCACAATCAACTCTTCAATGCCACTTTTATCCTTTCCCAAAGCTGGTTGACCCATTCACTTCTTGAATGTGGGATAATTTGTCTTTCCAAATGCTACGTTGCACCTTGAAGGCATTTTTTTTACCATAAATTGTAATATATTTCACTTATTACTTTCCAAGGAGACCATACCACTTTTATGACATTAGAAATATGAACTTTATAAAATCCCCTTTAATTCAAGTGGTTACATGACCCCTTTTAAGATTAAATTAATGCCCAACATTATAAAGTCATATTATAATTTAATTTAATACATTAATAACCTTCGGGCATTAAAATAATCAGTCTCTGAATGTCAGATCCTAGATATGAAAATGGAAACGGATACCCATTTCGCCGAACTACTCATCCGTAACATCCGTTTCCTGCCATTCAACCCCGTGACTGACTTACTAAAAATAGTAAGTCTCTGTACTCCTAGCTCTGGAAGACCAAAATCACTCAACCGAAGGGATATCTGGATACCCAATAAGGCGAAGAATATTATTACACCTTCCGCTCGGCCAGAAACCCTAATCGCTGACTTACTAAAAATAGTAAGTCCATCATCCAAACTCAGGAAGACTCCCAGAAACTGGCATCTGAAATCTGACCAAATCCCGGTGCAGGCTAAACATCTCCTGAATGCATCAACGCAACTGCCTCGCCAAGAAAGGGACATTACGGATGAGCAACTAGCAAGTGCAGCCAAACATGAAGTTGACACGGTAAAGAAGGCGGTGGAAGCAACAAGGAAGGCAATCGAAGCCGAAGCTGCAAAAAGAAAGGCTGAGTTGTTGGCAAAATTGGCAGAATTCAAGCAGAGATCCAATTCAAGCAAATATGTGGAGCAAGCTAACCAATTGCTGGATATGGAGGTACGACTTTGGCAAGTGCAGGAGGATGTTTAAGCAAAACTAGCAAGGCTAAAGAAAGAGGTTGAGGAGAAGACCAAAGTACAGGAGGAATAGGATCAGTTGATCGAACAACTAAAATCGGAATGTATAGTGAGGGAGCAATTGTTGGAGGAGAAGAATAAGGAGGTTACTCATCACGATCAACTGATAGTTTGGAGGGATAAGCAACTAGCAAGTGCAGCCAAACATGAAGTTGACATGGTAAAGAAAGCGGTGGAAGCAACAAGGAAGGAAATCGAAGCCGAAGCTACAAAAAGAAAGGCTGAGTTGTTGGCAAAATTGGCAGAATTCAAGCAGAGATCCAATAATTATGGTGTGCAATGTGCTCAATATCAAGCCTATGCCAAGAGATTTAAGGGAGAGACGAAAGCCTTGAAGCTACAAATCCAAAAGTTAGGAGGTTTTACTGTTCCCACGCCTCAACTGAACCCAAGTCCCCAGGAGCAGAAATCGCGTCGACGAGGACATCGACCAATTTAAAGGGGAGCGTAGATGTAGGAGCCAATTTTGACCAGCCTCAGAAAAAGTATACATAGTAGAAATAAGTGTGAAATGTACACACATGTAAATGTAAATGTAACTACACATTAAATGTAAATGAAAGTGAACTGCAATTTTATAGTTTGACATCAAGAGTGATGACATCATCATTTGATAAATTGCAATTGTAATGTTTGGCTAATGTATGTGTTATGCATATGCGAATGGAAGGTAGTTAGTGGTGAGGTGTCTAGGTGGCAGTTGTTAACTACCAGTCCTCAAGGTTAAATAGGACCCCCCATTCATTTGTTAGTACATTGTACACCATAGTGATATGAGAGATACCAACGGAGGACCGAGGAACCTCTATGCATGTAGAGTCTATGTCTATATATCCATTGTAGCACTGTATATTGCCAAGGCAAACAGTCTAAAATGTTAATGTCGTCAGGCAAAGAGTAATACAATGATGATTCATCCTTCATCTAAGTGATTGTATGTGTTTTGTGTGATGCTATTGCTGCAAGTAGGTTGGTAGATTGTGGTTGTTCCAAGTTTTGTGTGCAGGTGTGAAGCAAAGTTGTGCAGGTGTGGAGCAAAGTTGCAGCCAAGATCGTTGTACGATGAGTTGTTGTCTGCATACGAGAATTGTCATGCAAGTGGACCAGTCAGGAGTGTTGTTCAAGTGGATTGCAGAAGTGTCATACAAGTGAGTGATTTGTTGTACAAGTGACTATCGTACAAGTCACTCACCAAGTTGCCATACAAGTACTTGCCATTAGTTGTTGTACAAGCACGTACAACTAGAGATTTCAACCTGCCATATAATTGGATTATCACTTGACTGTCTTACAAGTGGAATATCACTTGATTGTCGTACAAGTGGGATGTTGAGACTGAGATAGTATTGACTGCAGTCTTGTTTGGCCTCTAAATCTGTCATTTTGTTCCTCCACTATTGGAATACTCACCACCATGCTACAAAGTAGACCCACCAGCCTCAACAATGATAGATTTGCAAAGGGTACCAAGGGGTCACAAAGACCATTAAAGCTCACAATTATAAGGGAAGGTTGTCCATACCCCCTCCAGCTTCATCATAAGGACTCATGCATCATCCAAAAGCCATGCAACTGAATGGTCATTCATGGGCTCAAACCTTGTAAAAATATGATTTATTGTTACTTATAGCATAAATTTAATAGAAACAAATGAAAATGAATTGGAAATACCTCACAAATACTCAATAAGAAGATTCAACGAGAAAGAGAATGCCCAATTTTAAAGTACGTTGTATGGTGAAAATATACAAAATAAAATCTGCTACCAAGTCACAGAATATCTGCAACTTTCTGTACGCTATGAGGTAAACAAAGAAAAAACAAATTATATTGATGTGACCAACCAAAGTAGGTAAAGGAATGAAAAGTACATCAAGTTGCAATGTCTAACCAGGAATGCTAAAAGGATCCCCAACAATGATGGTACAAAGTGGGACAAGATAAATATTAACATATAACTATAATAAGTAGATAATGGGTGTTTTGAAGGATTATAACTATGCGTATAAATATGAGTAAGGAAGCACACATATAAGAACGTGTCCCTACAAAGTGATACATGTGAGAAGAAACACATTTGATCAACGGTACTAACCCTTGTAATAAGTCCCCTTTCCAAAAATACTGTCCCAAAACATACGAAGCTAGGATTGAATATTCATGAAGCCCTAACTTTATCCCAAAGCATTCTCCCCTGAAAATCCTTTCCATTTAACTATATATTCATTAATTCTATAAAACCCTTGGTACTTTTTGCAAGTTTTCAAAAGAAATCAATTTTCATGATCTAATATAATTAGCTCTTTGTGGACAGGGAAATTGGCACTCAAATTCTTCTCCAAAAAAAAGCGTTAAAACATCATGAATACAGGCGCCATTTGTAAGTTTTAGGCAGAAGTGACTGAACAAGTACCATAATATACAGGAGATAATTTCAAAATTTCACTGCTATTTTTTGTACCATAATATATCAACTTTTTTGTACACATTCAATGATATTTTTTAGCACTCGTATCCTCGAAAAAATCTTGTACAGAGGAGGCATTATCTTGATTAAACAAGAAATGGTCACTAGCAATAGCCTTTGGCCCTTTGGGAACCATCAAATGGCATGAGCTCAAGTGGTTAGAAATGTGACCTTTCAATGAGGACACCAGAGATCAACTCTCACTAGGTGATATGTTGTAATATCATTCTGTGGTTGGTTGAAATACAAGGTTCCACGAGCCTGGGGGACGGGGGGACGGGTTTTCGAGGACGGTGGGGGACGGCAGGCCGATTTTAGGGGACGACTCGAGGACGGCTGGGGGGACGACTAGAAATTTAGAATAATCTACACATTCAGAATTCTACACCCAACAAAAATGATATTTCATATTACTAATCAATTATGTAAGTGCAGCCATTCATATTCAAAGGGAACAATGTTCAAAGGTAACCATCATTAAAGTTCAACAACTATAACTTGAAGGTTCAGCCAAGGATATCAAGTGCAAACAATGTTCAAACAGTCATCATTTTAAGTAATAACATGTTAGTCTTACAATGACACTGAGAGGGGGGGGTGAATCAGTATAGCTCTATAAACTTAAATTTACAACTCTTAATACCGCAGCAATTAAAACTTATTACTAGATACAGCAAGTATAACAAACGAGCATCACACAACACAAGATTTAACGAGGTTCACCAATGTGGCTACTCCTCAAAAATTGACTGCTTGGACTACCATCCAAATCCAGCCTTTGCAAAGCACCAACTTTACAATCAATTTACCAGAACCAACTGGAAGGAGCACCAACCCCTGATTTACCAGCACCAATTGGAAGGAGCACCAACCCCTGATTTATCTTTGCTTTTGCAAGACCCTGACTGGTCTTCTTCACCTTTGCGTTCTCTGCGCACTCTGCTCTCTCTACGCAATCACTTCGCACACTCTGCTTCGTTACAGTCGAACTTCACGATCGTCTTCTCCCTTTTGCGCACTCTGCTCTCTTTGCGAATTTCGCACTTAGCATGATTCGACACGACTTGCTCTCTGCACACAACGACCATGTTTCACACACATTCCGCACACTTCTCAATTCTCCAAACAGCCCTCCTTTTATAACAATATTTTTTATGATGAAAACCCTAATCTTAGTCGGCTGTAAATCCTAATCTTAGTCGGCTTTCATAATAACTATAAACCCTAATTTTAGTTGGCTGTCATGGGTCTTCGTCGGCTTCAACTCAAGAAGATGTTCGGTTTATCCATCGCTTGATGATTTCATTCTGGACAGACCCTATAACCGCCATATCGACTTTTGATCACTCTTCGTATTTCAGCAGTATGAAATCACTCTGTAACTGCCTCTGTAAATGCCGTAGTGATGTCGGTCCACTGTCATACTTCTCATTTCAGTCGGGTTCTCCTTCTTGACTTGCGCATTTACGACCTGTCACGAAATCGCGACATTTCTGCCTTTGTAGCTTCTTTTGTTGTTGTTGCCACGAAAATATAACATGTCGCGATATCTCGACACTTTCGCCTCCGTACGCTTTCTCTATTCTTTTGTCGCGATATCGCGACATTTCTGCCTCCGCAGACTTCGTCTTTTCTTTTGTCGCGATATCGCGACATTTCTGCCTCCGTATACTTCGTCTTTGCTTTTGTCGCGATATCGCAACACTTCTGCTTCCATAGACTTCGACTTTGCTTTTGTCGCGATATCGCGACACTTCTGCCTCCGTAGTCTTCGACTTAGCTTTTGTCGCGAAATCGCGACACTTCTGCTTCCGTACTTAGCTTCTTTGCTTTTGTCGCGAAATCGCGACACTTCTGCTTCGTACTTTACTTCTTTGCTTTTGTCGCGAAATCGCGACACTTCTGCCTTCGAAGTCTTCTTCTCTGCTTTTGTCGCGAAATCGCGACACTTCTGCCTTCGAAGTCTTGCTTTCTGCTTTTGTCGCAAAATCGCGACAGTTCTGCTTCCGTACGCTTCCTCTCTTTCTTTTGTCGCAAAAATGCGACATGTCACGATATCGCAACACTTTTCAAACTTACTTTCTCTCTCCTATTTTAATCGCGAAAATGCGACATGTGAAATCGCGACACTTTTCTTACTTGTTCTCTTTTTCGAACTTGTCGCGAAATCGCAACAGTTCTGCTTTCATACGCTTCCTCTCTTTCTTTTGTCACGAAAATGCGACATGTCGCGAAATCGCGACACTTTTCAAACTTACTTTCTCTCTCTTGTTTTAGTCACGAAAATACGACATGTCGCAAAATCGCGACACTTTTCAAACTTACTTTCTCTCTCCTGTTTTAGTCGCGAAAATGCGACATGTCGCAAAATCACGACACTTTTCTTACTTGTTCTCTTTCTTCGAACTTGTCGCGAAATCGCGACACTTTTTCCTGCTTTCTCTTTCTCTTCCAACATGTCGCGAAATCACGACAGTTTTTCCACTTGCCTTTTTCTCCCTCTTCCAACATGTCGCGAAATCGCGACAGTTTTTCCTGCTTTTTCTCTGTCTTCCAACATGTCGCGAAATCGCGACAGTTTTTCCTGCCTATTGTATATGTCGTGATACCACGACACTTTTCTTACTTGTCTTTTTTCTTTAATCTTTTGCATATGGGCCACTTCGGTCTTCTTGGAAAATCACTATACATACTCTGAATAACCTTTGAACTCCTGTCTTCTGCATCTGAATAGCTTTTGAACTTCCTGTCCACTGCATCAACAAATCTATCTGACTGTGTTGACAACAATGACAATATTGTTGCTGCACCTTGCTCAACATAACAGTCATCATTTTTTCAGCCACCAATGTTCAAACAAAGACTGTCATTTTTAAAAAATTTCAGTCACTAACTGTCACTAACTGTTCAAATTTTCACTCACTATACCAAAAGAATTGGTATTTTTTAAATAAACCTCCTTTTAGTCTTGTAATGATGGCATTATAGCATAATTTCAAAGACCCTTACCATAGGTCCTTGGGGATTAGACCCCACAAGTGAATTAGTTTAGTGTTGGCTTTGGTGGGGAAATTTTGTAAGCATGAAAGTTTGACTTTAAGGGACAAGAACCAAATTAGGGCTAACCTTATACAAATCAATATAAAGCAATTCTTTTCTTGCACGCCTTCATTTTAGAACCCTAAGTTTTGGTGAAAGAGAGAGTGGAGGTCTGAACCATCACTGCAAACTAGCAAGAGGATGCAATGACACTGCCTCATGGAAGCCATGCCCTAATCAAACCTCTGATTTTGCTGACTTCTTGCAAAAACCATTTGTGGATTCTGATTGAAATGAGAGGGGTACATGGAATGAGATGGATTTGGTGCAGGAAATACACCATTTTTGGTCTTATAACAGTAAACCCTTGAAAGTTTGGGACACAGGCAAAAAAAAGAGGAAGCGAGATAGTGAATAGAGAAAGCTTGTGCAAATTTTGCCAAGAACATCTAGGGTTTTGTTGAAAATAGAACCAGGTACTATCCTTGGTTAAATTATTTGTTTACCATTCATGTTGAGATGGAAAAAACCTGTGTAGAAAGAGTTTTTCATGCTACTGTGGAAATAAGTGAAGTCTTCTATTTTCACTCCTTGTTTTGTTAGGTTTAGGGTTTGATGGGGGGTGAGACTCAAAATGGGTCCCACCCCTTACCATTTTTTAAGTTAATTTTTTTTTTTTCCCCTTGGGTGAGGATGCCCAACCGTGGGGGACGGTTGGGCCCCATGGGGGACGCTCAGACCGTCCCCGGGGACGGCTGGGCGTCCCCGGGGACGCCCCAAAAAGGGGGACATCCCGGGGACGAGAGGCCATAGGCCTTAGCCGTCCCGAGGACGTTTCCCAGCCGTCCCCCAAAAAGGGGGACGGGGGAAACGTCCCCCTTGTCGTCCCCCGTGTTGGGGGATGCGGGAAACGGGGGGACGCGTCCCCCCCATGGAACACTGTTGAAATACCATGTAAACACAGTGTTGATGTAATAGGGGAATTAAGGAAAAAAGGAAAAAAACACAAATATGGATGGCAGGGCATGTTGGATGAAACAGTACAAAACATTCTTGCACAAAAGGAAGAGTATTCCTTCAGAACAAAGCACATAAGGGTTTAATTAAAAACTTAAAATGAATTCCTTGAAAATTACAAATTATGACAAAAGAATTTTCCATATCAATGACCTGTATCATGAATATAGGCTCCATTTGTAAGTTTTAGGCAGAAGCAACTGATCCTCCATATTGATAGCTGAAAAGATTGAAGTGGGAGGTCCAACTTTTGTGAATATTCTAGAGCATATGTACAATCAAGAAAATATAAAATGGGTTTCCATTAGACTGCAAGTTAACAAGGTCATACCTATCTATAAAAATGGAGATGTAAATAATGTAAGAAATTACAGGATGATTGTGGTGAGAAACCTCATTGCCTAGTTATTTGGTACCATATTAGAAGGGTAAAAGTATATGGGCAAAAACAAAGTAAGGCTTCCTTCTCAACGATTGACCATTTGATTGCTAATAAGAGTAATTGCTATAAATTGCGAGGAAACAATATATCTTATCTTTTGATGATTTTGCTAAGGCTTTTGACACATTGCAAAGAATAAAATTATGCAACACTATGCATATATGAAATGGTTGTAGCAAAATTAGCAATACCAACACTGCTTATACGAATGAAACCAAGAAAACCACTATCAATAGTAATATTAGTGTAAAACAAGGTTGCCCTCTTTAGCCCACATTATTTTGTTCATTCATCGATAAATTAGAAGAGGGGATCAGACAAGATGGTGGACGAGTATATGCAGTAGGGTTTATAATTTATAAGTGGCAAAACATAAAAGATAGCTTACAAAGACATCTAACAGCTTTAGACATATTTTGCAACCACTTTGAAAAGGAACTTGATGTAAACAAACCAAAGATAATGGTTATTGGTTCATGAGATAAAAAATATCACACTTAAGGGTGAGAAATTGGAGGTGGTTCCTTCGTAGAAGTACTTGGAACTTGAATTTGATTCTAACTACAATTGGAATGCTTGTGTAAAGAAATGTGCAACAGGAGGTATGAAAGTCTTTATGCCATGCTGAATAGACGTAGATAAACTCAATTATGGAATTGGGAATCAAGAAAATTCTTTTATATCGATACAAACAATAGTTTTTAATGGTTGTCCTGTTTGGGGTCCTTCCTTATTGAAAGAAGCTTGGAAAAAGGTTGAGAGAACCTAGAAACACTTTTTGTTAAAGAACTAGGGGCTAAAGCTCAAAATTCTTACTCCATGATATTAGCAGAACCAGGAATTTTTACCATTAAAAGGAGAAACATTATGTCATTTTTCATATATAATTTGAAAAAAGCATATGGACAGAAGAAGATTACCACATTAAGCAATGCTTGCAACTAAAAAAAGGGAAACTCATGAAAGATATTTATCAAAAGACTCATCGAAAATTCAATACTTCATATTAAATAATGATAAAAATAATAAAGCATTATACACACTAAAAGTCAAATTTTTAATTATTTAAAAATTTGAAAATTATTGATATGTAATCATAATAATTATAAATTAAAGTTGATTTACAAAACATTACCAATTAAACAAATTTTAAAGAAAAAGTTATAATTATATGTTAATATATTCTCTTCACATAGGTATTCTTCTAGGTTTCCGGTACGTTTTAGGTTCAGGTTTAGGTTCGAAGAACCCGATTCGTCGGTACGACAATTTTTTTTTTGTCTTGGGTTCGGTTGTACAAAATTCAATAAAAGTCATATATTAATTTACTAAATCAACATTTTTATTTACTAAATCAACATTGGGCTGCCAACGTTTCTAATGAACTACATCAACACTATCACATATTGAAATATTAAACATTTATTATTTTAATATTCCTCTTCAATGTCTTCATCCAAAGCATCAACATCAACATGTGATTTAGCATTAGCACTAGCACTCCACTCCCATGAATATTATAATTAATAAATTAATAATTATTATATATTATAATTATAAATTAATAATTATTATAAAACTATAATTTTTGTTTTTTAGATTTGGTTATTGTGAGAAACACCTATGACTTACGTATAAGGCTGAGCAGTCTCCTTCCAACCATGACCCCTCGTAAAGCCGAGAGTTATACTTATCAATAGGGAATTTAACACAAAGCCACCACACACCCACCCCCTCACACACTCGCCCACGCCACGGTTTGAACCTTGGACCTCCCGAAGAAGAGCCAAAGCCCCAACCGTTACACTACACCCCAGGTGCATAAAACTATAAATTATAATAATATATAAAAAAATAAAAAAGTATTAATGTTGATTTAAATTTCAACTATATAAATATTATTTACGTCTAAAACCATGCTTTAGTCATAACTATAAGTTATAAACTTATAATTTATAATTATAACTAAAGTTTTTTTTAATTAAAACATTCAATAGACAGGGAGGCTATGTTATGTTTACGACCATGTTATAAGTTATAAACTTATAATTTATAAATTATAATTATAACTAAAAAACCATGGTCCATATGCTTTTTTTTTACAATCATGTTATATAAATTACAACTATAATTTAAGTTATAAACTTATAATTTACGACCATGGTCCATATGCTGTTTTTTTACGACCATGTTTTTTAAATTATAATTTAAGTTATAAACTTATAATTCATAAATTATAATTATAACTTACCATGGACCATATGCTGCTTTTTCTTTTAATTAACATGTCCAATAGACAGCAGATTTGCGCGTCATGTTATAAACATAAAATTTTGGAGATAATATTAAAATTTTAATAAGGATACTTGGCATGCTTTTTTTAATCGACAATAGAGGGAGGCAGCGCTTCGTGCTATAAGCAAATAATTTCCAAGATAATATTAAAATTAAAAAAAAAACACTTGGCAGCTTATAAGAAAACCAAAGGCCTCGCTCTGAATATATATGCACATTGCACATCATTTTCATATTGCACATCGTCCATCGAGACCTTCCAGAGGCATTTCAGATTTCGATTGTGGATTATTCACCGTCGCAATGGCCGAGATAGTGGTATTGAAGGTTGGCATGTCTTGTGAAGGTTGTGTTGGAGCTGTGAAGAGAGTACTTAACAAAATGGATGGAGTTGAATCGTATGATGTGGACTTGAAAGAGCAAAAGGTAACAGTGAAAGGGAATGTGAAGCCGGATGCAGTTCTGCAAACTGTTTCCAAAACTGGGAAGGAGACAAGCTTCTGGCCAGCAAAAGCAAAGGAAATCCCTAAGTAGTGGTATACACCCTCAGACCCTGTGGGTCCGTCCAAGGTTCTTCCTGGAGGACCCAAATATGTTCGATCCGTATGATGTGGATTTGAAAGAGCAAAAGTAACAGCGAAAGGGAATGTGAAGCCGGATGCAGTTCTGCAAATTGTTTCCAAAACTGGGAAGGAGACAAGCTTCTGGCCAGCAAAAGCAAAGGAAATCCCTAAGTAGTGGTATACATCCCCAGACCCTGTGGGTCCATCCAGGGTTCTGCCTGGAGGACCCAAATACGTTCGGGTCCGTCAAGTGAAGGAGACATGTTTCTGGCCAGCAAAAGCAAAGGAAATCCCTAAGTAGTGGTATACATCCCCAGACCCTGTGGGTCCGTCCAAGGTTCTGCCTGGAGGACCCAAATACGTTCGAGACCGTCAAGTGACGGACCCGAACGTATCTGGGTCCCCCAGGCAGAACCCTGGACGGACCCACAGACGTACCAGAACCGAACCCAGATCGGGTACGTCCCGGATTCGGGTCCGAGGGTCCTAGGGTGCCGAACCGGTAACTTAGGTATTCTTTCGCAAGATCCTCATGAGAATGAGATTACAGAACTATGAGATTCAATCTAATAGTCACCTACAAAGAGCAAAATCACCTCATGGAAGAAGATCTTAATACCAAAAAATATATGTTATTAGCCAATTCAGACTAAGTTCTCATCGTCTTTCAATTGAAACACAAAGATGCAAAAATATTAATAAGAAGGGTGATCTGAAAGCAAGGAGAAATTGAGGATAAGAAACATGTGATATTACATTGTCCTACATATAATTATCCAAGACAAAAGCTTTTACTGCAAAATTATGACTTTAGCAACTTCTACAAGTTATTAAGTTTACCATACACGAGAGAGTGGGTATCTAAAGAATGATTTGGTACATTACAAAAAGAACATAGACAAGTCCTTTGTGTTAAAATCTATATGGTGTTTAATCTTCAATTGAGGCCATGGCCGACCATTTTGTATTGCATTTATTTTTATAACGCTATAGACCCTTGTACATCTTATAAAGGTGAGTTTGATATAATATTTTAATAATAAACCTTAGGATCAGTTCTTCAAACTTGACCTAAAGTCACTTGTAATTCGGATATTTATACCACTTGAGACCATTCATTTGGTCATCAATGTCATACCAATTCTTTCTTCTAGTGATATTATTCTGGTGTCTAGGGGCACCATCCATATCATGTGTTCATTTGTAATAGATCTTCTCTTTCTGGGTAATGAATTGATTTTTTTCGTTTCTGCAAACTATTGAGAAATCTGACATGTTATCAGAATGGGTGTGAATCTCCATTACTCGGTCTCAAAAAATCACCATTTTTAAGGGTTTCACTAAAAACCTTGGTTGAAGCTTGAATCAAGAAGATCTCGTTGTGTCACAACAAGTTGATTGGCTTTGGAAAAATCTTCATCAACAGGTTCTTTTCTCTCTCCTTGGCCTTCAATGCATCTGGTTCATTAATTGTTGTGATGGATTATTCCAGTGATGCCTACCTAGTGGATTGAACTTTTTGAGGTTTTCACAAACCTCACTTGTTTATAAATTTTTGAGGAAAATCCACTTTGCTCCTCTACTTTGGGTTTTTGTTATCAATTTGATGCAAATGAGAGGAATCCAAAGCAAAGGAGAAACATCTAAATTTTTTTTCCGACTATTCCCAGCTGCATGAAAAGTCTTGAACACACTTTAGTGCATAGCAAAGGCCTCTATGCCACTTGATTATGTTGTAAAATTGATCCTCCAACGTTTTTGTTGCATTGGCATAAGCGGATGGCTTGATTGATTGTGTTCCAAAGGACGGTTGTACAACGCAAACCATGACAAACATGGACAAACCGTCGGCATTTTTGGATTCTTTGCAAAATTTTGGGGGGTCCCAATCAGCACTTTTTATGATCTTTCCTTCAAGTACATTCTATTTGCATAAAATATAATTATTTTTCTTCCAATTTTTATTTTTCAATTTAAACACAGGAATATTCCAAGGGATATTCTATGTTATAGTGGTAAAATGTTTGGAGCATAGGGTTTGGCATGTTTGCAAAATATGCATTGTTAGGTCATGCGGCGAAATGAATGAAAGAGGGGAGGAACCCTCATTCACAGTCGTAGCCCAACCGTGATTGTGTTTCATCATTAAGCACGAGGACACAAGATCAATCCTCGAGAAAGGCTTCTAGATAATGTTGAGCATATAGTTGTCAATGCAAGTGACAAGCATGCTAGAGGGGTCGTTTGGAAACATGCAACCCTTCTTTTCAGTTGGCAGATTGGCTTCTTTAGGCAATAGTTCTTTGTCCACACTTGTCAATGCCCTTCTATTGTTGGATTTAGTGTGGAGCATAGGGTGTTACCAAGTCAGGGTCATGGGTTCAAAGACCAAACAAGCCTTTTTGGTGAGTGGGCTACGGATTGGTCCTTGGCAATCCTTATCTACCTTGACCCCCTCGCACAAAAGGTAGATCATGTTACTTGGATCCTCACCAGTGTTATGTGTCCCATGGGGCTTGTGGCTAATTGGACACATGTTAAGATTTGGTGCATGCGAGGTTGAGGGTTCAAAACCCCAACCTTAATTTTGAGATGGTTTTTGTATATGTTCGACATGGCAAAACAAATGCTCGACGTGTCAGGCAGATGGAGGAATTGCTTATTTAAAGGGGTGAGGATCCAACCCCAAGGCCCCAACTCACAATTTGATAACTCGTCCTCTCCAAGCCACCTCCATTATCAACAAATGCATTAGAACATAGGTGGCTCCTTTCAATTTGTCTAGATAGTGACATGTGTCAACAAACAATTTGTTGGAGGTAACATTAATTTTTTGGCATCCTGGCAGGGACACCGCAATGGCAAAAGTCATTGGGCTCTCTTAACGAAGATCCAAATTCAATTCACGAGAAGGGTGGCCTCTGATATGCCCCCGCTTTTCAACCTCTTCAAATAAATTAATTTTTTGGCCTTTTTCAAAGGTTAACATTTGTTGTATTTTTTGGGCTAAAATTCCAAAGGTCATAACTTTTGTATACAGAAGCGTTTTGTGTCCTTTTTTCAAATCGCATAGATTTCGAGCTCTTTGTTGTGGCAATATTAGTTTCAATCAAAACTGCACATAGAAGACATCATCTTCTAAATCATATGCCCTATGAGATTTCACATGCATGGGTGGTTGTTAGCTTATTGGACCCCCACTTCCTTGGAGGAATGGATTGCAAATTCAGGGGCACAAGTGGCTCCTTTCAATTCGTCTAGACAGTGTCGTGTCAAGCAATTTGTTGGAGGTAACATCAATTTTTTGGCCTTTTCAAAGGTTTTGTCAATATTTGTTGTGTTTTTTGTGCTAAACTTCCAAAGTTCATAACTTTTGCATACGGAAGCATTTTGAGGCCTTTTTCAAATCACATAAGTTTTTGAGCTCTTTGTTGTGATATTATTAGTGTTGATCAAAATTGTACCTAGATGATTGCATCTTCTAAATCATATGCCCCATGAGATTTCACATACATAGGTGGTTGTACATTCCCCCACTTCCTTGGAGTAATGGGTTGCAAATTTAGGGGCAACCATACACATCATTAAAAATTGTCATCTCTTGACTAACTATAATGGGTAGCATCGTGGTAAAAGGATCGTTACTGGTGATGATTCCTTCTTACAGGTGGAAAGCAATGGTGGCATGACTCTTGGTTCCTCATCATTTGATGAAATCTTTCATATACTAGATTTAGGTCCTAATCTTCTCTCCATTTATCACATTACTCACACTAACAAAAAAGTGGAATTCGAGCCAGAAATATAGGTGATGAAGGACAATAATGATGATTTCAAGATAATAGCCTCAGGATATTGCAATGAAGATAATCATATGTGTAAACTTGATGAGTGATCTTCTTCCTCCAAGAAGCAAGGATTTTTTATGCTTACCAAAACAACTAACCTTAGTAAACGTTGGCATCTTAGACTTGGGCACATCAATTATGGAAACTTGGAGCACATGAGTCATCTCCAAATTGCTGAAGGTCTTCCTTCTATATCTCCACCTAGCGGTTTTTGTGAAGGATGTATTTTGGGAAAATATAATCGTGAATCCTTTCCAAAAGGGGAAGTCAGGCGTGTGTCTCAACCATAAGAGGTCCATTTAGAGAGAAATTTGTGGATCATTGGGTTGTCCTTCCCTTTACAAAAATAAGTACTTTCTCATATTTATCAATGCATTTCCAAATATGTATGGCCCTACACTATTCGCACCAAGAATGAAGCTTTTTGAGAAATTCAAAATTTGCAAAGCCCTCGTGGAGAACCAATTTGTTAGGAAGATCGAGTGCCTTTGGAATGGTGGGGGAGGTGAGTTTGTTAGCCTTGCTTCTAGTGACTTCTTAGCTCATGATAGGATTACCCTTCAAAGGTATTATACTCCAAAGCAAGATGGGGTTGCTAAATGGAAAACAAGGTTGCTATGGAGATGGCTAGATGTATGTTGTATGCCAAAAATATGGAACCCAGGTTTTGGGTTGAACCAGTGACTTGTGCAATACATATCATCAATAGGATCCCAACAGAAGCAATTCAAGGTATAACAGCTTTTGAGAGATTGATAGTAGATAAGCATGATATTTCTCGATTTCAAGATGCATGGGCCCATATCCCCAAAGAAAAATGACACAAAATTGATGAGACAAGTCACTATTGCATCTTTGTGGGGTATTATAAGTCAGCCAAAGCTTATCATCTCCATGACCCTATTAAGCAGGATATTATTGTTCGACGAGATGTGATTTTTAATTAGGCGCTCCCACCAGCTTCCTCTATTCTACTTCCTATCATTTTGGCAGATAATTCTTCCCCATCTATATATTCTCCTTATCCTCTAGAGATTCCTATTATTCTTCTTTATAGAGATTCTTGTCAGTTCCATTCTAGTGGTTCTAGCCATAGTTGAGAAAATTAGAATCGACAAAGAATCGACATTTTTTAAAATCGGAAAAAATCGGGAATCGGCAAAAAATTAAGGAAAGAATCAGCAAAAAAACAAAACGAAGAAAACAAAATTTTTCATTGAAAAAAAGTTCTTTTCATGCATATTACAATGAATTACCATTATGCAAATCAAATATTGCACTTAAAAAAAAATTCATGTCAAGACATCATACAAGGCTCAAGCTTTAAGTACACATGAAAGTGACAAAACACTATTATAATATGAAAAGGTACAAAGTTAAAAGTAACAAGAAGGAAAAAAATGTTTCATTTTTTATATGCCTGCACATGGAAACAAGTAACAACAAATTTACAATCACTTGAAAAAAAACCTAAACCTTAAACCAAAAGGCTAGTGTTTAGGGTTTAAATTTGAAACAGCAAAAAAATGGGCTTGCATACATAGTTATCAGGCAGAAATATTTACTTAAGAAGAGAAGGGAAAAAAAACCTAAACCCAAAACCCTAGGGCCTAGACTAGGGTTTAGGGTTTAAACTTCAAGTTCAAAGTTCAAACTTTCAAATTCAAACATTAGCAGCTGAAAAATGGGCTTGAATACATAGTTACCAGGCAGCAATGTTTAAACTTCAAAGTTCAAAGTTTCAAACATTAACATCTGAAAAATGGGCTTACATACATAGTTATCAGGCAACAATATTTACTTTAAAAGAGGGTTTCAGGTTTAGGGTTTAAACTTTAAACTTCGAAGTTCAAACATTAATAGCTAAAAAATGGGCTTGCATAAAAAATCCCTAAATCGACCACAGACTAAATAAATAAATAAATAAAAATTGCAGATTTTTTGAAAAAATCGGCAAAACATCGGCGATTCTGATTTTTTCAAAAATCTTCAAAAAATCTTTGCAACGGCATTTTAAAAAATCGGGATTTTGAAGATCTTTAGCAGATTTTCTCAACTATGGTTCTAGCTACTCAACCTATCAATGAGGGACATCTTAAGGATCCTAGTGATTTGGACACTTCAATCCATGATTCTCCATCAACATCTACTCTAGACACGAACCCTGCTTCTCATGAGCTTGATCCTCCTATGCATTGTGCAACAGTGTTGGATGCCAAGATTGACGATAAGCATGTGGTGAATGCTTAGGTTCCCTCTTCTAATGATGTTTGTATGTAGGATATGCCCCAATCTTCCACAAATTGTTTGATTCCCAAGTAGGATTTAACCCTCCTTTAGGATGCCCATCCCTTTCTCTCTCAAAAGAGTCATTAGAAGGCCCCCTTCTCGAGTCTTGATCTCGAAAGTTGATGATTTTGGAGACCCAAGACTTGCTCGCGAGCTAAGGGGTGTCTACAATGGAAGGTAAGGTTCCACGGGGACGCGTCCCCCCCGGGGAACGCGTCCCCCCGTCCCCGGGGACAAGGGACGGCATGGGGGACATTTCCTCCCCGTCCCCCTTTTGGGGGACGGCTGGCCGTCCTAGGTGGCCGTCCCCAAGACACCCAGCCGTCCCAAAAACCAAAAAAAAAAAAAAAAAAATGATACAAACTTAAATAAAAAAAAAAAAGCTGTCATAGTTTAACAGTTAGGAGTAACTGTCATTGCTTACATGGCGGGAACTGAACAATGGTGGTTGTCAATGTTTAAATATCACTTTAGTGATTGGACAGCAGTGCAGAATTGCTAGACTGAACAGTAAAGCTGTCTTGCTTTTATAATTTATATTAAGGATTGTAAACTGATGACTGTCTTGATTGACCATTGATGGCTGAAAAAATAGATAACTATCATGCCTGAACAGAGAAAAGTGAAAACCAATGACTATCTTGCTTGAACATTGATGGCCAAAAAGTAAAAACTGAGAACTGTCTTTGTTTGAACATTGGTGACTGAAAAAAAAAAATTTAAATGGTCTTTGCTTGAACATTGGTGGCTTATAAATGATGATTGTTATTGTTTGAATGTTAAAAGCTGAACAGTGTGGCATTCATTACTTGAGCAATAGCAACTATTTTGGTTAACTGTTAGAGATTACACTTGATATCCTTGGCTGAACCTTCAAGTTACATTTGTTGAAATGGCTGCACTTAGTAATAGGTTAATAGCTGAGTTCATTTCAGATTGAAACATGTTTTAAGAACATGCATACTTTTGAAGTTTTTAGTATTTTTCATTTGTTGTGTGTAAAAGTTGTAGATTATTCTAAATTTCTAAAAAAAATTATAGTTTTATACCAGCCGTCCCCTAAAATCGGCCTGTCGTCCCCCACCGTCCCCGAAACGTGTCCCCTCGTCCCCCCGTCCCGTGGAACCTTGGTGGAAGGATTCCATGTTGGCAAAGTATGAGTCATTGATGAAGAATAAGACATAGGACCTTGTTCCTCTTCCTAAGGGTAAGAACATTATGGGACATCTAATGGTCAAGTGGAGAAGCACAAGGCACGTCTTGTTGCTAAGGGTTTTTCTTAAGAGGGAATTGACTATTTGAAGACTTTTGCCTCTGTTGTACAAATGGCCTCTGTTTGCATGATACTCTTACTGTTGCTTCCTATGAATGGGAGGTACGTGGACATGAAGAGTGCCTCTCTTCATGCGAAGCTTCAGGAGGAGATCTATATGCAGTAGCCAATTGGTTTTAGGCTTGATGGGCCCACTCCCTTGGTTTGTCATCCAAAGAATTCCTTGTATGGGCTTAAGCAGGCTCCTCGTGCTTGGTATGAGAGGATGCATTCATTCCTCCTCCTCAATTATGGCTTTAGGAGGTGTGACGCAGAGCATGATGTCTACATCAAGCATGAAAATGGTCAACTCTTGGTGATTGTGTTGTATGTTGATGATCTTCTCATCACGAGAAGCTCAACATCATTGATCCAGGAGATAAGATCACAACTTCATGACACTTTTAAGATGATCAATTTGGGCCTCCATTATTTTTTTGGGATTCAGATCAATCAGTCACCCTTTAGGATCACTACTTCCCTGCCCAAGCATGCCTTGGATCTTTTGCAATTGTTTCAAATGGAAAAGTGTAAGCCCACTCTGTAATAACCCTCCCTATCTAATTCTCTAGGGGTTTGCCAATTCTTAACCTTTTTCGTGAATTTTTAATATACAAAATCACAAACACAGAGCAATCCAGAATTCTCGAAAATATTGCTTTATTCTTATATTAAAACTAGGGCACAAATTACAATGCAAATACCTCAAATGCCGATGAAACCCTAGCTGCTCCGTACTCTATAAATGATGATGAAGGCTCAGCCCTTCTGATGTGAATACTGTGTGGTGTCCCAGCTCCAAATATTCCCTGTATAATCTCTCAATGACCCTGTGTGGTAACCCAACTCCAAAAGTCTTTAAAACTCAAGTCCAACTGCAATCCCTGTGTGGAAATGCCTAGATTGACCTCAGGGTAATCTTGCAACCCCGAAGCCAATGTCCCCGTAAGAGGTTGTCGTCTCTCACAAGCTCCAGAATCTCTGTAAATGGCTCTGCCGGAGAGTCCTCCAAAAAACCAGAGAGAAAAATAATAATCTTCGCATATCTCCAAATGAACTCAAATCCTCCTTTTATCTCCTCCATAGGTCGACTTAGGGTTAGGTCACTTTTAGGGTGGGCAAATATAATTTTATCAATTTTTAATTCCACCTTATTTCTCCTTAATTTATTCACCCCCTTATGCCTAGGCTTAACGACTTTTTAAGTCGTCACTTAAAATGGCCCCTTTTAAGTATAAAATGATTTTATAATAAAATAAAGTCACTAACTTTACAAAATTAAATTAAATAATCACTTTATTAATTTTATCTTCGACCATTAAAATTTCCAACCTCTGCCCATCCGAATTGAAATCCGCGAATGGTTTTGGACACCCATTTCACTGAAGAATATCACTGCACCGTCTGTTGTCCACTGAAACCCTAAAAACGAACATGGCTAAAAATAGTAACTTTGATCAAACAAATCTCCGAATGAGCCCAAACGACCATCAATCAATAGCTCTCTGGGTACTGACAAAGATTTTGATATCTCCAATGGCTCCCCTCCATCCGACTTAGCCTACGGGAGCTCGTGTATAGGCTAATCTGCTCTGCACCCGATCGCGTAGAAAAGGGGAAATTATAGTCCATTCTTCCCAAAGATTGCTTATCCTCAAACAATACATATACATACTCTAGTCAGATGCTACATCCCGGCTGAGATCACATCAAATCCCCTGGATCCCATAGCAACCTCAAAAAGAAACTGCCATGCTGACGCTGTGCCACTATGATCATCACTATCCCTCTGACATGGTTAAGTGGCGGAAGTCTCAACTGCAATAGCATGATGAAATCTCTCTCCGGTCTGGCACTGACATGTCTGTCTGAGCTGAGATGTAATATCATGTACCACGACATACCGAAGGAAACAACGTCATAGATTACTGCAAACACAATGCTGGAAGTGCCTCCATAGTCATCACCTAACCAGCTCAACTCGGCGTTCACACTCCTGGAATCTCCCAGATAATCCCATGTAGCCCAATCTACTGCAGTCAATGTAATATCCTCCAGAAATATGATGTCCCTCATCATACTCAACCAAGTAGGGTGTAAATGTATCTGTATAATTCCTGAAAGATCAACCACACTCCACTCCGGCAACTCAATAAGAATCTCAGCCTCACCATCAAAACCGGTATGCCCATTATGACCGCACCTCGTGCCAAGTAACATCTCATGCATAGGTGACTCAACCAGGCCTATCTCTGCACTTTCACGGATTAAACTGACCCCTTGAGAGGGCACTGTGTTCAAATAAGAAGTAAGATACTCCATGTAATGCCAACCAAATTGCTGACCAACCTCCATCAAGTAAATGTTATGGCTGCCCAAAAAGCGAACAGCGACATATCTCTCATACCCATGATCAACTATCACCCATATAAAGCTCCTACCATCGCCCTCGATGCTCATCAATGCAAGCATACGATCCTGGGTAAGAGAACTCAATCCCCGATCATCATGATTAGGCTGGAAAATGCTCATGAAATCACTCTCAGACTCATGTCGAAATAGACACCCTGTCTCAAACAATGTATCCTCATGATCTATCACAGAAAAGAATCAACACTCTTCATCTCAAAAAGAGGATTATCAAAAGATGTATCATGATCCATCTCATACAGCGGATTGTCAGTCCATGAGAAATTATTATCACTCTCGTGCTTATCACAGCCAATCCACTGATCCGAAATTGTGTAATCTAATCTCATGGGACAATGTGTTAAGTTATAGTCCTCCTGAATGCAATCTAGTTCGACAACAATCCGCCCAATCTCCCTGGCTCTCTCCTGATTCAGTTGTTCAGTGGATTCTAAAACAAAATTGAGTTTCAACTCTGTCTCATGCAATGAAAGACGAGCCTCCGACAAAGAGCTTCTAGTCTGCTCAAGCTCTTCAGTTAGCTGACTAACTTCTTCTTTGCTCCTGTATGCACTAGGGGTCTCTTCAACAAGCTTGGCATAGTGATCTCTGTCTGCAAGAGTGCTCATGAAGTCTGACTTCATAGTTTCTAAGGCTGCCTTCAAATTTTGTAAATCAGCACTAGACTCATCATGCATTGAATTTTCATGGCTGTCCTGGTGAGATGAAATATCATCATAAGCTGATTTAAAATCAGCAACAACCTCAACTGTGTTATGATCTGAAAAATCATGTTTGTCTTCTTTTTCCTTCAATGTAATAAGAGTCCTTTCTGCAAGCTTGATGGAATGATCTCTGTCTGTAAGTAACTCCAAGAAACCTGATTTCAAATTTTCTAAAGCTTCTATGACTGTCTGCAACTCAACAATAGAGGTTACTCCTTCAACACCCTTCTGTCTCTTCTCAATTTGAGCCTTCCAACAAAGTTTTTCAATGACCTTGTAGGTGTTATCAAAATGTGTAAAGGCAGCAACAATCTTATCTTCACTAAGCATTTGATAAAAATCAGCTTCATGTAATAAATTTTCTAATTTGCCTTGTAAATCTTGACTCATAAAATCAGCTTCTTCTATGTTATCCACTTTGCATATTTCATGTTTTGAAGTTTGGGCAGCAACTATTTCAAAAGGAAATTCATCTCCACTTCCCAAAACTATAATAGTCTCAGGTTCATTTTCTAGGCCAGCACTCTGCTCAAGAGGAAAAACATCATCAATTGCAGCTTCATCTTTTAAATCTGTAATAGTCTCCATCACATTGGAAAAATCTCCTTCCAAAAACCTATTGATTTTGTCTACTTCAGATTTCAGCTGAGACTCATCCTCAACAACATTGATTCTTTCATCAAATTTGGGGTTTATAGAAACTTCATCATGAAAAACATCAACATGCATTAATGAACCGATGCTAGGAGATTCATCATACCTCATATCAAAAATCTCACAATCCTCACTGCATTGTTCTGAATGCATTTCCAAAACTGTTGTTCTGTCTTTTTCATCATCACTAAAATCATCCTGGTTCCCTGTTATGCATGATTCCTGCAAAAAGGCATTTTTTCCAAACTCAAGGGTCTCAACTTCACTACTGTCCTCAACTTGATTTGGCTGCAACAAGTCACTGTGTTTGTTGTTTCCACAGATGTGACCAAGAGTCCAAGCCTCTTGACATGTGAAACAACGTTGCTCTTTCCTAAGCTGATTCTTGCTGATTCGCGGAAGACCTGCAACCTGTGAACCATAAGAATCAACTTTCTTTTCTGTCAACTGCTTTTTCAACCTTTCTGGGGCAGCAAGCTCATCTGTTCCAGATTTTACTTCAGTTGATGAGTGTGGTCTCAACCACTCAGGATGCTCTAACAAAGTTGTTAGATTTTTCTGGTATGCCATAAAATTTTGCTTAAATTCATTCAGAGCTTTTTCAATTTTCACACTGAACTCATCATCAAGTGACCTCACAGGTACCTTCGGAAGGAAAGTAGGAAACTGCCTGTACATCCCTGAACGCGGGCAATATGTTATTTTACTATTCATCTCTGCACTCTGAACTGATCACAAGCCTTAACTGTAATATCCCCTACTGGATTTAACCCAACACATGCAATCTCGCACTCAGATTCAATTTTTCAAACAGTTTGCTGCTGATGGTGATCTGTAAAATCTGTTCTATTGTTTCCAGAAATTCTGATCTCTTATAGAGATTTTTCCCAAATACTTCCCTTACTATTCAAGGTTTTATTATATTGCAGCAGTAAGGTTCGGATATTTGCTTAAGCATTTGACTATCAGCTCATATAATTATTTATTTCATACATAATACCGTAACAGCAGACATTTTTATCAAATAATGAAATTTATATGCAAATATACAAGGAGGCAAAGTCTAAATTATATTGCAGCGGTAACAATGTTGACCTGTGATTTGAGGGTGTTGAATGATACATCTAATTTCATAGATCCGTAGCTTCAATCCTGAGATTACATAACTCTATCAATCGCTGGAAATGGATGCTCAGGGAATTTATATGATAAATATTCCCAATTTATCCCGTGACAATCTATATTTATTACATGCAGCTGTATGAATGAAAATTGCGATGCCGTTATGTTTCCTTCAACTGGCGTTGCTCTGTTTCGTAAACAATCCACAAAATCCCTCTCTTCGTCATCAATTAATAATCCTTAATATCCATGTCGTTGAATGAGCTTCTGCCAGAAAAATAACATTTGCGGCTCCTGAATGTTCTAATGAAATATACGATGCCAAGGACAAATGTTATTATGTGAAATCCGAAATCCAACTTTAAACTTGCATAATCTCACTGCTGCGTGACCATTTCAAAGGGAGACACGACACCTAAAAAATAATCATCGGCTCTTTGTAAAAAATCCAACTTTGACGGCAACAAAGGAAAACTCACACGGACTCCCAATAATAATAATGCCAGCAAATAGCCCTTAAATCAAACTGCACAACACTGAATATATATTTTGCAAATTTAATCGATGTCTCTAAAAAAAATTCTTGAAATTATCTACGCTGTAAAAACTCTGAAATTTCTCCAAATGTTGCTTGTGAACACAAATCCTCTAATTTCTGCAACTTTCACAATCTTGATAAACCAGAAATTTGTCTTCGAACTACCCAACAGGCTGGCAGAAAAAACCAGCTCTGATACCACTGTAATAACCCTCCCTATCTAGTTCTCTAGGGGTTTGCCAATTCTTAACCTTTTTCGTGAATTTTTAATATACAAAATCACAAACACAGAGCAATCCAGAATTCTCGAAAATATTGCTTTATTCTTATATTAAAACTAGGGCACAAATTACAATGCAAATACCTCAAATGCTGATGAAACCCTAGCTGCTCCGTACTCTATAAATGATGATGAAGGCTCAGCCCTTCTGATGTGAATACTGTGTGGTGTCCCAGCTCCAAATATTCCCTGTATAATCTCTGAATGACCCTGTGTGGTAACCCAACTCCAGAAGTCTTTAAAACTGAAGTCCAACTGCAATCCCTGTGTGGAAATGCCTAGATTGACCTGAGGGTAATCTTGCAACCCCGAAGCCAATGTCCCTGTAAGAGGTTGTCGTCTCTCACAAGCTCCAGAATCTCTGTAAATGGCTCTGCCAGAGAGTCCTCCAAAAAACCAGAGAGAAAAATAATAATCTTCGCATATCTCCAAATGAACTCAAATCCTCCTTTTATCTCCTCCATAGGTCGACTTAGGGTTAGGTCACTTTTAGGGTGGGCAAATATAATTTTATCAATTTTTAATTCCACCTTATTTCTCCTTAATTTATTCACCCCCTTATGCCTAGGCTTAACGACTTTTTAAGTCGTCACTTAAAATGGCCCCTTTTAAGTATAAAATGATTTTATAATAAAATAAAGTCACTAACTTTACAAAATTAAATTAAATAATCACTTTATTAATTTTATCTTCGACCATTAAAATTTCCAACCTCTCGCCCATCCGAATTGAAATCCGCGAATGGTTTTGGACACCCATTTCATCGAAGAATATCATTGCACTGTCTGTTGTCCACTCGAAACCCTAAAAACGGACATGGCTAAAAATAGTAACTTTGATCAAACAAATCTCCGAATGAGCCCAAACGACCATCAATCAATAGCTCTCTGGGTACTGACAAAGATTTTGATATCTCCAATGGCTCCCCTCCATCCGACTTAGCCTACGGGAGCTCGTGTATAGGCTAATCTGCTCTGCACCTGACTGCGTAGAAAAGGGGACATTACACACTCAAACCCCCTTTGCATTTGGTTTGAAGCTTCAAGCGGACTATACTACTGTTTTGGTGGATACTACCCTCTACCAATCTCTTGACGAGGTACTTCTCTATCTCAACCACACTCGATCGGACATTGCATTTGTTGTTAGTTATTGTTCCAAATAAATACAGGCCCCCCACTAGAGTAACTAGACAATAGCCAAACAAATCCTTTGGTACATCTAAGGTACATACCAAATGATATTCACTATTCAATTAAAAAATATCCGATTTTTACAGGATTCTCTAATGTAAATTGGAACGATGATTTGGATCAGCAACGCTCTACCACCACGTTTGTCTTTTATCTTGGCTCTAACCCAGTATCTTGGTCTTGCAAATGGTCATCCACCATATCCCAGTCTTCTACAAAAGTTGAGTATTGTGTTCCCAATATAGCCTACCAACACCTTTGATAGATGCTCATGATTCTAGACTAATTATGTCTCCCTTAGTAGTTTTCGATGACCCTTCATTGTATTAATCACAGTTCCATCAAGCTTATCTGTAATCCAACTTTTCCTTAGCAAACAAACTACATTGAGGTTTGGATGCATGGTGGTCGATGGCTTCATGCCAATGGGATGCTTGATCTTGTCTATGTGCCTTTAGCAAAGCAAACAATGGATATCCTAACCAAGGTCATGCCTAAGGTGCCTTTTTTGCAATTGCAGGAGAGTCTTGGAGTAAGAGAGTGTTCCTTGAGGGGGTATGACTAATAAGGATCTATCTGCATGTCCCTCGTTCAACTTAAGGGGTTTGTTGAAATATGTGTGGTGCCAACCATTTTTATTTTATTCATTTGTATAGCCCTATGGGCCCTTGTATATCTTATTAAGGTGAGTCTAATGTATATTCTAGTCATAGACCTTAAGGTCAATTCTTTAACCTTGACCTAAGGTCACTTCTAACTTGGGTATTATACCCATTGAGACCATTCATTTGGTCTTCACTGTGATACCAGTTCCTTCCTTTCAATGATATTATTTTGGTGCCTGTAGGCACCCTTCATTTCATGTGATTATTTGTGGTATATCTTCACTTTCTAGCTATGTTCCATGGGGATTCCTACTAAGATTTGGGGGTCGCCCCCAAGACGTGTCCTATTGTCCTAGAAACATAGCCTGCCATCCCAAAAAGTTGTCACATCATCCCCACCCAAAACTTCGTCGAACATAGCTTTTTGGTTAATGAGTTGATTCTATTCATCTCTAGAAACAATTGTGAAATCTAACACTTTGTGGATTAATATAGACAGTATTGAAGTGAATCACAATTAAGCTCAAAAAAAGGAAAAAGCTTATTTATATAATCTATTTTCCAAATTCCTTTTCCATTCATAGATTATATAGGGTCTTCGGTGGACAAAATTAAAAACATTTCATACATTCATTTCATTGCAATAAAATTACTATACTTAGAAAAATGTTCCACTGTCACAAAAATCCATTTAGAACCATCAAAAATAGGTAATGCTTTCATGAAGTCAATTGAAATTTCCTCCCACATTCACCAAGGGGCATCCACTATTTTGTAATGGGATATTTATCTAGGCTTTAATATAACTCCCAATGACTTAAGATTCGATAGTTTTTTACTAATTCAAAAATTTGGTGAAGATGTCCATTGATTGTTCTAAAGTACCAAAATATACAACATTTATTTCTTTGTTTAATCATGCAGACATAATGATTACCAAGGTCACAACTTTAATACGGTATATTCCATACGAAAGGTCTTCAATAGAGAGAAAAAAAGGGCCCACCAATAAATAAGAAAGTATTGTAAAATTTATATTTAAAAGATTTAATAATATATTTAAAAATATGAAAGTAGTATATAAATAGCCCAAACATCCTATGCAAAGACTCATTCCCATTCTCGGGGGTTTTTGGAGGCTATCTAAAACAACTAGAGGAACATGCATACTGCACTTGAGATAAAAAAGCTAATTACGAGATTATTAGTCAATCATAATCAAAAATGGGCTACAAAATATCAGGATGCCACAAAACCCACCAAATATAAACTCCGGTCTCATCATCATCGAAAAAACAATGTGTCAGCCGCCTCCTCCATTCTCGATGGGGCTGCATTAAAGACCCTCGAAAGATAGTTGTATGTAGCCACACTAAACAATTTTTTCTCCACCTGACCATCATAATACAGTCCACATTATCACCCCATGTAGCATCATCGGTTTTGAGCAAAGTCAAAGAGTAGTGTATGATACTCCCAACCTTCCTAGAACACATGACATGCCTTTGCAACAAGCCACCTAAGCCCTTTCTTAGGCATGAAGCTCAAAGATTGTTGTAAGTATATTGTTTGCCTCCGATGTTCTATCCATAGGGTCCCTCATCATAACACCATCTAATGTAAGCACGTCCCCTTCCCACCTAGATGTCAACTACGACTAGGCAGTAGACGTTGTGAAAATAAAAAAAGATGACATTGTTTTTGTCGTGTCCAATGGTCCTATTCAAAATATTCTCCATCTTTTTATTGTTTTGATATGGTGAAATTAAAACATATTAAAAATACGGTAAATGTTGGAAAACCTGCCATATTTGATAACCATGGTGATAGCAAACTTCTATGTCATCATCTTGAAATGAGCGACTGAATATTTTGACAGCTTGATAAGGCTTTGACTATCACACTATAGAATTGTTGCCTACTCCTATGTAATCCTCAAACGAGCAAGTATTTTTCTTAAGTGTAATGTTCTTGCTTTGCGTATTCTAATCTTTAGAATAATATTACTTTGAGACAATAAAATGTAATAAAAATTATAATAGAAAAGGATACTTGCACCATAAAAGCATCTATATGGTATCAAGAAGTTAATATATTAGTATTTTAATTTCCACTATTTTTGTATTTGTCTCGCATTGGTTGTGAGGATTAGACTTTAGTGAGTATCTTGTATAAATGCACACTACTCTCCCATAAGGGGAACATCTTAAGCAACCACAATTCGGAGAGGTTGGTCACGCACTCACAGTTTCATTTTGAGAACCATGGTTTGATTTTGAAAAGGTGGCAATCTTCTTGGAACTATTTTCGGGTCACTCTTTCTAGTAGTTGTTGTAGCTGTCATTTTGCAGAAATTGATGATAAAGATGTCTTTCATTTCCAGCAAATTGTTACATTATTTAGTTAGGGATATTACAGTTGTATCAGAGCTGGTTTCCTGCCAGCCTGTGAGACTTTTGAGATTGCAAATCTGAGGGTTTATATCAGTGTTCCACGGGGACGCGTCCCCCACCCTGGGGGACGCGTCCCCCCGTTTCCCACGTCCCCCAGGACGGGGGGACGGCAAGGGGGACGTTTCCCCCGTCCCCCTTTTGGGGGACGGCTGGGAAACGTCCCCGGGACGGCTGAGGCCTGTGGCCTCCCGTCCCCGGGACGTCCCCCTTTTTGGGGCGTCCCCCATGGGGCCCAGCCGTCCCCCACGGCTGGGCGTCCCCACCAAAGGGGAAAAAAAAAAAAAATTAACTTTTTAACTTTTTAAAAAGGTATGGGGTGGGACCCATTTTGAGTCTCACCCCCCCCTCCAAAACCCTAAACCTAAAACTAAGTTATATAAAGTGAAAACAAAAAAGTAAAAACTACTTACACTCATCTTTCATTTTTCAAGAGTAGAAAAAGAGAGCTGGAGAGCAAAAGGAAAAAGCAGCAGTAGCAAGGGCAGCATAGCAGCAGCAGTAGGCAGCAAAGGCAGCAAGGGCAGCATAGCAGCAGCAGTAGGCAGCAAGGGCAGCAGCAGTAGGCAGCAAGGGCAGCAAGCAACAGCAGAAGGCAAGGGCAGCAGCAGTAGGCAGCAAGCAACAGCAGAAGGCAGCAAACAACAGCAGAAGGCAGCAAACAACAGCAACAGCACTAGGTTTTTAAATTTTTTTTACCTCTTCCAAGCTGTTAGGGTTTTGAAGTTTTCAAATTGAAATTTTATATTTTAATTTCAACACAAAACATGGCCAGCAGTGCATCAGGGTCTTTTGAGGTTGATTTGGAGGAGGAAAACCAAACTGAAAATCCAAACATAAACATGAATACCGCTGCTGTTAGGGATTCATCCTCTAACATCCAACCCCAAACTTCCAAAGGGGATAGCACTGCTTTTCAACCTAGTTTTGGCTGCCCATCTTTGTTACTTAAAGAATATGCCAGGGGTCCATTTAATATAAAAAAACCACTGCTGCAATTTGTAACTAACTGTGACCAAGGGAAAAAAATTTCTGGGGGCTCAAGAACATGGCTGTGTAATATTTGCAAAACTACATTTAAGGGCAGCTATACTAGGGTTGAGTCTCATCTCACAGATAAGGCAGGAACAGGGGTTAGGGCTTGCCAAAAATGACCCAGGCACAAGTTAATGAAATCCATAAGATTGTGCAAGAGTCTAGATTTAAAAATTTTGGTTTGTCTTCATCTACAAGCAGCCCATCATTTAGAGAGGACGTTGGGGCCTCCTTAGAACAGCCACAAGAATTAACCCAAACATCCAATATGCCACCGCTGCCCTCAAAGAAAAGGGGAACTGTAAATGAAATGTTTAATGTGCAAGGAAGAGAATCAGCAGATGATGCTATAGCAAAATTATTTTTTGCACATGGGCTGCCTTTCCATATTGCACGCTCCCCCTACTTCAAGGACGCAGTAAGAGAAATAACCAAGGCAGGGACTTCATATCTACCGCTTGGAGAAAATAGGCTGCGTACCTCTCTTTTAGACAAACACTATTCCAAATGCAAAGGTGGTTATGGAGCAGATGAGGAACACATGGTTGACTCATGGATGTTCTATCATCATGGATGGGTGGACTACATTCGTCAACGTCCACTCATCAATATCATCATCACATGTAAAGCAGGTCCCTATTTTCTCAAAGCCATTGATTGCATGGGAAAAAAAAAGGATGCTGAGTTCCAGCTCCTTCGCCTGAAGGAGGCTATTGAGGAGGTTGGAGCCTCCAATGTTGTACAGTTAATCAATTCGATAATTTCTGTTTTACTTTAAGTTTTAATTTTAATTTTTTCAGATTTTTTTATGAAAATCAAAATCTTTAAATTTTAAAATTACAAATCTAGATTCTAAATGGCTGTTAAAAACTTAAATGAGACCATTTTAATTTTTTGTTGTACACTACAGGTAGTTACAGATGCAGCCCCTGTTTGCCAACGTGCAGGCAAAATGATAGAACAAGAATATAAACATATTTTTTGGACCCCGTGTTGTGTTCATGCATTGAACAATGCATTGAAAGACATTGGGAGGATAGATTGGGTGAAGGAGATGGTTGCACAAGCTAGAGATATGCAAATGTTCATTTGCAACCATCACACTTCGTTAGCCCTCTTTCGGTCCTTCTCAAAGAAGGAGTTCATCAAACCGGGAGACACTAGATACGCCACCTACTTCATTTTATTGGAGAGGATGATTGAGGTGCAAGATGCTCTACAATCCATGGTAGTATGCACGGAGTGGAAGAGGTGGCCGAAATCAAGGACAGAGGAGGGGAAAAAAATTAGAGACAAAACATTGGATGATAGTTGGTGGTCTCAAGCCAAGTAAGAAACCAAAATGTTATTTTAATTTATGATTTTTCAATTTTCATTGTTTGTTTCAAATTGGAGTGCTCATATGACAATGTGACATATAAGTTTCTAAATTTTGTTTTTGATTTCTTGTAGGTATATTGTGTCTTTTGTTGCCCCTATTGTTGCTGTCATCAGATATGCTGACACGGATGCTCCTAGTCTAGGAGAAATATATGAGACTTTTGACAAGGATGTTGGGGGAGATTAAAAAAGTCATTTCTGCTAGAGATCCATCCCTGTTATTCTATGAGGCCTACATCAGGCCTATTATACAGAGGAGGTGGGATAGGATGAACACCCCCCTTCATATGGCAGCATATGCAATAAACCCAAAGTGGTATGAGCTTAGGCCTGGGAGAGTGCCTCCCCATGAGGATCCAGAGGTGAGAGAAGGGTTTTTGGAGGCCATTAGAAAGATATATGCGAAGGAGGAGAGCTCAAATATTAGAAATGAGTGGCTCAATTTTGCTAATCTCGAGGGCCCTCGCTTCAACCACCCAGAGTGTAGGGAGGATAGGGCTACCATTGCCCAAAAAAATCCCATTGGATGGTGGCAGCTATATGGGGACAGCACACCTAACTTGAAATATTTTGCAATTAGGGTTCTTTCACAGGTTGCTAGTTCCTCTCGCCGCCGAGAGGAATTGGTCTACATACAGCCTTTATCCACAATGTGAGGAGGAATAGGCTTACCTCTCGCAGAGCGGAGAAGCTAGTTGCAAGTGCATAGCTCTCTTCGTCTTCGTGAGAGAGTTAAGCCGGAGTACAAGCAATCTCCAGCTACACGATGGGATGTTGATCCAGAGGATGCAGGACAGATTGATGAGGATGAGAGTCATGAGGGGTTGGTTGGAGTTTCATTGGAGGATCTTCACTTAGATGATGAGGGCATCTCATCAAATAGTGATACAGATTTTGATAGTGATAGCCCAATAGAAGTTCCATAGGAGTTCTATTACATTGTATAACTATACTCCTTTACTATTTTAGTTTTGAGTCTTTTTGTTGCAAATGAGCATTGATACTATGACTATTTCAAATTTCTTATTGCTGTCATATTTGAACAGTTAGTGACTGAAAATTTTTAAACATGACAGTCTTTGTTTGAACATTGGTGGCTGAAAAAATGATGACTGTTATTACTTAAAATGATGACTGTTTGAACATTGTTTGCACTTGATATCCTTGGCTGAACCTTCAAGTTATAGTTGTTGAACTTGAAACAATTAAATGGCTGCAAATTAGTAACTAATATGAACATGAAAATGTTAAATGACTCAATTATGGCTGCACTTATGTGTTAGTAACTAATCTGAATATGAATGGCTGCACTTACATAATTGATTAGTAATATGAAATATCATTTTTGTTGGGTGTAGAATTTTGAATGTGTAGATTATTCTAAATTTCTAAAAAATTTCATTTTTTATAGTATTATACCAGCCGTCCCCCCCAGCCGTCCCCGAGCCGTCCCCTAAAATCGACCCGCCGTCCCCGGAAACCCGTCCCCCCGTCCCCCAAGCTTGTGGAACCTTGGTTTATATATATATATATATAGTGTACCTTTCAATCTTGGTCTGAGCCAGATTTCTGATTGTTGTCTCTGATTTGCATGTTCTCATTTATTCCAAACTGTATTTGACTGTTTCACTGTAATTAAAAAAAAAAAGAGGAAAATAGAAGAAAAGAGGATCATCATGTCAAACAGGATTAGTCCTCGAAAAGGCCAAACAGATCCTGGTCTTGCACAAAGTCTGATGGCACTGCAGAACATGACTATCACCACTATCGCCACCTTGGAGACTAGGTTTACAGGATAACAAAAGATTTAGACTGAAAATTGAGGCCACAGGTGCCAGAGGCGATTACCTTGCAGAATTCACACCAGGCTGCTGGCTCAGATGCAAGGATCACCATTTCTGTTCTCTTACCTTCATCACAGCAACACCAGAGGGCAGTTCAATCCCAACAGACTATCCATCATAAACTATCACCATGCCAAGTAGGGTCTACTGTTGGATCACACGTTTTCCCACAGCTTTGTAAAGATTCTGTGTGGCGGCAAAATCAGACTACATCTCAGCCTGCACAAGATTAGAGGCAGATGCTTATGCAATAATCCAGATTCAGTCCAGACAAAGAAATGGTCAGATTCAGACAGTTTCTTCTGCAAATCAAAATTTTTGCAGTCTGCCTCAGTATCAGCATCCCCAGCTGACAGAGGGGTATGGTAACCTGCTTTGTACTCAATCTCACACTGAAAATAATGATCAAGCTTATATGCAAGTAGTTAGCCAACTGCAGCAGTATCGGCCACACAAACGGTATATGCTGTCACAACCCCAATCTCCTTCTACTGGTCCGTTTTTGTCTCAATTTTTGCAGTCAAGTTCACTTCCTGCCCCTCATATGCAGCATAGTGTGCAAACTAAGCCACATCATCATTCATAAGAGCACCAACAGCAATCTGTTATACAACAAAATATGATTAAACAGGAGTCAACATTGCAGCTATCTCCAACTGTGCAACAACCTGCAATTCAGCAGTGTGTGGCCTCATATACAGGCTGCTGGTCAGTCAAAATCACAGTGCCAAAGTCAGTTACAAAAGCAGCCACAGCCACAGACTAAAATGTCAAAAGGGTTAATAAGAGAGGCAATTCTGTCACCAAACATGTCAGCACATCCTGGTCAAGCTAATGAGCTTAGCTCAGTGCCTGGTTACTCAAATCCAATCCAGCTGCAATAGCAAGTTATGAATTCTGTTTCAGGGCAAAGATTATTTCTTCATACAGAGTTGCTTAAGTCAGGAAAGCAACTGCTACAACCAGCAGTGTTTCCACCTCAAAAGGGTTTCCCGCATGTGATAGAGTTGGAACCAGGTCCAGGACCAGTTATTATTTTCCCTTACAAACATCCACAGGTTTATGAGGAAATTCAGAGGGCTATACAGGAAGATGACACATGGGAAGGAAAGGATATTCTACAGCATCCAGCATTGCATGTCTTGGACAAGCAATTTGTAGCGGGGCTGACATGTAATGCTCCCATTTTTGGGTATTTTGATCTTTTGAATAATTTTACTTTGAGTCAATAAAATGCAAGTAAAATTATAATAGAAAAAGGTACTTGCACTATAAAAGTACCTACATGGTATCAGGAAGTCAATATTTTAGTATTTTAGTTTCCACTATTTTTGTATTTGTCCCAAGTTGATTGTCGACATTAGACTTTAGTGAGTCTCTTGTATAAAGGCACAAAACTCTTCCTTAAGAGGACATCTGTGGCATTGATACAAACTTCTACCATGATCCGGAGAGGTTGGGCATGCACCCATGCTTTGGTTTTGAGAACCACGCTTTGGTTTCAAGAAGGCAATGATCTTCTTGGGACTATTTTCAGGTCACTCTCTCCCATACTTGTTGTAGCCGTTGTTTTGCAGAAAATAATGATAAAGAAGTGTCTTTCATTTCTGGCAAATTCTTCCAATATTATTTTTCCTCTATTATTTAGCTAGGGATACTACATTAAGAACATTTCCTCTTTAAATGTCTTGTTTATTATGAGATTCGAAGGAGGTACTATTGCTTGTATAGAAACTAAGGTGGATCGTTTGCCACTTTTTTCAACTATCCTGACCAAAGATACTTGGCTCTATACCTTAGGGAAGCTATCACTCTTCAACATCAGTTATCACAAGGGAGATCGACTATTACTCAACTAATCACCTCATTCTTTCACTCCTCTCTGCAATCGAGAGTAATATGCATTCATTTAAAGCTAAAACTCTCCAGAATGTTAATGAAAGATCTATGTGCCCTTGTCTTCATACAAGAGTTGCTATTAGGGTTTCAGATTTTCCTCCTCCTTCCTTGGAGCAGGACCAGACTGCACTTCTCTGGCATTGGGTTTTCAATACTCCTCACATACCAAGGAGTTGTAGACATACACAGCTTACTAGTTTCCTATCCACTTCTGTCGGTTCCACAACCATGGATGCTAGAAGAGCCCTGAGGAGTCGAACTCCATGTCCTCCAAGGATTATCCAACCAAGCCCTCTTATTTCTGGCCATTTTCTTGGGAGAATTATTAGATCCTTTGTTTGCCCTTGTGGGATGGTTGGTGATGATGATGACTATGCTTCAACTTTATATTCCACTACAGATTAATGTTGGCGATTGGATCCACTGGAGCCCCTTTCTATCTTTGTTCTACGTTGACGTTTGGCTCTCTCTTCATCATTACTTTTAGGATGTTACAGTTTCTCCATTTTGGCTAACCCTCGAGGCTGTAATTTTATGCCATACAATTGTTTCACTTTAGAGTAGTTTACACTAGATTCTTTACTCTAGTTTAGCTTATTTTTGTAGTACTTTTTGGTTACTACAGTGCATTATAACAGCTCTTTTCAATGAGTCCCACTGGCCTACTTTAGCCATCTGTGGATGTTAATAGAACTATCTTATCTTCACAAAGTTGTTTTCATTGTGACACACACAGCGGCTTTGAATTCTGTTTTGGTAGATGACTGCTATTGAGTTCTGTTTATTGCTTGCCCATGAAATTACACATGATCCAAGATAAGTGCATAACTTGAAGTTAATCATCAATTATCCATTGAACCCGCCCAACCGCATCATTAAAGACAGCCAAGTTTAAATCAGAATTTTGTTCAAACAATATTCCTTTGATGTACCATAAAACTTTATTTATTTTCCTCCAATGTGATCGGTTAGAAAATTCAAAAATCTCAACAAAACTCCAACAGCATAATGAGTGTATGGCCTTCATGTGGTTAGACAAATGAAAGTTTCAACCAGTTTATATAACTCTTCTTCACCTGAAAATTTTAGCCCTACCTTCATGGGTGTTGCACATGGCTTTGCTTCTTCCATTCTGAATTTCTTCATCAAATTACTTGCATAGTTGTTCAGGAAAAGAAAACAATCTTTTTCTTTGCCAATGAAATTCATTAAATTGCCTGTAACCACTAAATTATCTGCATATATATTACAAGGTAACAATATGTCTATGCCTTTTTTGACACAAAATAATAGGATAAATATTACTTTCCTAAAGCCATTCTCTGTTAAATACAAATTGATTTTGGCATACCATGCCTGGACGGCTGGCTCCAAACAGTATAATGCTTTGACCAAACTACATACCAAATGCTCTTTACCTGCTGCTATAAAAACCTTTTGTTTGTTAAATGTAAAGCTCTTCTTCAAAATCCCCATCAAGAAAAGCATTCTCCACATCCATTGGGTACACCTTCCATCCAATCTCAGCTGTGAGGGAAAAAACAAGTCTAATTGTGATCATATTTTCTGTGCGTACAAAAGTAATCTCAAAATCCATACCTTCTGCTACCAGCCTTATGTTATGTTTCTCAATTGAGTCATCTGACTTAGTTCCATAGACTTATTTGCATCCTATTGCCTTCTTTATTTCAGGAACTCAACCAACTCCCAGCTGACATTCCTCATCATGCATTGATATTCAATTCCCATTGCTTGCATCCATATTTGCTTGTAATTGCTTCAAAATTCTCTTGGTCATAAGCACTTACTACACTTCAAAATTTTGTTTACTTCCATTTTTGTGGTAGTCTTCATGACATAGGTGTCATTTCAACAGCACTAATAGCTTGGATAGTCTTTCCATATCAATCTGGTCATCGAATTATTCTTGTTGTTTCTTCTTCAGTTTTCTCCTAGTACTTGGTTCCATATACCCGTTTGTGTTTTATTGTCTTATTCAGGCAACTCAACCAACTCCCAGGTTACATTCATCATCATGCATTTATATTCAATTTCCATTGCTTGTATCTATTCTTGCTTCCTAACTACTTCAACATTTTCTTGGTCATAAGAACCGACTACACTCATCAAAGCCTTGTTTTACTCATTTTCTTATGATGGTGTTCAGGGTCTAGGTGTCCTTTCAACAACACTAACATCTTGGATAGCCTTTTCATAGTACATACCACTCTGGTCAACTAAGTATTCCTGTCATTTATTTTTCAGTTACATCCTCTACATCCAGTTCTTCATCTTCAACCATTTTTAGCCTTCGATAAGTTATAGGGTGGCACTAAGCTGTGAAGTTTTCACTAGAGTATTTCAGACCACCTTCTGCTTCATCAACTTCACCCTACAACACACTGAAATTAACTTGTCGATGTGACTTATCTAATGCAGCATCTTTGCTGGTGACTAGTTTTACAATTATGAGATCAAAAATGGTGTAACATTTAGAATCTGAGCTGTATCCAATGAAAATGCACTCTAAAATTTTGCAAGCCAACTTACATCTTCTTTATTTAGGGACGTCAACAAAAGCATTACAGTCAAATAATTTGAAATGAGTTTTCTTTGGGTTCTTATCAACCTGTGCTGATTTTGGTGATTTATTTTATAATGCCCTCATTGGAGTGCAATTCAGTTAATGTACAGTAATATTCACTGCTTCAGCCCAAAACTCATCACTTTTATTCCTTCCCTTCATCATATACTTGGCCATTTCTACTATTGTTCAAATATTTTCCTTTCTACAACACCATTTTGTTCTGGAGTATAAACTGTAGTTAAATGCCTTCTAACTACTTCTCCTTCACAAAAATTCATAAACTCTTTGGATAGAAAATCCGCTCCTCTAACAGTACAAAGGATCTTAATTTTACAACCACTTTGATTTTCCACTAGACTCTTTAACTTCTCAAATAGTTCAACAATTTGCGATTTCATTACCCATGTTTTCCCAGTATAATCATCAAAGAACATTATGAAGAATTTCAGACCTCCAGGCCAACTTAATGCTTTGATCCACAGATGTTCTTATGTATCAGCTCCAAAGCTTGTTGCACTTGCATTATGCTATTGTCAAAATTTTGTCTAAATTGTTTTACACTAGACAGCCTTAACTAATATTTGAGGCATACCATAAAATAGTTGTAATAAAGTGATCACAATTTTCATGACAAAACTGACTTGTTGACCTTGTTTTGGATAAAATGCATTATGTTTAGCCGCTATTCCTTCAAATATGTAGAAAACCTTCTCTTCTTCCTTTTGCTATGATTGCATAGATCAACATGATAATGATATCACACAATTTGTTATTGCATTCAACAACATAGCCTTCGTAAATGACCCTGCTTATAGACATCATATTCTTTTTGAAAGCAGGCACATATAACACATTTGTTATGCTTTTGACATTTCCATTAACTAATTTAAGTGGCACATTTGATCTTCATTGTGCTTTGTATGTGGTAACATCACCTAAAATGGTATATTCATTTTGGGAAGACTGGATTCTAGAATAGAAGTCTTTAATTGGATTTAATTTGTTTGTAATAAGAGCTATTACAACAATCAATAATGATAAATTATGTCTGTGGGGATGGTAGGATGAGTATTTAAGGAAGTCCACCACTGCATAAGAGGTTGTCGCCAACTAGAGTGCTACATTATATATTTTGATTCTCTCACTTAATAAAAATTGTGTCCTGCCACGAACAGTTTGGTCATCTTTGAGCTCAAGAGCACCCTAATTATGTAGACTAGCCGATGAGGGTGTACGCATTTCCCTCATGATCCAGAGTTTTATCACTATATTTTGTTTCTTCACTCTATAGTATGCTACTCTTAGTGAAGGAATTTAGACTCGGAAAGACTCACATATACCCTTTGCATTATACATGATAATGCACTTTCGTAGTCCTGAATAATGACCCGTTTTGGTTGTACAATTTACTTGGTCTTTTAGTATGGTCATCATGAAAGAGCAACTTATTAATCATAATATTAATGGTTTAATCCATGAAAACATGGTATGCATCTTACACCCTTTAACAAGCAATATTTAATCTTTGTAGATTCAAAGGACCTTGAGTGATTAAAAAAACATATTCTTAATTTGAGTTGGCGAGGTACATAAGAGACTTTACCCAGTTTAGATATTCACCATGAGGTCACTTTGCGAAATAGTTCAGTAATAACGTTCAGACCTAATGGAAAACCCTCAGCCATTTGCTCAGAATTCACTTTTCAATATATAAGTGTGTTTTGTGTAAGATCAAAGTCCTTGTTTCAAACTTCAAAATTTTATTTACCAGCAAAAAAATACTCAATCCTCCATGCATGGCTTTTTGACTAAGCACCATTCCATTTCTCAACTTCGCAAGTTTCGTAGTTGGTTTCATTGCCTAAATTTAAAGGATGTGAGATAACATTTGATCAATGGGAAGCTAACTTTACATAATTTTTATCAGTCACATATGTAATGTATTCTACAAGTAACAGTTTTAAATTTTACTAAAAGCAATCATATGGCATAAGCTTAACCGGTTAAATTCCTCAGCTTTCAAGGAGGAGATCTAGGTTCAAATATTGCCAAGCGATATATGCATAATAGCCATGTTGTTGTAATACCACTATGTGGTCACGATGTAATACTGGTGGAGCCCGTTTCAATCCCCTGTAACCAATTTCAAAAGAAAAAATTGACTAAATGCCCTTTCAAAGTGAAATGAGACATTTACCTCGGCCCGATCATGATCATACCGAACCAAAAATCGGCACCTGCAACCCCGTATATCATGTCGCTTTCTCTGAACATCCAAGACATGGGCATCATAGTAAAGGGCTTGCTCTTTTCCTTCCTGAAAAAGTATCAGAGAAATATGGCATAGATATCTGAGGAATTAATTCCATGAGATGTGAAATGACACTTCAGGATTTCCTACATAAAGTCAGATAAAATGCAAATCTAAGAAAAGAACCAGACTTTTATTGCAGTATTGTCACCTGAAAGCAGAGAATGAGGTCCCCAGGCAAAACTGCTACACATTCAGAACCTTCACATGGAAGAGAACGACGGCGAACAGATCTTTTCACGTTGACCCATTCATCTTCCTCCGCTCCAAACCCTGCAAATCTCACTTGTACTTCCTGAAATAAATGAGAAAACTTATTTATCTCCCCTATTAGAGTGGCTTCAAAAGTATGTGTGTGGATTAGTTTTCCTTTTCTCTCTTGTAAAATTGCATTAAAATATGGAAGATGGAATTTTCTTTGTACTTGGTTAGAGTTAGAATAGATACACAAAATGTACAAAAGCAAATTCCCTGTTATCTTGCATTTTGAAATTGGTTAGTATATCACAGCACTCATATTCTATATTTATTAAAGATGTGTCTATATAGAATCAACCTTTTACTTATGATAGAATAAACAGAATACAAGGACCCATGCCATTCACAACATAGCATGTTTGCAAGTTTCAGTAAGTGGACTAGGAAAACTAATAGCTATTTTATAGTTTATAAGTGCTCCAAGATTTCATTTCTTTGAAGAATCCTGGACAAAATTAGCAAAAGGTACACAATGCCAAATCTCAAGAAAATTAGATAGAAATACAAGCACGGGTTTTGATTCACAGGACATTGCCAACTAGGATCCGAATATGACTGATATACATGTATTGTTGCCAGCAGAATTCTTGGTAATTGTTATTTTTAGATGTCAAAATCTTGTACTCATAAGCAACAAAATATACAAGGTAGTGCAAAACAGTGTAAATTCTTTAAAGTCATCCACCCTTTTTGATGAAATTGTGTCTATCTACATTACCAGAAATCAGAATCAGAAAATGAAACAGAAACAATTTCAAACCAAGAAACAGAGGTTCTAAGTCTGTCAGGGCGAAACCATTCTAATGCTAAATTCTAACTATCATTTATAAAAAAAACAGAAGATTCAACTTTGTACATATGCAAAAATATATCATATTCAGATTCATAAGCACAAGTCAAGAAACATCAAATAATATTAATACAAGACAATCACCTTTACTACCACATACTTTCAGATTCACTAAATGAGATCCTTTATTTGGAATACAAAAGACACAATTACTTTAAAGCAACGAGACAATCACTAGCCCTCCATGAGAATTGATTTTGGACATAGCTCAAGGACAAGAAAACATAATAAATGCAATAATACTGAAAACACTTGTTATACCATCAAATCTATATACTTTCCTCTTCATGAGAACAAACATGCCTTGTACTAGGATTGATATTTGCCTTGGGAGCTATAAACTATTGAAAATCTGTGCCTTAAGACACCAGCAAATTTCTTAAACGTAACAGAAACATAAAGTGTCAACTATAGGAATTACACACTGAAGTCCTGTGTTGTTCAGCTATCAGACTGAACCATAAGCAATCCATTACTATTAACACTGCAAAAGCTATAGTTGATCTAGTTTTCCTTGATGTACCAGATAAAAATTAAAAGACAAATTCCTTAGTTAAAAGGCGAGTGCTGTGCACGTGCACATGCACACGTGGGAATGTGTGCATGTGTGCGTGCACATGTGTGTGTGTGTGTGTGTGTGTGTGAGTGAGAGAGAGAGAGAGAGAGAGAGAGAGATCCCAAATTTTATTACAAATTATGCAATTTGTGGTGACTGCATAAAGCAACCACACTCAAAAACTTATAAATGAAAAAAAAGTGTCTGCGCACACGTGCACGTGTTTGGGTGCACACGTGTGTGTATTACATAAAAATATACAGTCCAACTTTATTACAAATCATGCAATTGCTAAGAACTTTCAGCAAAAACAATGAGGTTCATGCCAATTTGTATCAACTGCATGAACAATGCACTTATGGGACTCTGATATGGATATAGTATCAAATATGGATACAACAAATTTTCCCCTAGAACTCTATTTATAGAAATGTTGATAGAAAGAATAAGCAAACTAGTCTAAGAATGCAAATGTTATCATTCTCCAAGGAGATCAAAGAAGACATCTTGCTCCAAAGAATTATTAAGCACAATAGGAGTACCCCTACATGCTACAGCTGAATAATCAAGGGACCTGAACCTTTGAAGATAGAAAATGAGACTAAAGCCACTGTCATTAAGCTTTTACAGACAAAATTCAAGTTGGGCAGTGCTCTAAGGGTTAATCTATTTACAATGGATCATGCACTTGAGGATGACATTTTGCACACTATTAAGATGTATCTAGTTAAAGCTCCTCAAGTTGGGCCCCAAACCTTCAATCCATATACAATAGTGGGTTAATTAATTACATTGAATAGATGTATGTCTGAAGGAGGAACAGAAATGAAATGAAATGAAATATTATTAATGTCCACGGTGGGCCAAAATAAGACCCAAGGGACTATAAGAAGTACAATAATGACTGCCATCTAGCAGGCTAAAAAGCCCAACAAAGAAAAGAACTAAGAAAAAAAAACAAGATCAAACCCAACAAACGGGCCAAAGAGAAAGGGAAAAGAAAAGAAAAGGGAGAGCAGAGGGGGGAGGGCTGCAATCCAACAGAGAGAAGTGCATGCCAAGAAGAACGGAGAGAGAGAAGGAGGGGGAGGGAGCAGCCCAGGAGGGGCAAGCTCCGAGAACCCCCAAAACTAATCTCTCCTAACAGTCGAGGCCGAAGTACCGAAGTTGAAGAAGTCCATGATATGTCTCTGCCCATTGCTAGTTCGAAACCATGACAAACTGTTGGTGCGCTGTCTAGTGACCCTACTTCTATTCAAACTGGATGGTGTAGGGCGTTTCCGGTCGAAGTCACCTGGTCCGTCGGAGTTGGTGAAGTATGTTGTGATGAGTCGATGTTGAGGAGGGTGAGATCCATTTGGAGAACTTTTATGTCGTCAAAGCTGAGTTATCTCCCTAAGAAAGAGTGCGAGACAAAGATAGTCCGGGTATCTGAAGAAGGTAGGAACACATCGAGAGTTGTCCCTGAAAAGGCAATGGAACCTACCCTGGATCTCATAATAAATGGGACAACAAAAAATGAAGTGATGCAGGGTCTCAACTTCACCCAAGAAGCAAAACAAGCAAATCCGCTCCTCCATCGGAAGATGGTAATCTGACTCAATCCGGAGTTGGTGAGAACACACCCTAAGTTACCCAATAGTGATACGAAGGTTGCCCAATAGTGATACGAAGACTATGCATTGTGTGTTGCTGAAGGTATTATGGAGGAACTATTCTGCCCTCCTGTATCTGTAAGAAGTGCTCATGGTAGAAAGACAACTTGGGGGAAAGAGAGGCAACAGGAGAGATCCATGTGCATCCGATGTACTAGAGACTAACATCCTTCCGAATCTCGTGGAGCATCTTCTCCTTAATAAGCCGAGAGGGGGGAAGAACCCCCAAAGAATAAGGGGGCAGCCTGTCTATTTGTATGTGAATGTTGGCCAGGAGAGTAGAAACCTGAAAATACCAGCTCCTCCGGCCTCCCCGAGAACTCGGAGAGAGTTCCATCAAGGAGCGAAGGGCGAGGTAAGGGTACCGCCTACAACCCTCAGGGGTATCTCCGAAAGTACGGATCTTGTGAAGATAACCGATAATCAGGAAGATAATCTCAAGCTGGAGAGGAGAAGCCCCAAAATCTGCCAGAATAATAGAACGAGGGATTGTTCCCTTGCAACGAATAAATCGTCGAAGAAAGAGTGTTTGCACTCGTTCAATTCGTGACCACTCAGTCGGGCCAAGACTAGGGCCCCAAACCACTGACCCATAAGTAATAGTTGGCTTGACCAAAGCATCAAAGATTCTCATCTTCACAGGTATATCCTGAAAATGTGCTCTGAAGCAATTCCTCTCTAGTAAAGACAGAGTTGCATACCCCTTACACACCCGGACCTGTGCGGTGGGTTTCATACCAAAAGTGGGACCAGTGAAAAGAACCCCCAAATACACATAAGAGGTGGTGATTTCAACCTCCTGGCCCTGGAAAAGGAAGTGGAGATGGGATAGAGCCTCTTTGGTAGTATTGAATACCATAACCTTGGTCTTAGAAAGATTCACCGTCAATTGTCTCGAGTCACAAAAAGCGGCAAGTGTGTCCAGATGACACTGAAGCCCCTCAGGGGATGAGGCCAAAAGAACAACATCATCAGCAAAGAGGAGAATAGAAATCAACACATGGTGAAGAAGGCAACCATCCTCTGGGTGAGCGTTCTCCCTGATAAAAGTCTCAAGCTCGTCGATAAAGATCCCAAAAAGTGTCGACGAAAGGGGGCATCCCTGTTTCACTCCTATGGTGCTAAGAATATTGGCTGAAAGCCCTTGAGGGGAGCGAAACCGACCTTTCACAATCTCATATAACCGTGTAACCATTGTCAAAAGCTGCCCAGAGATGCCAATTGATCGAAGCCTCTCAAAAAGTAAATGTCAAGGCACCGTGTCGAAAGCTTTCTTGAAGTCTACAAAGCAACAATAAACCTTCGAGGACCTGGAACGCGCCTCCTCAATAATAGCTCTAAGGACTAGAATGTGATCTTTGGTCTGATGATCTTGCCAAAAACCAGCTTGGCCAAGAGCCCTGAAACCCCCCTCCTCCAACCTTCGAGAGAGAAGCACATCCAATGTTGTGGCAAAGAGCTTGGCAAAGATATGCCCAATCCTGATAGTCTTGTAGTTATTGGGTTCATGGGGATCACCTGCCTTATGAATGGGGTGAATGATATGCTGAGTCCAGGACTCAGGAAACCCAGAATAGACAGCAAGATTAAAGAGATCAGCAAGGGGCCCAACGAGAGGGTCAATACCATACTTCAAAAATTCCGCCTGTAACCCATCCAGATCTGCTGCTTTGCTTGTACAGAGTTTCCAGATAGCCTGCCTGACAAGACAAGTACAAAAGAGGTGGCACGAAGAGGGGGGGAGGGAACAGAAATACGAGGCTGATTTGGGATGGTATAAAGGGAAGAGGCATGGATGGTCCAAGAGGAAAGATCGATCCCATGAGTAATCCGATCACGGGGGAGGATAAGGCGCCAGAAGGATTTAGGCGATTGCTGAAGGGAGTGGATAAGATCAAGTCGATGCCGAGAGAGGACGAGACGCTTCTTCTTTCGAAGAAGCATCCTATAGTCTTTGTGAGAAATGGCATGGGGCTGGGAAGGATTTCGAATAGCATATTTCAACCTTCGGTGGGCAGACTTACATTCCTCATCATACCGGATGTTCATGGAGCAATGACCAGGGGGACGAGGACGAGGGGGGGGACGAATAGTGTGGGGGTATGATTCCAAAGCAGCCTTCCAAATAGTTTGGACCAAGCAAGCAAAACGGTCGGAAACATCGGAAAGAGAAGACACCTTGGGGAGAACATGACGCAACCGGTCCATGTAGGTAAAGGAATAATAATAGTCAAAGTCTATAGTGACTCGAGGGACTGAAGGGGAGGGAGGAGGGGGAGGAGTAAAAGGAAGGGAAACAATGGATAACGTAAGAGAAAGAACTGAATGGCGGTAAGGGGAGGAGGGTGATCAGAGACATTGAATCGGGAAATGAATGGAATGAGGGTGGTAGAGGAAATAGCAGTGTTCCATGGGCCCCCCGTTTCCCGCGTCCCCCCACACGCGGGGACGGCAAGGGGGACGTTTCCCCCCATCCCCCTTTTTCGGGGACGACTGGGAAACGTCCCCAGGACGGCTAAGGCCTGTGGCCTCCCGTCCCCGGGACGTCCCCCTTTTTGGGGCGTCCCTGGGGACGCCCAGCCGTCCCCGGGGACGGTCTGAGCGTCCCCCATGGGGCCCAGCCGCCCCCCACGGTTGGGCATCCTCACCCAAGGGAGAAAAAAAAAAAAAATTAACTTAAAAAATGGTAAGGGGTGGGACCCATTTTGAGTCTCACCCCCCATCAAACCCTAAACCTAACAAAACAAGGAGTGAAAATAGAAGACTTCACTTATTTCCACAGTAGCATGAAAAACTCTTTCTACACAGGTTTTTTCCATCTCAACATGAATGGTAAACAAATAATTTAACCAAGGATAGTACCTGGTTCTATTTTCAACAAAACCCTAGATGTTCTTGGCAAAATTTGCACAAGCTTTCTCTATTCACTGTCTCGCTTCCTCTTTTTTTTGCCGGTGTCCCAAACTTTCAAGGGTTTACTGTTATAAGACCAAAAATGGTGCATTTCCTACACCAAATCCATCTCATTCCATGTACCCCTCTCATTTCAATCAGAATCCACAAATGGGTTTTGCAAGAAGTCAGCAAAATCGGAGGTTTGATTAGGGCATGGCTTCCATGAGGCAGTTGTCATTGCATCCTCTTGCTAGTTTGCGGTGATGGTTCAGACCTCCACTCTCTCTTTCACCAAAACTTAGGGTTCCAATATGAAGGCGTGCAAGAAAAGAATTGCTTTATATTGATTTGTATAAGGTTAGCCCTAATTTGGTTCTTGTCCCTTACATAAAATCAAACTTTCATGCTTACAAAATTTCCCCACCAAAGCCAACACTAAACTAATTCACTTGTGGGGTCTAATCCCCAAGGACCTATGGTAAGGGTCTTTGGAATTATGCTATAATGCCATCATTACAAGACTAAAAGGAGGTTTATTTAAAAAATACCAATTCTTTTGGTATAGTGACTGAAAATTTGAATAGTTAGTGATAGTTAGTGACTGAAATTTTTTTAAAATGACAGTCTTTGTTTGAACATTGGTGGCTGAAAAAATGATGACTGTTATGTTGAGCAAGGTGCAACAACAGTATTGTCATTGTTGTCAACACAGTCAGATAGATCTGTTGATGCAGTGGACAAGAAGTTCAAAAGCTATTCAGATGCAGAAGACAGGAGTTCAAAGGTTATTCAAAGTATGTACAGTGATTTTCCAAAAGGACGGAAGTGGCCCATATGCAAAAGATCAAAGAAAAAAGACAAGTAAGAAAAGTGTCGCGGTATCGCGACATATACAGCAGGCAAGAAAAACTGTCGCGATTTCGCGACATGTTGGAAGAGAGAAAAAGTAGGAAAAACTGTCGTGATTTCGCGACATGTTGGAAGAGAGAGAAAAAGCAGGAAAAACTGTCGCGATTTCGCGACATGTTGGAAGAGAGAGAAAAAGCAGGAAAAACTGTCGCGATTTCGCAACATGTTGGAAGAGAGAGAAAAAGGCAAGTGGAAAAACTGCCGCGATTTCGCGACATGTTGGAAGAGAACAAGAAAGAAGGAAAAAGTGTCGCGATTTCGCGACAAGTTCGAAGAAAGAGAAAAAGTACGAAAAGTGTTGCGATTTCGCGACATGTCGCATTTTCGCGACTAAAACAGGAGAGAGAAAGTAAGTTTGAAAAGTGTCGCGATTTCGCGACATGTCGCATTTTCACGACTAAAACAGGAGAGAGAAAGTAAGTTTGAAAAGTGTTGCGATATCGCGACATGTCGCATTTTCGCGACAAAAGAAAGAGAGGAAGCGTACGGAAGCAGAACTGTCGCGTTTTCGCGACAAGTTCGAAGAAAGAGAACAAGTAAGAAAAGTGTCGCGATTTCGCGACATGTCGCATTTTTGCGACTAAAACAGGAGAGAGAAAGTAAGTTTGAAAAGTGTCGCGATATCGCGACATGTCGCATTTTCGCGACAAAAGAAAGAGAGGAAGCGTACGGAAGCAAAACTGTCGCGATTTTGCGACAAAAGCAGAAAGCAAGACTTCGGAAGCAGAAGTGTCACGATTTCGCGACAAAAGCAGAGAAGAAGACTTCGAAGGCAGAAGTGTCACGATGCGACAAAAGCAAAGAAATAAAGTACGGAAGCAGAAGTGTCGCGATTTCGCAACAAAAGCAGAGAAGACTTCGAAGGCAGAAGTGTCGCGATTTCGCGACAAAAGCAAAGAAGCTAAGTACGGAAGCAAAAGTGTCGCGATTTCGTGACAAAAGCTAAGTTGAAGACTACGGAGGTAGAAGTGTCGCAATATCGCGACAAAAGGAAAGTCGAAGTCTATGGAAGCAGAAGTGTCGCGATATCGCGACAAAAGCAAAGACGAAGTATACGGAGGCGAAAATGTCGCGATATCGCGACAAAAGAAAAGACGAAGTCTGCGGAGGCAGAAATGTCGCGATATCGCGACAAAAGAATAGAGAAAGCGTACGGAGGCGAAAGTGTCGCGATATCGCGACATGTTATATTTTCGCGGCAACAGCAACAAAAGAAGCTACAAGTTCAGAAATGTCGCGATTTCGCGACAGGTCGTAAATGCGCAAGTCAAGAAGGAGAACTCGACTAAAATGAGAAGTATGACAGTGGACCGACATCACTACGGCATTTACAGGGGCAGTTACAGAGTGATTTCATACTGCTGAAATACGAAGAGTGATCAAAAGTCGTATGGCGGTTACTGTGGTCTGTCCAGAATGAAATCATCAAGCGATGGATAAACCGAACATCTTCTTGAGTTGAAGCCGACGAAGACCGATGACAGCCGACTAAAATTAGGGTTTATAGTTGTTATGAAAGCCGACTAAGATTAGGGTTTTCATCATAAAAAAATTGTTATAAAAGGAGGGTTGTTTGGAGAATTGAGAAGTGTGCGGAATGTGTGTGAAATACGGTCATTGTGCGCAGAGAGCAAGTCGTGTCGAATCGTGCTAAGTGCGAAATTCACAAAGAGAGTAGAGTGCGCAAAAGGGAGAAGACGATCGTGAAGTTCGACTGTAACGAAGCAGAGTGTGCGAAGTGATTGCGTAGAGAGAGCAGAGTGCGTAGAGAACGCAAAGGTGAAGAAGACCAGTCAAGGTCTTGCAAAAGCAAAGATAAATCAGGGGTTGGTGCTCCTTCCAGTTGGTGCTGGTAAATCAGGGGTTGGTGCTCCTTCCAATTGGTGCTGGTAAATCAGGGGTTGGTGCTCCTTCCAGTGGGTGCTGGTAAATTGATTGTAAAGTTGGTGCTTTGCAAAGGCTGGATTTGGATGGTAGTCCAAGCGATCAATTTTTGAGGAGTAGCCACATTGGTGAACCTCGTTAAATCTTGTGTTGTGTGATGCTCGTTTGTTATACTTGTCGTATCTAGTAATAAGTTTTAATTGCTGCGGTATTAAGAGCTGTAAATTTAAGTTTATAGAGCTACACTGATTCACCCCCCCCCTCTCAGTGTCATTGTAAGACTAACATGTTATTACTTAAAATGATGACTGTTTGAACATTGTTTGCACTTGATATCCTTGGCTGAACCTTCAAGTTATAGTTGTTGAACTTTAATGATGGTTACCTTTGAACATTGTTCCCTTTGAATATGAATGGCTGCACTTACATAATTGATTAGTAATATGAAATATCATTTTTGTTGGGTGTAGAATTCTGAATGTGTAGATTATTCTAAATTTCTATAAAAATTCAATTTTTATAGTATTTTACTAGTCGTCCCCCCAGCCGTCCCCGAGTCGTCGCCGTCCCCCACCGTCCCCGGAAACCCGTCCCCCCGTCCCTCCGTCCCCCCGTCCCCCAGGCTCATGGAACCTTGGGAAATAGCATAGTCGACGACACTGGCTCCACCACTATGAGGAAAGCAAGTAAACCCACTAGAATATGGAAAACAAGATTTACCATTGAGAAGAACTAGCCTATTGGATTCACCCAACTCAATAAGATGCTTACCATAAGCAGTCACTTGTGTCGTTGAAGGTTCAAGCCAAACCAAGGTCCTCAAGATCCAATTCCCGAGTATGCATCTCATCGGTTGTGAGGTCATGAAGAGAAACCTGCATAGGTCCGGTCCAAGCATTGAAATCTCCCGACAAAAGTATCTCCCCTGAAGCCGATTATCTAGTAATGTCCTCATAGAGATCCTGGAAAGGGTCCCTGTCCGTGTGAATAACAAAATTGGACGTGGGTGGGGGAAAGTAACAGGTGGCAATGTAGATATCCCAAAGAGGTGGGTGACGAAGGATTTTAATCCATAAAAACCTGGAGTGGGGGTCAGTCGAAACCAAGGAAACCGAACCCTGGAGCTTATCCTTGATAAGAGCAACAACACCTCCTGATCCTCTAACCCCTCCAGAGCGTCGAGTGAGTTGCCGACAACTGGACCACCAAAAGTAACCAGAGATAACTGGAAGGGCCCGCTCGGGACTCTCGTGCGTCTCACAGATAAGAATGATGTCATGTCTACCAATCACATCAAGAAGGGACCCTGGGACAAACCACATCATACAATTGCAGTTCCAGCAAGCTATAGCTAGCTTATCTGCCACCCCCCTTCCGTGCCAATGGAGTCATTTGTTAGGCAAGGGTTTGGACCACCTGGGTGGGGGAGAGTCCGTAATCACTGCACGCAAATTATGAATAACTGCCCATTTGTTAGCTTTCCTGGCTGCGGCTACTTGTTCCCTAGCTTTCTTCAATTCTTCAACCTGGAGTCGCGTAATGTCCTCATCAAGGTAGATCTTGTCCTGAAGAGTAAATAATTTATGTTTGGCCCTCAACGCCTTCATACGGTCTTCCGCATTTTTGAAGCGTATGACCAATGTGAGTTAGGAGAGAACCATGCTCTCTCGAGAGTAACATTTGTTAACTCAAGAGTGTTGTGAATGAAGGCATTTCTAGCTTGAAGCGGATCAATAGGTTTGGGCACCCCACGAACCCTAATATTGAGCGCTTTCGCATTACGGATTTTTTCTTCTTCAAATTTAGCTTGGACAGCCAACTCAACTATGGGAGGGGGGTTCTTCTTTCCGGCTACAACCTGAACCCAAGATTGTTAGTCAGCTAATTTTTGGCTTTGTGCAGTTGATGCTTCTATGAGACGTTCCTGCTCAGCAAGAAGAACAGCATGTTCATCTCCAATTTTTAAGATTTCAAAGTGTAAATTCGCGGAATTCTGAGGAGGTTGTTCGGTATGTGCAGTCTGCAATTGAGTAATGATAGCTTGCTGATCTTGAAGTTTAATTTGGAGATCTGCAATAATGCGGCTGCCGTATTTCACTTGGTCTTGCAAGGAGAGTATAATACTAGCTTGTGTGTCTAGCTGTTTCTGGAGAGAATTAATCTATTTAGACAAACGCTAGTATGAAACTGTTGTGTGAAAGCGTTGGATAGATTTAAGAGGAGAAGCCCGTGTCTCCTCCATTCCTCCTTCATCAAGTATCCCCATAACACAAGAACACCAAGAAATCCCCTCTCGAGCGTAGCAGAAATCCTCCTCAAGCGCAACAGAAATCCCCTCCCGAGTGTAGCAGAAATCCCCCTCAAGCGCAACAAAAACCCCCCTCGCTCGCAGCAGAAATCCCCCTTGCTCGCAGCAGAAATCCCCCTCGCGAGCTCAGCAGAAATCCCCCTCGCACGTAGCAGAAATCCCCCTCGAGCGCAGCAGAAATCCCCCTCGAGCCTAGACAACAAGCCCTACATTAGGGTCTCAAAGGTGCAATCCCTATAGAATAGTGGCATTAATAACTTTGTTGAAGAGGTGCACCTTTGAAGGAACACCCTAGAAAAGTGACTAAAAGCACCAGCTATTCAAAACAAATTGTGATTGAGAAGCAAGCATAGTGACTTGAGCCTATGAAGATAGAAATTAAGGCTAAAGGACCTCTGATGAAGAAGAGGTGAGGTACCAAATTCAATGTGGACAATTCTCTAAGTGGACGTCAGTTTACAACAAACCATGAAATTGAGGATAATGGCATACATCCTCTCATCACATGCCTAGTCAACAAGCCCTAAATAGGAGCCAAACCTTCAATCCATGTAGAATAGTTAGTCTAATGTTTTTGTTAATGAGATTCATCTTTTAAGGGACACCCTAGGAAAGTATATGAAAGTGAAATGACATGGTGAGTGTCTCCCTTAGAAACTCATTGCTGAGAGGCAATCCTCAAATTGATGGGTATACTCATAAAAAAACCCCCAAGTAGGTGTAACTTGTTGTGATCACTATTGGCTTGACTCGTAGAAGAATGAGCATCTATAGATGCATTGAAGAAAGTGTCTAAAGATCTCACACAAGTGACCAAGACTATCTATTGTCTTTATAACCCCTTAGAGAATAAGTTAAGAGGGCCATGTCATCAATGAAAGCACACTGCAATAGAAACATGATGTAACATACATACATCCTAAAAGTGAGTTTTCTCTCGAGGATGAGTCCCATTGGCCTATTGTGGTCATCCAAGGACATCAAAAGGAATTATCTTATCTTATCTCAAAGCTCATCTATGTAGGTCCTGATTAGAGTTGCCAATAAAGGACAGCCCCACTTGATTCTCACTGTACACTTTAGAAGAAGTGACAGTAGACAGTCCAAAACCATTGCTGAGAGGCAATCCTCATCTATGTAGGTCATTATGAGTATATGAAAGTGAAATGACATGGTGAGTGTCTCCCTTAGAAACTCATTGCTGAGAGGCAATCCTCAAATTGATGGGTATACTCATAAAAAAACCCCCAAGTAGGTGTAACTTGTTGTGATCACTATTGGCTTGACTCGTAGAAGAATGAGCATCTATAGATGCATTGAAGAAAGTGTCTAAAGATCTCACACAAGTGACCAAGACTATCTATTGTCTTTATAACCCCTTAGAGAATAAGTTAAGAGGGCCATGTCATCAATGAAAGCACACTGCAATAGAAACATGATGTAACATACATACATCCTAAAAGTGAGTTTTCTCTCGAGGATGAGTCCCATTGGCCTATTGTGGTCATCCAAGGACATCAAAAGGAATTATCTTATCTTATCTCAAAGCTCATCTATGTAGGTCCTGATTAGAGTTGCCAATAAAGGACAGCCCCACTTGATTCTCACTGTACACTTTAGAAGAAGTGACAGTAGACAGTCCAAAACCATTGCTGAGAGGCAATCCTCATCTATGTAGGTCATTATGAGTATATGAAAGTGAAATGACATGGTGAGTGTCTCCCTTAGAAACTCATTGCTGAGAGGCAATCCTCAAATTGATGGGTATACTCATAAAAAAACCCCCAAGTAGGTGTAACTTGTTGTGATCACTATTGGCTTGACTCGTAGAAGAATGAGCATCTATAGATGCATTGAAGAAAGTGTCTAAAGATCTCACACAAGTGACCAAGACTATCTATTGTCTTTATAACCCCTTAGAGAATAAGTTAAGAGGACCATGTCATCAATGAAAGCACACTGCAATAGAAACATGATGTAACATACATACATCCTAAAAGTGAGTTTTCTCTCGAGGATGAGTCCCATTGGCCTATTGTGGTCATCCAAGGACATCAAAAGGAATTATCTTATCTTATCTCAAAGCTCATCTATGTAGGTCCTGATTAGAGTTGCCAATAAAGGACAGCCCCACTTGATTCTCACTGTACACTTTAGAAGAAGTGACAGTAGACAGTCCAAAACCATTGCTGAGAGGCAATCCTCATCTATGTAGGTCATTATGAGTATATGAAAGTGAAATGACATGGTGAGTGTCTCCCTTAGAAACTCATTGCTGAGAGGCAATCCTCAAATTGATGGGTATACTCATAAAAAAACCCCCAAGTAGGTGTAACTTGTTGTGATCACTATTGGCTTGACTCGTAGAAGAATGAGCATCTATAGATGCATTGAAGAAAGTGTCTAAAGATCTCACACAAGTGACCAAGACTATCTATTGTCTTTATAACCCCTTAGAGAATAAGTTAAGAGGGCCATGTCATCAATGAAAGCACACTGCAATAGAAACATGATGTAACATACATACATCCTAAAAGTGAGTTTTCTCTCGAGGATGAGTCCCATTGGCCTATTGTGGTCATCCAAGGACATCAAAAGGAATTATCTTATCTTATCTCAAAGCTCATCTATGTAGGTCCTGATTAGAGTTGCCAATAAAGGACAGCCCCACTTGATTCTCACTGTACACTTTAGAAGAAGTGACAGTAGACAGTCCAAAACCAACTCACCACTATCTCATAAAGCCTCGTACTTTTTGAAATATACATGTAGACACAAATAGTGTGGAATCTCTTGAAAAATAAGTCACTGAAAAGAAGTCAATGGCCATTCTAAAATCCACAAGACTATGAAAGACTTTAGAAGACAACAAAGAGCCTCCTTACTAATATGTCAAAGAGTAAAACAGTGATCGATATTCTAGAAATCTCCCTTGAAGCCTGCATGTCTAAGCTCTAATTGCTCAAAAGGCTGCCTCCAAAAATGTGGCTTCAAGCTTGGCAAACACATTTCCAATTATGATATTCATAGTAATTCCAGTAAGAACTTTCACTTGATTTACAAATGAGATGAAAGCTGCAACCAGATGGGGAGAAGCCTGAGCAAAGGGACTTACTAAATATATCTACAGTGTAAAGATGGAGTATGTTTGCACAATATTGAAGAAGCTTGGCCTAAATTGATGAATCTGTAGTAGTAGTTCCAACTTCACAACTCAGAATTCCACTGCATGCATCAAGATGAAAAAATATCTCAGATGATCCAAAAGCCTTAATCAAGTGCAATCTCTCTACATCATGTTTTGCTATGAGCATCTGGTTGCACCACACTTTTTTGGTCGCATGCTTCAGGTGCTGCCAGACATGCACACTGGCTATTGTCGATCCCACCATGGCTAAACAGTGTAGGTGTGCACGCACTTGGGCAGGTACCATATACAGTAGTTCCTTGCATCTTCTGTGTTTTCTGCTAACCCTCTATTTCCTTCAGTTCTTACCACACCTATTTAATTACGATAACATGACCTCTATATAAATTTAAAAAAAGAAGCACCATATAGCATATGTGTGTCCGAGGCAGCATATCATATAGAAAGTCTTATCATTCAATTATAAGCCTAAAACACAAAATAAAGGAAAACATGGTTCTAAATTCATGCATCTATGAATAAAAAAAGCAATTTTATCATCTCATTAACTCTCCTCTTTTGCAGAATTAGTTTTGCTTGATTGAAAGAAAAGGTATCACCTTCCAACATAGACAGTAATACGGTCCCAATTTTCATGTAATTCTTTACTTTGAATAAAATCTAATAATTCTAGAAGGAAAAAAGAAGTTTCAGTCAGACTACATAACACAAATAGTAGTAATAGTAGTCAAATTTTCAAATCTTATAAACACCTCATGAAAAAAGTACTAACACAATGCATATAGACTATGTTTAGAAGTTCTTGATAAGTACTTAAATGCATACTGTTCATTCTATCTTTTTATTTTTACGTTTTCTTTAAATGAAACTAGAAGAAAACCACCAACCCATGGCAAAACCATAGTGACTGTTCCACCGTATCTCCTCTATTCTAATAAGATAACAAACAAAAACATCTAAACATTAAGATTTCAAAGTGCATTTTTTTATAAAATCAACAAACATGTAACTGAGGCAATTATCTGAAATGCCCGTAGCAGGTGTGACTTACAGGATCATCTGGTTCCAACATTCTATGAGTAAGGAAACCGGCAACATCATACCTGTGAAAATAAATATTAAATAGCATAAGAATATCATAAAAAGGTATAACTTGAGAAGGAGAATGCTTAAAAAGCATGAAAAACATAAAGTAAATTAAATGATAAACTTATGCACATACACATGCCACTGCTTTCAAGAACCATTACAAACAGTGAATTACTTGATTATCCAACCATTAAAAAGATAGAACAAAGATTCATGCATGTCCAAAAATACTGATTTCTTCAAATAATCGAGATTTAATGAAACACAAAAATATCCAAGCCAAACTATCAAATATTGGACTCAAATTCAACTATATATATGGCATACATTGGTAGATGTTAGTAAGCTATCCCACTATGAGTAGTATTTCAATACAAATACACATTAGAAAATTTAATGAAGCACACATAGTGGTATCATACTGTGTACATATAGAATACTATTATTTTATGTACTAGCTCTTCTTTTCACAGACATAACCAGCAAAGATCACACAATGATGCCTATGTTGATACCACTTAAAAACATGACTTCATATAAAAGTTGAATGTCGAAGTATAAAAATTGAATCTCACTGAAAAGCAAACGAAGCTTGCATCAGGACAACCTAAAATTGTTCTAGGAAAGAATGGACAATGTTAAATTCATAACTTTTTGAAAGCTTCTCCCAGGCAATAATCTTAATGGATGTTTACCTTTCAACATTTTTTCCAAATCCTCTATCATCCTTAGTGTCACAAACTAAATTAATTATTAACAAGGTATATGAAGGGCTGTGTCCCTTATTCCTTTCCCATGGGGGTCTATAATTCCTAGCTCCCTGTTGTAATATCATCCATCTATAGCATTCATTGTATAGATAATGAGATATCGAGTTGCTTTGCATCTCTTTGTGTCTTTGTACCATCTCATGCAGTATCATAGCCTCAATTACAAAGATCTGCATCTGCATTCACTAAAGAGTCTATGTCCTCGAATCTTACAGAGATGTTTCTGAAGACCAACACAGGAAAATACTTAAGTGTACTTCAATACATGACAAACTGAGCCGGTTTTCACCGCTGGCAGACAGTCCTGCAACTAATGTATGTGCTCAAGTCTACCCTGTAACTATTGCAAATCAAAAACCAGTCAACTATTTGGACTGGTAATGCAGCATACAGTCATCTGGTTGCAAGGGCAAGGAATGGACCTTGGACAGATCAGGCCCTTGTCATGACAATCATGTAGCATACATAAGTCTTTTCTTAGTATCTATTTTAATTTCATATTGGACAAGTCAAGAGCCCAAGTCCTGTAGATTCCAAGTACAAGGTTTGGAGAGTCATATAGGCAGTCAATCTGATCAGAAAAATCAGGCAGAGGTGGCACCACCTCAGTTAGTTAATAAGTATAGTTTGTGTTGTACGTAAGTTTTATTGAGTGTTGATCAATGTGTGGATCAAGGTGTTGTTACATGTGTTGATCAAGTGTTGTCTCGAATTGTCATTATGTACATGTCATGTGTTACAAAACAATGTGTTGTGTCTTGTGATTATTTTGCAATCAGTTGGTAGTCAGTAGTTTGGTACGAGGGTGATGGTTAGGAGTTCCAACTGTCCACCCGCTTCCCCGCTAGACCATGTAGTTAGGAGATGTGCGCAGATAGACGATGTGTATGATATCACTAGAGCAGCACATGAAGAACCTTGTGGAGGTCATTATTCAGCCCAAAGAACAGTTAGTAAGTATTCCAAACTGGATACTTTTGGCCTACTATAAATAAGGATGTTCACCAATTTGTTGATAGATGTGATGCATGCCAAAGGGCTAGTAAACCAACCCCTACAATGGAGATGCCCTTAGTACCTCAAATTATGTTTGAACCATTTGGGAAGTGGGGAATTCACTTTGTTGGATCTATAGATCCTCCGAGTGCAAATAATAAACATATACTTGTGTGCACAGATTATGTTACAAAATGAGTAAAAGTAGAAGCGATGCCACGAGCACAAGCTGAACCTGTTGCTGATTTTCTCTATTCACACATTATGTTGCACTTTGGAGCACCTAGAGAACTAGTTTCAGATCAAGGAACTCAATTTCTCTCAAAAGTAATAGAACATTTCACCACAATCTATCAAATAAAACACAGAAAAACATCACCATATCATCCGCAAGCCAATGGACAAGTGGAAGTAAACAATCGAGAGCTTGACCAGTAGAGTAGATTGGGCAAAAGATTGAAAGAAGTTGTATCGGCTTATAACACAACTTGGAAGACTACCACTGGTTTAACACCTTATGAGATGGTTTATGGTAAGCAAGCCATCATGCCCATCGAGTTTGAAATTGAGACTCTTCGCACAGCAGTACAACTCGATATGAACTTAGATCAAGCACAAAGGCTAGGTTAAAGAAATTATATATTCTTGATGAAAGGAGACTTGAAGCACTTCATAGAACTGAATTAACACAACAACAAAGAAAGAAATAACACGATAAACACATTGTACCTAGAATGTTTCAACCAGGATACTGGGCCTTACTATTTGACTCCTGCTTCCACGACTTCCAAGGGAAGTTAAGGACAAGATGGCTTGGACCCTATGAAATTGAAGAGATATTCGGAAATGGTACAGTAAAACTCAAGCCCATTGATGTCTCAACCAGAAAATTGTTAATTAATGGACATAGGCTTAAATTATATAAAAAATCACTTTCTAAAGAAAAATTCATGCACCATCTCAAGCAACAAACTGATTTGCAGTGTATATCTAAACTGCAAATCACTACTATTGAATAAATACTTCTCTTTAATAAGCAACAAATACACTACCTATTAAATAAGTTGTTGCTTTATATCTAAAATATACATATATAAAATATATACATATAAATAATACATAAAGAAAAAAAGGGATTATGCTTCTTTTTGTTCCATAATGGAGTTCCAATGTTTGCAGCACTCTTACCTTATTCTTCATCAATTTTTCAGTCTCAATATTGTTTCAAAATTATCCTAGAAAGACATTTCTTTATTTGTATCAACTTGTGAGTTTGTAGGAAAATTATTGCCACATCTTGCATAATACCTTTGTTTTCTAAATCAAAATCTAGGTGTTTTCAATTACTCAGCCACCACTGATGTTTTGAGCAAATCTTCATTGAAAATCAAATAATCTTTGGATGTTATAATTTGCTCCTAGTCAATCAAGTTTCCTCTTGGACTACACACATTATAACAAATAAAACATTGTGAAGTTTGGAAAGACTAACTCATGAGTTACTATTGCCATAGAGTGAACAGTTTCCCCTGCTTATCCAACTATGTGCATGGTCTAGAAAGCTAATGAATTGGCAAAAGGACAAGCTCCCCCTTCATTTCCAAGAAAAAAAAATCCCTTGCTCTCTCTCTCTAAACGCGCAAGTATCCCAAAAATTTCTTGCTCCACCTTAAAATGAGCAAAAATACCTAAAAGCAATAAAAATCCCTTGCTCCCTCTCAAAATGAGCAAGTATTCCAAATAAAATTCAATTAAAGAAGGGTGAAGAGCTTGAATCCCTGGAATTCTTAGTATTTCGAAAACCATGGGGTGATCCTCATTACAGCAATGGGTTGAATGAAACCCGCCTGGCAATAAGGTATCCTTATGCAGTAGCACTAAGTCTGGACAAGACCTATGCACGCTCATAGATAAGCTAGCTTGTTGGCATAAGTGACCATTGGTTTACTCAATTCTTACTCATGGTGAGAAATGAACATTCACTGCACACAGAGTTGGTCCTTGAGAGGCTTGAAAACATTAGGACACCCTTAGCATCATATTGATTTGTGAGATGAATAGATGAATTTGTTCAAAGTCACTAGGATGTTTGAGTCTTTGTAAAACAACTCTAGAATGTTGTAAGCAAGCAAAAGTCATGAGCAAGTTTCTATTCTATATGTAGGTATTGTAGTTTATCCCATCCTACAAAAATGTGGTTTGTATCTCCCAAAAACCTTTATATTTATAGGGACAAAGCAGTATGGATAGGGTTACAATTCCCATCAGGACTTTGATAGAGTGGTTGGGAATCCAATTCCCCAAAGCTTTGCACCCCTATAAGAGCAACAAAAATATGAGTACTCCTAAAGAAAAAAGCCATCAAAATGACATCAAAACAACTATCCTATCTTCCTATTGAAATCATTCAAGCCTATGGTAAAAGATCCACTTTATATATTGATGACTGATATTCGATTTGTATCCCTTATTTTCCTCAAATGGAACTCCTTATGAAATCAAAAGAAGAAAATCTTCCACATAAATTTAAAAATATATATATAAAAAAATAATAAAAATAAAAAACAAAATAAAATAAAATAAATTATATAAAATAAAATAAAATATAATAATATATCTATATATATTTACCCCCATACCATTTAAAATAATAAATTCCCTATAAATATAAGCATCTTTAAATAAAAATATTTCCCTCTATTTTTGTTTTGGCTATATAGCCAAAATTACAGTTTGGGGGGAGGTATAAGGCTAATACAATAAAGTCCATAATACAGTTTGGGGGGAGAAAAACTTTGCAATAAAACAAAACTTTCCTCATTAAATCCACCGCCAAGCGCTAGACTCCAAACAAATTTTAGATTTGTTTTAATGGTTGGAGTAGTACACTAGACTTCAAAAAAAATTTAAATTCGCTATGTGGAGGATGGCTCTTATCATTACAGCGGATTTAAGAGTTATTTTAATGAGGAAAGTTTTGTTTTATTGCAAATTTTTTCTCCCCCAAACTGTATTATGGACTTAATGTATTAGCCTTATACCTCCCCCAAACTGTAATTTTGGCTATATAGCCAAAACAAAAATAGAGGGAAATATTTTTATTTATAAGATGCTTATATATTATTTTAAATGGTATGGGGGTAAATATATATAGATATATTATGTATATATATTTATTTTATTTTATTTTTATTATATATAATTTATTTTATTTTATTTTTTATTTTTATTATTTTTTAATATATATTTTTTTTAATTTATGTGGAAGATTTTCTTCTTTTGATTTCATAAGGAGTTCCATTTGGGAAAAATAAGGGATACAAATCGAATATCAATCATCAATATATAAAGTGGATCTTTTACCATAGGCTTGGATGATTTCAACAGGAAGATAGGATAGTTGTTTTGATGTCATTTTGATGGCTTTTATTCCCTTTGGGAGTATACATATTTTTGTTGCTCTTATAGGGGTGCAAAGCTTTGGGGAATTGGATTCCCAACCACTCTATCAGAGTCTTGATGGGAACTGTAACCCTATCCTTATTGTCTCTGTCCCTATAAATATTAAGGTTTTTGGGATATACAAACCAAATTTTTGTAGGATGGGATAAACTATAGTACCTACATATAGAATAGAAATTTGCTCATGACTTTTGCTTTCTTACAACATTCTAGAGTTGTTTTACAAAGACTCAAACATCCTAGTGACTTTGAACAAATTCATCTATTCATCTCATAGATCAATATGATGCTAAGGGTGTCCTAATGTTTTCAAGCCTCTCAAGGACCAACTATGTGTGTAGTGAATGTTCATTTCTCATCATGAGTAAGGATTGAGTAAACCAATGGTCACTTATGCCAACAAGCTAGCTTATCTATAAGCGTCCATAGGTCTTGTCCAGACTTAGCGCTACTGCGTAAGGATACCTTATTGCCAGGTGGGTTTCATTCAACCCATTGTTGTAATGAGGATCACCCCATGGTTTTTGAAATACTAAGAATTCCAAGGATTCAAGCTCTTCACCCTTATTTTATTGAATTTTACTTGGGATACTTGCTCATTTTGAGAGGGAGCAAGGGATTTTTATTGCTTTTGGGATTTGGATCTTTTTTTTTTTTAAAATGAAGGGGGAGCTTGTCCTTTTACCAATTCATTAGCTTTCTAGACCATGCGCATAATTGGATAAGTAGGGAAAACCGTTCACTCTATGGCAATACTAACTCATGAGTTAGTCTTTCCAAACTTCACAATGTTTTATTTGTTATAATGTGTGTAGTCCAAGAGGAAACTTGATTGACTAGGAGCAACTTATAACATCCAAAGATTGTTTGATTTTCAATGAAGATTTGCTCAAAACACTAGTGGTGGCTAAGTAATTGAAAACACCTAGATTTTGATTTAGCAAACAAAGGTATTATGCAAGATGTGGTAGTAATTTTCCTACAAACTCACAAGCTGATACAAATAAAGAAATATCTTTTTAGGATCATTTTGAAACAATATTGAGACTAAAATTTTTATGAAGAATAAGGTAAGAGTACTGCAAACATTGGAACTCCATTATGGAACAAAAAGAAGCATAATCCCTTTTTTTTCTTTATGTATTATTTATATGTATATATTTTATATATATGTATATTTTAGATATAAAGCAACAACTTATTTAATAGGTAGTGTATTTTTTGCTTATTAAAGAGAAGTATTTATTCAATAGTAGTGATTTGCAGTTTAGATATACACTGCAAATCAGTTTGTTGCTTGAGATGGTGCATGAATTCTTCTTTAGAAAGTGGCTTTTTATATAATTTAAGCCTATGTCCATTAACTAGCAATTTTTTGGTTGAGTCATCAATAGGCTTGAGTTTTACTGTACCATTTCTGAATATCTCTTCAATTTCATAGGGCCCAAGCCATCTTGTCCTTAACTTCCCTTGAAAATCGTGGAAGTGGAAGTCAAATAGCAAGGCCCAATCTCTTGGTTGAAACATTCTAGGTACAATGTGTTTATCATGCCATTTCTTTCTTTGTTGTTGTGTTAATTCAGTTCTATGAAGTGCTTCAAGTCTCCTTTCATCAAGAATATTTAATTTCTCTAACCTAGCCCTTTGTGCTTGATCTAAGTTCATATCGAGTTGTATTGTTGTGCAAAGAGTCTCAATTTCAAACTCGATGGGCATGATGGCTTGCTTACCATAAACCATCTCATAAGGTGTTAAACCAGTGGTAGTCTTCCAAGTTGTGTTATAAGCCCATACAACTTCTTTCAATATTTTTGCCCAATCTACTCTACTAGTGGCCACAGTTTTAGTTATTATCTTTTCAAGCTCTCGATTGGTTACTTCCACTTGTCCATTGGCTTGAGGATGATATGGTGAAGTTTTTCTATATTTTATTTGATAGATTGTGGTGAAATGTTCTATTACTTTAGAGATAAATTGAGTTCCTTGATCCGAAACTAGTTCTCTAGGTGCTCCAAAGTGCAACATAATGTGTGAATAGAGAAAATCAGCAACAAGTTCAGCTTGTGCTCGTGGCAAAGCTTCTACTTCTACCCATTTTGTAACATAATCTGTGCACACAAGTATATGTTTATTATTTGCACTTGGAGGATCTATAGGTCCAACAAAATCAATTCCCCACTTCTCAAATGGTTCAAACATAATTTGGGGTACCAAGGGCATCTCCATTGTAGGGTTTGGTTTACTAGCCCTTTGGCATGCATCACATCTATCAACAAATTGGTGAACATCCTTATTTATAGTAGGCCAAAAGTATCCAGTTTGGAATACTTTACTAACCATTCTTTGGGCTGCATAATGACCTCCACAAGGTTCTTCATGTGTTGCTCTAATGATATCATACACATCATCTTCTTGCACACATCTCCTAACTACATGGTCTGGGCAAGACTTGAATAAAATCCCATTAATCCACATGTAAGGCCCGCTCTGATGTATTAACTTTCTTCGCTCATAAGGTGTGAAATTTTGAGGCATCTTTCCCGTTACCAGATAATTTACTATATCAGCATACCATGGAGTAAAAATAGAAAGAGCAAATAGATGTTCATCTGGAAAGCTATCAGGAATTAATTCATCATCATCAAGTATTTGCATACGAGATAAATGATCTGCAATGACATTGTCTTTGCCTGCTTTATCTATAATTGTGATGTTAAATTCTTGAAGCAAAAGAAGCCATCTAACCACCCTACCTCCTACTGTAGCTTTGTTCATTAAATACTTAATAGCAGAGTGATCAGTGTGAACAAATACTTCATACCCTGTTATGTAATGTTTAAATTTATTAATGGCATGAACTACAGCCAAGAATTCCTTCTCAGTGACTGTATAATTTAGTTCAGCCCCATGTAAATTCTTACTTACATAATAGATAGCATAAGGTATTTTATTTTCTATTTGTTGAAGTACTGCTCCTATCGCATATGTTGAGGCATCACAGTGTATATGAAAGGGTAAATTCCAGTTTGGCCCCCTTAGGATTGGAGCAGTAATCAATTTTTCTTTTATAATTTCAAAAGCTTCTTGACATGCTTCAGTCCATTCAAATTCACTATCTTTAGTTAAGATTTTAAGCATAGGAGAAGCAGTTTTGCTGAAATCCTTAATGAATCTTCGGTAGTATCCTACATGCCCTAAAAAGCTTCTTACCTATGTTTGAGTTTTTGGAGGTTAAAGAGATTGAATAACTTGTATTTTTGTAGGATCTACCCTAACACCTTCTTCAGATATGTAATGTCCTAAAACAATACCCCTCCTCATCATCATGAAACACTTTTCATTACTTAGAGAAAGGTTTTGCTTTGTGCATCTAGCTAGGACTTTTTGTAAACTTGATAGAGTTTCTTCAAAGGTGTCACCGTAGACTGTAAAGTCATCCATATAAACTTCTACGCATTCATTAATCATATCAACAAAAATAGCTAGAACAACTCTTTGGAATGTAGCAGGTGCATTGCATAGTCCAAAAGGTAATACTCTATAAGCATAGGTTCCTATGGGACATGTAAAAGTGGTATTCTCTTGATCTTCCTCAACTATTGAGACCTGATTATATCCACTAAATCCATCCAAGAAACAGAAGTATTTCTTACCAACTAGAGTGTCAAGGACTTGATCAATGAAAGGCAAGGGAAAATAGTCCTTCTTTGTTACTTTATTTAATTCTCTGTAGTCTACACAGATTCTCCATTTACCATTCTTTTTAGGAACTATTACCAATGGTGAAACCCATTGACTATCAGAAATAGGGTATATAAATCCTGCATTTAAGAGCTTAACAATTTCTTCTTGAACTATGTCTTTCATAGTTGGGTTTAATCTTCTTTGAGGTTGTCTTACTGGGTGACAACCTTCTTGAATGAAAATACGATGGGTACAAACACTCGGATGTATTCCTTTCATGTCCTCATAATTCCATGCAAATGTTGTCCAATATTTCTTTAGCACTTCTATTAGTTGTGATTCCTGAATGTTTGTGAGCTCATTGCTTATATTTAGAGTTTTTCCAGATGTAATATCTATTTGTTTATAATTATTATCTATACTCATTATTTCATGTTTAAGAGTGTTTAGTTGATAATTGTAAGGGACCATCTGATGAGGGTAACTTGTGCTTGCTTCACTATTAGTCATGGTAACTTCATTAGCACCTTGTTCCTCATCAAGAAGTGAAGCTAAAGGCCCTTCAATTTCTTGTTGAAAACACTCTCCTAGCATATTGATTGATAAATTTTGTAGATCGTCTAAGTCTTTAGGAGAATCATACCACAATTGGTTTGAAAAATCATTGTCTTTTATTGATTCAGGAAATAAGCTAAGATTTTTAGTATACTTACCATTTGAAATAGTCATATTCCCATATCTACAACTAATATAAGCATCAGTTGTTGCAAGCCATGGTCTTCCCAATATCAAGGGATGTCCCCCTAACTTTTTCTTTGGTTGTAAGACTATAAAGTCTAGAGGGTATTCCCATGAACTTACGGAAACTATAATATCTTCTAGCTTCCCTTCTAGTTTAATGGTAGATCTATCTACAAGTTGAAGCACTATAGAGGTTGGTTGAATCATGTGTACCCCTAAATATTTTGTTGTTTCCTTTGTCATGACGTTTATGGCAGCCCCTAAGTCTACTAAGACATTATGCAAGGTTGTCCTACCAATGTGAACTGTGAGTATAGGTACTCCAGGTCTGTATATTTGGTAACAATTTCTCACCAGTCATGATTTTAGATAGTTGCCCTATAACTTGAATAGTCCTAGGTTCATTCCTCTTTCTCCTTTGTGAATTTGTTATACTTTTTACCAATTTGGAGTAGATAGGAATATCTTTAATAGCTTGTAAAAGAGGAATTCTAATAGAGACTTTATCGAAAGTTGGTTTAGATGGTTCTTTTGGTATAGCCAGTCTTTCGGGAAATGGAGCTCTTATTTATTTTTGAGAAATTTGAACCTCTTTCTGTTGATCCAACACTTCTTTTGGGGGAAATTATGTTCCTCCCTCACATTTATCATCTTGTCCTTTTTCTTTGCTCAAGTTTTTGGTAGGTTCTTCAAGTTCTGTGAGGGTTGCTCTATGATCATCCAATACTTTTCTAGATCTTAATTGAATTTGTTGACAAGGCATTATAGATATTGAACATGCCTCGTTTGTTTCATAGACCTGTTGAGTGTTTTTAGTATTATTGGGATTAGGCACAGGTTGAGCTGGTAAAGGTGACTGTTTAGGAGGATTGTTGTTCGGAGGTGGAAGGAGTCTATTTTGAGGCTGGTTTTGAGGTACTTGCCCCCTAAATTGATTTTGAAAGTTTTGTTGTTGGGGTTGTCCTTGAGACCAGCTAGGTCCTATCTGATTGTATTGGCCATTCCAACTAGATGCATTTTGATTTTGGCCTGCCATCCATGGAGGTGAATTTCCATATGAATTGGGCATGAATTGTGCCCAAGGAGGCATGTTCCAATCTTGATTATATTGATTCCAACTTGACCAATTTGGAGGATTTGACCAATAATTAGGTCTTTGTTGGTTGGAATTGGGTGGACCATTAAATGGACCATTCCTTCTTTGAGTTATAAAATAGACATCTTCTGCCTCGTTGACCTTAGGATCTTTTATAGTGGTTTTGATAGCTAAGATATATTTGCAATTTTCAGTATTATGGTTTTTGTCACAGATTTTGCAACAGGTAGAAATGTTGGAAATATTTGTAACATTCAAAGGGCATTCCCTTAGATTATGTTTCTTTATGCATCTATGACAATATATCTCTTCAATGTTTTGATCCTTTGGTTTCTTATCCATGAGGTCGAGGGATGATGTTAATGTGCTTAATAAATCAGTTTTGAGATTTTCTAGCATATTATCGATTTCAGCTCATGTTACACCTCCTCCTAATGATGGGTATTTATTACTTCTTAATGGTTTGTTCCTTGAGTAATTTTTACAGAGATTTATAATCTCTCCTAATCCCATCTGATGGATATCCCCCTTTGCCATAAGGTTTAGTATGTCTAAGACATCTTATTTTAGCCCTTTAAGAAAAAGTTCTTTCTGAATTTCCTCATCCAACTCAATGTTAACTCTTGATCCCACAAATCGGAATCTCTCGAGGCAGTCCTCAAGGGATTCATCATCTTTTTTATTCATACAAAATAATTCAGCTTTCTTATCCCAAACTCTGCAATAGTCTTGGTATCTTTCAAGGAATATGTCTTTTAATCCTTTTTCTCCATCCCATCGGTTGTAAATATTTTCCCCTAGACCCATGAACCATCTTAAGGCTGCATCCTTAAGCGTAGAAGGGAATAGTCTTAGTTTTTGCTCATCCATGGTGTAAAAGTAAGCTTGGCACACTACTTCAAATTCAAAAAGGAAAGCATCGGGATCCTCATGTGGTTTCCCATGGAAAGTAGGCAAAACAGCAACAAAGACTGGTTTTGGTTCTCTTGTTAGCCTATCTTCGGGAGAGGAAATTGGAAAGGCAAAAGTCTTTCTCTGTCCACCCCCCCTTTGGTTTTCTACTTATCCTTGATCCTGTGATCTTTGCCTTTGGTTTATATCTACTTCCCCTTGTTCACTACCTTGATCAGCCATGACTGAATATAGGATTTCAAGGATTGGCCTAGGTATAGGTTCAGAAAATATAGATGAGGGATCGATATGATCGTCAAACTCTGGTTTGGGTAGCAAATATGTTTTGGGATCTTGTTCTAGAATTTCAATTTTCTTAGTTGATGTAGAATCTAAAGATGCAGTTTCGGTTTCTTTTAACTCAGAAGTTTCAGATCTCTTACTATGGTTTTCTTGGCAATCTGCTTCTAGTTTACTAATTTTAATAAATCTTCCCTTCGAGTCTCTAGGTCTGTACATGAAATTTTGAAACAAATTTTAATCTTCCTTGAACAACCTATGAATATCATTGATTGGTTTGAGTTGTTCGAGAGTCATATAATGCTCTTTGTTAAATCCAAAGTCTTTTGTTACCAGAGTAATCAATTGGATAATAAAAGCCTATTTTACAATTGGATTAGGGTTCTCAAACTATAGTTCGTAATGCAAGTCCTGACACAGTTCTCTAAAGAGTACTTTGCAATAAAACTATAATGGTAAAATAACTATGCAAGACCTTAAGATCGAAAGGAAATTTCATGCTCCACCTTTAGGTGGAGTAGATGTGGTGTTTGGTCTTTGAGTGGTTACAAGAGTTGGGCATAATCAAGATGAATCTTCATAATCATTTTATGAGCTTCTTTGGGCAAGGTCGAAAGCATGTGCTTAGGGAATAATTCTACCAACTCAACTAGGATCCTCGCATAGAATGAAAAAGATGGTAAGAAAAGCAGCACCTATATAAGTGCATAGGTGTTATGTAGGCCATTCCTAAATCGAAGGACAATAATGAACTACAAATGAAAGAGATTATCACCAAGCACAAAGGAGTTCTGAAGTATTTTCCAGTGAGATTAACTACAGATCACGCCATTGAGATATAAACAGGATCAGCCCCAATCAATCCAAATCCATATTGATTCCGACATCATCACAAGAGAAAAATTGAGAAACTAATATGGGAGTCATCGGACTTGAGTTTCATTTCACAAATTTCAATATTCATCCCAAGTCATTCTAGTAAGGAAAAAGAATTGTTCATATCTGCTTTGACTTGAGGGGGTAAGACAAGATCACAATCAAAAACAAAACCCTATACCATTCATTGATGAAATGTTGGACGAGTTACATAGAGCAAAATATTTCACAAAGATTGATATTTGATCACGGACATAAACAAATTTGTGTCAATTAAAGAATACTCAGAAAATAGCATTAAGGACCCTTTAAGGTCATGGTGAAGTCAGGGTTATACATTTTGTATTGACTCATGCATGCACAACTTTCTAGGTTGCAGTGAACAGTGTTTTTGCCCATATATTCTAGAAAGTTTGTATGGTGTTCATTGATGATATTTTGGTTTGCAACTAGACTGAAGAATCATCTCTTGCATGTTGATAAAGTATCGTCCATAGCGGAGAAGAATAAATACTATGTCAAGTTGTCCAAATGTAATTACTCAAAGGAAGAATTATAGTATTTGGAGCATATTATCTCAGATAGAGTGTTAAAGCCATCCATCCAAAATCAAGATAATAGTTAATTGGCCAACACACAAAAACATCCAAGTTGCATGGATTTTAAAGGTTGGCAGGATACTGCAGTCATTCTATTAAACATTATGATCAAATGGTAACCCCAGTGACATATCTATTGGAGGAGTCATTTGTTTGGATAAAAGGAGCAAATCAAAGTTTTGAAAAGCTTAAGGAGGTCATATCATCAGCTCCAATACTAACTACTCCAGACTTTTATGCAAGCAGGTCATCCCATTGCATCTGAAAGTATAAAGTTAAAACCCACAGAAAATCTGGGATCAACTTATAAGAAGGAAATGATGTCAATTATCCATGCTTTGGCAAAATGAAGACAAAGTTGTTGGGAAGTAAATTCCTAGTAAAAACTAGTCATGACAACTTAAACATTTATTTCAGCAAAAGCAATTGTCCAAGGAGCAGCAGAAATGGTTCAAAGATCAAAACAACTTATGTCAAAATTATGCATGAGAAGGACATGGACAATGTTGTCAATTCTTTATCTTGTAAAAAACGAAAATTGTTGCCTCTATTATCTCAGTTGTTATGTCTAAATGAATAATGGATATCCAGTCTGAGAATGTTAAGGATGACAACTGTAAGAAGATCATCAACCTGATTTCCAACTATCCCAAAATTACTTCAAACAATGACATTGTGCTTCAAAGATCATATCTATTTCAAAGGTCAAAGTGCAGGTCCTAGAACAAAACTATGACTCTCTAGTAATAGGTCGTGTAGAATTCTTCAAAACTATTAAATGTGAGGCAATCATCATAGTGGAAAAGAATGAAGAAAGATATATAAAAGTACATTTTTGAATGTAAAGTGTCAAACGCAGTAGAGAGAAAACATTCCCTATCTAGGATTGCCGCAACCATTTTACGTTCCTTAGTGAAAATGGGGAGATAAGATTAGATAAGATGATTCTATAAATATCCCATGGATAACCAAAGTAGACCAATGGGACTTGCTGAAAAGTGTTGTTACAATGCAATGTGGTAAACCAAAAAGTACTAAGAAAATAAGCTAGAACAAAGTAACTAGGGTAAACCATGTTAAAGTGGAACAACTATGTGGCATAAAATTACAATCTCATGGGCTGGACCCAAAACTGGGTAAACCCTAACATGTTAAAGTAAACCCTAACATGGCAAAGATAGGGTGAAAGAAAGAGATGCTTAGTCGAGTAGTAGTCAATCTCCCTTGTAATACCTGACATAGAAGAGTGACAGCTTCCCAAAGGCACAAAGCCAAGCATCTATGGTCAGGATAGCTCAAAAAAGTCGGTAAGTGATTTCCCAGAGTCTTTATAAGCCAAAGTTGAAAAAATCATGATTGCCAACTTATCAGCAACACCCGAAAAAAATAGGGTCAGTGCTTAATCAGGGAAAAAATCATGATATACATGATAATCGCAAATTTTTGAGCTATTTTCCAACATTGATACAAGCAATATTACCCACACTAAATCTCGTAATAGATAAGGCACTTTTAAAAGAAATGTTCTTCAATCTCCACCTAAGAAGAGCAAAGAAGACATACCCTATCCTCTAGAGGAATAGAGTGGTCTCTCTCCAATCACAACTAATGTGTGCAAACTCTGATCTGACCAAGAATAATACTAAGATTGTGTCCAATGTAACCACATAGAATCAAGACACGTAATAATGTCATCCTCAATCCCCATGACATGTTCAACATAAAAGGACAACTTAGGACTAAGCAGCTGAGATAAATCAACCCAAGTGATCCGAATATAATGTCAACAAGCATCATCTCTATCTACTTGATTAATCAACTTCTTATCAAGAATAAGGTGGGGAGGAGCATTTAAAGAGTAATTGAATGGAGATAATCGATCTATGGATATGCCAACTGACCGAAGAAGAGAAATAACTTCTAAATAACAGCCATGATGACGACCTAAACTGCTCCCAAATGAAATCTGTTATAAGGAGTGATCACCCATGGATCTAAGGTGACAAAGCTGAAAAATACTTCTGAATAACTATATATGAATTTCATACATGGTCTTCTGATGTCTAATAAATATAATCAAATATACATTGTGGCAAATTGTTTGAACGAGTATGCTCATTTCATGAAAATAAAGAAGACTGACCAAGTACCAAATGTGGTAAAATTTTATGTTGAGCATGAGTACAAACTTCGTGGCTTTCCAAAAACAATTGTGTGTGGTCACAATTGTCTTTTCACAAGCACCTTTTGAAAGCAATTATGTAAACAACTTGGGTTTTCCATGGCCATGAGTTCTTCATATCACCCATATACCGATGGTCAAACTAAAAATGTGAATAAGTGCTTTGAAGGTTACCTACATTGCTTCACTTCTAGTAAACAACATCATTGACAGTCTTGCATAATAGCAGTTCAACACTACTTATCACATGTTTGCTAGAGTGACACCCTTCATTGTTTTGTATGATTATATACCTCAAAAGCTAAAGGATTATATTAACACTACAATCAGCAACTTCTAACTTTCCTGAAATGAAATGAAATATTATTAAAGTCCTCGGTGGGCCAAAATAAGACCCAAGGGACTATAAGAAGGACAATAATGGCTTCCAGCTAGCGGGCTAAAAAGCCCAACAAAGAAAAAAACTAAGAAAAATACAAGACGAAACCCGACAATCGGGACAAAGATAAAAGAAGAAAGAAAAGGGGGGCCAGAGGGGGGGAGGGATGCAGTCCGAAAGAGAGTACATGCCAAGAAGAATAGAGAGAGAGGAGGGGGGAAGGAGCAGCCCAGGAGGGGAAAGCTCTAAGAACCCCCCAAAAACTAATCTCTCCTAACAATCAAGGCCGAAGTATCGAAGTTGAAGAGTCCTAAGGAATTGTGAAAGATAATGAGCATGCGCAACAAAAATACGAGCTTGTGTGTAATCTTACAAAGCTGCAAGCATATCAATATTAAACTGAAGGGGAATTCCAAGAAGCAGATTGGGTATTTTTCCATCTCCATTTCTATAAAGAGACTTCATTGAAGAATAATGGGACAAAGTTGACATTATCATTGAAGTTCTATGGACCTTTTTAGATACAAAATATTAGTCCAATAGTCTATGGCTTGAGACTGCCGCAAGCATTGATCTAAGTAAAGCAAGGGCCGCTCTAAGTTCCTCAGGGCATGATACCAAAGCTCTCTCATCTTGCCAACCCTAGCACCTACTTGGGCCCCTTCACCAGACAGGTTAGTCCCATGTCACACTTTGGCACTCTGACTACTTTAGGGCCAAGCCTTTGTTACCCATCTAGAAACAACAAAATTCGTTGGCACCCATGAGAATATGACAAACAAATAAGAGCAATAGCATGCATCACCATCAGGTGGTCATTGTAGCGCCCAACCTAGCTATTTCAAGTCAATTCAACCACTTGCACGATTCAAGAACTAGTGCCTAGTTTTTTGAAGCACAAGAAACAAATTCTTACCTATTTCTTGATACTACCAAGACTCGATGGAAGCTTAAGCTTCTCATCTTCCAACTCCCTTGTAGATTCTTACATTCTATAAATGTAGCTTAGGATGACTTCTCTTCTCAACTGGGAAACCAAGAAACTAGGACATAATTGCCTTCTCTTTCATTTCTTATGGTTGTTATTACTGCAACTATGCAAGATAGAGCATCTGCAACTTGCAATGCCAATTGTAATAGGCATATGTAATGACATCTCACACTTAATATAAGAGCCTTGGTTTATTTTAGCATTTTTTACATTCTCTTGTATGAGTCTATTGAGATCCATTCCTTATTCATTAACCAAGCCAAAAGCCCTATCTTTCGCAACTCATAGGCTCCACAAGCTGATTTTGTAAGTTGTCCTCCACGCCAACCATTCTAGGCGCCTAGTGCACAGATCATAGGGGCATTAGGGCTATCTTTCCTACTCCCTAACTCCTCCCATTTCACTCATCTTTGTAGATATCCTTGTCCAACACAATACCTTCCAATATGCTTCATTGTTGGATGCCCATTGATACACGCGTGTGGTGCAAGAAGCAAGGTGTTACACCAAGTTCCAGATCCAAGTATCCTAAAGCACACCGCCCCTACAAGGAAACACAATAAATGGTTGATTCAACATCTCAACCCTTGAGCAAAACTCGAGACGTCAAGAATCTAATTCGAGATGCTCTAGAGGAACAAAGAACCACTTTGTTTGAGCAGTTTCGAGATCTCATGTTTCAATTGGGAGCCCCGACTACAATTGTCGACCCTACACCATTCCAAAGCCAAGATTGACATTTGAGTTGGATACCTAGCTTCAACGACTAGTGACCTATACCGCCAGTTGGTTTTTTGACACTAAAAAGATCATGTTCGTGGCTTTGACAATGTCAAAATCCATTGTCTATTGGTTAGAGGCCACTAGTTGCAAGCTCGAAGAGGCAACCAACCCCATCTCTTCCTAGGCAAACTTTGTGAAGGTAGTATGTGAGCGGTTCTATCCCTTGCACCACTACAAATAAAAGTACATGCATTCCCAACCACTAAAGCAATGGAGAGATCAATCTACCGACAATATACTAACGAGTTCAACGACCTTCTCAATCAACTTTGCATCAAAAAAGACAAGAGATATCACGCCCTCCAGTACGTCAATGGCCTACACTACCATCTTCGATCGGAGATGGAATTCCTTACAACCAACTCTCTAGCACAGGCATACCACTTTGCATCAAAGCTAGAGGAAAAATCAAGAGTCAAACAGAAAGGCATGGTTTCTACCCGCACAGGAACCCAACACCAAAGCAAAAGTCGTCAAATGCTCAACCACCTACTGCACCCACACCCAAGGAGCCTCCTACTCCATCTAAGCCCACAGTGCTTACAACTCAAGAAAAGGGTAAATAGAAGTTGGACAGCAAATGGTGCAACCACCAAATGACCCACACTCACAGTTATTCTAAGTGTTGAGCCCAACAGAAGATGGTGGTTATCCATCCAAAGGAGAAAGACCATTCACTCCAATTAGATGGAAAGCAAGAGGAAAATGCCACACATTTGAGAGAAAGAAATCAATGGGCAAGTAACGTCTCAAGATCTTATCCCTCTAAAGAATGAGAGCGCCTATTCCACACCCATCGTTGGGTCAAGGGCCAGCCTATCCATATTATCATTGAAACTAGAACCAAAAGAACATCACCACCAAAAATATAGTCAAGCGCATTGGCCTCCAAACTAGAAGGCATCCTTAGCCTTACTCTCTAGTTTGGTTGCAACCAAAGAAAGGTATCAAAGTTTGATGCCAATGCACCCTCAAGTACGGTATCAAGTCAATGCATGACACAAACACCTGTGACATGGTACCATTGGTCATCTGTGATGTCTTGCTGGGAAGCCCATACCTCTTTGACCATAAGGTGACCTACCAAGCCTATTTGTAGTAGTGGTCGATACGTTGGAGAGATGACATACAAGATTCTTGAGTGCCTCCCTTACAAAAAGGTGACTCTAGTTTCAGCAAAATAGTTCAAGAAGCTGATCTCACACATTCAATAGTTCATTTTGTTGATGGTTAGACCACAAACCAAGTTCTATCAAAAAATGTGATAAGTCATGCATTACAACTAGCATTTCCTTATCATAGATAGAATATAACTTCTCTCAATCATGAAGTTCCCAACTTTAAAAAGCAATAGGTCAGCCACCTTGCATCAACACTGTTTCGATCCCTTCGACATAAGCATCACACTCAACTATGAATGGAACTATGAAATTAGGAATGACTAATATTGGGCATGTACACATAATCTTCTTGAGTTGCTCAAATACCTGTTGAACTGTGTCTAAACGTTCAAAGGCTCCTTTCTTCACTAATTGTATCGATGGAGTGGCCAACTGAGGGAATCCTTGTACAAAGCACCTATAATAATTGCATGAACCAAGGGATTTTCTCAATTCAAATACAGAGGTGGGAGTGGGCCGTCATTGGACTAACGCTATCATGACCTCATCAACCTACACTCCTGATGCATTGATAACATGGCGTAGATATAAGATTTTGTGGGCCCAAACTCACACTTAGAATCCTTGGCAAAAAATGATTGAACACTTAAGGTTCTCAATTATATATCTAGATGTTGCACGTGTTCTTCCCAAGTCTTGTTGTAGACCAAGATGTCATGGAAGAAAATCGACACAAACCCTATGATTTCCTCTATAGCAACACCTAGTCATGTAATTACCCTCTCATCAATCAAACTATGAGTGCCCTTGCCATCAATCAGCACAATACTTTGTTGGCCCCCAATTTATCCCTTAACTCTCAATGTCGAATAAAAGGGAATGCTAGATAAAGTTGGAAGCAAAGCCTATGGAAGCTTATCAACAATGCCCTCAATGCCAGCACCATTAGTATTGTCAATCTCCCTAATAATAGGGGCATCAAACGCCTCTACCTCCTTCAATGTATTCTCGCCTTTCTCATACCATTGCCCAATCTCCACATAGTGCACCTAGCCTCGTCCTTGACATGCATGTCCTAGTTACTAAGGTTGCTTACAAGTGAAACAAAGGGATCTTTGCCTAAGATCATTCTTTGACATGTCATCTCTCATACCACCACTCCTTTCCTATCTATGAGGATGTTCTGCACCTATCTGCTACATGTCATATGGTTTGTGGTGAGCAAAAATTATGTTCTGAAAATAGTCATTTCCTATCCATTAATTATCAATCCGGTAGTTCGTAGACTTGTGAGTACCAGTGCAAAGTATATGCCTGTAGTAGACTAGAGATGAGTCCTATGTGTCACTTTGGTTTGGGGGGTGGTTGTTGGTGTAGTTGGAGTTCAGCCAAACCAGCAGAATTAAATTGTAGGAAAGTAAATTCTACAGGAAATTGTAGGAAAACTAAATTAAAATGTCAAACACATGACTGAAAGGAAATGTGCAGAAAAGTAAAGTGCAGGAAAGCAAAACACACTTGCAAAATTTAAATAAAGCAGGGAAAATGCAGAATTAAAACACACTTGCAGGAAATAAAATAATAGAAACTAATTAATGAAAGCAGAAGAAAACAGGGGAGGAATACTGCCTAGAGTGGGCCTAGGCTCCTGTAGACATCCACCCGATTAAATTACGCAATCACTCTTCAAACTCAAGAAATTGATCAAAACACTTCAAGATTTTTATTATGCAGTACTAATTTTTACAAAGCAAGTTTGGATCCTTTCTTCAGGGGTGGCCTACTTTTATACAGAACGTGATCATCCCCTATTTACAATTTTAGATGCTGTATGATTTGCTATGATGGGCATGCATAAATTTATTAGATGTCTAAAAATAGAGAAATCATGCTAAAATTAACCCTCACGGAATAATCATAGTGTTTCCTATGTTTAACAAAATGCATCTAATTTTATACATGGTCTTCAATCTTTATGGTCAATGTGCATGTTTTTATTCTATCCAGTGCACGCGTTGTTCGACTCGTTGCTGGAAAATAGGTACCTTTCCAGCCTATCATCGGGATACAGGCATCGTATTTAGCTTTCTTCTGTTTGCTGAAGATCATCATTGGTTTTTGGGCATCGAATAGTGCGCACTTTTATTCTATCATCGGGAGACAAGCATCATCCACCTATAGTCAAGAGATAGGAACTATCCACTCGTAGTCGGGAGATAGGCATCGTCCTATATACTGGAGATAGGAACCTTCCAACCTGTTGTCGGGAGACAGGCATCATCCTGTGTACTAGGAGACAGGTGCTTCCTTTTCATTGGGAGATAGGCACCTTTCAGCCTATGGCTGGGAGATAGGCATCGTACCTTAGCATGTTTTGGAGCGCCTTACTCCTTTGCTACTATCATCGTTTAATCACCAATCCTTCCTTAATCGCATCATGAAAGTATCAAATGCTAGGTCCGCATGGGACCTTGACTAAAAAGGTGCAAAAAAGATATAATGTACTGCATCTACACACAATTTTCACTCAAAACACACATTAGGCATAATACATCATTTTCCATTAAATATATACAAAAATATCATAAAAAATGCATTTCTAATATAATATGCCGCACATTTATGTTATTAAAGTATACAAAAAATGAGCATTTTTGGTGCTCATCATCCCCCCATGCCTAATTGTTGCCACATCCTCATGGCACCTGTTGTTGATAATCCCCTATTTTATCAACAACCTACCAGTATTCTCCTGTTCCAATGCTTTCTCTCCCTGGTTGTGGCTCTATCTCATTCCTTATTACATTTCTATTTGCCACCCTATTTCGACTGATTGGGACCTACTTCTATCTCTAGTGCCTTCTAGCGTTTACTACACCATAAGGGCTGGCTGGGCCCTACCCCTATTTTTAGATTTGTTCTACTCCACCCCTTCTTGCCTGCAACTTCCTCCATGTAGAATCTTGTGAATGTAGTGGCATCCTTCTGGAATGCAGGCTCAACTTGCTTCCAGTATTGATGGTTTGGGGGAAGCTGATCTACCAATGGAAAGTTAGGCTTGTCCCATGGTGGATAATGGGATGTATCATGTACCTAGGCCTTTGGTAATTTTACCACCTTCGGGTCGAGTGTTGTGTCCTCTATGTCATTCTCCTCTGCATCTTCAGGTGGTAGAGACTCAAGTGCTCGAACTGGTGATGGCATCATTGGTTCTTTGCTAAATATACCCATCTTCTCTAGATATTCCCGCATCCTTGAGGGATTGCCATCAGTTGAACCATATAGGTTCTAGAATTATTTTGGTTGGGTAGGATTAACAGAAATACCTAGCTCTCTAGCCATTCGTTTGTGAGCCTTTCGCTCCTTCTTAGCCTCCTTCAAGTTCTTCTTGAGCTCTTGGAACTACTCTTTCTAGTTGGTGAAGGCTTTCATGGATGCAACCCACTCTTCATCTGAATTTGGGTCTGGTTGCACCTTCAACTCTTGTTGGGGTGCTTTTTGCTTTTGTTGTTCTAGCCCTTGTCTTCTACCTTCTCTATGGTGCTCTCTCTGCTTTTCATTTGGGCCATAATTTCTTAGATGATCCAGGTGCTGCTGCATCAGCTATGGATGCCGAAGGACCAACCTCCTCTACCTTCTATGGAGGTGGTATTTCTTAGACCTCAAAAGACTTTGTATCTTGCATATCCTAGTCCCTTAGTGTGTTTCCAAGTTGGTCTAATCATGGTCTATTCATCAAACTGATTAGCCATGGTTTGGTCAACCGATGGCTAACCAATTGACTGTACAACCTCCATGGGATCGACTGACTCTTATGGGTGATCCACCTCATGTTCTTGCCCTTGCCCTACTTCGTCTGGACAACAGGGTCAAATATCTACATGTCATCAACCGGTTGAGTGGCACCTAATTGTACCTTGGACTCCCTAGCTGACTTGGCCATTCCTACTTGGTCATCTGGTGGTTGACCATCTGATTGGGTAGCATCAGGTATTCCGGTTGACTCCTCAACCTCACTATCATCGATTTCTATTACAGGGGTTCCTATTGCACAACAAGGCTCCCCTATTCCTAGGAAGTAGTCTTCATAGGGGCCTCTGATTGGTCCCCTATTTCAACCTTTTGGTTGTCTGATGCCCTTCTAGCATCAGAGTGAAATACCCTTGTGGATGCAATTTTCTCCTTCAAGTCCATGAAAGAAAATGTTGCATCCATGGCCCAATCTGTCTGTACGATAGCATCGACCTTATCTAGTTTGGTGACTACAGCTGTTAGACCCTATTTTCTAATTGTCGCACCATTTCTCGTAATCACCGTAGAGCATCATTCACTTCTTGTTGTCTTGCTGCAGTAGCCCATCGAGACTCCTAAAATTTAGTCTACTCTTTCTTATATTTTTCCTCCCAATTGGAGGCTTGTTCTCTCATGTTCTATAGCTGGCTCTGCAGGTCTTCTTCCTGATCATTCTAGCAGAATGTCGCACCACTAGCCATGCCATGCAACACTTGAGCAACCAATTCATCCTCTACATTTTCTTCTTCGGATGAACTATAATCAACTAGGCGCTCCTTCTGTGTTCTACTTCTGGTTGTTGGTGGTGACGAAGCCCAAAATGGGCTTGGAATAGTTTGGTCTACCTCCCAATTTGAATGTTGGGAGATAAGTGATGATATTGCCTGTGACAAACTCTGTTCAGCTTGTCCTGCCTCCCTTGTAGAATGGCTATGCTGGGAGGTAGGCGATGGTGTTGGGGAAGAAGGGCCTGATTCTGCTTGCCCTATTGTTTCTGTAGCTTGGTGGTTTTGGGAGTCAAGCGCCTCCTCTTCCCCCTGCTGCTCCTTGGTTGCATCTAGCAACTTCTCTTTCATCCTCTATGTGCCTTGGCATATCTCCAACTTCCAACTCATCCCTATGTGCCTCGACATGTCAAACTAGGGCTGAGATCAGCCCATGATGTGCTAATGTCGTTACTATTCCTGCCTGATACCGATTGGATTCATCCTTTAGGGCACACATTAGGTAGTAGGGAATATTGATTTTATCCCCATGTAGCAGATGATTAAGAAATCTAAAATGGTTGGCGTTCAACCAAGAATACTTACCAGTGCAGGTGAAAAATCGAGCTACTTGCTCGAACACATTCCTCCAAAGGTCTAGCATATACTATTTTGGTAACCCTTGGCGTGTTGTCTGCGTTGATGGTTGCCCAAAAAATCATTGTACGCATCATGCTATACTATCCTCCTTATATGTTCGGTCCCCTATGCATGGAAGACCAATCACCTCTACAATATATGCTTCTATGACTGGTATGACCAATCCGTGCATTTGTACGACGTCATCATCCATTGAAGCTACAAATTCGCATGTTGCCATAGGGTCTTGATCTTGGCTAACCAAGTGGTAATACTGCATCCATCCCATAACCTCAAACTAGTTTCTGACATCACCAATTATGCTCGAAATATCTTAAGGCTCATTCTTCTTCAATGCATGATTAGTAGGTTTTCCCATGGCGGTCTTGGCTCTATTCTCTGGATTTCATTATGTTTGCAAAAATAGGCACTATTTTTGGTTTATAACATGCCAAAGCATGTGATTGTATCCATGCATACAGGGCACCTATCTCCTATAATCAATAGTAATTATGGGTAATCTGCATAATTAAATTTAAAATCATGTGCCAGATTTTAGATGGGTACCGATACAATCACTTCCTTCCATCTGATTGGCACCACATGGCGTAGTACAGGTTTGGGGCTCGTATGATTGGATACAAGTTTCGTGGGACATGTGTCGGCACATTATACAAATTTGGGAATATTATAAATGTTTCTTTATGAAAATCATGCATACATATAATAGAAAGTTTGGTACATACCTGAATGGTGTTTCATGATTTATCATATGCAAATGTCGGTGATGCAATGTGATTGGTCGATGCATGACAACAGTGTCTCCGGGACAAATGATCGGTGTGGTTTTTTTCCATGCAAAAATCGTGTCAACTTGAATCGTCATTGGGTACTGCAATTTTATTAATCTCGAGGTTTTGTGCAAAAAACTAAAGAAAACATGGAATTTTTATTTTACCATGGGATGACACACGTCCCCTCCTTGGAAGTTGTTTGATTTGCCTTGGGAGCATGCATGGATCACCGATGAAAAATCATGAACTCCTTCGATCAACAATCGAGAAGTAAATGGATTCTATCGATAAAAAGATAAACAAACATACTTTTATCCATGAAAAGTTTGACTTTGATTATGCATGGATTTCAATGCCAATGTGGCTCCGACCGCTTTCTCCGATGCCGAAGATAGGAGTCATCACTATATTGGAATACAAGCACCTTTATTTGTATGGGAGACAAGCACCCTTTATTGAAGTGTGGAGATAGGCACCCATTTGTTGGGAGACAGCATCCTTCACTGAAGTGTGGAGATAAGCACCCGTTCTAGGAGATAGGCACCTTTCACTAAAGTGCAGAGATAGCACCCATTTGTTAGGAGACAAGTACCTTCACTAATTAGATATAGGCATCCTTTTTTATGAATACAGCACCTTTATTGATCATATTGGTACCTACAAAACACTTGATCATATACAGGTATTTTCTTTCCGGATAAAGTAGACACCTATATATATATATATATGTCCAGTTGTAAGTACCCCCTTCTTGGTGGGTATTGGTGCTTCGTTCATTCATTTATCCTCCTAGAAAGCTGAAAATATACAGGGCACCATGGATCCTATGCTTGATAGGCCTAGGTTTCCTAGGATGCCTACAGATTGCATTCAAGGTATGATTTCCTACAAAATAAATGCACATATAAAACATAAAATAGGAATCGTGGATCCTATGCCTGATAGGCCTAGGTTTCCTAGGATGCCTACAGATTGCATTCAGGGCATGATTTCCTACAAAGTAGTAAATAAAATAAAACTAAAAAAAAATTAAAATTTAAAATTTAAAATGTTTTTTTTTTGTGGATGCACACGCGTCCATCAACTGCTTGGAGAGAGTTTTTCATTATGATGGGGTCTCCCCCATGCCTACTTTGGATTCAACCACGTGGACTGGTGGTGTATGATATGATCACAATCGGTGGTCATTGACTGTCAACACAATCCTACTTCCATCTATGGTTTGGACGCACACAACACCATTTTTGATAATTTCAACCACTTCATACGGTCCCATCCAACGTTGCATAAGCTTTCCCTTTCTCACCTAAGTTTTTCATACAATAATGCCCATTCTCCCACTTTGAACTATTTTGGTCGTATGTGGTGGTCATGCCACCGGGCCCTCTGCTTTTGCATGATTTTTATTCATTGCAAAGCATCCTGTCGATATTCATCCAACTGGTTGAGTTATTGAATTCGGTCTTTTTGTGCAGCATCCAAATTTAAATTTAATGCTACAATAGTCCGTAGGGTTTTGATTTCAAATTCAATGGGCATCATGGCATTTTTCCTGTACACCAATTGGAATGGTGTAAATCCAGTGGTAGTCTTCCAGGTAGTGCGATATGCCCACACTACCTCCGGTAAATGAATTGCCCAATATTTTTGGTGTTGTTGTACCATCTTAGTAAGAATATTTTCCAGCTCCCGATTTGTGACTTCCACTTGCCCATTTGCTTGCGGATGATAGGGGGTAGTTTTGTTGTGTCGGATTTGATATTGCTGCATCAACTCCTGAATCACTTTCAAGGTGAATTGAGGTCCCTGATCAGTGGTAATTTCTTTAGGAACCCCAAATCGGGTGAAAATGGATTCATACAAGAAATTGGCTATAGTATTTTCCTTTGAATCTCGTAGTGCCTGCACTTCAACCCATTTAGTCACATAGTCAGTACAAACAAGAATATACCTTTTTTCACTTGACTGTGGATTGATGGGACCCACAAAGTCCATCCCCCATTTATCAAAAGGTTCAATGTGCACATGGGGCTGAAGTGGCATCTCATCTCGGAGAGTTGGTCTGCCCATTCGTTGGCATTGATCACATTGGTTAACATGTTTGACTGCATCTTTAAATAAAGAAGGCCAAAAATATCTAACCTACAAAACTTTAAATGCAGTCATTTTTCCTACAAAATGACCACCACATGGTTCATCATGGCAAGCCTTGAGGATTTATGTGGTTTCATTTTCTGCAACACACCTTCGCATGATTTGATCAGGCCCGATTTTAAACAGGCATCCATCAATCCATGAGAAGGTTGCACTCTTTTCTATTAAAGTTTGAGCTTCTCGGGGTGAGAGTGTAGGAGATACTTTACCGATGGCTAAGTAATTAGCCATATCCGCATACCATGGAATCTGTTCATCCAGAGCAAAAATATGCTCATATGGAAATTGATCCTCAATGGTTGTATGGTCCTGAGATATCAACCTGGAGAGAAAATTTGCAACAACATTATCCCTATCGGGTTTGTCAACAATGGTTACATCAAATTCCTACAATAGTAAAAGCCACCTAATAATTCTACCACTCACTACAGGTTTATTCATTAGGTACCTGATGGTTGCATGATCTGTATGCACAAAAATCTTATAACCTATAATGTAATGGCAGAATTTATTAATAGTGTGCACTACTACAAGGAATTCTTTCTCCATGATAGTATAGTTGAACTCAACACCTGTAAGATGTTTACTGACATAGTAGATGGCGTAAAACTCATCTCCATATTTTTGTCCTAATGCAGCCCCTATCGCATTGTTAGATGCATCAATGTAAATGTGAAAGGGGAGGGTCCAATTTGGACCTCTCAGCATAGGAGTTGTGGTCAGTATTTCTTTTAAAATCTGAAATGCTTGTTCACACTCACTGGTCCAGAAAAACTCAACATTTTTAGACAACAATGTATGCAGAGGTTTGGTAGTTTTACTAAAGTCTTGGATAAACCACCTATAGTATCCAACAGAACCTAGAAAACTATGGACATCTCTCTATGTTTGGGGAGTAGGTAGATTTTTAATTACTTCAATTTTTTATTTATCTACTTTAATCCCCTCCATAGATATATGATGTCCTAACACTATCCCTTCTTGCATTAGCATAAAACACTTTTTGTTACTAAGGGACAGGTTTATTTCTTGACACCGTTGGAGTACTTTCTCCAGATTGGTTGTAGCTTCCTCAAAAGTTTCATCATAAATAGTGAAATCATCCATGTATACTTCTATAGTTTCTCCAACCATGTCTAAAAATATACTAAGCACCACCCTTTGAAAGGTGGTAGGTGCATTACACAACCCAAATGGTAAGACCCGATAAGAAAAAGTCCCCCATGGACAAGTAAACGTGGTTTTGTCCTGGTCTTCTTCCCCTATTTGAATTTGATTGTATCCACTAAACCCATCTAGGAACAAAAAATATTTTCTTCCTGCCAAGGTGTCGAGGACTTGGTCAATAAAGGGTAAGGGGAAATGGTCTTTCCTAGTGGCTTTATTGAGCATCCTATAATCAACACAAATGTGCCACTTGCCATTTTTCTTAGGCACCACCACTAAAGGTGATACCCATTGACTATCCGATATTGGATAAATAAACCCAGTTGACAAAAGTTTTTGTAGTTCAGCTTTGACAATTTCTTTCATGGCTGGATTCATTCTCCTCTGGGGTTGTCTTACCGGTCTCACATCATCTTCCAAATATATCCTGTGAGTGCAGACTTTGGGTGCAATCCCCCTCATGTCTGTGTAATCCCACGCAAAAGCAGTTTGGTGTTTGACAAGTATTTCCTTTAATTTATCCTCTTGAATAATTGACAACTCATTATCAATATTCAATACTCTGTCAAGTGCTACCTCTATTTGTTTGACATGGTTATCTTTGCTACCTACAAGTGGGGATTCTAGAGGAGGATGAGAAGATTCCCCTTGGAAAAAGTGTGTTATGACTTGTTCTTCATCAGTGTCATCCTCAATCTCATCTAGAGCCATTATAGGTTGAAGCATTGACAAGGCATCATCATTTAAGACTTCATAATTTGGTTCTCCCAACAAATTAGTGGTCTGTGCAGGTGGATAAATGATCAAGTTTTTGGTATTTTATCCATCTGAGATCGTCATATGTCCTATCCTGCAACTTATATAAGCATCAGTTATGGCCAGCCAAGGTCTGCCTAATATAAGTGGATAGCCACCCAATCCAGATCTAGATTGCAACACTATAAAATCTGTCGGATACTCCCATGCATCTACTATGACAACATCTTCCAATATTCCCTTCGGGAGAACTATGGATCGATCAACTAATTGAAGGATAATTTTAGTTGGCCTCATCTCCATGAGTTGTAGTTTTTGCATGGTTTCTTGGGGCATGATGTTTATGGCAGCCCCTAGATCTACTAATGTGTTGGGTAATGGGAAGCCTACAATTTTAACGGTTAGCACTGGGCTTCCTGGATCAAAGTATTTAGGATGGTAGGTATTGCCTAACATGAGATCAACCAATTGTCCTACCACACTTACTACTTTTGATGGTTTTCTTCCTATTTTTTTCAAACATAATTCTCTTATGGCCTTCGTATAAATGGGAACATCTCTAATGGCCTGAAAGAGGGGAATTGTGACTATCAAGTTTTTTAAGCCTTCCATAATGTCAAATTTTGGTTGTATTGGCTTCCTGGGTTCTTGTAATATTTTTGGAAAATGTGGAACCCCTTCATTTCTATTTTTCTCAATAGTTTCTTTTTCTGCCACCTCTTCTACCAAAGGTGGCTCTTCTACTTCTAACTCTACATCCTCTTCCTCCACTATAGGAGGAGTTGGTTCTACTCCTAATTGTCTACCTAACCTAAGTTGTACAGGGCTACAATCTACTCTAATATGATACATTGGAAACATCTCTGTATCTACCTGATAGGTGGGCTGATTTGACCTATTATTCAGATTTGGAGTTGGTTGTGCAGGTAGTTGAATTGGTCTTGAAGTAGGAGGTGCAGGCAAGTTGGGCTGCGATGGAGTTTGAGTTGTATTTTATGGAGGTGAAGTCCATGCATTGTAATTCCTCCACTTTGGTCTAGTTTGTTGATAAGGCATCCATGGATACGGGTTGTAAGGAGTAGACCCTTGGGTGGCATTCATCCAAGGAGGTTGACCCCACCATCCCATGTTGGGTGGTTGAGTCTGACCTTGGTTCATATAGTTATTTCCCCCATAAGGTGGCACTCCTCCTAGCATACTATTTCCCATAGGAAATTATTGCCAGTTTCTCCTATTACCCATGAAATAGGTTTCTGCTACTTCAGGTTCCTCTTTGACATTCTCTATTCATGGACACAACCTAGTTTTATGATCCCTTTGACAGATCGCACACACTCTAACTTTGTTTTTCGGACACTCATTTTTAGGATGTTTTCTCCTACATTTTGGGTAAAAGTAGGCTAATGTTGCTTCAGTTTCCTGCTTATTTTTCTGAAGCAAGAGTGTATCCAGTTGAAGTGCAAGAGATGAGAGCATCTCACTCTTCATATCATCCAGCATGTTGCCTATTTCAGCCTTAGTTACTGAGGCTGTAGTTTTTGTGATTCGGGTGGTTGGTTTACCTTTTCTACGAGAATAATTCTGACACAATTATCGGATGTCTATCATCTGATGTTGGTAAACATCCCCTCCTGATATCAAATTCAAAGCTTCTAGAGACTCATTTGTGAGACCCCTCAAGAAAATACTTCTTAAGGACTTCTCACCCAACCTTGCATGGGGTGATCTTTGCAAATTAAAGCTAAATCTATCCCAATAGTCTTCCAATGATTCTTCCTCTTTTTGAGTCATATCCAAGACTTCTTCCCTAACATCTCGTGCCCTCCCAAAGTTTTGGTATTGGTCTAGGAAGATCCTTTTCATATCTTCCCAGGTTGCAATGTGTTTATTTCCTAGACTGATGAACCAGCATAGCGCTGAATCATCTAAAGTGGAGGGAAATAATTTCAGTTTTTGGGCATCTGATTTGTAATCCACTAACCTGCATAATACATCGAATTTAAAAAGGAACAGGTCAGGGTCTTCAGTTGGAAGTCCCCTAAAGGTAGGAAGATGAGTGGGAGATATATGTTTCATATTAGTTTCTCCCCTTGCTTCCTCAATTGGGAAGTCAAAGTTGGTTGAAGCTTCTTCAATTTCAGCCATATTTTTAGGTAATGTAGGTTCTACACCTATTGCTTCTGGGGCAGATTTCAAGGCTTCACACTCATTTTGTTTATCTTCTAAAAGTATTCCTAAGTCAACATTTGAAATGGTTCCTTCTTCAACTGCTTTCCACCATTGAATATTCAATAAATCTTCCTCATATTGGGTTCTCTCAAATAGATGTCCTAAACCAAAGTTTGAAACTAGTCCTTCATCAAAAGATGTTTGCCTTAATTGTTGAGAAGAGCTTTGTTCAAATATTGGATGACTACGCCAATGTACTGCTGGAGGAGATGGTAATTCAGTTTTAGGATTTGTTTCAGATGTTTCGGAAGGAATTTCAGAAGGTTTTTCAGGTACTTGTGAAGTAAAATCTTTGCTTTTCAAAAAATGGCCATCCGATCCTCTTAATCTTGGTGGACTCATACAATATCAGGTAGAAAATCTATGGGTAAACTAATCTGAACTGTAAGTTCAAGGTTGACTATCCTATAGATTTGAATACTACAATTGGCACTCCCCGACAATGGTGCCAAAATGGTGAGCAAAAATTATGTTCTGAAAATAGTCATTTCCTATCCATTAATTATCAATCCGGTAGTTCATAGACTTGTGAGTACCAGTGCAAAGTATATGCCTGCAGTAGACTAGAGATGAGTCCTCTGTGTCACTTTTGGTTTGGGGGTGGTTGTTGGTGTAGTTGGAGTTCAGCCAAACTAGTAGAATTAAATTGTAGGAAAGTAAATTCTACAGGAAATTGCAAGAAAACTAAATTAAAATATCAAACACATGACTGAAAGGAAATGTGCAAAAAATTAAAGTGCAGGAAAGCAAACACACTTGTAGAATTTAAATAAAACAAGGAAATACAGAATTAAAACACACTTGTAGGAAATAAAATAATAGAAATTAATTAATGAAAGTAGAAGGAAATAGGGGAGGAATACTGCTTGGAGTGGGCCCAGGCTCCTGCAGACATCCACCCAGTTAAATTATGCAATCACTCTTCGAACTCAAGAAATTGATCAAAACACTTCAAGATTTTTATTATGTAGTACTAATTTTTACAAAGCAAGTTCGGATCCTTTCTTCAGGGGTGGCCTGCATTTTTATACAGAATGTGGTCATCCCCTATTTACAATTTTAGACGCTACGTGATTTGCTATGGTGGGCATGCATAAATTTATTAGATGTCTAAAAATAGAGAAATCACACTAAAATTAACCCTCACAGAATAATCATAGTGTTTCCTATGTTTAACAAAATGCATCTAATTTTATACATGGTCTTCAATCTTCACGGTCAACGTGCATGTTTTTATTCTATCCAGTGCACGCGTTGTTCGGCCCGTTGCTAGAAAACAGGTACCTTTCCAGCCTATCATCGGGATACAGGCGTCGTATTTAGCCTTCTTCTGTTCATTGAAGATCATCATTGGTTTTCGAGCATCGAATAGTGCACACTTTTATTCTATCATCGGGAGACAGGCATCATCCAGCCTGTAGTCGGGAGATAGGCATCGTCCCGTGTACTGGGAGATAGGCGCCTTCCAACCTGTTGTCGGGAGACAGGCGTCGTCCTGTGTACTGGGAGACAGGCGCTTCCTTTTCGCTGGGAGATAGGCACCTTCTGGCTTATGGTCGGGAGACAGGCATCGTACCTTAGCATATTTTGGAGTGCCTTACTCCTTTGCTACTATCATCATTTACTCACCAATCCTTCCTTAATCGCGTCATGAAAGTATCAAATGCCAGGTCCGCATGGGACCTTGACTAAAAAGGTGCAAAAAAAGACATAATGTACTGCATCTACACACAATTTTCACTCAAAACACACATTAGGCATAATACATCATTTTCCATTAAATATATACAAAAATCTCATAAAAGATGCATTTCTAATATAATATGCCGCACATTTATGTTATTAAAGTATACAAAAAATGAGCATTTTTGGTGCTCATCAATTTGTGGCGGTTTAGCGTTTGTTTGAGTTTCTCTTAATTGAAGTTGGCATTTGAACAAGGGTCTATGACTGGGCTATGCTAATCTATAGCCATGAGCATATGATTGTGATGGTCCCCGTCTATTAAAAAAGGAAACCGACATCGATGTCTCCATAGAAATTGCCTTTTGCCATAGCATCTTCCAGTGATGGAAGAGCAAACGCTAGTGGCCACCCACGTAACAAATCCTTTAGCCCATCCATGAACATGTAGTCAAGTTTTGGCATCTCTATCCCATGCATCATAATTCACAACCTATGAAACTCGTCTATGTACTCTTGCACCATGCCCGACTGTTGAAGACAGGTCAAATCCATGAAGTACTGCTCTATCAAAATATCCTCAACGTAGTTTAGGAGGTTCTAGCAGAACTCCCCTATGTCCAAACCTAAGCATACCCCAACGTGTCCATCCCTTGGTGCCACCACTTATGTACCACACCAAACAAATATAGTACAACAAAAGTCAACTGCTCCACATTAGAATAATAAGAGACTTGGAAGTATGTCTCTACTCGTTGCAACCACACACGAGCACTTTGTTGGGGTTTGCCATCAGGCTTCCCCTCAAACATCTAAATTTTTATTTTGTTGTAGTTTTTTAAGTTCGCATTTTACTTTTTGTTGTTCTTCTTCCTTTTTCCCATGAAACTACAATAATCGGCAAAGAAGATCACGTCACGAACGTTTTCCTCCAAAGTCAAGTATTCCCCATAGTAGATAGTAGTGACCCTTCACGTGTCTTCTAGCTCATTGGAGCTCTAGGCAGATCATAACATTGCATTTGTGGCTGCCTCAAGACCCTCTCGATTCCATATTGTGGTCGGTTCTATGTTCTTGCTAGCCCCAAGTCTAATGCCCAATAGCCTCATCATGCCCATGTAAATGTACAACCCCTATTGGTTGTCTAATGGCCATGTTTGCTATCAACTCTACAAAGCCTATTTGAAGGCTAGCATTCAACTGATGTAGCATCGCCAACATCAACTAGAGACCACCATCTCTACTAACAATGATGTAAAGATGAAGTACGTGTGATAAAGTAACTAAGTGAGGTATAGAAGAAACCCTTATCACTCCGGCCTTATCGCTCCGTCTTCTTATATACCAAACCTCTCTATATATTGGAACCGTTCAATATACCCATCGGATATGTGGAAGAGAAGTGGTACGTGGGAGCAAAATGGTACATGGAAGTAGAATGGCGCGTGGAAAAGCCTCAGGTCTATCTAAGGCCTAGGAATGGAGTATTACCACCCCTCACTTCACTAGATGCTTTATGGGCAGCCTAGCTTAGTCAAGAATGACAGATTTCTAACAAGGGGAGAGAGAGAGAGAGAGAGAGAGAGAGGGTGGGGGGGGAGGGGCAGGAGGTAACTATCAGGAGTGCAATCTCCTTATTACTTCTGCTATGTCACCAAAATATACTCCTCAGATGACTTAATATGAGAACAACCACATATGAGCAGTTGATGGCTTGGGCTTGTTATATACCCATTATAGTTGAGTGATCATATGCTGATTTTTCAAAAAATTCAAACATCTTAATAGAGCTAGCAATGACGAAAAGAGGATACTGCACGAATTTGTTTTTGCAAGGAAAGTATAAAATTTTCCAAGATATTTTTTATCTTTTTAATTGTTGAAACAACAAACTAGAGTTTCAAACTCAAAAAACGAAAATACGCATAAATCAAAGAGAGAAATCAAAAATCTAGTTTGGACCCAAATCAGAAAAGACATAACCTAACCTAAATATTAAAAAAAAAACTCAGTACCCAGAATGCAGATTATTTTTGCATGCAAAACGAGGCAGAAAAAACACAGTTTCAGACATGATTTTGATGACTAATGTGGCACAATCATAGATCGGCATGCAGCAAGGATTCTCACGCCAATTCCATACAGCTGAACAGACAATACAGTCACAACAAAAGGACACTCTCACAGGCTGGCAGGAAATCAGCCCTGATACCACTGTAGTATCCAAAAAATATTTTAACTGCATCATTGAAAACAAGAAGCATGAACACATGCCAGAAAAGGGTTTTCATCTTTTCTGGATACAAGAAGGTTTCATCCTCTTCAGTGCATGGGATTTTCGTCCCAATTTCTTCCCAAGAAAGAAATCTCCAAGTTTTTCTTTTCATAATAATGAAAAATGAGTGCAACACATCAATATATAGCCCTTTTGAGCAAGTCTATTCACCTACCTACTATATGTGGGATTAACAATTTTATTATCTAGGAATCTAGGGACCCTATAGACCACCTAACACCTTTAATGACTAAATACCAACTCAAAAGGTACTTTTATAAGTGCCTTGTGTATTATATTTATTAAATTCGGGGGCATTACATCAAACTATATTAATCGTAATATTTTGCATATTATGCTTATTCATATAAACGGTAAGTCGGACAAGACTCACAAGCATTACAAGGATGTTAATGTATACTTGCCATATTTGATATAGCTAATTCATTTTTTGCAAGAAATACCTCTATTTTACAAAACTGTACACATGCCAATTAAAATAAGTTACACCAAAACTTCACTAGAGCTGGCTTGAGCTTTCTTCCTACACGTCATTAGAGTTCAAAAGACAAATTTGAAGCAGGTTTTAAACTACTCAAATTTAATACAGCAACTCTTGGAAGGGTCTGTTGCAGTTTAAACTTCATTTCAAATGTCAATATGTAGGATATGAGTTTGAATTGGATGTCCAATAGAGAACCTGAATCTTTGTGGACACAATTGTAAACTACCTTTGGACACTGGAAGGATTCTGAAGGATAAGCAAAGACAAAGAAAACATAGTTGTAGAATATGCTTTCTGTGTATATTGAGTAGTAAGTAAAATAGCATGTAAATTGGGACAGAACGAGAATATAAATTGATACAGAAAGTGGGAAACTTATATTCATTATTTGATAAATATGTTTACAAGTAGTGGTTCATCTGCATCTTTCTTTAAAGGAAGACTGTGTTCACATTACTTCAAGCAAAAAAATGCTTTCTTAACGAAGAGCAAGTTAGCAAGACAAAAAACATGAAAATTTCAGGTTCCATTGTTCAACTATGCTTCATATATTGGCTTTTTATTGCAGGCTTTTTAACAAATGCACCATATTCACTTACCAGGCCGTGTCTCTTGCAGACCTTGCCTCAAATTCCATTTTTGGACTGTCTGGAGCTTTCCTACCTATGCTTCCAAAAAATATCAGAAGGTGGATGAAAAGAACTAGTAAGGTTAATTTGTAGGCATCACATCATGAAAATGCAACAAAAAACTAAAAAGACCAAGTACAAGCAAAAAGCCCCACAGAACCAATTGATTAAACATTTCTGATAATTAAGGTACAAAACATTAACATGCAAAGCACATATTTGGGCAATCGGTTACATTATCTCTATCAATCTTAACAGTTCAGTAGACTTCGAAAAAGAAACTGTACGACAAAAATTTTGATGTCACAAATTTACATTATTTTCAAACTATCTTTTGAACCAAACTATGTTAATATGTCTTCACCTCGAATTCTTCCAATTTCTTCATGATCTTTACAACATCAGGAGATACTACAATATTGTAGATGCTAACTACTCAATGGCACATACTAATAACAATTCGCCTGCAAAGTTGAACAGTGCACCATACATCTGTCATTTCCAAACCTACATCCCTATATGGCTTGCATATCAAGTTATATTGCATTCCCAATGGAGCTGAATGCAAAACAAGCAAATGTCACAGCTTCAAGAAATTTATATGAATCTTAAATGCATTTTAATCTTAATGGCATGCTAGAGGACTTTAATAAGTAACTGGCTTAGTATATAAAATGCCTCACACAATGCATCCCTTTTGTAATCCTTGAGATATTCAAATTGAGTGAGAATGGTCACTACATAATAGACAAAAGAATGGCTATATAATGCCTAATACAATTTGAAAAATGACTACATAATGGCTATATGGCTTTAAAAAGGAACTTCAGAGACAATTCTATGTCAACATAACAAACAATATAAACTTCTATAAACGAATGTGACACAATAAATCTCCTACTGTTGGCTGTTAGTAACATGCCCCTGGTCTTCCATGTAGTAGCAAGCCAAATTTCCAATTGCATCGTTATCTAACCATCAATGAACAGCAACAATCAACAATTGATGTTAACCATGTCATCCACCTTGCCTATGCTAGGAAAACTTTATCATTTAATGTAACACGTTTGTTCTTTAATGTGAATACGTATATCTAGGGAATGTATTTAGTTACATTTTAAACACTTCTAAGGGTAGATTACGGGTGATATATTTGTAAAGAGAGAAATACCCTTAATAAAAATGAAATTTTAAATGGTTAGCATCTGTGATTGAAGTCATTACTAACTGGTCAGATGATGGGTCATTGAGGGCAACCAGATCCTTCAACATACAATATATAATTGTATCTTGGGTAGGTCCAAAAAAATAGACACCTTTCCAATTCACTCCATCTTCTCTTCTTTTATCTGCCATCAAATAATTACTTTACATTTATTTCTGAAAGCAAGATTACAGGAGCAAGCTAGTGAATCATGTGTGTCGTTGAAAGCAAAATGTCATCGACTAAAGCAAAAAACTCTTTTTGTTGACTACCAGTAGTCCCCTTGCAGTCCTATTTAAATTAAGGCGTATCATAAGAATAACTTCCGTGGTTTGCTACTATGTACAGATGCTTTAACATTGCTTTTTGTAATTGTCCACATTTAACATTTGAAGGACATAAAAATGCTTGGAAGACTTCATTGTGCCTAAAATTATCATGTATTGCATGTTTCACCAGCACCCTAGGGTGGTTGGCAAAAGGCCCCTTGCTGTTGGATGTTGACATGTCAAAATCACCATTCAACAGTGAGTTGTATTATACCCCAACATGCTGTTGGAAGAAAGAACAGGTCTGAGAAACCCTTCAAAAATTTTGGCATCATCGCAGTTGTGTTGCACTTTACAGATCCCCTGCTATACAGAGACTTGAAAGGAGTCCTCTCTAAAACTAAATAGACAGTGAATGCTTAGCATCAGGAATACAAGTTGCCATCCATCTACTCCACATTTCTCCCTATGAACTTCAGTTTCAGTTATAATAAGCATACTTATTCTCTTTCCTAACTCAGCCATAGATCATAATCCTCCCCACAATGGCAATTAACTTATCCTCGTCTTAGCCTATGGCCTATAGGACTGATTATTATTCACATCTGAAAAACATCATTTAACGATAATTGCAAAGTATCTCTTCATAACCACTACCTAGAGTTGGGTGCCCAGTTCACCACTATATAGATACAAATATATGTAAATTAATGCCACAAATTGAAGTTCAGTCCTCGTCACAGTTCCTTCAGAGGTGCCAAGTGCATACCCCAAAAAACGTGATTCATAGAGTATTGCTTTATTATTTTAGTTACATTCCTGGACTTAATTTTAGATGTTACCTTATCTGTTGTTGCACCTTTTAGCACTCCTGATTAGCCATTGTAACTTGCCATATTTTTGAGTCTCATTGAACTACTTTGATCATTCACAGACAATAAAATAATTCTTGTCTTTCTTCTTTCTAGCATGTACCAAATAGAAAAACAATTTCCCAGCAGTGCAATTCACAAAAAAACATAGTCCTGCAAGGACAAAATTCATCTAGAACTGCAAATCTTCCTCTAATGCAAATCCAGGAGATTTTCGACAAGCAAAGTGTCAAAAGTTTTCATACTAAAAGCAACTTGACCATCTCTTAAATAACTTGGTAGCAATTGCCAGGAAAATAGATGACAGATGCCAGTATACGTCTAAGGAATTTGCAGTTATTGCAAATCTCATTGCATAGATGAGAAGACACTATTCTAATCTCTATACACCACTAAGCATAATTGATCATCAAAAAAGTTGAAAACAAACAGGCCAGTGCAAGTTGAATGAAAAAGGCAATAAGAACAAACTCTGAGCATAAGTTTAATATACAGTTGTCTACTTAAATAGGTTTCAAATATAGAGGGTTCAAAACCTACTATAAAAGAACCTTGGACCAGAACAAAACTGCAGCTAAAACATGTAAGAGACTCTAATTGTGCTGGATATTTTTCGATTGCCAAGAATAATAGATGGAAACAAAAAGGTTATTTTTAAAAGCAAGACTCAAGAGTTAAAGGCTTACAGAATGTATGCTGCAGAAAATAACTAAACTTTATAGTTAAGTGATGGATTTGATGAAAGTCCAGTTCCAGAACAGATTGTCATACATCTAATTAAAGGTGAAGGATGTAAAGAAAATGCCAGTAAACTTGATAAGACACTGCCAAAATAGGAAGAGATTGAAGCAGCACATCCAGAATATGAAACAATGCCATAGTCATACTCCATACTCCAGAATATGAGACAATGCCATAGTCATACTCCAAGAAGAAACAAAACTTTACAACTGAAGATGTAAACTTTGAAAAGACCATAATGGATATCCTCTGCTATTCTATCACATGTTAACTATGCTTTAGTGTTAGTTGAATTCCTAGGAACGATGTACCTTTCAAGAACCGCATGAGAAAGAGAAATGGGTCAAGGCAATACAAGTTGAAGATTATAGTGGCCCACCTAACAGTACCTTATACAACTTTTAGCTTCACGCATCCATGGAAACTGATCAGCAGCCATGTATTTTATTTAGACTGGGTTTCACTTTTGTATTTTGCATTGGCATGCTAATCGAGGCATTTATGTTTATATACTATAGTACACATCCAATGCTTTATTCCTATGTTCCACAAAATTCCATGATGGGAATGGTGGGACAGCAGTCTGGGATCATGGGATGGTGAGACACCATTTCAGGACGTCCAGATGCAGCTCTGAGATGGCCTCCAAAGCCCAAGAATAGTACCCATGGAACATAGCTTTATTCTGATATGTATGTAGTTTATGTTTATAACATATCTATAAATTGGCTCTATTCCAAGTTAATATTTTTTATTGATTTAAATTAGTACACCTGCACAAATTAATTTCAACTTATATTTAATAGTAAATTTGAGATGCCTTAATCCAACAGGTGCCATGTTGCAACCATCTAAAATCCTAGAGCTACGTTTTCCCATTGAAGTGAATAAATAGACCAGAAAGGTAGGTATATACTGGACACAAGTGGCAAATTTGTCAAAAAATGAATGTCAAAAGCATGACCTACACATAAAATGCTTTGCAACAAAGTAGTCTAGACTCTACACCCTATTTTGATGGCAATCACACTTCAGCCATTTAATTGGTCATGTCACTAGGCAAGGTGACATAGCGAGAAGGGAATGTGATATGGTGAGGGGACATATGACATTGTATAAGTATGTCCTGTAATGTAGTAATTTAGTACATCACATGGATAAGAAGAAAAAAATAAGACAACATTACATTTTGAGATGACTGTCCAAGTTTGGAGAACATGGCAAAAGAGAAATAAAGGTCAACCGCCTCATTTAAGTATATTTGTTAAAAAGTATTCCTAAGTCTAAAGTGGCAAGCTTATCATGAAAATATAGGTCAACTGTTGAAAATCATGGACCGGCTAGAACTTGAACCAACAACCCCCTATCAAGTGCTCTAGATGTACTGAGCTACTGGTCCTTTCTAGGTCACACATTTTCCAGAGTTTGGATTGACCTCAAACTCCACCCTCCTAAGCCACACTCACAAAAGAGCCATGTGCAAATTATAACCAATTTAAGCGAAAATAGCCAAGCTTTGATAAGATGTTGAAAATCATGGACCAACTAGAACTTGAACCTAGGACCTAAAAAGCAATCTAGGTGCTATACCATGCTAGCTCTCTTTGGGTCAAGCATTTTCTAGAGTGGATTGACCTTCGAACTCTGATATTGATAGAGAGAAAACCTATCATAATCCCATTAGTACACCTTGGCAAGGCCAAATGATGGAGGAAGAAAGTGTTGAACAATCGAGAGGAGGAAGAGGAGAAAATGTCCTCAAACACATTCACTTGTGCTCATGAATGCACTTAAGATGGAAGTGAAGTGAAAATTTTAGATTGGTAAAAAGCATGAGAAATTGACTGAATGGCATTAGCTCAACCGCTTTAATTCCTCAGCTTTCAAGGAGGAGACCTAGGTTTGAATCTTGCTGAGCAATACATGCATAATAGCCAAGCTATTGTAATACCACTATGTGGTGATGATGTAATATGGATGGGGCCCGTTTCAATCCCATATAACCAAAGTTACACAGGGACACGTCCCCCACCCTAGGGGACGCGTCTCCCCATCCCTGCCATCCCCAAAACGGAGGGGCGACAAAGAGGACATTCCCTTGCCATCCCCCTTTTGGGAGGGACGGGTGGAGTGCCCTAGGTCGCCGCCAGGCAGCAGGGGGCCATCCTCCGTACCCCTGTTGTGAGAGGACGTCCCCAAGGACGCCTAGCCGTCCCCCACAGCTAGGCATCACTTAACATTTAAAAAGAAAAAAAGGTCAATTTTTTTTTAATTTAAAAAATTAAATATGAGGGGGGTGGGACCCATGAAAGTCTCCACCCCCAAACCCTAAAAAAGGTCTATAAGTAGACTATAACCAAAGAAAAACACACTCCCAACCAAAGTGAAGAGAACAAGGGGGCCGTCCTCTGTACCCCTGTTGTGAGGGGGCGTCCCCAAGGACGCCTAGCCGTCCCCCACAGCTAGGCATCACTTAACATATAATAAAAAAAAAAAAGGTCAGTTTTTTTTTAATTTAAAAAATTAAATATGAGGGGGGTGGGACCCATGAAAGTCTCCACCCCCAAACCCTAAAAAAGGTTGTAAGTAGACTATAACCAAAGAAAAACACACCCATTCAAAAAAGTTAAAAACACACTCCCAACCAAAGTGAAAAAGAAAAACACATCATTCTCAAGAGAGCGGCAGCAAAAGAAAAACACATCGGTGAAGAGAACAGCAAGAGAGCGGCAGCAAAAGAAAAACACAGCAGTGAAGAGAACAGCAAGAGAGCGGCAGCAAAAGAAAAACACAGCAGTGAAGAGAACAGCAAGAGAGCGGCAGCAAAAGAAAAACACAGCAGTGAAGAGAACAGCAAGAGAGCGGCAGCAAAAGAAAAACACAGCAGTGAAGAGAACAGCAAGAGAGCGGCAGCAAAAGAAAAACACATCCGTGAAGAGAACAGCAAGAGAGCAGCAGCAAAAGAAAAACACAGCAGTGAAGAGAACAGCAGGAGAGCAGCAAAAGAAAAACACAGCAGTGAAGAGAACAGCAGGAGAGCAGCAAAAGAGCAGCAAGAGAGCAGCAAGGAGGAGAAAAGAAGTCACAAAACAGAGATCAGCAAGAGAAAGGAGGAGCAAATCAAGATCCAAGTTTGTTTTCCTATTTTCATTACCTCATCCAAGTTTGTTTTCATATTTTTCTTTCAAGTTTCAACATGAGCAGCAGTGAAGGATATGAATCAGACCCATGTGACATTCAAATGGAGGGGGAAAATCAAAATATTGTTAAGGATTCTTCCTCTAATATCCAACCTTCTCAAACTTCCAAAGAGGGCAGCACTACTTCTAGTTTTGATTGTCCATCATCAATGTTAAAAAAATATGCCAAGGGTCCATTTAATCTTAAAAAACCTCTTCTGCAATTTGTAACCAACCGTGACCATGGGAAAAAAATTTCTGGGGGCTCAAGAACATGGTTGTGCAATTTTTGTCAAACTGAGTTTAAGGGCAGCTATACTAGGGTTGAATCTCATCTTATTGATAAAGCAGGAACAGGGGTTAGGGCTTGCAAAAAAATGAACCGGCAACAAGTGGTTGAAGCCAATAGGCTTGTGCAAGAGGCCAAACTTAGAGGTTTAGGCATGTCTTTCCCTAAACCTGGCCAAACATCTAGAAGTGACCATGGAGCCTCCTCAAGACAACTACAAGAAACCCAAACCTCTAGTATGCCACCGCTGCCCTCAAGGAAAAGAGGAACTATAAATGACATGCTTAACGTGCAAGCAAGAGAGGAAGCAGATGATGCTATAGCACAATTATTTTTTGCACATGGGCTTCCTTTCCATATTGCACGTTCCCCCTATTTCAAGGAAGCATTCAGAAAAGCAGCCAAGGCAGGGCCTTCATATGCAGTGCCTGGAGAGCATAAGCTTCGTACCTCTCTCTTGGAGAAACAATATTCCAGATGCAGTTTGGTTATGGAGCAGATGAGGGACACATGGTTGAGGAGTGGATGTTCTATCATCATGGATGGGTGGACTGACATTCGTCAACGTCCACTCATCAATATTATTGTCACATGTTCAGCAGGTCCCTATTTTCTTCGAGCCATTGATTGCATCGGGAAAAGAAAGGATGTTGAGTACCAATACCTCCTGTTGAAGGAGGCTATTGAGGAGGTTGGACCCTCCAATGTTGTACAGGTAATCAATTTCCGTTTTTCTTATGAAATTCTATATGATTGTGTAAATGAGACTATTTTTGTTGTGTAAATTATTCTAAATATTTTTGTTGTACACTACAGGTAATTACAGATGCAGCCCCTGTTTGCCAGCGTGCGGGGCAAATGATAGAGCACTCATATAGACATATTTTTTGGACCCCGTGTTGTGTTCATGCATTGAACAATGCATTGAAGGACATTGGGAGGATAGATTGGGTGAGGGCTATGGTTGCAGAAGCCAGAGACTTGCAAATGTTCATTTGCAACCATCACACTTCCTTAGCCCTCTTTCGGTCCTTCTCAAAGAAGGAGTTCATCAAACCAGGAGATACTAGATACGCCACCTACTTCATTTTATTGGAGAGGATGATCGAGGTGCAGGATGCTTTACAGTCCATGGTAGTATGCACGGAGTGGAAGAGGTGGCCGGAATCAAAGACGGAGGAGGGAAAGAAAATCAGAGACAAAGTATTGGATGAGAGTTGGTGGACTCAAGCCAGGTAAGAAATGTTGAAGTTAAGATTTGGTTCATGTTTTTTTTTTTTTTATGATTTATCATTTATGATTTTATGATTTTTCATTTTTATCTCATAATTGTTTTAGTTTTACTTTTGTAGTTTCAAATTGGATTGCTCATATAGTCTAAGTTTTTATTTTTTTTAATTTCTTGTAGGTACATTGTGTCTTTCATTGCCCCAATTGTTGCAGTCATCAGATATGTTGATACAGATGCTCCTAATCTAGGAGAGATCTATGAGACTTTTGACAACATGCTAGGGGAGATGAAAAGAATCATTTGTGCTAGAGATCCAACATTATATGAGACCCACATTAGACCTATTATACAGAGGAGGTGGGATAGGATGAACACCCTTCTTCATATGGCAGCATATGCGGTAAACCCAAAGTGGTATGAGCCTAGGCCTGGGAGAGTGCCTCCCTATGATGATACAGAGGTGAGACAAGGGTTTTTGAATGCCCTTAAAAAGATGTATGTGAGGGAGGAGGGCTCAAAACTTAGAGATGAGTGGCTCAAATTTGTGAATCTTAGGGGCCCTTGCTTCAGCCAACCAGAGTGTAGAGAGGATAGGGCTACCATTGCCCAATCAGATCCCATTGGATGGTGGCAGCTATATGGGGATGATACACCTAACTTGCAACATTTTGCAATTAAGCTTCTTTCCCAGGTTGCTAGTTCCTCTGTTGCTGAGAGGAATTGGTCCACATACAACTTTATCCACAATGTGAGGAGGAACAGGCTTACCTCTCGCAGAGCGAAGAAGCTAGTTGCAATGCATAGCTCTCTTCGCCTTCGTGAGAGAGTTAAGCCAGAGTACAGGCAATCTCCAGCTACACGATGGGATGTTGATCCAGAGGATGCGAGACAAATTGATGAGGATGAGGATCAGGAGGGGTTGGTTGGAGTTCCATTGGAGGCTCTTCACTCGGATGATGAGGGCAGCTCATCAGATACAGATACTGATAGCCCAACAAAATTTCCTGCATAATGAGAGACTATTTTTGTTGTAAATTATTCTAATGGCTTCTAAATATTTTTGTTGTAAACTATTAGTATTTAGTATTTTTGTTGTGTAAATTATTCTAAATATGATGAGGGCAGCCCATCAGATACTATTATACTTGTCGTCCCCTAGTCGTCCCCCAACCGTTTCCTAAAATTGGCTTGTCGTCCCCCGCCATCCCCGAAACCCGTCCCCCTGTCTCCCCGTCCCCAATACTTCTATAACCTTGCATATAACCAATTAAAAAAAAGCATGAGAAATTGCAGCTTGATAATGAAGTATCAAATGCAAACGAAGGTTTAGCCACATACAAGAGTGATTAGGGGCCATATCTTGAAGCAAGAGATGTCACCCTCATTCCTATTCCTTGAAGCTTTAAATCTCAATTTGTAGATGTAATGCTTATATATATAAGTTTTTTCTACTCTTGTAAATCTCTCCAAATTTATTTGGCTTGGAATCATAAAAGCATGAAAGGCCTTTTTAGCTTGTAGCTATGACTTCGTCTTGTCTTCATGAATATGTGTGCATTTTGCCAACACGTCTCCTTTCTCCGTGGTTTCTTCGTTTTTCCCTTGTTTTTGAGGAGGGGAGTAAAAATAGGAAAAGCTGAGGAATTCAATCCATGAATTTGTGTAATGAACTGAAGAAATGTGGAAAGAGCACAAATGGGCTGCCTACCGTCAATGCATGCTCCTTCTTGGTATTATATTTTTAATTCATTGCCTATTGTTGATAGCAGATCCTTCTTAGCATTATATATAAATTGGTTGTCCCTGTTCATAAAAGCCATAGTTGATTGTGCATCTTCATATGCGTGTATATTGATTGGGCAGCTGATTGCGCAAAGAAGCCCTATGGTTAATCTAAGTTATGATTTGGTTGCCTATGGAAGATAGGAACCACTATCAATCTATGATTTGGTTGAAAAAATGAGCATATAGTCAGTGTAGAACAGCTAGGAACCACTATCAATATGGCATATTTAGATTTGAGATGTTTATTTTGGCTCTATGACATGAAGTTGGGACCCTTATGATTGTTCCATTGTACCTCTTTACAATAAATTATAAAATAACTTAACAAAAAAAAACCATTATATATGCAGGCTAAATCCTTGTTCTTGATATTGCTCAGCTAGTCTTCTTTATTCTTATTGTGTTCCAATGATAGAACCCGACTATTTAACCTCTTCCTACCATTGCCCTACCTTGAAATATGGACAAATAAGGGACTGCAGTAGCTAGAAGTGAAAAAGTGCACATGACTAGGAAGTACCAGTGTTATCTTCATCAACATTGGCTCACACTTTGGTTCGATTGTCCTTTCCCCAAAGGCCCATTGTACCCACTCATGAGTGGCCGGATGCACAGCTTAGCATGTCGTGATGAACACCATTGCTGGATCTAGCACAACTGTTCCCCTTCTTTTGTCATTTGTACGATTTCACTTTAAGCAAAGGAAGGAATTTTGCATTATTTATACACATCAATTTAGTAAATTTTCATCTTATATCTCTCATGGAAAAGAAATAACACATTTTGACGCTTGTTCACCTCTTGCATTTGTCAATATGAAGGAACATGTCGATCAACAATACGATAGGATAATTAGTTTAAAGGTTATAATTTTATACTGATTTTACCAATTCTTCACTACTTACAACAATTGTGGAGTTTTTCCCTTTCTGAGTCCACCCCATGATGCTGAGATCTGGAGTTAATCTCACTTTAGTTTAGCTTTCCTTGGTTTATTTCCTCTAAGTTTGATTTATCTTGTTAGTACTTTAGTTGGCTGCTACAATGCATTGTAAGAAATTATTTCTCATGAGTCACATTGGCCTTTTTTTGGTCGTCTTTGAACATCCATAGAATTACCTTACCTTAAATGTTATTTATAATGGAAAGGAAAGGAATTCACTGTCATTGCTTCATCTTTGAATAAAGGACAACTTATCCCAGACATCTCTTCATTACATTGAAAAGGGACTGAATTGTGTAGATAATTCTATTAATGTCCACAGATGGACAAAGTAAGCCAATGGAGTTTATTGAAACGAGCTATGATAATGCATTGTAGTAACCAAAAAGTACAACAAAAATAAGCTAAACTAGAGTAAAGAATTTAGTGTAAACTACATTGAAATGGAACAACTATATGGCATTAAATTACAGCCTCAAGGGTTACCCATAACAGATAAACCCTAACATGCTAAAAGTAATGATGAAGAGAGAGCCAGAAGTCAAGGTAAAACAAAGATAGAAAGGAGCTCCAGTGGATCCAAGTGCCAACATTAATTTGTAGTAAGATGTGAAGTAGAAAAAAAAGTCACCATCATCACCAACTAGCCAACACAAGATCTAATGATGCTCCCAGGAGATGACTAGGACTAAGAGGGCCTTGCTGGGTAATCCTTGAAGGACATGGAGTTCGACCCCTCAAGACTCTTCTAGAATCCATGATTGTGGAACCAATAGAAGAAAATAGGAAACTAGTAAGCTGCATCTGTCTACAATTCCTCAGTATGTGAGGGGTGGCCGAAACCCAAAGTCGCAGAACTACAGTCTTGTTCTATCGCAAGCAAGAAGAAGAAAGAACTGAATCCCTCGTACCTACTCTTGTAGGCAAATAAGGGTGCACAAAACTGTCAAAACAAATTGGAGAGTTATATCTGCAAATGAATGCTTATTACTCTCAACTGCACAGATAAAGTGAAAGAATGAGGTGATTAAACAAGCAGTAGGGGATGTCCCTTGTAATAACTGATATTGAAGAGTGAGCTTCCCTAAGGTATAGAGCCAAGCATCTTTGTTCAAGATAGCTGAAAAATATGGCAAGTGATCCACCTGAGTCTCTATACAAGCAATAGTACCTCCTTCAAATCTCATAATAAACAAGACAATTGAAGATTAAATATTCTTCAGTCTCCACCTCTCAAATAGAGCAAAGACAACATACTCTATCCTCTCAAGGAATATGGTGGTCTGTCTCCACTTGCAACCGATGTGAGCAGGCTTTAAGCTGACCAAGAGGAATCCTAAGGCTATGTGTCCAATGTCTCTAGACATAATCAGGACAAGTAATAATGCCCTTCTAAATCCTCATGAAATGTTTAGTGTAGAAGGCCAATTAAGGACTAAGAAGCTGAGATGGAGTGACCCAAGTGTAGAGTGGGGCACACTTTTAGCTAGATCAGAGTTGGATTATGATTGTTGGGCTGTGTAGTACATCGTGGCGAACTGCTACCTCAATGCTTTTTGGCTTGTGATACACACTATTTCATTTAAAAATTAGCATTATTTCTTGTCTACCTTTGCATCAATGGTCTAGAAGGACCATGTGTGTTGTGTGGATGTGTTAAGCGTTGGACTATCAAACTTATGCCTCCTTACTTTAGAAAGTTGAAGGTCCTTCTTATCATAGTTACACAATGTAACTTCTGATTGATGTGTTGTAGCCTTGTCTTATATTAAGTTGAACATGAAAGATGGACCTCTTAGTTATTCTTGATAACCGATGTTATCGTAAGAAAGTAAAATCATTGTGTCATGGAGTGGACATGGAACAGGTCTGGAAGCAAGCAATAGATATCATATTTAATATCAATGCTTCATCTCAAAACATTTGGATGGTACAAATTAACTACATTTGAGGACCTGATGATGTATAACTCCCAAAGTTAGGAGTTGAGTTGTAATGTTTTTTGTTTAATAAGGTTCTTGAGTTGTCTTTGAAAATGGACTTTGTAACGGTTAATGTTATTGAGTGATCTCTTTATCCATTAGTCTAAACTGTTCACCTCAAAAAATGTGGAATCAGTTGATATAAATGCTAAAGAGTTAAAGACCTTGGAGAGGATGATTTTATGCCTGTATTTCTTATTAAGAGATGTAGAGAGGAGATTCTTATTAATTCAGAAGAGGTCAACTGAATACAGCATATATAAAAAAAGCATATATTTTTTACACATTAAAAAAACTGAAGTTTTTAGAAACATACACAATTAAAAGTTGCAGAGAGGAGATTCTTATTAATTCAGAAGATGTTTTTGCCACTGTTTAATAGTTTTTTTTTTTAAAGCAGGGTTTTGAAAGGGATACCCTTTCCCTTTTACATCGACTTAGTCATATTGAGCTATTTGGTGCCTCCGAGATTTGAACCTTGGTGTGGGCTACATCAACTATTTATCCCAACTGTTGAACCAAGGACCCGTTGGTAGAGTTTTTAATTATTTTACCTTCTAATAAATTTTAAAAATTAAGGCTAAATCTTTCAAGCATGCTATGGAGACACATCGTCACTTCCAGAAAAACCCTCCTACCATCCCGTAAATGCATCCCACAAGCCTAAAAGTTCATCTCATCATTCCCATCCCAGAACTTTGTGGAACATAGTTAATAAATCAAGACAAATCACAGTATGCCAAAACCGTTGTAGAGTACCTTCAGCTTCCCCACCACTCAACAATTTTCAGTTTTGAGGTCTAATTCTTACAAAGTCTCTTCATAAATTAAGCAGCCACAATGTTAATTTCAGCAATTTCTACCTGCATAGACACATTTTACGTAGACTTAAACTGGACCCAAAGGTTCCCAACGGTGTGCCTTTATTGGTTGACTTGAAAACCCCTTATTTTGATGGTCTGAGGGTCCCCATTCTCAATCTGGAAGCCTAAAAATAGGCTTAAAAGTGAAGGTTTAAGATGATACCCCTCTAACAAAAAGGTTTTTAGTGCCCATAAGCTCTATTATGAAGAAGATGGGGAAATTTTTCCCTCATTTACTCGGTGATACCATTTAGCCTTGCTTGATGACTTTCACTTTGATGAAAACTGATCAACCCTATGTGTGCTACTCACCAACCACTGCAACACTTATCCTCCATCTTCTCCTCCTGAGAACGAGGAGTAGGTCGTGAATGACAGAACAAGTTTGGTCTCATTCTCTTCATCCAACTTGGATGGATCAATCAGCCATAAATCCTGCATAATTACAACTGAACATACATACATATGAGGGGAATTCAAGCCGAAAGCATTTGTGCCAACTTGTTGCACCATCTCAAAGGACCATAGTTGATTGCCTTCAACTTCTTGCCTCATTGCTGAAGCCTAGCCTTGCTCAAATACAGCCGTGCTAAATCTCCATCTTGGAACTGATACTCCTTCCCATGCTGGGCATGTCTAATTTTGTACTGCCATTATGACACCAAAAACTGTTTGTATGCTATACATTAGATAATTCTAATCCTCTACATGAATTTGGCAGTGCCTGTAGTTCCGAAACATACAATTTCCTTAGTGATACGTTATTCATGCATTGCAAAGAATGAGGTTTATGGTAAGTAAGAAAAGGTGTTTTTGATGGAGACATACTGATGAGGGTGAGAATAGCCCTGATATAGGAGTGTGTTATGCAAGCCAATCCTCATCCAAAGTCCTATGATTCTTTTGGGTATACCCTCTTTTAGCAGTTGCACAAATGTCGGGTTTATTACTTTAGTTTGTCCACCCATTTATGGATTAAACGCTGTTGAATACTATAATTCGGTGATTGTCTTTCCCCGCAGAGTGTTCTAAGAGATGCTCAAAGCCATGTAACTGTACCGGACAATGGATTTAAGCAATCCACGATGCACACATACATTAATTAAGATATTTTAGGTTGTTTCTTGATCAGTAATTGTTGTCTTACATAAAATCAATAGAAACATATTAATAAACCAATCTAGTATAGGGAAAAAGTAATCGTTACCTTGTTTTGTATTAGGCAAACTGCCTAGCAACACCACAAATATAGTATCCCATGGCCCATTAGACAACATTCATGCCATGCATAGCACCAACTTCCGTTGCTTGGCTTACTTGCAGTACATAATGTGCACCCATATATAAACTTTGCTACATCCAATAGCACTTTTGGCCAATACAAGTACTATTGTATGTTGGCCATTGTTTTCCTAATCATAAAGTGACTAGGTACTCTAGAGGTGTTGTTCCCTAATGAGATGAATCCATCTGTCCCCTTGCAGCAGACATAACTTGCCTAACTTATACAACAGCCCCTCCTTGAGGTAATCCATTGTCTGTTTCCAATCATCCTCTTTTAGATGGTTTTGTTGCTAATATATTTCCCCAAAATCTGCATGTCCCACATATTGCTCTGTGTACGCTTTCATAGTTAAGCAATCTTAGATGCTGCTATGACCAGTCTGGTTGTTGTTATGACTGAATCAACTACTATCCTGAAGTAGCCACTGTTATGGATAACCAATTGCTATCATGACTAGACTGGCTGTTTTTATGCCAGTCTCCAACAAGAAACAATCTTCTTGAGCTGGCAAAAAGCCCTTTTATTAACACATACATGAGTCTTGCTACAGATTAAAAAGACATGTTCTTGTTATGAAGCCCTCCCTGATCTGATGTACTCTCCCCTTCACTATTTTTCTTCTCCTGTGCTGTTGGAAAATAAATACTACTACGTGTTTTGCACCATCAGTTTAGGCCTCCCTCTTCACTATGTACAACCTGAGTAGGCCCAACGGTGGAGACTTTGGAACTCTGAATGGAGGTACAAGATTCGAATCCTGCAAGGGTAGGGTTGTACAACATGCTATAATTACCAGAGTATGGTTGGATAACCATTGGGTAAACAACATCCTCCATGAGGATCATCTCATATGGCCTATGGCCTCGCAGACACTAAAAACTACTTTACCTTTTACCTTTACCTTTATGGCCTCGAGGACGTTAAAAACTACTTTACCTTTTACCTTTACCTTTTAATTAAGTGTCCTAAAGATAAATATGAAAGGATGAAGACCGTTGTACAGCCCCCTGGGTTTCCTCAACATCAAAAAGCTCCCAGTTTCAGCAACCGATTCTTCCTCATGAAGACGCCTCCAATGTTAGGCAGCAACAATGTAGAATTTTAGCAATTTCTGCATTATCGCCCTCTAAGCTACTATGGCAATTATGTTAAATAATGAACTTTTCATACCAAAGCATGTTCCACGAATCTCATTTAAAGTGCCTTTATTGCTCCTCTATTGATTGACATGGAAACAATTGTTTTCAACCCCATTCTCATCCTGGGGCCTTGGTAATTGGTTGATTAGTGATAAAAAAAAAATTAACCGTTTTACATCAACAACACCGTTTGGCTTGCATTTGAAATGAGACTATGATTTTCATCAAACCCAATAGTGAAGTTTTCATCTGCTATCTAACTGAGTAGATTTTGTTTGAATCCAAGACACATACCAAATGTTCCAATCGTTCTTACTCTGATTCCCAAAAAACTTCTTGGAATTATCACTTTTCTGTCGACCCGATAAATTGAATGATCTGCAAGAGCTATTTTATCTGTAATATGTTTTGTTGCTTCTGAATTTAAAAACCAAAACAACTTGAAGCCAGCTGATTTTTCATATGCAGCCATGAAAGATATTATGTATTTTAAGCTTAATTGCTTTTAATAGAAACTATTTCAGTGGTATATGCCACATCCTCTATGATTTCCTGTGTTATGTTTGCCTCTTCCTCATTGTCTTTCTAAGTCACATATTTGTTGTTTCAAGTAGCACTCTACTTCTGCATGATTGCTTTTAGAAAATAACCACCATGTCTAACAAATGAACTACTAGAACAAGAATTACCTCCACCAGTTTGAGAGTAGTTTCTCCCTCTTCCTCGACCTCGACCACGGCCACGTCCTCTTTGTCTACCACCAAATGCCCTATCTGGTGTGCCTTCATCTTCTTCTTTTATCAATTGTTCATCTGGTGGAAATAACCCTATAACCTCTGCAAAAGATGGTGCTTTACTTTGGAATGAGATCCACAAAGATATAAAAATATTGTTGCACAATTAAGGCAAACTATTCACTAAGATCTACATAGGAAAAAAATAGCAGAGAAAGATATATGCTTCTTTATTATTGATGCAAATGAAAATATTTCAATACACCATATAAGTGACTTATTCCATTATCACTGAGGAATGGATAGCACCTAAGTCTTTTATTAATAAACAAACTAGTGAATTAATAATATTTGAACCCTGATCCATGGAGGAATAAAATAACAGAGAAAGAATAATGCCTCCTTATTATTGATGCAAATGAAAATTTCTCAATACACTAAGTGACTTGTTTCATTATCTGTGAGGAATGGACAACACCTAATTCTTTTATTAAAAACAAACTAATAAATCAATAATACTTGATCCCTGATAATACTTGTATATCTCCCATTAAAACACTAGAAGTGTTTACAAAATACAGTTGCTAACATCGATGTGTGCTAAATGACCCAAATGTCAATGAAGCATAGAATGTACGAGGTTGAGCTACCGCAATGATCAGAATTGAATGCTACAAAAGCATAACATTTTGAATCAATCAATGAATCAGGAAACATGGGGTGGCCTTGAAATAAGTCTGCGATGTTCCTGGTGGAAGGAAGTTAATTCTTCAGTGGCAAGGCACATGTACAGATGCAGAATTATTTACTGTGTTTCATTTATCATACTGACATGAGATGGTGAGGACCATAAATAAGAAGTCTTGATGATTTTGGAGCACACTCTATAAAAACTGTTTTTATCACCTAGCTAAATATGAAGAGGATTTTACTCTTCGAACATTTAGCTTCTATCCAAAAGCCATTCATCCAGCATAAGCACTTCTATTATTTCTCATGGATGAACCGAAGACGTAAGCAATTCTTCACTGCATAGCATGAATGTCGTATAGTGAACCAGAAAGAAGAAACTACTGTAAACATGGATTGATACACACTGTGAATAGAACACATCATAATATTATGCATTTCAGCAGAACATGACCATAAGTGAGACACAAAATACATATGAGTGGCATTATTCTCATTAACAACATGGGCAGCATGCTAGATACTCCAGAATGCATACTGGGAGAATGCAAGAGAGCTCCCTCAATGGCCAACAAAAGATACTCATATAGAATTATCCATTACTGAAGGGTTGATTGGTGACAACCACCCAAACATTCCATAGGCAAGCAACAAAAATAAATCAAAGTAGTCATTTGTATATTACATGGCAATAGTTTCAGATACACAACACAATGCCATGTTTCTTACTTATTTCAATGTTTAGTTGAAGGTCATCATAACAAAGTGTCTTAATTTCTGCCTGCAGTGATGTTTGCCAAAGCAAAAGACAGTTCATAGAAAACAAAAGGTAGGGTTTTCATCGCTAAACAATTGATTGATCTAATTGAGAAAGTAAGGCCACCAATATGTTCCAACTTCAAAGACATATTCAACAATGGAACAGTTTGTCAAGCTACAAGATCATTTATGGACTCAATTCAAATGATTTTAAAAGCAAGGAAAAGAATCATACAAATGAAGTCCATGCAGGCAATAGAAGCAAAGGTCTCATTGTAATAAATGCATTCCTTTTTTAGAACCCTTTAGCAACAAGCTGGACTTTGTATTTTTCTACCCTACCATCAGATCCACTTGGTCATATAGACCCATTTGCACCCAACAATATTATTATCTTTGGGTTTTCACACAAGCTTCCGAATGTGGTTCTTCATACGTGAGTTGTATTCACCACTCATAGCTTCCATTCAAGACAGCCTTTGGCCTGGTTACAAGTAATAGGATCACTCTTTGCACCCACCTTACTAAGAAGGGCCTATGGTGGAAGGGGATTTCATGTTTGTTCTTCTTGAAGGACAGGATCCAATGCTTTGAGAAGAGACTTTGCCCATTTGGGCATCGGATTTGGCCACATAGGAGGTGCCTAGAGGAGGAACAACAAAGGTGCCCTCATGAGGGATGCTTGAAACATAAATAATACACTCACAAGAAATATCTAAGGAATTGGGTGGCTTTGAGATATATCATCCAAAAACATAGTGAGATGGATCATCATCCTCAAGAAGCTCAGTGAGAGATCCAGATGGCCCAAGGAATAATACCTTCATTGAAGACAACATCTATCTGTTGCCACATTTTGCACGGGGTGCCATGTTTTCAAAAATCTGTAAGTGTGCTGCTCTTCCTTCCCTCCTCCTCTTTCTCCCTTTCTCCATCTTTCCTTTTCCCCTTTCCTGCAGTTTCATTCCTCCCTTTTTCCCCTTGTACTTCCCCCTGTCAAGTTCCCAAAACTGAGCAAGTGTCCCCTGAAAATTCTAAGTGTCAGGCGCAACCCGACTTCGCAGCGAGTCGGGGTGCGCCCTCAAGTCCGAGCGCAGGGGGATGCGAAGGCAGGCTGAAACGGAGCAAAATTTGACTAAGTGTGGGGGCGCAACCCGACTTCGCAAGCGAGTCGGGGTGCGCCTTCTTCCCGGGCGCACTTGGGAAAGCAAGGCAGAAAATCAGCTAAGTGTCGGGCGCAACCCGACTTCGCAGCGAGTCGGGGTGCGCCCCTTTTGGTGCGCAGTCCGAACAGCGGAAAATCAGCCAAGTACCGTGCGCAACCCGACTTCGCAGCGAAGTCGGGGTGCGCCCTTTGACCGGTGCGCAGTTGGGCAAGATTCATCAAGCAAGCCAGAATTTGACTAAGGCATGGAGGCCCTCCCCAACTGCGCTGTTTCCCACCTGCGCCACCCGACAGTGCTCTGATCCCGGGCGAAGTTGGATAAACTGCCCTTTCAAGGCAGACAGGTGTCACTCATCAGGATTCGACAAGTGTCCAGCCTCGGGATCCGAGCCGAGATGTGACGGGATAAAGGACAAGCATGGGCTGCATTACCTACGCCAGCTGCCCCTATTTAAGCTGATGAGAAGTTTCATCTACCGCAGCTACCCGCATTCCTGCTGACCAGAGGTTTGACCGCACGCACTGCCACGTAGCTGTACAGCTTTCAGGGAGACCTTGCTGCAAGTACAGTCCTCGCCGACAGGAGTCAGCATCAGCAGCTATTCAGCCGCTTGTGTCAGCTATTGTCTTGTCTGGGACTTTGTGCCCGTGAATGTAATCGGGGGGAACTTGGGCTATAAATAGCCGGATCATTTCATTGTAAAAGGGGTGGAAGGGGAATATACTGCTAGGGAACCATTGTAGCTGTGCGTTTGCTTCTAAATACAAGATACATACTTGGCTCGCTTACTGTCTTCATTTTGTATGCTGCCTCTCCTTGTCATTTCTGCCTCATGTTTCTTATTTCATTGCTTACTGTTGTACTGAACTCGGACTCCAGTATTTGGTGATTAAGTATTCCTGGAATGCATAGATAGAGGATACATAGGATGAATGATAGCTGTAGTTTCAATATGTGTTTTGTATAGGAATGTTGTTAGTAGTGGTGATTGATCGTTGTCGTGCTGCTTATTCCCCCCGCCCAACTCAAATCACATTTGGATTCTCTTTCCGCATGTGTATCTCTTTCCCTGCACTCTTAGCTTAAAACACTAAAAACCCACAGGAAGCCGGCCTTCTCCGGAGATTGGCACGGAAGGCATTCCTTCCTTCCGGCCTTTCAATCTGGTGGGCGAATCTGGGGCGCATTATACCAAATCCTTTCCTCATGGCAGATTCGTAACCAACAGCTTTCTCTGGCACGCCCGGTGGGACATGGAAGTTTCCCACCCCAAGACATAATCGAAGCACTGGTGTTCGCTTCATTGCCGTTAAAAATCAGAACACCTGGCGACTCTGCAAGTACCTGAATACTCTCTCGAGTCCGTGAAGACCGGTCCGAACGCCTTCATGCAAACGAGAAGGTGGCGAGCAAGGAATCCGGGAAACCAACCTGACCTTTACGAAATCGACATTGCCGCTCCAAGAGAGCGCGTCAGGCTGGCTGATCACGAAGCTCGCATAGAAGAGCCTGAAACCGAAATCGAAGAGGCTGAGGGTGAAGAGCAATCTACATCCTCGGACGATACCGATACCGAGTACACTACCGGAGGAGAAGAAGACATGGCTGCCCAGCAGAACGATGATGATCTCTTCCCGACAGTAGACTCTACGGGGCCCTTGGCCCTAGTCGGACAGCAAGCTGTGCCCCCCGCTGCCTTAAAGTCTATTCCTACATATGACGGCTACGGCAAGACGGCGTACGAACACATCCAGGACATTCTGGCCCTGGCTGCACTACATTCCATCACTGATGAGGGTGTGAAGACCCGTCTGCTGGCCCTTTCCCTAAGGGGAAAGCTTCTCTACTGGTGGAGATCACTACCAGAGGGATCTATCACGGGGTGGCGCCAGCTGGCCGGCAGGCTCGTGAAAGGATGCAACGAGTCTGCTGATCCCTCTTCCTTGTTGCATCGGGCCCAAAGCATCCAACGACACCCCCAAGAGGAGGTGTCGGACTTCAACATACGGTTTGCGAGGTCTTGGAAACGAGTACCTCGCGAACTTAGACCTTCAGCAGGTCAGGCTGCGCACTACTACCTGAGGTCTTTCAACTCAGACATCTGCCTGCTGCTGAAGATAGCCCGAATTGACTCGTTCCCAGCTCTGTACGAGGCTGCCCAACAAGCTGAAATGGATATCATTTCCATAGGCAGACTCCCGCACAGAGTACAGCCACCCATTTACCCTGACTTTCCTCAATCCCAGTACCCATCAGCTTCCGGTATGATGCCGTCCACTTCAAGACAGCAACCCCAGCAGAATGGAATCCGGCGCCGGTCATAAACCCTTACGGCCCGCCACAAATTCACTACCCGCCTCCTCCTCCTCCGCATTATCCAAAGACTCCCACCTCCCCCGTAGTATGCGCAGTATTCTACACCTCCTCCATTGGTTGCCTTACCTCCGCCAGCTCAGTTGCCGCCTCCGGACAATGATATTCAAAACAAAATCCTCCAGGAGGTGCGGGCTTTGGCCTCTGGATATCACACCATGTCCAACGACATGACTATTCTGAAGAAGAAACAGGCCCAGATGGACCTTGTTCCAAGGAGGCCATATCCTCCTCCGGCACTGACAAAAGATCAAGCCCCAGAACGGCGAGATCAGAGGCGGCCCCCTGCAAGGAATGCTGCCATTGAAGACCAACCTGGCACTTCTGGCCAGGATAACTGGTGCACCACATGCAACGACCCGCATTCGGAAGAAGACTGCACACTGCACCAGCATTACCTCCAGACCCTGGCAGGCAGCGCCATAGAGGACGAAGAACTCTACATGATCCTGGACGACGAAGGCAACTTTGCCGTCCCAGAGGAAGATCTGGTGTTGCCCCCTGCCAAGGAAGACCGAAAGCCTGCTGACGCTACTGCAAAGCCCTTGAAGGTATACGCCGGGAGAGACAAGGCGCAACCTGCTGGGCTGCCACCTGACAAGAGGCTGTGGCCTTACACAGCCAAGGAAAAAGCTCCCGCAGCCAAGCCTCCCGCAGCAAAAACAGCTCCTTACAAAGCTGCCCCCTCTCCAGCCAAAGCTCCCGCTGCTCAGCCTCCAGCTGAAACAAAAGAACAAGCTCAGGAGAAGCTGAGGTACCCGTCTCTGACAAAGAGACAGAGAGTAGAGGCCACGCAGCAATACCGCACCAAGTATGAGCCTGCAAAGGAAGCGGAGGGAGCTAGCACCTCAGGCTACAACATAGTGGATGAGCTGAAGAGGACCCCCGCAAGGATAAGCATGTATGATGCTCTCCTGCTCCCAGGGCAAGTTGATCTGTTGCAGGAATCTCTGAAGAGCATAAAGTGTGGCAAGCAGATACGACCTGTTGTTCTGGTTCAACCTCTGACAGTCTCACGCACTAGGAAGAACAGACCACCTCCCTTCTATCTGTCATTACGGATGCAAGGGTACATAGTACACAACTGTATGGTGGATTCTGGTGCCTCCACGACTGTAATGCCGAGAGCCGTCTGCGACGAAATCGGGATGGAGTATACAAGGAGCAGCCAAGGCGTGCTGCAACTAGACGGCACCCCCGTCAAGACAAGTCGGTGTCATCAAAGACATTCCGATCCGGCTGCACAAAGCTCTCGACATAGTGGTCATTCAAGAGGTCGTGGTTGTCGACTTGGAACCCTACTTCGACATGTGTCTCTCCAGGGAGTTCATTGCGAAGCTGGGAGGGTATCTGTCTCTGGATTACTCGCATATGGAAGTGCCCTTCAAAGGAAGGAGACTGAAGATCTACAACGAGAAGCCTTCCACATTTCTAGTGGAGAAGATACCCGGAGAAGAGTTGCAGGACTGCATGGTTCAGCTGACGGAGGAGGAACTGGTGGTGGTAGACATGACGGAGCAAGCTCTTGAGCTGCTGCAAGTAGAAGATGAGTTCTCCTTGCGGGACTTCAACGCCGTAATCGAGACCGAGCAAGGCTGCTACACCGTCATTCAGCCTGAGAGGCTTGACAAGTCAGCCAAGAAAGAGGTAGGACCTGCACCAGAGAAGCTATGGCAGCTTTTCTTTGATGGCGCCCGATGCAAAAATGGCGCCGGTGCAGGTGTGCTCCTGGTTTCCCCGACCGGGATCCAGAAGGACTACACCTACAGGCTGGCCTGGAGCTGTACCAACAATGCGGCGGAGTACGAAGCCCTATGCTTGGGTTTGAGAAAAGCGGAGAGGCTGGGAATTAAACATCTGCAGATCTTTGGCGATTCAGAGCTGGTGTGCAACCAGATTACGAACAAGTGCGCCTCCAAGAAGCACTATCTCAAGGCGTACCGTAATCGGGTGTGGGACCTGATGGAGTCGTTCGACTCATTGAATGTCAGAGCTATATCGCGTGAGAAAAACAAGCACGCTGACATTCTGGCGTCTGTTGGAGCCAGGTACGTTCCGGCTGATGACACTGTCCAGAAGCCGAAGCCGGTCCGTACCATTTACAGGCCTTCTGTGCCTGATAAAGACACCCACTGGCAGGTGTTTGACTGTGACGAGGAGATCGTCACATTTTTGGTTACCGAAGCGTGTTCAATCGAAGGTAGAGACCCTGATGACGAGCAATATGAGGGGTTGATACAGTTAAAAAATAATCATGTCCCGAAAGGACTGATTACACTAGAGAGTCTCTTTGATCAGAATGACAGAGCAATATCACACAGGATCAAAGTAGACCCCAAGCAGTACGTCGACCTAGAGCTTGAGCCTGGAAAGGCAATTAAGGTCGGAACGGACTGCACCAAAGAGGAACTCGAGCAGATCAGATCATTATGCCGAGAGTTCCCTGACATAGTAGCCTGGTGCTACCAGGACTTGAAGGGGTATGACAGACAGATAATCCAGCATACCATTGAGCTAGAAGATGGTGCAAAACCATTCCGACAGAAGCAAAGGGCTATAAATCCAAAGATCGAAGCCATGATGAAAGCCGAGCTCCTGAAGATGCTGGAAGCCAAGATCATCTACCCCATCAAGCATTCATCCTGGGTTGCGAACTTGGTTCCCGTGAGGAAGAAAAACGGAGACATTCGTCTCTGTGTGGACTTCAGAAATCTGAATCAGGCCTCACTCAAAGACCATTATCCGCTTCCCAGATCGATCAGATCCTCCATATAGTTGCTGGAGCGCAGAGATTCTCCCTCCTAGACGGCTTTTCTGGGTACAACCAGATCTGGGTCAAAGATGAGGACCAGCATAAGACAACGTTCACCACCAAATGGGGGACGTTCGCCTATCGCCGCATGCCCTTCGGCTTATCCAATGCTGGCGCCACATTCCAGAGAGCCATGGACTTGGCCTTCCGAGAGCTGCTTAACAAGGTCATTGTCATCTATTTGGATGACATGACTGTATTCTCTCATAGGAGAGAGGACCATGTTTCCCATCTCGTGCAGATATTTGAGAGATGTCGTGAATTCGGCATTTCCATAAACCCGAAGAAATCAGTCTTCGCGGTAAGAGAAGGTAAGCTGCTGGGACATGTCATCTCCGAGAAAGGCCTTGCAGTGGACCCTGACAGAGCAGAGGCCCTCCTCCGCTTGCCCGCCCCAGTTGACAAGAAAGGGCTACAGTCCTTCTTCGGCCAAATCAATTTCGTGCGGAAGTTCATACCGGACTTCGCACAGGTAATCAAGCCCATGGCCGAACTGCTGAAAAAGAATGCTGAATTCTTATGGACTGATGAGAGGAGACAGCCTTCGAGGAAATCAAGGCCCGAATTGCACAAGCTCCGGTGTTGATAAACCCGGATTACTCCAAGGACTTCATCCTGTACGCGGTGGGAGAACCCGAGAGTTACGCCGCAGTCCTGACACAGAAGGGAGACGATGGCGAAGAGCGCCCCATAGCGTTCTTAAGCCAGGTGATCCAGCCGCACGAAGAGAAGTACAATTTTATTGAGCGGCAGGTTCACGCGGTCATGAAGTCTCTCCGAAAGTTCAGGCACTTTGTCTCCCAAAGCCGGACAACTGTCTTCGTGATACACCCGGACGTCCGAAACTTCATCATACAAGGGGAACCGGGTCACAAGAGAGCAGGATGGATTGCCAAGATCCAGGAGTTCGACATCGAGGTGCGGCCAACAAAGCTTATCAGAGGCCGAGCCTTGTGCCAAGAGCTGGCCCGAAGCGCTGCAGCCGAGATATCTGCCTGTGAGTGGGAAGATCCGACAGCAACTACCAACCTAGCCAACTCCTTACCAGAGGAGAGTGACTGGACAGATGACCTGGTGAGGTATTTCTGCACCGGGAGATGTCCAGACCACCTAAATGCCTCACAAAGAAGGAGGTTTCGGCTAGGTGCATTGAAATACACTCTTCGCCCCGAGGGGCTTTACTTCAAAAACATTGACGGCATCCTGTTGCGGTGCGTCAAGAAAACCGACCAACCCAGGATCCTCGGAGAATTTCACTCCGGGATGCCTGGGGGACACCATTCCGCAAGGCCTACGGCCTTGAAAATAATCAGAGCTGGGTATTATTGGCCCACTCTCTTCACAGACGCACATGCGGTCTGTGCAAAATGTGACAAATGCCGTAGATTTGTTGGCGTAAACGAAAAGCACCCCCGCCCTCCAACCAATCCAAGCCGAGACTCCGTTTCAGCAATGGGGTTTGGACTTCATCGGGGTCATTACGCCGAACTCGCAAGCAGGGCACAAGTTCATTCTTACCGCCACCGACTACTTTACGCGGTGGGCAGAGGCGATCCCCACCAAGAATGCGGACCAGAAACGGTCATCGGGTTCCTCGAGAGCCTCATTACCCGTTTCGGGGTCCCTGAGTCAATAGTGACGGACAATGGTCCGGGGTTCGCAGGCGCTGTACTCACGGAGTACACCAACAAATACGGCATTTATCACAAAATGTCTTCCAATTACTACCCGCAGGGGAACGGCCTGGCCGAGTCTACTAACAAGAATCTACTGAAAATCATCAGAAGGACAGTAGAGAAAAACAAGAGGACTTGGCACCTACTCCTGAATCGGGCACTATGGGCGGATAGAATATCCTTCAAAAAGTCTATCAAGACATCCCCCTATGCGCTCGTGTATGGCAAGGAGGCAGTCCTGCCAACCCACATAGAAATTCCCGCCCTCTGGATGCTTGATGAAGAGAGAGGTAGCGGGGATCCAGTGGACGCCAGACTGTGCCAGCTGCTACAGTTAGAGGAAGACAGAGAGAAAGCATACCAGGCCTTCACCAAGCATGCTGAAGCAACCCAAGGCTGGTTTGCAAAAGGCACCACCGCCCGAGTTTTCAAAATCGGGGACCTGGTGCTGAAGTGGGACTCACTGAAGGCAAAGCCGGGCAATCACGGCAAATTTGATGCCCTCTGGGAGGGTCCTTATCAGATTGCCCAGGTGAATCAGTTCAACGCATTCGTGCTCCGGGATATGGAGGGACAGCTTCTCCCCATTCCCGTCAACGGGTTCCACCTCAAAATTTATCACCACTGAAGGCACCCAATGGGTCCTTCCTTGTACAGTTTTCCCTTTTGTATTTTTTAGTTTTCAGAATGTACATATTCAGCATTCAGTTCTTTTCAGTTTTCAAGAGCCCAAGTAGGACTTAAAGCAAACCCCGACTTCGCAGCGAAGTCGGGCTGCGCACCGTCTGAAGAGCGCAGTTGGGAAAGGCAAGGCTGAAAACGGCTAAGTGTCAAAATCAGACTGCGCAAGCAAATCTGAGCGAAGTCGGATTGCGCCCATTTTTGGGGCGAAGTCCGAGTGCGCCCCCATTCTCGGACGCACCCTGGGTAATCTGTCACGGGAAGAAGAAAACGGCTAAGTGTCAGATCAGATTGCGCCCATTTTTGGGGCGAAGTCTGACTGCGCAGTCAAACATGGGCGAAGTCGGAATGCGCCCTTTTTCTGGGCGCACCCTGAATTACCCATCACGGAAAACGTGAAAAATCCTAAGTGTGGGCCCAGAGCGCAGTACGGCACGGTGCGAAGTTGGGTCATGGGCCAGAAATTCTCCCTTGGAAAGTGTGCCCAGACGGCGGCGATGACGTCATAAAAAGCACGAGGTCCAAAGAATGTTTAATGATTGCGCGACTTTCAAGAACGATGTCATTAAGAAAGCAAGGCGCATTTGGACCAACCGCAACTTGGGTGCGCTTTTCAAGATTAAACCCATGCACGGTCACCAAAATCTTATAACGCTTCCACCAACTTCCAGTTAACCGTCTTAACTTCCTCCCCAGCGCCATTAAAGCTGCAACCCTTGCCTAGAAAAAGGACCCTGGCATACTCAGAAAATTCAGATTGTCAAGCTGACCCCGAAACCGCATAGCGCAGAACTGAGAAGCCAGAAGCCGTAATTTCCTGTCCCTGCCCATCCTAACAGAGAAAATGGACAAGGGGAAAGCGCCCGTACAAGCGCAATCCAGTGACGCAGAGCCTGAAGTTGGGGAGCAGACAGAATCCAGCGCTCATGAGAGCGAAGTGCCGCACGAGCAGAAAAGGAGAACCCGGACGAAGAGGTGCGTAGCTGGGCAAATTCCGCCGCCGCCCGTTAATCACCTGGCCGGGTACAAGGACGGCTCTTTCTCCATCAGCCTCACCAAGCTGCGGCCGAATATTGCGAAGTGGGCAGACAAGGTTTCGCCCTCACACCATGTCGGGGCTGCGTATAAATCGAACCTGTACTGGTTCCTGTGCCCTCCTACTCACCAGTGCCCGGAGCTGATTGAAGCGATTGTAGAATATTACAAGCCAGCCGCCCGGCAAGTCTGCGACAACAAGGGAAAAGTGTTGTTCACACTTTTCCGGGAGAGCGTCCAGCCAGCGTTCGCCCCAGGGCTCCAGTATGAACCCGGCGCGATTGTCAGAAGGGTAAATCTGGATGAGCAAACCGGCAGATTCACGCAGACCAAGCGGATGAGAGATTTCCTCAACTCAGAGCTGAAGACTCCGCTGGCAGCCGGACAGTGGCCGTCAGGCCCCATACCGCTGGACAAATTTGAAAACAAGTACATTTATATCATCCTGGCGTGGGTCCTCGGCTGCGATTCTGACAAAGTGGTACGGCCGTACCAGCTGGCACTGGCAGAGTGTATCCTGCACGGGGAGTTTTACGACTCCACAGCGCAAAAGAGTGGGAAGCGCCCCATTTTCTTCGACTGGGCAGACTGGCTGGCGTACGCCATTCATTCTAACCTAGTCAGGCTGCAGCAGAAGCAGTCAACGGAATTCCGGTTTTGCTCCTTCCTCGCGTGGCTGTGCCTGTATCACATGCACTACCGGATGAACGTTCCTGACTTGAAGAAAGTAAACGAAAAAGGAGAGCCGCTGCCCGTGTACGAATGGACCGAGATCTTGTACAGAAAAGGGTCATTCTATGAGTTTAATCTTAAATTTCTGTGCATGGTCCTGGGGTTGTTCAACCGTAAGGCATCCCGCCCGCCGGAAGTCATGACAAGATACCTGAGGAAGAATGAGTACGGGGACACCTTCCGGCTGACTCAGGGCATCATGGTCAGAATCTACGGATTCAAGGGGAAGCCGTTCCTGCTGCCCTACTTCTGCACTGACCACCAGTTCGGGATGGAGATCGCGCGGCAGATGGACTATGTCGAAGAAGAGTTCGGCCAGGGCAAAAAGAGAGGCCATATCTTTCAGTATCCCATCACCTGGGCGAATACCCAAGTATACGAAATCGAAAAAAATTTCCCCCCCGGGGGAGAATTCTGACATGGGTCTAATAATGCTGCCGCAGCGCTGGAAGTACGACCCAATTGGGGTCAGGGGTAAATTCACGCATATCTGTCCCCGAGCCGAGATCATGCAGGAAAGGTTCAACAAAACAGGCGCAGACCTGGAATGGCACATCGAGCAGATGCAATCATGGCCTCCATGGCATGATTTTTACTGCGAGGAGGTGGCATACGACCCAGAGCGGAACCCGGATCACCGGCTGGATTCTGCGGGCTTCAAAAGATTTCTCGCCAAGGTGGCGCCCCTCAACTGGCAACAGGACAAAGTCGTCGAATGCTGGAAGATGAGATGCCGCACGCAACACGACAAATCCAACCGGAAAACGCTGGCCGTTGATGATGAGTTTTCGGTGCTATATGATCAATACGCTGACACGTGGCGGCCTTTCGAATTTCGAAATTGCGTTCCCCGAGGCGCTAGGAAAAGGTATACAAGGAGGCCCCCGTCCCAGCAATCGTCAACTCCGGCAACTTCCAACGCAACTCCGACGAGCAGTCAAGTGGGCCCGATGCAGCCTGTAGCTTCTGAAGCAGTACCCGAAAGGGCGCAAAGGTCAGAAGGGTCAACCCCTGAGGTGGCCCCTCAAGCAGAAAAAGCGCCTGCGCTACCAGCTAGCAAACCGGTCGCGGCAGGCATCCTTCCAGCTAGACCCCGGTACAAGTTTACCGTGGGGACATCACTACCTGCCGCCCCAATCTCATCTCCTTCCTGCGAACCAGCCTCAGCGCCGGAAGAAAAGAAAAAGAAGAAGAGTGAGAAGGCCAAGCGGCCTAAAGAACCTGTGCAACAGCCAGCCGCGGCGCAGACAGAGACAAACACCGGAGATCGTCTCGCTAGACAGCCCCGAAGCGGGAGCAGAAACTCAGACTGCAAGCGTCCCTCGAACAACGGCTCAGGCGGAGCCCGCAGGTACGTCCACTTCCCCGCTCCCCAAAGTCCCAGTCGGCCCTGCCATAACACCGTCCCCCATTTCATCAGGGCAAGCCGTAGCTGCATCTTCCTCTTCCCAAACTGTCCAACCATCCAGCAGCCCCCATTCTTTCGACCAGTTCGCTCAGGACCCTAACGCCTTCCAGTCCCTGAGCCAAACCCCGGAACCCTCGCCCGCGGCCAGTGCCGAAGCTGCACATACATCGCCGCGCTCCTCACCTCAGCTGTTCAAAACCCTGCCAACACCGTCCGCTCAGCCGCCCGCCTCCCCTAGGACCCGGTCGCCCTTAAAAGCGGCCACTCCTTCTGGAATCCCTCCTACTTCGCTGTTTGCAGGCAAAATGCCGCAACAGGACCAGATGCTGGAAGATCTTGACTTCATGCAGACCGCAGATGACCAGCCTCTGGCAGCAAGAGCCGCAGGAGGTTCCGCCTCTTTCCTTCAAGGCGTCAAACGGAGGAGAGCCGAAGAGATAGCTGCCCCGATAAAACGCACCAGGTACGACCTGGACAGGAGAGTGCTTACAACTGAGAAATTGATCCCAAAAGTGAAGAAGCCTCTCCGGGAGATGACCGAGGCGGACTATGAGCACCAAGTCAAGGAGAAGAGCTTCGATGACATAAACGAGGAGCAAGAAATCAACGGCATTCGCCGCAGAACCAATAATCTCCTTGTCAAGCGGCTTGAGACCCAGGAGGCGCTGTTTCAACTGCAGAATAGCGCCAGGCAGCTGGAGGAAGATCTGGCTAGGGCCACCGCGCAGCTGGGATCTGCACAGCAGGAGATAGATGAACTGAAAGCCCAGCTGGCCGCCTCGCAGCAGGAGGCCGCAGCACAGAAACAGACAGCCGAGCAGCTGTCAGAGGAGAAGAAGGCAGCGCTGGAGCAGGTTTCTCAGCTCCAGGATTCGTTGAAACAGGCGCAGTCACAGCTTGAAGAGAAAACATCACAGACGGCGGCCTTTTCAAAGAACAGAGTTAAGGAGATGCGGGCTGGTCTGCTGCAGGGTTGCAAGCCCAACCTTGTTAAGTCCATATCGGTCCTAGATTTCGCATCCAGGATCGAAGAAGTGTCTGCCCAGGGAAAGCCTGTGGTAGAGGAGGCCGAACACCAGGCGAGGCAATGGCTGGACTTGGCTATGAAACTTGAGGAGTTTGAGCGCAAAGGCCTCCAATTTCCCCCTATGTCCCAACTTGCCTCAGAGTGGGCAGATGCAAGGGTAACCTTGCATATTTATTTTGATAAGACAGAGAAGATTAGAACTGCCAGGAAGATGCTGGACGCATTAGAACATGAAATGAGCATTTGCCTGGCCCCCTTTCAAACTCTGTCTGAACACGGGTGCCCGAGCTACGTCAAGGATGGCGAGTTTCTGACCCTCGAGCAGGTAAAGCAGAATTGGCTGTCTTTTGAGGCAGACACAGCAGAGATTGACAACTGGGCAGAACCAATCCAAGAAGCTCAGGTCACCCAGATGGTGTCGAAATACTGCAAAATCAACTCCTCCCTTAAGGAGTTGGGAAAAAGATATAACACCATCGACCTGCATGCAGTTGTTGCGTTCCATGCAGCACTAAGAGAGGTCAGCGACCTAGGGCCCTTCCAAGCAGCAGTCTGGGACCAAGCCAAGGCTGCATATGAACGCATCCGCGAGCGGGAAGCTGACAGCGAAGAACCTTCAGGTTCGGAGGGAGAAACAGAAGAGGCAACTGCCGGAAGTGATCCTGAAGAAGAACGGTTGCCCGGGGAGAAGCCATCAGAGCAGCGGAAAGCAGGGGAAGGAAGTTCCTCTGCACCCAATGGATGAAGGCCTGGTTCTTTGCGTCGAGGCGAGCTCGACACCCCGCGAGCCGCCAGGAATGTTGCCACATTTTGCACGGGGTGCCATGTTTTCAAAATTTGTAAGTGTGCTGCTCTTCCTTCCCTCCTCCTCTTTCTCCCTTTCTCCATCTTTCCTTTTCCCCTTTCCTGCAGTTTCATTCCTCCCTTTTTCCCCTTGTACTTCCCCCACCAAGTTCCCAAAACCGAGCAAGTGTCCCCCGAAAAATTCTAAGTGTCAGAGCCACAACCCGACTTCAGCGAGTCGGGGTGCGCCCTCAAGTCTGAGCGCAGTAGGGGATGCGAAGTGCGAAGGCAGGCGAAACGGAGCAAAATTTGACTAAGTGTGGGGCGCAACCCGACTTCGCAACGAAGTCGGGGTGCGCCCTTCTTCCTGGGCGCACTTGGGAAAGCAATGTGCAGAAAATCAGCTAAGTGCTGGGGCGCAACCCGACTTCGCAGCGAAGTCGGGGTGCGCCCCCCTTTTGGTGCGCAATCCGAACAGCGGGAAAATCAGCCAAGTACCGGTGCGCAACCCGACTTCGCAGCGAAGTCGGGGTGCGCCCTTTGACCGGTGCGCAGTTGGGCAAGATTCATCAAGCAAGCCAGAATTTGGCTAAGGCATGGAGGCCCTCCCCAACTGCGCTGTTTCCCACCTGCGCCACCCGACGATGCTTCGATCCCGGGCGAGTTGGATAAACCGCCCTTTCAAGGCAGACAGTGTCACTCATCGAATTCGACAAGTGTCCACCTCGGATCCGAGCCGAGATGTGACGGGATAAAGGACAAGCATGGGCAGCATTACCTACGCCCGCTGCCCCTATTTAAGCTGATGAGAAGTTTCATCTACCGCAGCTACCCGCATTCCTGCTGACCAGAGGTTTGACCGCACGCACTGCCACGTAGCTGTACAGCTTTCAGGGAGACCTTGCTGCAAGTACACTCCTCGCCGACAGGAGTCAGCATCAGCAGCCATTCAGCCGCTTGTGTCAGCTATTGTCTTGTCTGGGACTTTGTGCCCGTGAATGTAATCGGGGGAACTTGGGCTATAAATAGCCGGATCATTTCATTGTAAAAGGGGTGGAAGGGGAATATACTGCTAGGGAACCATTGTAGCTGTGCGTTTGCTTCTAAATACAAGATACATACTTGGCTCGCTTACTGTCTTCATTTTGTATGCTGCCTCTCCTTGTCATTTCTGCCTCATGTTTCTTATTTCATTGCTTACTGTTGTACTGAACTCTAGACTCCAATATTTGGTGATTAAGTATTCCTGGAATGCATAGATAGAGGATACATAGGATGAATGATAGCTGTAGTTTCAATATGTGTTTTGTATAGGAATGTTGTTAGTAGTGGTGATTGATCGTTGTCGTGCTGCTTATTCCCCCCGCCCAACTCAAATCACATTTGGATTCTCTTTCCGCATGTGTATCTCTTTCCCTGCACTCTTAGCTTAAAACACTAAAAACCCACAAGAAGCCGGCCTTCTCCGGAGATTGGCACGGAAGGCATTCCTTCCTTCCGGCCTTTCAATCTGGTGGGCGAATCTGGGGCGCATTATACCAAATCCTTTCCTCATGGCAGATTCGTAACCAACACTATCAAGTAATCATTGTGCAAACGGTTAGATCATAGAGTCTATAAGCTTTAGACTTTTCATTGGATCAAACAAATATGCACTTGCAACTCTTGGCTTCAAGTGTGTTCCACCTCTCATTGGAAATGTGAGCCCATGCATTGGAGCCAAATATCTTGAAGTGTGAAACTGAAGGTCTCTCACCAGTCCATCTCTTGTCATGGCACAAGTAGTCATTCTATTGATAATATGTGTTGCACAATGCACAAGCTCTTCCCAGAATTTGAGTAGCATTTGTTTGGTATACATCATGCACCACACCATCTCCATGATGGCTCTATTTTTTTGTTCAACTTTACCATTTTGCTGAGGTTTATAGCTAAAAACCCTTTGCCATGTAATGCCATACTTCATGAGAAAGTTCTTTAAATCCTTGCTTGTGTAAGCCCTTCCTCTATCTATGCTCAAGCACTTAATCTTTCCCCTATGTTCCATGGGGACACATCCTGAGATTAGGTAGCCGTCTCAAAGACATGAGCCAACATCCTAAAAATTTGTCCTTGTCTACCCTAAACACATCTCAACATCCCAAAACGTTGTCCTTGTGTACCCTAAACGCATCTCAACATCCCATAAACGTGTCCCGACATCTTGTGCCATGTTAATTCCAAAAGCTTTGTGAAACATAGCCCCACTTTGATTTTTCACCAAGGCTTTGAAAATTTTTAATTTTACAAAGGCCTCATTCCTGGTTTTAACGCAATAGATCCAAGTATACCTAGAAAAGTCATCAATAAAAATGAGAAAATCCTTGTTGCTATAAGCGATGTAATAGATGGAGAGAAGATTGGGACCAACACACAAGACATGAAGAGCTTCACCAAATTTGGCATGACCAACATGAACATCTCGACATCCAAAGACTAGGCAAAATAATCACCAATGACAACTTTTTCTCCCCTAACAATTACTATAATTAAAGAAAATGTGTCAGTGATCAGTCATATGTATTATAGCTACCAGATATTCAATTCACTCTTGGGATGAAGAGGAATTCCATAAAGCTCAGTGGATAGCCACAAATCCATGACTAGAGGAGATGAAGTTGTCATCTTTTGGAACCTCAAAAAGGTATTTGTCACATTCGAAACCTTTAGCCGTTTCTTCAATCTTTCAAATCCGCACACGACAATTGCCAAATGTTTGACCCTTTTTGCAAAATGCACAAATAGGCTTCTTTGAGTTCTTTTTGAAGAACTTTTATCCACCATTCTTCGGTTTCTCTAATGCAGTCTTAGATGGGGGGTTCCTTGGAACTTCTTTTGCATGAGCCTAGTTCTTTTGTGGACAGTTCTCCATGCTAATATCGGAAATGTCTTGATTCCTACATAATTTAAGTTTTCTAGTTTTCTTCACTAAATGGTAGAGGTTGGAAAAATGTTTTATCTGAAAAAAAAAGGATGAAAAACTTGTGTATGCAAAAGTTATGCCTCTAAGAAGTTTGCCCTTCAGATTGTCTTCAAAGAAGATCTTCTAACTTGCTCTTGCCACATGGCCTGCCTAGCTTCATTGCAATGACATTACCCCAATTGTCACATTAGCAAATCACACCTCACTATCTATCCGTTTACAAGTGCATAGCATGGATCCTAGTAAATGGGAATTGAATACATGGTATCTTTTAACCAGATGCATGCATCTATTAAAAAAGGGGTCATGAGTTAACAATATACCATATTCACTATATGGCTTGCCACATCAACTATTTTGGTGCGTTGCCATGTATTATGATTAAATTGACTAGAGGAAGTAACACATAGTGGAGTGTTGGCTGCCCAACTAAATATTCCTATCATGCAAGAATGTTTCGGTGCTCTGCCCCCCAAAAGCTCTGAAAATGCCTCTCATTTTCGCTCTCCTCCTACACAAATATAGGCCTACAAATTTGGTGAACAAAACATATGAAACTAGGACCCCCCTCAATTTTTTGCACAGCTTCCAAAAAAGCAAATGTTTTTTCAAAATTTGACAAGTTTGTCTACAGCTTGTTCATCTAAGGCTTTTGAATGCCATGCCCAAAGCTGCAAGAACCTAAAATGCACTCCTTCAAACCCTTATATCCAAATCTTGGAGGTGAGTACAATGCAAGAGGTTCTGCCTAGAAATCTCACAAAGCATTATCAAATATCTCTAACGCCTTACATTGCTTGCGAACCTTGGGTGCCAAAGATTGAGTTCTACAAAACTTAAATGAACAACTTTCTTTGCTTCTATTCCCAAGAAGGTATGAACTACCTCAAATACTCTGCATTAAAAATATTTGTCATATATTTGTCATATGTTGAGAGATATCAAACTCAGTGCCTATCTCAAGCTTTGTATTTTTCAAGTCTAAACATGTAAGATAGGCACCACGAGTTTGACATCTCTTGGCATTTAACAAATATCTATAGCATAGTAGAAAAACTCGGCAAAATTCAACAATTTTTGCCAAGGCCGAGTCCGAGTCCAAGTCAGACTTGCCGAGTTGCTCGGGGAAACGCGATAAAAAGATTATTTTTTTCACTGTACCTCATTTTGCTTGTTGCAAACTAGAGAGAGAGCTCTGCCTACCTGCTATCACACCAAACAAAACACTAAAGTGCATCCTAATAGCAAACTTTTTGCAGTTTGAAGGAATCTAGCAGCCACCAACAGCCACCCAACTGATTCATCTGAGGTAAGAAAAACTCTTTTCAACTTTGTTTTTCCTCTTTTTCTGTTTCAAGAATGTTTTTAGTTCTCTTTTTAAGATTCAAACCAAATGCAACAGCCACCCAACTGTTGCATTTGAGCTAGAAATCTGAAAAACTCTTTCAAAGTTTAGCTGTCTTTTTTTTCTCTTTCAGCTGTCTTGTTTTTTTCTCTTTTTAAGTAATGCTTCATAAGTATTGCTGCCTAATAACTATGTATGCAAGCCCATATTTTCAGCTTTGAATGTTTAAACTTTAAATTAGGGTTTAAGCCCTAGGGCATTTTTTAAAGTATATAAGTAATTGTTTGTTGTTACTTGTTTCCATGTGCATCCTCAAGAAAATATCAAAAAGAGATCTAGCATGGAAGTATGCAAGAGAAGGGGATAAGAAAGGGGAAGTATTTTGCATTTTTATGGGGCTCACATTCATGGAGGCATAAACCACCTCAAATAAGATTTGGTAAAGCAAAACGGGAAATATGTCAAGACATGCCCAAAGGTGTTTACTAATGTTGTCTAAGAATGCAATGTCATCCTCTCAAACTATAAGGAGGAAAAAGATCTCAAACGAATACAAGGCAAGGCCATGTCAACCCCCCCTTCTTGACCTCGTATAGAATTTACCGGCATCACCTTTAGCCGATTTTACCACCAAAGTTCCAGTCAATCAGTTGCAAACCCAAAGAGTGGGACGGAAGAGTCCTACTTTGCAGAATGTTCCCTACGACGTGGAACAAGAAGAGGCATAGAGCAGCTAGGAAGGTTGTTGCAAGTTTTTGGTAATTTTCCGACCTTCCCTTCAATGTGGCAAGGTCTCCATACTAGCAAGGAATGGTAGATGTCATCACAAGTTGCGGTGTAGGATTTAAGCTGCCAACTTATCACAATCTTAGGGCCCTCTCCTTCATGAATCCATGAACGACATTCAAGTTTTTCTTGATGACTAGCACAGGGTGTGGAGGAAGAAGGGTTGCACTATCATGTCTGATGGGTGAACCGATGGGAAGGGTAGAACATTAATTAATTTTTTGGTTGCTTCTATAGGAGGAATTCTATTCCTCAAGTGAGTGGATGAATTGGCACAAGTTAAGAGTGTCGATGCGCTTGCAGAGTTGCGGAGGGAGTTTGTGTTAGAGGTGGGAGAGGAGAATGTTGTCCAAGCCATCACGAACAACACGACACCATATATAACAGTTGGCAAATGTTGGAGGAGAGATTCCCCACCTTTTTTTGGACCTATGTGCAACCTATTGTCTCAATTTGCTAGTCGAAGACATTGGGAAATTACCTTAAGTGTTAGAGATTGTACAAAATGCCAAAGCTATTACAATATTTATCTACAACCATACATGGGTCCTCCAGCTCATTAGGCAATTTACTGGTGGGAGGGAGTTAGTGCAGGCCGGAGTTACACGCTTCGCCACAAACTTCATGACATTGCAAAGCCTCTTTGATGCAAAGAGGGCATTGAAGAAGATGTTTGTGTGCGATGAGTGGAATGTTGAAGACGCTACTAGATACCAACTCTCCAGTGAGGGGCAGAAGATGTATTACTATTTGTTTGAGGAGCCCTTCTGAATAGCCAGGGATGAGGCCATCAAGCTACAAGACTAAGTTTTTTATTATATTTTATTATTTATTTTTTAATTTAAATTATTTTTCCATTTGCGAATCTTGTATTGTAATTTTTTTAATTGTAAAATATTTTTTATTTGAATTATTTTTCCCTTTTTTTTGGTGTTAGAGCCTTTGGTGAGGGTTCTCTATCTTGTTCATGGAGAACAATCACCAATGGGATATGTATATGAGGTTATGGATACCGATGGACATCTAAGCTCCATTGCCCTCTTCATGCGGTGGAGTACTACCCCAACCCCAATTTTGTTATGTTGATTCATTCCAAACCGACTATAAGGTGATGTTGGGCTTTCAACTATGTGTTGACCACATGTTCCCTGATGAAGAAATGCACACTGAGATACAAGATGAGATGCAAGCTTATTAGAAATGTGAGGGCATCTTTTTCCCATCTTCGTAGGGCATTTGAGCAAGGTCAACTATGAGGACAGGTAACCCTCTTTTGTTTTTTATTTAAAAAATAATCTAAATTTACAATTTTACATGTGAATTATTAAATTTCCTTTTTCTTGATTGTTTCTAGATTTATGGTGGAAGGACTTTGGTGCATATATGCCCAATCTACAACGCTTCGCAATCAAAGTTTTATCTCAACCATGCAATGCTTCAGGTTGTGAGCGAGCGAAATTGGAATATGTTTGAGCACATGCACTCCAAGAAGCACAATAGGCTTACACAAGAAAAGTTGAATAATCTTGTGTTTGTTCATTGCAACCTTCGCCTCCACCATAAAAAAATTCCAAGAACAAGTAACAAGGCCATTGACCTACACGAGATTGATCCATCATCTCAATGGATCACAGAACCACAAAAGGAGTAGCAGCAAGAGCCTCTCTTCTCTGTGGATGATTTTAAAACCTGGCAGAGGAGTTAGCAACCAAGGCACAAGAAGAGGCACAAGCATAGGAAGAGGCACGAGCATAGCGACAAAGAGAGACTAGAGCTTTTGCTAGGGCAAAGGGCAAAGGCATTGCAAGATCTTGAGGCATTGTCATGACTCATGACACATTTTGTAATTTGTACCTTTTTATATTATAAGCAATACAAGAATATTTGAATTTTGGACGCATTAAAATTTCTTTATTTAAGATGTGTTTTGTCACTTTCATGTGTAATTTAAGGCTTTAAGCTTGTATCACTTGCCACTTTCATGTGTAGTTTAAGATTGTATCACTTAAAATATTAATTTTGTATTTGCTAAATGTTAATTCATTGTGATATGCATGAAAAGAAACTTTTTTTCAATGAAAAATTGCATTTTATTCCGCTTTTTTTTTGTCAAGTCATAAGTTTTTCCTACTCTTTTGCCTTGTCGAGTTCGAACCAAGTCCAAGTTTCTCAGCTATACTACAGATATCTAAGCTAGTATATAACTTTTTTACATAATTATGAAATTTTATTTATTCATTTAAAATTATAATCAATTGATTAAATAAAAGATTCCTTGTCTAATGTTAACAAGTGTCTCAACCTTATCTGATTGTATCCGCTCAACTAATTAAATTCCTCAACTTTTAAGGAGAGCAATGGCAAAGCACTTTTAAAAGTGAGGCATTACAAACAATCTAGGATACATCGTAAGATACAATACTTTGGATGGTATGGCTGGAAAGAAACAAGAATATTTAAAGGAAAGAAAAGTAATTTAGAGGTAATGAAAAGGAAGATTTGTTTAGCGATACAGGAATCTAAACCAACCCTATCAACTCACCCAATCCCTAATCTTGAAGCAAAGAGCCTTGATATATGGAGTCAAGTCATCAAATAAAATTATGATGTTGGGTACAAGAGAAATAAAAGGAAGGGAAAGAATATAAAGTGGAAACCACCGAAAGCAGAGTTGGTCAAATTGAATTTTGATGGAGCATCTAAAGGAAATCCAAGACCAGCAGGAGGAGGAATAATTAGAAATAATAGGGGTGAAATTTTGTCACATTACGCTTTCAGTAGTGAATTTAAGACAAATAATGAAGCTGAAGCTTGGGCGGCTTTGGAAGGATTAAAATATGCAAACAAATGAAATGGAATAGAGTATGGATGGAAGGCAATTCACTAATAGTAATAAATACAATTTTGAGGAAAGCAAAGGCTCCATGGAACATACAAGAGATCATTGTGAAAATACAAGACCTTGCTATAGAGTTTGAAGAAATCAATTTTACACATACGTTAAGGGAAGAGAACAAATGTGCAGATAGGCTAGCCAATAGAGGGGTTTTAATAGAGGATCATGAAGTTAAATTCTCTTTTCCATGGTTAGAGGAAGTAGTAAGTTTAGTTGAAGCTAACAAGAAAAATCTAAAAGGACCAAATTCAAAATAATGTTCCAGAGGCCTACAAAATGTTTTAAGGGATCCATTTATAGATTAGTGCATTAGAGGAAACAAACGGCCCAAATTTGGTACACCAGACTATGATTTCGTGAAGCGAGTACAAGTTTTGTATGTTGAAGCAAAAGAAAATGACATCAAATGCACTTCATAGCTGAACGGATTATTTGAGTTGTTGGTTGTTGGTTGTTGGTTGTTGGTTGGATTATGGGATAGAGTATGGATTGGAACTTTCAACTTTTTGAGACTGCTAAACTATTTATTACAATTCTTGTGGTTGCACTTATGCTTCAGGAAGGAAACTAACAGTCCAGATATGGTAAAGTGGACTATGATAACTCAAAGTTTTAGAAGTATTACTCTACTAAGATGCAATACCTAGACAATAGAGGTGGAATTTTGGTATTGTGAAGGTTGTTGCAGGAAAATGTCAAGAAGAAGGATGTTGAAGTCTAGAATATTTGTATTTACAAAGAAAATCGAAAAAGATCCAGAAAATGAAAATCAAGAATTCAGACTTTTAATGAAAAAATATGTAGTTTTCTAGCTATAGCAACTCAATTGAGACCAGAATTGAATTTTTTTATGAACTCTCAAGCTCTAAAGGAGAGAGTTGTGATTTGTCAAGGGTGGGGAACCCGAGTAAAACCCCTTTTTCTCTAGCCAAAAAAAAATACAAAGTAATGATATGCTCATAGGCCTTTTACAAAAATATAATAAAATATCACCAATGTTGGTTATTTGCAAAATGAATATTAGACATATTCCACCAGGCAGTTGGCAATGATGAACAATCACAGCAAGGATGGAACTTTTTCTTCCCCCAAAAAACCACAAATACTAAAGCCAACTTAGGCATTTTCTATGACTGCTGCAATATTGGGGTTGGCAGTTTTTGTGAGCAGCAGTTAAAGACTGCGAAGCATTTTTTTCTGCTCAACCTTTCAAACAAGCATCTAATTTTTAATTGCTGAATTTGCCAGAGCAGCATCTCGAGGACAAAAGCAGAGCAAATTTTTCTTCCATTTCATTGACATAATCTTGGCCTTCCAGTGTTAATTTATTTAGAGTTTTCTTTTAGCAGCATTCCTTTATGAATCTTGTCTGCATTTCTATTCCTATATGTTCAGCAATTCCCACATATGCAGGATCCATCTCTTCTCTGCTTTCCAATCTTTTTATATTCCTATTAATTCCAAAAGATCTCAGAGAAAGAATATGATTAAAAAAAATTTAGCTGGCCACAAACTGATGAGGAGAAGATCAATACCGGCTTTCATACCAAATGGTGTGCATCCAAAGTAATCTGGATTATCCAAAAGGAGAATTAAATAATATATGCAGTGAACACTAAATATCAAACATCAGAAAGATAGATAGTGTAAGGAGTATTAGTAAGTATAGATACAAACAGAAAGGTGTACGTTGGAAGGTACAAACATCAAATATTTATATAGTATTGGCCATCCAATAGTGTCATCAACAAACCTGAGCCACAAAGAGGATTTTGATTGAGAGGATTCTAGTGTCTAATTTGTAAAATATTCCATGAAAAAGTTGTCAACAATAGATAAAAAGGTTTAACCCCATAACTTTGCCCTTCATTTGTTTATTAACCTCCTGTCTGAAGCTAAAATATTTTTACTCCAAGTAAATTTTAACAAACCTGACAATATCCTCATCTGTAAGCTCCAGTATATATAACCCTGTTTGCTTCATCAATTGATATTTGTGTGAAGAGTGAGATGACATCAAGACTGACATAATCATTATCATCAACCTTAAGATTCATTAACATGTTCACAAAATGCACTGAATCCTTAATAAATGGTGAAAAGTGACCCACATATGAAATTACTTGGTCCAGTAACCAGCCAATTCATGAGTAAGAAACTCAATTACATTGAAAATGGCCCCTGGTGGTCGAGTCTGTAATTTTTGCAACATGCTACAACAGAGATTCTCAAAATGTTGATATGAAATTCTACAAGCACATAAGTGTGGCTGCTACCAGCAAATGAAGAACAGATTATTGATGAGCTGGAGTGCTGAAGTACCAACATCCTGAAATAGTAACCATAATACAAATTGACTTATTGCCAGTGTTCCATGGGGACGCGTCCCCCCGTTTCCCGCGTCCCCCAGCATGGGGGGACAGCAAGGGGGCATTTCCCAGTGTCCCCCTTTTTGGGGGACGGCTGGGAAACGTCCCCGGGACGGCTGAGGCCTGTGGCCTCCCGTCCCCGAGACGTCCCCCTTTTTGGGGCGTCCCGGGGACGCCCAGCCTCCCCGGGGACAGTCTAAGAGTCCCCCATGGGGTCCAGCCGTCCCCCACGGCTGGGCATCCTCACCCAAGGGGGAAAAAATAAAAATAAAAATTTAACTTAAAAAAAGGTAAGGGGTGGGACCCATTTTGAGTCTCACCCCCCATCAAACCCTAAACCTAACAAAACAAGGAGTGAAAATAGAAGACTTCACTTATATCCACAGCAGCATGAAAAACTCTTTCTACACAGGTTTTTTCCATCTCAACATGAATGGTAAACAAATAATTTAACCAAGGATAGTACCTGGTTCTATTTGCAACAAAACCCTAGATGTTCTTGGCAAAATTTGCACAAGCTTTCTCTATTCACTGTCTCGCTTCCTCTTTTTTTTTGCCGGTGTCCCAAACCTCCGAGGGTTTACTGTTATAAGACCAAAAATGGTGCATATCCAGCACCAAATCCATCTCATTCCATGTACCCCTCTCATTTCAATCAGAATCCACAAATGGGTTTTGCAAGAAGTCAGCAATATCAGAGGTTTGATTAGGGCATGGCTTCCATGAGGCAATGTCATTGCATCCTCTTGCTAGTTTGCAGTGATGGTTCAGACCTCCACTCTCTCTTTCACCAAAACTTAGGGTTCCAATATGAAGGCATGCAAGAAAAGAGTTGCTTTATATTGATTTGTATAAGGTTAGCCCTAATTTGGTTCTTGCCCTTACTTAAAATCAAACTTTCAGGCTTACAAAATTTTCCCACCAAAGCCAACACTAAACTAATTCACTTGTGGGGTCTAATCCCCAAGGACCTATGGTAAGGGTCTTTGGAATTATGCTATAATGCCATCATTACAAGACTAAAAGGAGGTTTATTTAAACAATACCAATTCTTTTGGTATAGTGACTGAAAATTTGAACAGTTAGTGACAGTTAGTGACTGAAATTTTTTAAAAATGACAGTCTTTGTTTGAACATTGGTGGCTGAAAAAATGATGACTGTTTGAACATTGTTTGCACTTGATATCCTTGGCTGAACCTTCAAGTTATAGTTGTTGAACTTGAAACAATTAAATGGCTGCAAATTAGTAACTAATATGAATATGAAAATGTTAAATGACTCAATTATGGCTGCATTTATGTGTTAGTACTAATCTGAATATGAATGGCTGCACTTACATAATTGATTAGTAATATGAAATATCATTTTTGTTGGGTGTAGAATTCTGAATGTGTAGATTATTCTAAATTTCTAAAAAATTTCAATTTTTATAGTATTATACTAGCCGTCCCCCCCAGCCGTCCCCAAGCCGTCCCCTAAAATCGGTCTGCCGTCCCCCACCGTCCCCGGAAACCCGTCCCCCCGTCCCCCAGGCTCGTGGAACCTTGCTTATTGCAGAGAATAAGGGGTTTGGTAATATCAATGGTATTGCCCTCTGGTGTAGCATCCAAAACAGTGTGAACCACTAAGCATGGATGTTGCAGGTTGCGCAATCACTAAAAATTATACCTATTTGAAAATTATGTATCTAGAACACCTCTTTCCTCATAGGAAGTTGTGTGGATCCATGATAGAAAGAAAATGTAAGTGTCTTTTCTGAACTAAGGATTGATGTGCAGCTACTACTAAACACTAGAACATGTTTAACATGATCATATCAACAATCAGTGCAATGTTACTTAGTTATGTCCAAGGTGACTCTGTAGAAGCAAACCTGGAAGAACACCAGAAGAATTAGTAGATGCTCCCTTTGTAATAGAATCATCATAAGTTGGAGGTTCAGAATTTAACTTTACTGCAATCTTAGCACTTTTAGCTCTTTGAGCATGCCTTTTGTTCTGAAACCAGTTCCAAATCTGCATCCAACAATTTTAAACATCACTATAGCCCTTCTAGAAATACATAGATCCAACTAAAGAAACACCTCATTCTTCACATCATATCCATGACAGTTACAAAAGCAATTCTTAAGCAATTACCTGCTTCCATTGGACAGCTATTTTTCCAAGCCGTTCAGGTGCTGCACTGCATTTCATATAAAAAAATCACCAAAAACATGACAACAGTAAAATTCTTTGTCTAGATTTACAACATGACACTTGGCAATAATTTTAAAATACTATCTGCGTGCATGTGGTCTACCAGCAAGGATGCCACTTGCATTATCGGTCATGAGACCCAGGTTTAGCCCCCACGGCAGATGTGTATAAGAAGTATTGTTCAAAAATAATAATAATAATAATTTTAAAATACTGCAACAAACCAAAAATAGCATGATCTTCTATACATTTTGATCCCCAAATTCAACTAACCTGAACTTCTCAGCAAGGTAAGACATACTCTCCTTGGGAGGATTTCCACCCTTGTTTTCTTCCAAGGTCTTTTCCATCTCTGCAATCTAAAGACATATACTCTCAGAACGTATAACCACTAAGAACGAAAAAGAAGAGCAGAGCTGGAAGTTCAATGCAGGTGAACTAATAATTATGAAGCATCCCTTATACCACACAAATAAATAGCATAGTGTCTGTTACACAAATAACATTAAAATGTTCACTATGTAGGCTGACTTATGTTTACATTCTGAGCAAACTGCATTATATTATGCCGTGTTGTCATCAATGTGTATATAACAAACTTGTTGTATTGTAGTTGGGAATTAACTCAATAAATAGTGAGTAATCATTTGTTATTCCCTCTTAAACTTTGGGTGTCTTCTCTTATCAGGTAAACTTAATCACTCTTCATATACAGATATGGCTTATATTTTACTATGGAACTAACTATTATGCAAACATTGGTCTCAATTTAAGATTATTACAAAATGAAGTTCATGATAAAGAGATCTCTCAAACTGCCATTTGTATTTGTGGAGAAGTGTGAGAGTTTTGCATCATGCCTTTGGGTTATCTAATGTTCCCTCTACTTTGTAAGCAATGATGAATGACTTATTTTGCTTCCATCTCTAAAAATTCATTTTAGTTTTCTTTGATGACTTCCTCTATTGCATAAGACATTGGAAGTTCTATATGGTGTATGTTAAAATTCTATTAAGAATCATTGCTAGAGACAAGTTCTATGCTAAGAAATTCAAATATAATTGGATTTGAAGCATAAATTCCATCAAGTGCTACCAGAGCTAGAGTTAAAGTGTAAAATCCATCAAGCAGTTGCACCAAGGTTGAGCATTAGAATTGTATTCATGTTGTAATTTGTATCACAAGAATGGTGAAGGTGTGTGTGAATATGCATAATTCCACAGCATTTGGTTTCAGAATAATTTGATATCAAAGTATTAAATCCTGACAGTAATGAAAAGAGACAAAAACACATTTGCCCATATTTAATCCTTGAAAATGCTCAAAATTTGCAAAATATAATTCTGCACCAGATTCTGGTCCAAATAAGTCTCCTCTCAAACTACAATCTTGATGATGTAAAGTGCTAAAGGTTCACAATTCCAATAAATTAAGTTTGTTTTGAAGGTCATGTCTTTGTGACCATACCTTGAAACAAGGAGATCCAAAGTTCCTTAAAATGCTTAAGATGTTTAGAATTTAATGACAGGATGCAAAGCTAATGTCAGTCGTGTTTAACCCTTGAAGTTTACTCTGAAAGGCCCAATATTCACAAATTACAATTTTGATCTAAATTCAGGTCCAACCAAATCTCATCCCAAACTGCCGCTTAAATTGCAATCTGGATCATAAAAAGTGGTAGCAATCGGCAATTTCAATAGGCTAAGTTCCAAGGGTCACATGTTTGCAACTTTCGCTCAAATTGAGGTAGTTCAAAATGCATTGGAAAGCTTAAGATATATAGAAAGCAGTGAAGGGACAAAACTCTATTAAGCCACGTTTAATTGCTGAAATTCTCTCAAAAATCCCAAACTGCAATCTAGATCACAGTAAGGGGGGATGAGAAGTTTTAATAGTTAAGTTCCAAGGTCGTATCATTGCAACTGTAGCTTGAAACAAGGTTTAAAAGGTTAAGTTCCAAGGTCGTATCATTGCAACTGTAGCTTGAAACAAGGTTGTTCAAAATGAGTTCCAAAGCTTAAAATGCATAGAACGCAATGAAGGGGAACAAAACTCCATCAAGCCATGTTTGACTCATCAAATCCCCTCCAAAATGTCGAAGGTTTGCAAATTACAATCCTGACTTAACTTAACCTCCAACAGAATCTCAGGATCACAGCAATTCATCAATTGTGCACAATGGGTTTGTTGGTTATCATTTCTGCAATGTGAATCTGTTGGTTATCATTTCTGCAAAGTGGTTAACATGGTTATCATTTCTGCAAGATGGGTCTATTGGTTATAAGTCTTCTTTACTTTGAGAACATTGCAACGTTTTTTTTCTGTTGGATCGGTGGTCAATCCAAATATTAAACTGACATCCAAAATATTGGACATGCTAGGATTCAAACCCGGACCGTTGACTATCATTTCTCCAAAGTGGGTCTGCCGGTTATCATTTTTGCAAATTGGGTCTCTTGGTTATTATTTATGCTGTACTCTACCAATATTGCAATGCTTTTCTATTGAATCAGTTGTCAAACCCAAACACTAAACCAACATCAAAAATGTTGGACATGCTAGGATTCAAACCCGCAGGGTCTGTTGTTTATCATTTCTGCAAATTGGATCTATTGGTTATCAATTTCTGCTCTTCTTTGCTGACATTGAAATGTTCTTCTGTTGGATCAGTTGTCTTATTCAAACAGTAAACCAACATTCAAAATGTTGAACATGTTAAGATTCAAACCCAGGACCTACCCCCAGCCAAAGACCTGTTTTATCACTAATCTACTTGCCGACCTACCCCCAGCCAAAGACTTGTTTTATCACTAATCTACTTGCCCACCTATCCTGCACTAGTATATTCTTTATGGGCTGTTTTTCATTCAAATTTTGAATTTTGATTGGCCTGACCAAAATTTTCAAAATATATTTGCCAGTTTTTTACATAGAAATGGGAGATTTTCCAAAAATTTGCATATAATATAATTAAATTATGTGATTTTTCTTAAATATTAGCATATAAATATTCGAAACCAGATATTTTGGCCCCCTTAAAAAAAATTCCATCCCTTAACATTTTGCTTGGCATAGACCTCTCATACTCAACCATCAGTCGGGGATTGCAATCTGCAATTCCAGCAGTGGCCACTCGATGCCAGCTCAGCAATATACTCCTTAAAGTTGTACAGGCTGGCACTCATATTTCCTACTAGACTGGCATAGTTGGCCAAGTCAAATTTGACTCCAGCCCCAGTCCTAATATTAGTCCTCCCACAAATCGAACTGCTCATGCCCGTATCATGTCAATATACAGTGAGTAAAGTTTTATCTTATAGTCCCTTTGCGGCTATATGCAGTGATAAATATACCGCCATTTCTTCCAGAATATTCCAAGATTTGAAAGGAAAGGGATAAGATAAATGAGTGTAGTACCTCCGTTGGTAGAAATCGGAAGGCAGGTGCTCCACCGAGCGGAGGGCGCCCCATCCTGGCGGGACAATTAGTACAAACCCCGAAACTTCGTCTGTCGCAATAGACTTAGCAAGATTTGGAATAACAAAATTTATTTGCCGCGCTGGGGCTCGCTTCCACCCAAATATGATATGGATATATATTGGATATCCAAAAACAATAACTTTCGCAGGATATTTTAAGGTATTTCTTCTCTAAGCTTGATTGCAAAATCCAGTTGAACAAAATGTTTTCCACTTTTATACGCTGTGAGTGTAAAACCCTCGGATACAGTTTTATTTTTTTAAATAAAACCCTCACATACCTATGTTTCCCCTAGACATAAAGGCGATTTAGGACGGTTGATTAGTAATGATTGAGGTCTAATTTGTTAGACAGTCAAAAATCTGGTTAACCTAAAAATTATAAAAGTTATAAAAATTTTACTAAAAATGTTATAAATTGTTCAATCCAATTCTTAAATGGTTAAAAGTCTTTTTTTTATATATAATAATGATGTAAAGGCCTGTCTCAAAAAATATTGATTTTAAGTGTGAGACTTTTAAGATTCATATTTTTTTTTTTCCTGTCCAAAGGATTTTTGTGTTTTCAAATGATTTTAAATATGAGAATTATAAGATAATAATAAAATTTATTTATAAATTTAAATAATTATAATTAATTTTATAATTATTTTATCTTTGCATTTTATGTATAGTTTAAGATAATGTAAGAAATTCTTATAACCACTGTTTAGAGTTAGATAATAAAATAATATATTTTAAATTATATTAAATTTTTATTTTATAACATTATCTTTTGGTGTTTTGTAATGGTCTTTATTTTTATTTTAAAGTTTTAATATATCACCATGAGGAGACCCAAGTTCAAAACCTTGGAGGCTAGCCTTGTCTTGAGATAGAGGTAGTAGACTTACTTGACTATGTTGAGTGTCTGCCACTTAATATTTCACCAAGAGGAGATCCAAGTTCAAAACCTTGGAGGCTAGCCTTCTCTTGGGGTAGAGGTAGTAGACTGACTTGACTCTATTGTTGAGTGCTTGCCCACCCGACGACAGTTCTAATCCCGAGTTACTGGGGTCTTTCTCACTCCTAGTCGTATTTACTGACAGAACTTTGTAAATAAAAAATCCTCGTGAGTGTGGTCTACGCCACTTGCATTATCGGTGATGTGACCTGGATTCAATCCCCACGATGGATGTGTATAAGAAGTATTACTCAACAAAATATTAAAATGTAAAAACAAAAATCCTTAAGTATTAACATTGATAAGATAAATGTTATGGATGATTGCTTTAGAATAGTTGTTCTCTTTGACATTGGAATGTGAGCATGGTAAAAAAAATCATTCATGGTCGCTTGGTAGCAGTCAAATGCTTGCTAATGGATTGCTTTGGGTTGCATCGATTCAATTTCTTGAAGGTTGGGGTTTTGTTGACTTTGTCTTTACCCAACAAGTTAGGGTTGGTAGTGGTCAAATGCTTGCTAATGAGTTACTTCTGTTCAATTTCTTGAAGGTTGGGGTCTTGTTGACTTTGTCTTTACCCAACAAGTTAGGGATTATAGAAGTTCTTGCACAACACTATATATATTTCTTATTGAAAAGTTGTTTGTATGCTCTTTGTTTTTTCTTATTTTTATGTTTGAAGAAAAAAATTTGAAATTGTTTGAGAGTTATCTATATGTGCATGTTCATGCAAGACGTAGTAGTGATTTGGGCTTTGGGCTCTCTTTTGAAAGACCCAAGTTCCAACCAAAGTGGGGTGTATGCATGTGAGTAAGCTTGTTTGAAAAAAAATCTGCATGTATGTGTATATAAGTGTATACTCAAAGAGGTCATACTATTACTTATCATAACTAATGAATTTAGAGTAAGAAGTCACAAGTCAAAAGTTTTACATTGTGAACTAAAGTTCCAATCCCATAGGCATTTACTTTATAAAGCCATGAGAGTAACCAAAGGTAGAAGTTAAACTTAGAGCAACATATTATGGATTTAAGCTCATCTTCATTTTCTTTATGAACTATGTTGAGTGTTAACCTCAAAGTGTATAGCTTAAGTGGGCCTAATGGTGAGGGACTAGGTGTTTTAAATAAGATATCTAAAGTTTGATTTTGAAAGGATAGATTTTGTCCAAGTGGGAAGATCATAGCAACATTTGCAAAATCTTATGGTATTCAATCCAACCATATGGAAGAAACAAAGGTCCTATTCACATGCATGAGCTTAATGAAGCAACTAAATATAAAGAGGGTCATTATTGAAGGTGAATTTTTAAATATTATTAATTGCCTAAGGGGTACGAATGAAGCTAGTTGGAACATATCAAACATTATAGCAGATGCAATAAAGATCATTGCAACCTAGAAGGATGTTAATATAGTGCATATTTATCGAGAGGGTAACCAAGCAGTGGATTGATTGGCCAATAAAGGTGTAGACGGTCCTATACTAATTCTATGGAGGGATGATTTCCCTAGTGAGTTGAGGAGTATAGTTAAGAGGGAATTGCAAGTTTATGATAAACAAAATTATGGTTAAATATCTGCATGGACACCCTAGTAGTATGTTGTTGGACTATTATCTAGCCTACCTAAATTCAAATCACGAGGATAAAGGCCCCCGATGTACCCTTGGGGAATGTGGCCCCTAGTTGTGCCACCTATTGTACTATGTCTTACCAAAGACAATTATGGTTAAATTATTAATCACTAGTTGTAAGCATTATTCACCTCTTTTAGTTGTAGGAAGTGATTTATTGGTTCATGTTGAGTGGTGTGATCGCAATATATTGTTTTATGGTAGGGTTATGTTGAATAGTGCGACGACTACAATCTCATTGACAGTTGCGGTGGGGTGCGATGTTAACGTAGCCCATTTGGTATTTTACAAGATATTGTTATATGGTAGGGATCTTGTTCAGTGGTATGGTTATTGTTCTATGGTATGGTTCCTATTGAGTGATGCGACAACTATGGTCTTGATGGCAAGATACTGTTCTATGATAGGGTTTATGTTTTATGGTAGGGTTCTTGTTGAGTGGTGCGGCAGTGGAATATTGTTCTATGGCAAGGTTATTGTTCTATGGTAGGGTTCTTGTTGTGTGATGTGGTGGCTAGGGTTCTTGTTGTGCGATGTAGTGGCTATGATCATTGCAACATGGGAGGAGGTTAATATAGTGCATATATATTGAGAGGGCAATCAAGTGTTGGATTGGTTAGCCAATAAAGGTGTAGATAGCCTTGAACCAATTCCATGAAGAGATGATTTTCCTAGTGGATTGAGGAGTATAGTTGAGAGAGAGTTGTAAGCTTATGATAGACAAAAGTATGGTTAAATTATTAATCAATGGTTGTAAGCTTTATTCACCTCTTGTAGTCATAGGAAGTGAAGCTTTTCAAAAAAAATCCTTTTAAGGGGTTTATGTGACTTCTTGTCTTGTTCTATTGCTACACTTCTCTAATTATTCATTGTTTGATTTAATGTAGAGGAGTGGTATTGTAAAAAATGGTTGGGGCCCTTTAAAAAAACCCCTTCTTTTCACCTAATAAAAAATAAATAAAAGTTGCACATCAACTTTGCTTACATAAACATAATATAATTTGGAATGGTGAGGGCTTAGGTGTTTTAAATATAATATCTAAAATTTGGATTTAAAGGGAACATAGTTTGCACATCAACTTCATTTAAATGAACCTAATGCAACTTGGATCCATGTGATTTTAACTTTGTATAGCTAATACAATTTTACTTTGAAAGGAGGTATACCAACTTCATTTAAATAGATATAATGTAGATGGGGGACATGTGATTTCAATCTCATATAAAGAACACTATTCATACAACATAAATGGTTTGGTGATGAATGCTCGGGTAATCCAAATAAGACATCTATTGTCTATATCTTATAAGGATAGGGTTTGTAAATCTAGTTTATATTAATTAAAAAGATAAGATGGGTTTTTTTTCAATTTCATATAACGAGGTAAAGTATGTGCAATTGAGTAATGTCCAACTAGTGAGAATAATTTAGCTTACAAATATTTTATTATGCATAAGTTTTCATAAATGTCATGATAATATGGTTTATTGTAGTATCATGATAATGCAACTCATAGAAATATAATAATAACATATAAATAATATAAATTATGTAATGCAAGTGGCGCTCATAATTTCAATCCTATAAAACTACTTTAAAATAAATCATTTAATGTTACTAAGGTTTAGCTTGAAAATTTGTGCTTTAAATAATTTATCTCACGTTAAAGTTAGTACATTTAAAAGATATAATAGAATTTTGAGGGTTTTTTTAAGTTTATTGTTACATTTATTATAAACCCATATAACCAACTAAAGTATGTCCACGTGAATAATGTCCAACTAATGAAAATAATTTAGCTTAAAAATATTTCATATCACAAATATCGTGATAATGTGGATTGTTGCAATATCGTGATAATGTAGTTCATAAAAATATAATAATAATACATTAATGATGGGATGTAATGCAAGTGGGGCTCATAATTTCAATCCTATAAAGCTACTTTAAAACAAATAATTTAGTGTTACATCTTATTTGAAGGTTTAACTATAAAAAGGAGCTTTAAATAATTTATCTCAACATGAGAGTTAGTACATTTATAAGATATAATAAAAATTTGAGGGTTTTTTAAGTTTATTGTTACATTTATTAGAAAAGTCGACAATCACATGTATAGTATCCTATAAGGTTTGATAAATCATTCATTAGATTTGGAAACGAGAGTATTGTATTATTGGTTTATTGGTTTCTATGCATTATTTGAAAAATAATATATATAAAAAAGATATTATAGCAAATTTTGATCTCATGTAAATAATTTAAATAAATAAATATATTGATTGTTAAATTTTTTTAAGGAAAATATTTATTTACCTAATAAAAAGTATAAAAATTTCTAATCAGAGAGATCAAAGTGAACAGACTATTTTAAAAAACAAAACATCAAGACAAAAAAAAGATTTTATTATTAGAGTTCTTGTCATCCTCGCATACCACCCTTGTCTTTCTGCTTCTTGATGATTTGGTGGCAATAACTAGAGGCTATATTTATTGCCTGATTCGCTAGTGTGTCGGTATCTTTGTTGAATTCTCTCCTTACATGTTGATAAGATAGTTTACCAATTATCCTACCTAGTTGTCTAATCCTATCTTGAATAATCTTCAATTGTAAAGATCTAAAATCTTTATTTTTGGCAAGAGTTGTTATTATCAATTTAGAATCCTTATAAACTGTGACCTGAGTGATTTCTTGATTTACCACCAATTTTAAGTCGATTTCACATCCAATAGCCTTTGCTACATTATTAGATATTGTTCCCAAGCTGATCATGTATTTGAGCAAGATCTCATGGGGTCCTGTAAGAATCAGTCCTCCTGTCGTTGCTTGACCGGGGTTGCACTTGGAGGCACCATCAAAGAAGAGAACCAAAAAATATATGTCAGACAAAGAATTGTTTGCTCTACAACCTTCCTGTGTCAGGAAAGCTTGGAGATTAAGTTGGTAGATCATTCTTCTTTCTGTGGGTGACATATCTTCTTCGTACTGTTGACAAAAATTAGATTTGATATTTAGTACTAATTCTTCTTTTATCCTTCATATTAGAGTTTTTGTCAAAAATCCTCTAGTTTCTATCCAACCAGATGTGCCAGATGACAAAATATGGTATAGATCTCCACAGATAATTTAGGAGGGGCTTACCTACTAGTTTACTTTTATATTCTTTGTTCCACTTGATAAAACATGTGTCTATGGTTAACCTTCAAGAGTAGGAAGTGCCAAGAATTTTGGTTATTCCTAACCAAATAGAAATTACCTTCGAGAATTCAAACAAAAGATGGAAAATTATTTCATTGTTCTGCTTGCACCTATACCAAACACGAGACCCTTCTATACTCCTCTTTTGCAGATTTTCACCTCTTAATATTTTATTTTGAGAGACTAGCCTGTTGAATACTTGCAGTTTAGGTGGTGCTCTATTTTTCCACACTATCGATAGTTTTTTTGTTGGCAGACCCAATCTGTTGATGTTGGACTCCTAGATGCACTAAGTATTCCCCATTACTATTTTTGTTACCCCAAATAAGTTTGTATGACATAGTGGATGAAGAGGTCTAATGCTCGTCACATGGGACTTAAAATAATTCTAATCTTCTTGAAGTTAAGATGGAATGGGAGGGGAGATCCATTTTAGAGTTTATGAGGTCCAATAAAACAAGTCACCTAATTTGTGTATTCTTTGGCTTTCCAAGTGATTCTACAATTTGATTGGAGTTCTCTCTCTTAATGGTGGATTTCCTAGGATCAGGATTTCCCATAGATTAATTAACTTACCATCTCTCGATAGCCAAGAAATTATATCCTCTATTATTCTCTTTACAGCCACTAAATGTTTCCAAAACAACGAGGCTTTAGGAAGTTTGTCTATGTGTTTAAGCATTTGAATACTTGTTTGATTATTTACATACTTGCTGACTAGTATGCGTTGCCATGCTCGATTGTGTTTAAGCATGTTCCAAAGAAGTTTTGCTGTTAGTGCTTTTGAAACTATCCCCATTTTTTTTATTTCCAGTCCTCCTTGAATTTTACTTTTGGTGACCATCTCCCAATTAACCAAGTAGAAATTTTTTCTTTCTGATTGCCTACCTCCTTGCCATAGAAAGTTACATATGATTCTATATGCCTTTTGCAAAATAAAATTGGGAGCATGATATACTAATAATTGGTAGACTAGAGGAGAAACTAACATCGATTTGATCAATACTGTCCTTCTTGCAAGACTAAGCCAACTATTATTGTAGCTATCCTCCTAACCATCTTGTCCAATGTTGGGGTCTAGTAGTCATAGGCTTTGAGGTGGAAGCTCATGGGCACTCCTAGATATCTAAAGTTTTTTTTTTTGTGCTAGATCAAAATCCTAGGATAGTGTAAAAGAGTTTAACTCTTATTGCTACAACATTTTGTGTATAGAACTGACTCTTTTAAGTGTTTATATGAGCCTTGGTAGCTTGTGTGAACCAATCCAGGCATTGCTTGAATTGTCTAACATTTTTTTTGGTGGCTTCGCCTCGAAGAATGATATCATCTGCAAAATGGGCATGTGTTATAGCTTTGCATCCTACTACAACCTCTATCCCTATTATTTTTCTCTCTTTGAAGATGGTTAATTAATCTTCCAAGAGTCTCAGCTAAAATGATGTAAAGGTATGGTGATAGTGGACACCCTTGTCTAATTCCCCTTGTAGCCTAAAAGAAATTTATTGGTTCTCCATTTATTAAGGGGGCTATCCATGGGTTTTTTATGCATGCTCTAATCCACTTGATGACCTGATGTGGGAATCCAAACTTTTGTAGGACCTGTTCTACAAATTGTATATTAACTTGATCAAAGGTGTTTGCCATATCAAGTTTTATAACAATTTGTGTATTTTTTTATTTTCTACAATTGTGGAGGTCTTCATGCACTCTTATGATATTATCATATATTTGTTTTCCATGCATGAACCTCCCTTGCTCTTCTGATATTAGTTTGTCAAGTTTCTTCTTTATTCTATTGGCCAACAATTTGGTAATAATTTTATAGGAAGAGTTACAAAGAGAAATTGTTCTGAATCTAGAGAAAGTAGTGAGTTTTTTTCTTTCTGAATCAATGCTAGAAAGGTGGAGTTTATGGCTCCAAGAAGCTTACCTTATACCCTAACATCCTCAATAATGCGCAGCAAATATTCTTTGATGATGTATAAGTATTGCTGGTAAAATTTATTTGTGAATCCATCAGGTTTGAGAGATTTAACCTTTGGTAGAGCTACAATAATCTCTTTAAGTTCCTCCATAGTGATTGGGTGATTGAGATCTTGTTTGTCTTCCAAAATTAATAATGTTGATATATGTTGCAGCAATATTCCCTGGGAATGTGGGTTACCATTTTCTCTGGAGAGCAGAGCTGAGTAATATTGATTGACAAGTTCCTTAATTTTCTTCCAATTTGTATAAGTGGTTCCTTCATGCTCTATCTCCTTGATTGTGTTCCTTTGGAAGTGTTGCATGGTTTTCAAATAAAAATATTTGGTGTTTCTATCCCCCTTGCTTAGCCAAACCATTTGAGATCTAAGTCTCCAATGTGTTTTTTCTTCGATGCTTAATATATTGAGCTTCTAAATCAAGTTAATTCTTACATCTTCTTGCCATTGTTGGTTGAATGTCTTGTAATATTTAATTTGCCATATGATTGAGCAAATCACTATTTGGATCCCTTGCTAAACTTCCCCCAACCTTCTCCTAGTGGTATAGAACCATGTTGAGATCTCCTCCTAGTATTATGTTATCAAACTTCTCATTTGTTAGCCATTATGCTAAGTTTTGTTATTCTTCTCTTTTCTAGATAGGATGATTTGGACCATATAAATTTATTACTACTACACTAGTTCCATCTAGTAAGATGAATTTTGTACCTGTCCAGTTATTGTGCTTATGTTATAAGCTACAAACTAATTATTATGGATCCCAAACCAAATCCAGTCCCCTAAAGCTCCCATAGAATCAACAATTATCAATTTTTATTGTGCCCATATCTTCTACCATTATGTAGTCAATTTTACCTCTACTATTTTTGTTTCTTGAATATAGACTATTGTTGGATTTTGCTCCTGTATTAGAACTTTGAGATAGTTTTTATTTTTCAGATGACTTTCCAATCCCCTACAGTTCCATGACATAATCTTCATTTTTTGTATTACTTCTTATTTTTTACGAAGCTCTCCTCAATTTTGACCTATGTTTTGATTGCAAGTCTTTCTATGCTTGCTCGTTTTTGATTTGATCTGATTTTCTTCCCTTAGTTATAGATCGTGTGGTCGACAAGCCCTTAGGAATCACTATTTTCTCTACTTGTATCTTTTTGACCTCTTCCTTTGAGTTACCATCAATTTATTCTCTAGTTATTGTGTTCTCTGGCGTATCTCCTAAGATCTCTGGTGAGTTGTCAACTTTAGTTGTAGGTATCTTCTCTTTATATTTAGGAGCCATCACATTTAGAGAGGTGATTTCCTTTTCTCCTTCATTAAGACTTGTAAATTTCTTTTTGTGTTAGAAGCTTTGATCCTTTGGTTGAGGTTGTCGATTCTTGCTTGATCTGCATGATCTACTTTTGACTTCCTCATAGTCAAATACCCATGCTCATGGCATGTTATACACTTGAATGATATATCCTCATAGTCTAAGGGTTGGTTACATATCCAATCAAACACCTTTATTTTTATTTTTTTGTAAGTTATAGTTGTATTTTAGAGGGTTTTAACTGGGTCCCACTCCCAGATATACAAAAACTTCATCATATTGAAAGTACATTCATGTTGCATAATCCTCTTCCTAGGAGGGATCAGTCTAAAATAGTCTAACCAATCCCGTGCAGGGGATATGTTTGCCAAAATTCCCTCGCAGGGGATGTAGAAGCCGATAATCAGGTGGTGCTTGCCCTCACAGGGGGTATTGAAGCAAACCAAAAATAATCCATAGATATTCACTAGAGCCCTCACAAGTACTGACACATAGAGACCCAACCAGGTGGTTAGCCCAACACTAGACCAGACATCGCCAAACATTGCATCAAAAATCCCAACAAACCTAAAAAACAATGCAAAAAACCCATAGACCTATAGCAGCTCAAGAGTCAATATCTGCGATGTCCTCTCTAGGATGGTCGACACTCTGCTGGAGGGCATGATTCAGAGTGACAATGATGCTTTCAAATGCAATGATGAAAATTCGAAGAAACATCTGAGTGAGATGGAGATGTCAAAATTGGGAGTAGAGTCCCCGTTGAGGTCTTCAATTTCTAGAGGAGAATTCTGACTGGATTTTGTTTTGGGCTTCTTTGTCCTGGAGGACCTGTGGATAGGGGTTGTCGTTTCTTTGATTTTAGCTTTACTTTTTCCCATCAAAGGCTTCTTGCTGGTGGGGGAGTGGTTTTGGACGGGGGCGGGGCAGGTTTGGAAGGGAAAGGGGTTGGCTTGGAAGGGGAGGAAGTGGGGGTGGGGGGAGAGGGGATGGGTTTGGAAGGGTACAAAGATGGAATGGATGGGGAAGCAGTAATAATGACTTTCTCGAAGGTCGGAGTGTTGAGAACTCCATCACTGGCCATAAGCTCGCTCGAGATGGAATAAGCAGGGCTTTAGGGGGCTTGGGAAAAGGGGGCTAAGCTTGCATAGGGGTAGCCATAATGGGGGGATTAGCTGGATTAGCCAAAACATGATAGAAGATAACGACGAAAAGCCCCTGGTGGGAAGGGAGGGTACCTTTATTACGATCAGTGGCTACAGAGTGATGCATAGATCGATAAAGAAATCATAGAATGTTCATGGGTTTGTAACCCCATATATGGTTGACAAGGGCAAGGTGGACGCTTGCCATAGGCTTGTTGGGATCATTATAGGCTAAGTACTAGATGAGAGGAATGACAACAATTGGGAATGAGGGGAAGGGATTGACGGTCCAACACATGGCCATCCCACAAGAAGTTTTGGTAGTTGGGGAAGCCTTCCAACCCAGGTTCCCAGTAATTTTTGTCTCATCGAACAAGACGCCCTCCAATCGACAACTCTACAATCTCACTAATCATATCTGGAGTGACCTTGAAGCGCAGGTTCCTGATTCGAACATGGTTGTTCGATCATGTGCGAACAAAGTCCTTCATGATGTCGTCCTTAGCTCCATAAAATTTCAATAACAGGATGGCAAGTTGGGTGCCCTGTAGGTAAGCAGACACTATGTTGTCCAATTGGAGAGAGCTCGGTTCAAGGTAGGCCATGCTGGAAAATGTGGATATAGGAAGAGCAATGGTGGATGAGACCCACAAGATAAACTTGCAAAAGGGAGTGTCGTAGGCTGAGCTAAAAAGGGGAATTAAATAGGTCAGGGGAGACAAAAAAATCATGTCGAGCCTTACGGATGGGTGACAGGTGGACAAGGGGATGCCACACCGGGGATGGCGGGGATTAAGGGGTAGCCTAGGGACCATATCCGCATAGGTGGAGGTGAAAAATTGGGTGAGGTTTGTATACGTGGGAAGAAACATGAAAGGGAAATGGGGTGCGGCTAGAAACATGGCAGAGGTCACTGGCGGAGAGCGTTGGGACACCACGGATGGAAAACCGTACTTAGAATTTGTACAATGAGAACCAATAGGGCAACTAATAATAAGCGGGTGTTGGAGCACACATTACGAGGCTCTAGGATGGGACATCCGATGAAAATCCTACACATTATAAAAACAATAAATAATTGGTTAGCATGGATGGATTTGGAGTACCTGCCATGGCTGTCCGACGTCGCAATTTGAAGGACATCTGGTGGGAAGGAGTCTTGCCACATGAAGATAGGCATTTGCCCTAAGCCCAGGTTGGCCAGCCTGTCTGCAAGTCGATTGGCTTCTTTGAAAGTATGACTGGCTTCCACTTGGCAATGTTGATTTAAAAGCTTTCTACTTTCTTGGATAAGGGATCTGATATTCCATGGAGAGACTTTGTTTGAAATAAAGTAGCCAATGATATTGAGAGAGTCCCCTTTGACATGGACCTTGGCACATGACCCCTTGGTGAGGTGCAAACTTTGCCACAGGGCCCATGCCTCGATCATATTATTGGTATGATGATAAAGATTCTTTGCAAAAGCCATAACTATCTTTCCTTTGTGATCCCTGATCACTCCCCCTACCCCAGCCAACCCAGGATTTCCTTTCGATGTGCCATCGAAGTTTACTTTTATCCATCCCTCAAGAGGGGGATGCCAGCGAGCTTTGGTTTTGGGATGGATCGAGGGAGGGAGTAAGGTGGGGATAGGGATGTTGAGGGAATTGATGATGTCAGCCTCAGTCTTGCTCAAGGGGGAGTTGGACCAAAGGATGAGATGAGAGTTTTCAGAGGCAAATGAGATGGCTTTGGTGGCTAAGTAGGTGGAGTTGTAATGGGCAGAAGAGAAGACCCTACGGTTGTGTTCGAGCCAAACTTGGGCCTGTTTGAAAGCTCTACCTAGGGATTCAACCAAAGCCATAGCCTGTTTGAAAGCTCTACCCAGGGATTTAGCCAAAATGATGAAGAGGAAGGGGGACAGGGGATCTCCCTGTCTGATCCCTCTGAGGCTAGGGAAATAACTTGTAGTAGACCCGTTGACCAGAACTAAGAACCAAGGAGAGGTGATGCATCCATTTATGAGGTGAAACCAATCTGAGTGGAAGCAAAAATGAGCTAGCACTTTGAGAAGAAAAGTCCTGTCCACCCTATCAAAAGCCTTGCTAATGTCCATTTTCAAAAACATGATCGCTATCTTGTTGCACTTAGATGAATGGAGGGTTTCATGGAGAGATATGGTGTTGTCAGTGATTGATCTGCCTTCGATAGAGCTTCCCTGGCACAGGTCAATAATGAAGGGAAGAATATTTTTGAGCCTAAGAGCTAGGGATTTGTCTAGGATCTTGTACAAGATGTTGTAAATCCTGATAGGTCTGAAGTCATTCATGGATTTTCATTGGGGATTTTTGGGAACCAAGGCGATGAATATGGAGTTAGTTCCTCGAGGTATGGTTTTTGTTTTCTGGAGCTGCTTGATGGTGTCACTCACATCCTTCCCAACTATGTCCCAAAAGGTTTGGAAAAACCTAGGGGGAAACCCATCCGGCCCAGGAGCCTTGTTAGCTTTCATGGAGAATAAAGCACATTTGATTTCTTTCTCAAAGAGGGGTTGAATCAAGGATTTGTTCATCTCAAGGGTGACCAAGCGGGGAATATTTTCAAGCAGGGCATCCTGGGCTGCAATATTGGACGGATTTTCAAAGCCCATGATTTTGCTAAAGAAGGTGGCAACTTCTTCTCGGATCTGAATGATGTCTTGAGTGACAGAGCCATCCCTCAAGGTAAGTTCTTTGATCTTGTTAGTGCTTTTATTACGCAGAGTAGAAGCATGGAAGAACCTGGTATTGGCATCCCCCTCTTTGAGCCATAATGCTCAAGATTTTTGGTGCCATAAGGTCTCCTCCTTGGCTAGGATGTTATGATAATCGACGAGCAGTTGCTTTTCTTCTTCCCTGAGCTGGTGGGGCCATTGATCATGCTAAGTTTGCTTCTTTAGATCTTTGAGTTTGCTTAATGTTTTTGCATTGAGATCAAAAATATCCCCGAAGATTCCCTGTTCTAGGATTTCAAGTTATCTTTTATGATCTTAAGTTTGTGAGATACTCTAGACATAGCTAAACCAGGGACATGAGTCATCCACCAATCTTCAATCCATTATTTCAAATTCGGGTGTTGGATCCACATATTCTCAAACCTGAACGAGGTTGGGAAGGATGGAGCCTTATTTGAATCCAATAGGAGGGGGGAGTGATCAGATTCAATCCTTGTAATGTGGATCAGGGATGTGTCTCCAAACAGGGGAATGGCCTATTGAGAGAGAAAAATCGATCCAGCTTAACCTGAATATGCTCAACGCCCGCTCTTTTGTTACTCCAAGTGAATTGGTGGCCATGAATTTGAATATCCATGAGTTCATTTTCAATGACAAAGACCTGAAAGTCCACAATGCTTTTAGATGGGGAGGAAGCTCCCCCTTTCTTGTTAGAATGGAAGAGAGGAGAACTGAAATATCCTGCAATCATCCATGGGAGTTGGGAGAAGGCATCCTTCATGAGGGATAGGGATTTCCACATGTTGAATCTCTCCATAGGATTATTTGGGGCATAGATATTGGATAACACCCAAGTGAATTTGTTTTCTTTACAATAAAACATTATGTTTAAGGTTCTGCTAGAGTTGGAGATGACTTTGCCTTCAACCTTCTCAGGGTCCCATAGACACAATAGACCTCCTACAGATCCCTCCGCTGGGGATGAAGCCCATTGTCTAGTCTTCCAAAAATTTTGGACTATGCTATGAGTTTTGTCAGCATCAGTTTTCGTTTCTTGAAGGCTGAGTATAGAGGGTTTGTACTCTTTCTTGGCGGTTCGAGCTAAACTTTGTTTGCTCATGTTGTTAAGCCCTTTGATGTTCCAAGAGAGGACCTTAATTTAGAAACTTTGGTAGGTTTCTTGCATCCCTTGGTGGAAATGGAGGGAGGTTTGGGATTTTTTGTTTCATCCTTTACCTGTGTGAACAAGGCTAAACTTAGGGTTAGATGTACTCCATTGGCAACCTGGTCATCTATGTCCTTCTTGATTTGCTCATAGGTGGTGGGTCGACCTCTTTTTATTTCACCCCCTATACCAATGGGGCCTTTCCTGCTTCTGGTTATGATAGAGCTAATATCTGTCCTAGACTGAGTGGGACTGAAAGCATCCTCATGAGAGTTGGGGTTGGATTCGAAAGGGGAAAGAGGTTCTTTCGAGGGGAAACTAGCTATAGAATGGGGGGAGGGTTGATCTGCAGCAAGGGGTCCGAGAGGGGATCGTCCTGGGATAGGGGTGGTGGGGAGGAAAAGGGTATGGAAGACCCAGACCTTGAGGGAGAGGGATGAGGGTGGGGAAAGGTGGAGGGTTGGAGCTCAATGAGGGAAACCGAGGGAAGAACTTCATCATCAAAGCTGCTTAAGGGCCCAAATCTCTTGGGAAAGGTGAACATGGAACATACCTGGCCTGCAACTAAAGAGAGGTTGGTGGACGAAAGGTCTTGGATAGCGACCTACTTTCCTTTGTCATTGGTCGATCTACGATTACTAGGTCCTCTAGATCGGTCAAAGCATTCTCCCATCTGGTGTTGTTGGGGAGGGGGGACCCTTAGAGCTTGGTGATTCTTGTTGGAGCTTTAGGGATGGGCACTGAGCTTGAAGGTGTCCTTGGGTCTTGCATTCGATGTAGAATGTTGGTTTATTTTCATACTCGATAGCTTGGCACCAATGAAAATCCCCATAGATGAGGTTTAGGCGGGTTGGAAGCTATGAAGCAAGGTTGGCATTGACACAAATTTGAGCATAGGCCATGCGAAACCTAGATTTAGTTGCAAGGTCAAGAACGACCATGTCCCCGATGTATGTTCCAATCCACCCTAGGATGTCCTCATGGAAAAACTAGATGGGGAGATCGGGGAGGTGAACCTAGATTGGAGAAATATTGATATCCTGGGTCTGGGGATTGAAATATTGCTTCCATTTTGTCACAAATAGACTTTTCCTCCCATAAAACTAGGGGCCCCCGACGAGGATTCGGGTATAGTCATTCTGATTGTTTAAATATATTAGGAAGAAACCCCGTGAGAGGGCCACAATCTAAAGGTTCCCTATTGTGTGCCATTTGAATCTGTCCCATCTTCTTATGGATTCCATGTTAGGTCTCCCTCCCACGAACTTGCTGACCAGGGAGAGGGATTCTGAAGAGAGTTTTTTTGCCATGAGAGAGACTGGGAGGACCATAGTTTTCCCATTGGTGATCACGGGGGGATGGTTAGGGTTACCAGAGGGGCTGGGTTGAGTCGTACCTAATACCTTCTCCAGGTAAGTTGTCCCGTCTGGGTCTGAGTCGAGGTTTGTGGGAGCATCCTTTGAGGGAGGGATCTCGCCTTGATCTAGATCCCCATAAGGAGCTTGGGGAATCCTACTTGCAGTTGCAGAGGGAGTTGTAGACACCATTTTTTCAAAATATCACATCCACCAAATTATCCAAATTATCTTAACCTACTATATCGTTAGGGGACTCTCTTTCACTTATCATAAGTTTCAATTTTAAAAAGTTATAGTAGAGAACCATATTTTTGTTCTTTTTTTTTAAGAATTAAAATTCACTAGTCAGACTCTCACCCATTCTATGGAAGTTATTGGTCGAGAATATGCATCTGTATTTACTATAAATCATACTAATGGTAAAGGATGTGTTGTCCTCTCCATATCCAAGTCTCTTTGTTATGTTATTCTAGACCATGGTGAAGATCCTACTCACCATTGTGTTTGGGTTAGATAGGCTCTCAAATCTCAAGTTATTGTATTTTGTTCTACCTATGCTCCCAATTACCCTACTAGTCGTATAGCCCTATGGTAATGGTTAGTTGTTTCTCTCCCTCCTACAAAATGGATCCTAGGAGGTGACTTTAGTATGATTGAAAATCCTAGTGATAAAAGTTGGGCTGGTAGAAAACCCCTTTCTATAGTTGAATTTGATAGTTGGTTATTTTGTAATAATTATTTAGGTGTGCATGACCCTATATTTGGTAAAGACTCCTCTCACGTAAATAATTGGTTTACATAGTTCAATTGTTGTTAAGGTTCTACCAGGAAGCTCGTTCGTCTCGATAAATTTTATTTCAATAATTATTTTTTGGACAAATTCTCAATCCATGAGCACATTAATGTCCTTTCTCACACAACTATATTTGATCATATTAATATCTTACCATCTATCCAAACTTTCTCTATATCCCTTGTTTCATGTCACCGTCATTCAAATTAAATGTTGCCCACCTTGATAGCCCTACATGCTGCCACCTCATAGAGCATGTCTGGAAATAATTTTCCAGACCAATTGACAATAATAGTTGGATCAAATGGTTTGAAATAGCTACTTCAAATATTATTTCTTGCCTTAGATGGTATGAATGCTCTACTTCCAAGAGGAAGAAAATTCAAGACAATCACCTTCACAAAGAGATCTCTCATTTTTATTCCATCTTGATGAAATACCCCACTAACATTGTTGTTCAATGTGATCTAGCTAATGCTAAAAATTAGGCAAGAATTTATGAGTCATATAATGTTGGAGGAGAACATATTAGATATTTGCCTCAATTGGATCTCCAAGGGTGATAAGGAAACTATGTTTTTCTTTAACTACCTCAAGCATAAGAATATTTTAGAAAGGATTACTTGAGTTGGAGGATCCTTCGAGTCATTTTTTGACTCCAATGAGATTATGAATATTTTTGTAACCCACTTCTCTTAGCTTTTTACAGTGGAGAGAAGGTATGACATCCAAATTATCTTAATGGAATATGTGTAAGAATAGATTTTGTCCCTAGTATACCCCATTATTCAGGATCAACTTGAATATCATATTTCTATTAATGATATTCATAACAATCTTTTTTATATGAAGAATGACAAAGTTCCTGGTATGGATGGTCTTCTAGTGGAGTTCTATAAAACATTCTAGCATATCCTTCCCTTAGATCTTCATCATGTATACCTAAAATCTCTCCAAAATAGTTCCCTTGAAGATTATATCAATGTAGGGTTAATCAAACTTATTTCTAAAGTAATGGCTCATAACCAAATCTCCAATTAGAGACCTATTACCCTCCTCAATATTTTGTACAAGATCATAGCTAAAGCTATAGATTTAAAAATCAAAACTATTGCACAAGCTATTGTTTACCAAAAAATAATCTAGTTTTCTTAAAGGTCATTATATATTAGATATGTGTTATGAAGGCCTGGGAAATAATGCAATGGGCTATCAACTCCAATCAAGATGCCCTATTGGTTAAGCTAGATTTTGACAAAGCATATGATAGAATTATATGGGATTTTAATCTTCGTATACTTTCTTGGCTTAGTTTTAGTCCAAAATTTTGTAATCAAATTGGTATGCTCTTTAGTGATGCTTCGACTTGTGTTTAGGTTACTGGAGTTTTATCCACCTCCTTCCCTCTACAACAGTCTATCATATAGGGTTTTTCTCTTGCTTCTTTTTTGTATATTTTGGTTGTTGATGCTCTTGGTTATCTTCTTCATAAGGGTCAATCGGATGGCCTTATTAAGGGTATTAATCTTATTGAGGATAAATGTGCTCTTTACTTACATTTTGTTGATGATTTCTTTCATTTTCTTCAAAATATCCAACATGAGGTGGAAATGATTAAAGATATTATACAATTGTTTTGTGATATTTCATGCACTTGAGGATATGCAAAAGATGTAATAACCATTGTTTCTTTAACCTTTCTATATATATATATATATATATATATATATATATATATATATATATATTTATTTATTTATTTATTTGGGGGGATAATTTTTATAAGATGACCCTCCTTTTGACAATAAAAATAAGGATTTGGTTGGTTGAAGTAATTATCTAAGCATATTCAAATTTTGTCCTAACAAGATTGATTAATTTTGGAAGGGTTTGGCTCAAGTCTATCTCAACATAGGATCTGAAGAGAACACAAAAATTAAAGAATTTGCTAAACCCTTTTTTGCACCATAAATTATTTGCAATGTCCTAGAGGTAAGATTTGAAGGCCAAGTTAAAGAGGAAAAAATAAACCCATGTAGAATACTTCGATCAAGAAGGCCTTTCTTGGTAGAATTTGGAAGGTTATGCTTGTAAATAATATGTACTCCAATAAATAATCCAAATGTTGTATTGTAAAATGGCGTATGCATATTTATAAAGACAAAGTGATAGCCTATGTATCCCTATACCATGTATGTTTCTCGATTAATAATTTACCCAACCACTGGAAATGTGCTTGAAAAATATCTCCTTAAAGCAATTTCGATGGGTTTTATTCCTTTCCCAAAGGACAAATATGTGAGAAGCTTGTGAGTATATATCAATGACAAAGGCATACAAGTTTAAGCTCTTGGTACCCTTTTCTTAGCTACTAACCAAAGTATGTATAAATAAGTTTTAGGTGTTGGAATTATAATTTGATTCATGGCTAGTGCCAACATTGTGTGATGTATTGGATAGGCCTAAGAGGATTTTATTGTACAATGTATTTATAATTTATAATATTTTATTATGCAAGTCCTATGGATTTTGGTGAACTTTGTTATAGTTAAACCTTATTTATTACATGTAATTAGCCTAAATACATATTGTTATGTTAGCTTAGGTTTAAACTTTATGATGTAATTAGGGTTTTGGTATTGCAATAAATACCCCACTCACACTCTTTTTTTATCAAAGTGTTGTGTAATTTTATCTATGGATAATAGTGAATATTAATGGTGCCCATGAGCACCCTCAATAGCTGTCTCTTTTTTCCTTTCATCTCTTTACGTTGTTTATATAAGATTTGAGTGGATATACTGATTCTATTTGTTTCTAGAAACTATTATGAATTTTGACATGGTATCAAAGCAAGTATAGAACTACCTCACTAGGTTATCAAGAGACCAACTAAAAGGTCATCTATAGGAAGTGTGGAAGGAGCTCCGGGTAAAATCCTCGCTTCGGAGCAATCAACACTTGTTGGAACAGAGTATGGAGGACAAATGGAGTAAGGTCTATGTTTTTAAATTTTGGGTAAAATCCATGGAAGTTGGGTGAATGTGGATGGCTCCATGATGTGCGTCTCGGAAGGAGATTTTCGACGCTTTTTGAATCACTCAAAATGGACAATCGAGGCCAAAGTTATGGCCAAATTACTAAACTCCGAAGTCCCAGAATGTATGGGTGCTTCGACGTTGCTCAAAACGCTTACTTATAGGGGCATCTTTAAAAGGTCGTAACTTCTTTGTTACTAGGCCAAATTGGACAAAACTAGTACCGTTAGAAAGCTAGTTTCAAGGAGCATATTTCTAGATTGGTTTCTTAGAAAATGGAGGTCAACATAGAAAGTTATGGTAGTCAAAAAAGGGCTGTTTAGAATGATAGAAAATTGGCTATAACTTCTAGAATTCAAGTGCTCTAGTGCTCCAAGTGGTACCATTGGATAGGTAATTCAAATATGCTTCCAACGAGCATAGGTAGAGGTCAATCAAAGTAGTGTAGCAAAATTTATGCCCAAAATACACCTACAGATATGTTACATACGAGTTTGCAAGTGAGTGAACAATAAATACCAACACTCATTTAAGAAAAGGGGTTGGTTATAAATACCAACACTCATTTAAGAAAAGGGGCTGGTTATAAATACCAACACTCATTTAAGAAAAGGGTTGGTTATAAATACCAACACTCATTTAAGAAAAGGGGCTGGTTATAAATAACAACACATTATGAGGGTTTGATTGCTACATCTGCATTGGGAGAACCGAGAGGTAGAGGAGGAAAAGGCAAGAGTAGATATTGGGGAGAACAAGCTAAAGAATACAACCAACTGAATATCAGTAAGGATTTGTATCAGTTTTGAATCCTAATAACAATTTATCCAATTTATTTGGGTCATGGTTTTACCCATTTTAGGGTTTCCACATAAAAATATTGTGTCCTCTTGCAATTTGTGATTGTGTGTGTGATTTCATTTTTACAATATCTGAGTTTTAATTCCAATTTAATAAGTAGATCAGATATCTAAATATACAATCTAAAGCATAAAATCTAAGCATGGATACATTTAATTAACCTAAGCTGAGGGATTAAGCAAAATATCTGATCTATTTGAGGAAAGAGTCAAGATTTGGCTCTTTACAGATCAAGTTTGGTATCAGAGCAGATTTTCTTGAAGAACTGTGTATGCAAGGTAGAAGATCTCAAGGAAAGGACTTAGCCCCATACAACCCAGATATTGGGAGAAGAAGGATCAGATCTAAGAAAATGGTAGATCAATCAGAACCTAACTCTCCAACAATATCCAGTAAGGAATTCTAGAGAAGATTTCTTGAAATGGAAGACACTCTCCAAAGCTTGATGGAGATGATGCTTTTTAAAGAAGAAAGGAAATCAAGGAAGGGAAGGAAGAAATTAGATTCAAAATTTGAAATTGAGTCTGGTGCTTCCAATGGTGAGAAAGAAAAGGAGGTTGAAGGATCCCACTCCAAACAACCTGAGAATGTCTCATCACAACCCTTGATAGCAGATCCATTTAAAATGGAGGTCAAAATTGATATTCTAACCTATGAAGGGGAGTTAGATCCTAAAAAATTAGATGGGTGGCTAAAGAAATTGGAGGTTTACTTTAGTACTAAGTCTTATACAGAGGTACAATAGATCAACTTTGCTAGATTGAAATTGGGTGGCCATGCTCTCACATGGTGGGAGGCATACTCAATTGGATTGGCAAGAAATCAACAACTAATTGTAGAAACATGGGTAGAATTTGTGAAGGCTATAAGAGATCAATTTTATCCTATTGGCTATCAAGAGAATATGGAGGAGAGATGGTTATTTTTGAGATAGAGGTAGGGCCAAATAGTCCAAGAATACACCATAAAATTTAGAAAACAAGTTATGTTAATGGGCATTAATCTTCGAGATCCTCAAATTTTTAAGAAATATAAGTGTGGCTTGTCTTATCAGATCAAGATAGAACTAGCATTATTTGATGCCAAGGATATTGATGAGGTATGCATTAAAGCCACATACCTAGAAATGAGGGCTAGAAAGCCAATAAAGGATAATAAGGCATCAACTTCATCTAAACCCTCCAAGCCTACAGAGAAAACCAAGGGTTCCAATAGTAAAGGCAAGAAGAAATCAGGGGCTACAACCACCAAATCATAAAAGGGTGAAAAGCATTGCAAGGAATGTAATTTTGACACTCATTCAAGTGAGGACTATTGGAAGCTACACCCTGAAAAGAGGCCAAAATGGTGGAACAAGGGAAAGAAGAAATCTACTAATTTTACCAAAAAGGTTGAGCAGGAGGAAGAAGGGTGTTTTGAGGAAGAGGATGAAGGAAAGGTAGTGTGTGCTACCAGAATTAAGCCTTTAAGGTAGGAGCAGACCTCTAAGAAGGAGGAACAAGCTTTAGAGGCCAAGAAAGAGGAATTATTTTGGGTCTACATACAAGTGTAGAGGATGAAAGTTACAACATTGTTTGACAGTGGATCCCAAAGGAATTTAATTTTTGAGGATCTAGTGAAGCAACTAGGATTGAAGATTGTGGATCATCCACAACCATACCCATTGGGATGGGTGCAGAAGGATGTGGAGCTACAGGTAACCAAGCAATGTACTTTGCAATTTTCTGTCAAAAATAAATTCCATGATGTAATTACTTGTGATGTAGTACCTCTTGATATTTGCCAAGTAATTTTTGGTAGCCCATATTTATGGGAAAGAGATGCTTTGTTTAAGTGGAGGTACAATGTTTGGGAGTTGAAGAAAGGTGGAATCACATATGTGATTAATCCCAGTAGGTTGGAAAAGAAATTCTAGCTTGTGATAGTGCAACAGGCCAAGCATTTGGTGAATGTAAGCAAGAGATTCATGCTATTGATGATAAGAGATGCAGATAGTAATGTGCAATTCAGTAAGGAGGTGGAAGCAACCAACTATACTCCCCAACAAAAGAAGGAATTGGAGGGATTGCTGCAAACATTTAGCCAACTGATGCAAGAACCAAAAGGCTTACCACCAAAGAGAGAAGTGGAGCATGAAATTCAACTCTTATCGAACACTACCTAAGGGTGGTATAGGAAGATGTTGAATTTAATTGAGTCAAATGAGGTGAAAAATGGAGTGCAGGGCAAATCCAATGAGGATTTTCATTTGGAAAATGACTTGTTGTTCAAAGGGGGAAAATTATGTGTGCCCAAGGGAGACAAACACTTACAACTGATAAGGGAAGCTCACACATCACTAGTTGCTGGTCATTTTGGCGTGCACAAAATAGTAGCTAACCTACAACGATATGTCTACTGGCCCAATATGCAGAATGATGTGTCTAACTATATTCGTGGATGTGCAAATTGCAGCACAAGCAAACCCAACAACCACAAATTGGGACTGTACACACCTTTACCAGTTCCTAATCGACCATGGGAGAGCATTTCAATGGACTTCTTGGGTGGATTGCCAACCACTCGGAGAGGTAATGATTATCTGCTTGTTATAGTGGATAGATTTAGTAAAATGGCAATTGTTGTGCCTTGTAAGAAAACTATTACAATAGAAGGTACAACCAAACTATTTTTTGAACATATTTTTGTTCATTTTGGATTGCCTAAGAGTATCATTTTAGATAGAGATACTCACTTTCTCAGTAAATTTTGGCTTGCATTATGGGGAATGTTGGACACTAAGCTGAAGAGATCAACAACATTTCATCCACAAACGGATGGACAAATAGAGGTGGTCAACAGGACAATTGTGCACTTGTTGAGGGGCTATAATCAATGGAATCCAAAGACATGGGATGATAGTCTAGCATATGTCCAATACTGCTACAACCGGGTAATACATTCATCTACGAGATTATCACCATTTGAGGTGTGTTATGGGTTTCTACCTCATTCACCTTTTGATGGAGCCTTTGAGAGTGGGCAAGATCCAAGTAGCTCAAAATTGGAAGGAGAGAAAGCATTGAAGTTCATTCAACGTATTCAGTTGATACAACAAAAAATAGAGGAGAAACTGAAGCAAACTCAGTAGCACTATAAGGAATGCCATGACAAACATAGGGTAGCTCATGATTTCCAAGTGGGAGATCTTGTATGGTTGCATTTAAGCAAGGAACGACTGAAGGGAGAAGGTAAGAAATTGAAGCCTATTAGATATGGGCCATTTAAAATTTTAGGCCAGGTTGGGCCAAATGCCTTCCAACTCGAACTGCCAAGTTATATGCAAATGTACTCTATTGTCAATGTGGAAAACCTGAAGTTGTTTGAGCCCTCTTTGTTGGACGAGAGAGAAGATGCTCCAATATTACCTAAGTTGGATGATTTAGTCTCAGTTGAGTTTGAGGAGGTAGTAGAAGATTTAATTCTAGATAGGAAAATGTGGACAACATGCCAAGGATAGGAAGAATTATGGTTGGTATGTCCTAAGGGAAAAATGCTAAGCAAGGCAAAGTGGATCTCCAAGAAGCAAGCAGAGAAACAATATCCCCATTTGAATAAAGATGATTTTGAGGGACCAAAATCCTCCAATGGGGGAGGTCTTGATCAAGAGACCAACTAAAAGGTCATCTACAGGAAGTGTGGAAGGAGCTCCGAGTAAAATCCTTACTTTGAAGCAATCAACACTTGCTAGAACAGAGTATGGAGGACAAATGGAGTAAGGTCTATGTTTTTAAATTCTAGGTGAAATCCATGGAAGTTGGGTGAATGTGGATGGCTCCATGATGTGCATCTCAGAAGGAGATTTTTGACACTTTTTGAATCACTCAAAATGGACAACCGAGGCCAAAGTTATGGCCAAATTACTGAACTTCAAAGTCCCAAAATGTATGGGTGCTTTGACGTTGCTCAAAACTGCTTATAGGGGCATCTTTAAAAGGTCGTAACTTCTTCGTTACTAGGCCAAATTGGATGAAACTAGTACCATTAGAAATCTGGTTTTGAGGAGCATATTTCTAGAGTGGTTTCTCAAAAAATGGAGGTCAACATAGAAAGTTATGGTAGTCAGAAAAGGGTTATTTAGAATGATAGAAAATTGGTTGTAACTTCTAGAATTCAAGTGCTCTAGTGCTCCAAGTGGTACCATTGGATAGGTAATTCAAAGATGCTTCCAATGAGCATAGGTAGAGGTCAATCAAAGTAGTGTAGCAAAAGTTATACCCAAAATACACCTACAGGTATGTTACATACGAGTTTGCAAGTGAGTGAACAATAAATACCAACACTCATTTAAGAAAAGGGGTTGATTATAAATACCAACACTCATTTAAGAAAATGGATTAGTTATAAATACCAACACTCATTTAAGAAAAGAGGCTAGTTATAAATACCAACACTCATTTAAGAAAAGGGATATTATGAACAACACATTGTGAGGGTTTGATTGCTACATCTGCATTGGGAGAACCGAGAGGTAGAGGAGGAAAAGGCAAGAGCAGATATTGGGGAGAACAAGCTGAAGAATACAACCGACTGAATATCAGTAAGGATTTGTATCAATTTTGAATCCTAATAACAATCTATCCAATTTATTTGGGTCATGGTTTTACCCATTTTGGGGTTTCCACATAAAAATCTTGTGTCCTCTTGCAATTTGTGATTGTGTGTGTGATTTCATTTCTGCAATATCTGAGTTTTAATTCCAATTTAATAAGTAGATCAAATATCTGGAAACATACAATCTAAAGCATAAAATCTAAGCATGGATACATTTAATTAACCTAAGTTGAGGGATTAAGCACGATCTCTGATCTGTTTGAGGAAAGAGTCAAGATTTGGCTCTTTACGGATCACTAGGTCACACAAAATTGTCCTTTGGAGCCTCTGATATCTCTTCCAAAATTTTGGACAAAAAAGAAAAAAAGACGTCTTCTTTCTTCCTTCATCCATTTATATTAAGACAATGAAGACCCTTGTGTTCATCTCTTTTTAAGACCTAGTTTTCATTTTTCAATTCTTGATTGCTAAAGGTTCGTTGTCTATGGTTGTTGCTTTAAGGAGGAAAGGAATGCATGATTTTGTGAATTTGAATTGGGTATAATTCCTACTCGCAAGCCTTGGTTTCATGTCCAAGTAAAGTTGAGCTCATAATGGTACCCTTTACGAAGGGAGCACACACACAGAGGTAAATTTTGGAGTGGTCATTATGGCTAACAAAACGTTGTCTAAGGCATTCATATGGGAGTGTCTTGGGGTCCATTCACAATGGGCGCTATCTTATTACAAACAAGCAACATGATTGGTGGACTTTTTGGTGGTAAACAAGGTTTTACCAAAGTTGATTCTCTTTTTCTGTTTGAATATTTGACGACATAGTGGCTTTAACTGTGGCTTTGAAGGTCATTATGCTCAGGCAAACCCTTTTTCAAATTGACTTGCACACAAATGCATGCACATATAGCGTTATTGACCTTTGGAGGAGCCTAGTAAATGAACACTCCAATAACGTTCCCTATTAATTCCATCAAAGGTTTGTTTCATAGGTGCAGTGGTAAGAATGGTAACCTCACCCAGATAGAAACTTCTTCAGGCTCCTCCTCTTGAGGATCAAATATCGTGCTCCACGGGATCATCTAAAGTGGGTTGGATCCCAAAAAATAGGGACCTCCATGAAAGATAGTGCTCTTGTCCTCCATAGAGGTAAATGTAACAACAAAGTATCCCCTACCTATCATCATGAATTCATAAGAGGATACTTTACCCCCCAATGTGTGTTAATCCATTTCTAGATTGTGATTGGACTAGGCCATATTCCCACAAATTTGCATGCAAGGGCTTGGGTGGAAAGCATGAGCAAAGGCTGTTGGATGAGGGCTAGAGGCACCTCAATCACAAGAGACTCATCTAACTTAGGCACAAAGGTACCATTGTTAGAGCGAGCAAGTGGTTTTGAATGGGGTGCTTACCTTGCTTTAAGAACTTGATGTATATGATCCAACTTATCCTCATCAAAGGGAAACTGTTGTGAAAACATGGAGAAGGCCTCATTGCTTGCTTGTTTGAAAAGTGAGGCTACAATTGTTACTGCAACCAACAGACTGACATAAATCACTTCCTAAAGAAGAGGTCTTTGTTTTTAAATTCCTAGCCAATGAAATATTTTCAAAGCTAAAGCCAAAGAAGTACCATACATGAACTGATACTTGCGATCTCTCTTGGAAATATTGATCGATGCTAGGGTTTTTCATCTTCCTCCAAATTTGTTCCTCCTTGAGGAAATGAAAGATTTTTCCAAAAAAATAAATTGTTGTCACTTGTGTTTTTTTTCTCTGTGCTTCACTTTACAAACCCTAGCTTTGTTGCATGTACTCCACGATTCTAGCCAAAAAACTCCTTCAAACTATTGTTCACATGTACATAAAAATTCTAGATTTGATTGTTTTCTATATGAAGGTGTGGTTATAGAAATTTTATAAAGTATGATGGATTTTTTTGGGCTTTTTGAGTTATTATCATGTTTATTGTAACCCCCATGTGGGTTTCTCCTTAAGAATCAAATGCATGTTATCTTTTATAGTTTAATAGATTATTCAATGGATTTGGATATGGCATATTATATTATGATTTCCTCTATATTATGATAAATAATACATAGGAAAACTATCATGAATTCCTTGAAATTCAATTTTCTCTTCTACCATAATAGAATAGACCTTTTAAGGGTGAGTTCGTGTTATAAAATTTATCCAAAATGTTAGATTAAACAAGCCCATGAGACTAAGTATTATAGTTGGATGTTTAATAGATAAATTATATTGGCGTATTTTGTGTTAACATTAAGAAATGAATTAAGTAGCCTTCTAAACACTTTAAATGGTCTTAATAAGTCAAAAACAATAATATGGCATTGTTGACCATATTACGACTCATATTGCAATCCTTATTTGGTGTCTAGTCTCATCAATTTGTTGATAAATAATATCAAAATTTTGAGAGTTGTTACACGATTAGGGATTTTCTTATTATAACTTATATAAGCATTTGGCTTACACAAGAAGAAAATGTAATGTTGTAGAAGGAGAGTGAATATATGAATTGTTTGTAAAATTATCTTAATTCTTGACTATAATGCCATCTCTTTTTAAGGATAAATTTCCAAATAATAATGTATTTAAATTTAAATGTAAATAATAGAGTCATTAAGATTTCATGACAACATATTGTTGGTATTATATGTTCATGAATAAAGCTTACAAATTTGTCATAATATCTCTTGGTTTAATATCATTCCAAAAAAAATAAAATTAGAGGATGGTAGTGCTTTCTTGTCAAAATAGTAACTTGGCTATCAATAGAATACATGTACAACGTTTGATCAAATGACATTGGCTCAATCGACTATATTTTCTTAACTTTCAAGGAGGAGATGAAGGTTTGAATCTTGCCAAAAAATACATGCATAATTGTTAGACTATTGTAATAACACTATGTGGTCATGATGTAATATGAGTGGGCCTCATTTCAATCCCATATAACCAATTCAAGAAATACATGTATGAGGTTCAAGCATTTTGCAAGTGCATAGTTGATATTGAAAATTTGAATGTTTTTTTTATATCCCATACATGCACTTCATTTCGTTATATAATTGTTCTTCTAATTTGTAATAAAATTACCAATACTTCTTGTATTTATAGCTCACACTAAGGTTGATATGGATTCATGCAAGCATTTCATCAAATTAAAGGTTGTAGACTTCTTAAGTGGCTAGTTGTATAAGTTGGTATATTGTTGTAGCAAAACCACTCAAGTTGATTGTCTTATGATGACTATTTTAAAAACTACAGATTTTGTATTCTTATTGGCGAGGTCTTAGTCGAGGACAATGCTTGAAATTTTCTCTTATAATTTACTATTTTATGTCATAGTATTTATTGCTCTTTGAATTACCTTTTTTAATTACTTTTTAACAATATAGATATTTTACTTCTATATGGGCTTATGAGTTTTATATGAAAATATAGGCAAAACATGCCCTTGCTATGAAAAACTTATTTTCATAAAGTGTGAAAGAGATGAACTAGCTTCCCCAAATTTAGTGTAAAAGTTATTTGAATTATCTTCATATAGTGATACTTGAAAGTTAACTATCCTAAATGATGAACTAATAGGAACTATTATTACAATACATCTAGGCAAGAAGTAAGAAAACACCTCAACATCCTTAAGATCTTAATGTAAAATAAAAGTTGATAGTATTTATTTTTTTCAATGGGTTATATGGGATTGAAACAAGTCCCAACCATATTACATTATCACCATATAGTGGTATTACAACAAAACTTGGAAATTATTTATGTATCATTTGGAAAAATTCAAATTTGGATCTCCTCCTTGAAATATTGAGGAATCTAACTCGTTGAGCTAATGCCACTTGATAAAAATTTCAATGAGTTTATATAGGTTTTAATGAGAGGTCTTGGTCCCCTCATACTAAGTGGGGTTTGAACCTTGAACCTCTCAAAGAGAGGCCAAAGCCTTTACCACTACAGTAAGCTTGTAGCTATAAAGTTGATAGTCTTTACTATAATTTATAATTTGGGAAGTTTTTAATTCATTTTTTATACTTGTTTTTTATATAAAAATTCGGGTTTTATATGACCCATAACTAAACGTTACCTCTTAACAATATGGTAAAATATTTAATCCTAAATCAAAATGATATGATAATTGAATTAATCATCTATTTTAGAGAACAATAAAATAAGCAATGACAATATTTTAGTTTAAAGATGTAAGAAGGCCTTGGAATCTTCGATATTAGTGGAATTAGTATTATAAGGTCCCTCGAAAACTATTTCTTTGCACATTTTGAATTATAAGCTTAAAAACTTTGTTTTTTTGCTTAAAAATTTGTGGCTAAGTGAGGTATGTTGTTTGAGATAATTTTGTCTACTTGACACTTGCACATACATTGCATTGTATTGTACTATGTATTTTTTTATTGCATGGTTTTTACTGCTTGGATGAGATGGAACAAAATAAGGGATACTTAAAGAGTTCTTCCTTGGATGGATTATACTAGTATCCTATTAGTTAGGTGTTTTTGTTTATATTGCAAGTTTATCATGCTAGTATATTGGTAGATTGAAGATGCATTTTGAGGGGAAAATGATTTTTTAAATTATATTTTTGCATTAGTAACTTTGGCTCATGCAAATTTTGGTATTTCATGTGCCTATAACATTGTAAAAAGAAGGGATTGCAATGCATTATGTATATATATCCATTGAAGGAACTATGAAAATATCTTCCTTGCATTTAATGCATACTTTATGTATAATTATACTATCATGAGGGGTATCTCTAAAATTGTATAAATGAACAATATATTATTTTGACAATTGTAATAATATGTATTTCAATTTATTTCATATTATCTAATGTATTTTTATGGATTTTTAGATATTTAGAAATGGGATTACTAGATTATCATTTATTATTTGTTTACTACACTATCATTATTTCACATGGGCTTATGATGTACACGTTGTTAAAGGTTATGATAAAAGTAATTGTTGTTTCTCTATATAGCAATGTTGCATAAGAAATAATGTGAATGGATAAAATCACTTGATACAAAAAAATATCCCACTTTTCCAAGGCTTGAAAAGTTGAGTGACTAGACATAGGAATTGATCTCTTCAAAAATTTTGAAGTGATATGGAATTAACCATGAAACATGGTGAAAATTGACTTCATAAAAAATATCATACCTCCTAGTTTAATGAGTTGGATTGTTTTTCACATAATCATTATAAGGAAAAAAGTTAAAGAATGGGGAAGACAAATAACAAAATTACAAAAAAGCTAGCATAACTAACATGGATCACTATAATATTGCACAAGTTTATTATAGGTAAAGGTATTTAGCATCGAACCCTAATACGGGACTATGTATATAATTAAATTTGATAATGTTGTAACTTTTTTTTGTTGGAGAACAAGGGATTGTACTCGGGTCCCCCACCCTTGATAAATCACAACTTTCTTATTTAGAGCATGAGAGTTTACAAATAGATTCAATTATTATCTCAATTGAGTTGCTATAGCTAGAAACCTACATCATTTTATTTTAAATGTCTGAATTCTTGATTTTCATTTTTCGAAACTTTTTCAATTTTCTATGTGAATACAAATATTTCAGAATTCAACATCCTTCTTAACATTTTCCTACAACAACCTTCACAATACCAAAACTTCACCTCTACTATTTATGCATTGCATCTTAGTAGAGTAATATTTTTAAAACATCGCACTATTATAGCCCACTTTACCAAATATCGATTGCTAGTTTCCTTCTTGAAGCACAAGTGCAACCACAAAAATTGTGATAAATAGTATATATGAAAGCACATCAATATTATAATATAAAGTATATATTACCAATGGAAAACTTTAAAGTAAATCTTAATCATTATTTGATTCAGGCAGTCAACATTTTTGTGTCAGCTTTAGCTAAACTTACTACTTTCTCTAACCAAGAAAAAGAGAATTTGACTTCATGATCCTTAATTAAAACCTCTCTATTGGCTAACTTGTATACACATTTGTTTCCTTCCCTTAATGTATGTGTACAGTTGGTTTCTTTAAACTCTATAACAAGATCTTTAATTTCCATAATTATCTCTTGTATCTTCCATTGAGCCTTTATTTTTCTCAAAATTGCATTTATAACTATGAGTGAATCACCTTACATCCATACTCTGTTCCAAATCAATTGTTTGCATATTTTTAACCCTTCCAAAGTCGCCTAAGCTTCAATTTTTTTGTTATTTTTAAATCCGCTATTCAAAGTATAATGAGATAAAATCTCTCCTATATTATTTGTAAGTATTCCTCCTCCTACTGCTGGTACTGTATATACTTTAAATGCTCCATCAAAATTCAATTTGACCAAATCTACATCTGATGGTTTCCACTTAATATTCTTTACTTTCTTGTTTTTTCTCTTATCCCCAACATAATAGCTCCATTTGATGACTTGACTCCATCTATTAAGGCTCTCGTCTTCCATATTAGGGATTGGGTGAGTAGATAGGATTGGTTATATTCCTTTTTATTACCTATAAATTATTTTCCTTTCATTTAAATATTCTTCTATTCCTTTCTAGCCAAACAATCCAAAGTATTGTATCTTTTTATATATCCCAAATTGTTTGTAAAGCATCACTTTTAAAATTGCCCTACCATTGCTTTAACCATTCCTCAATTTGGCCATTTATCACCATGTATTTACCAAACTTATTAAGAATACATTGCCATAGTTTAAATACTATTGAGTAGTGTCCTAAGAGATGGTCTAAATTCTCCTCCTCCATTTTAAAAATAGCACATTTTGAGGGGCCATTAAAACCCTTATTCATAAGACTATCCCAAGATAAAATTCTTCTATGACCTACTAGCCAAACAAACATTTTGACTTTAGGAATGCTCGGGTTATCCCAAATATCTCTCCATATTCTTGTGATATTCCTATTTTGATGGTGCTTTATACTATATCCACTTATTTTTGTGTATTATTCTGAGCTATTCAACTCCAAAATCAACTTATCCTCGGCTCCTCTCAGAATAATCAATGTTGTTATCTTCCTACTCAACTACCTCCTAGCATCCATGTCTCGTATACTTGTAAAAGAATTTTCTTTCCATTTGTATCTTCCTTCTTGATCGTTGTACAAAAGGTTTAAGACCCTATCACCATATTTATCTTGAAGTAATTTCATCCATGGTTTCAAAATTGGATCTAGATTGAGTGGTTTTTTATCACACCAAGTATCCATCCAAATAGATTTTTTTTCTCCAATTCCCACCACCCATCTTAAACCTTTAATAACTAGATCAATTATTTTTTTAAAATCGTTCCATAGTACAAAATCATTTGGTAGAAAGAATGTAGTAAATATTAATCTTGGATCATTGGGCTCAACATACTTAGAATAATTCTTGGCCATTGTCTTTGAATCTCTTTGTACAATCTTCAAATTACTTTTTCCCTAAGATCTAAGTTTGCATTCATAATAACTCTTAAACCGAGACCTCCCCTAGTTTTATCATAACACACCTTGATCCATTTAACCAAAGGAAATTTCCTTTTATCATGTAATCCTAACCATAAAAATGACCGCGTGCTAAAGATTAAACATTTTTCTATCGACTTTGGCATAGTATACAAGGACATATAATATGTTGGAATGGCCTATAAGACTAATTTAATTAACTACACTCTTCTTTCTAATTATAAGCATCTATATTTCCATGTTGGTAGGTTATTTTAAACTTTACTTATAATTGGATTCCATAATTCTATCCTCATTCTTCCCTTAAATGAGGTCATCCATAGATAAGTTACTGTCAAATTTCCCTCCTTCATTTGAAGTAACTTTCATATGCCCGCTTTGATTTTAGTTACAATATTAAAGGAATATGAAATAGTAGAGACACAAGTTTTAATCCATTTGACTCATTTATTTCCAAATCCAAACTTTTATAATATTGTAAAAAGAAAATTCTATTTAATCCTATCATAGGCCTTACTCATATCAAGTTTTATTATCATTGCTTTCTATTTTCTTGAGTTTGTTGATTGCATAATTTCATGAGCTACTATGATCCCATCCGAAATCAGTCTCCCGTTCACAAATTCTCCTTGCTCTTTTGAAATAATTTTATCTAACAATGGTCTTAACTTATTCACTATCACTTTGGAAATAATATTATATGCCATATTACATAGGCTTATGGGTCGAAATGAATCAAACAACTATGCATCCTTATTTTTAGGAATCAAGGTAAAATATGTTGCATTTATTTTATAAGAAATGCATTGATTTACACTAGATTGTTCCACTTCATAAGTATCAACCTTGAGATCAATGTTAGTAGATCCATCTAAAATAAGTTCTTGAAGATAACAATTTATTCTTTGTAGTAATCTTCTTTCATAGCCCTTATAGTATCTGTATTTGAAATGACAGGAAAAATATGAGTGATTTATTCCATCATAGTATTTGCAAGGATGAAAACTCCAACAATTTATCTTTTCATGACCATATTGATTGCAATAGGTGCACAATAGAGATGATCTAATAGCTTTGAATTCTATTTTAGGAACATCATGTTTGTCTATCTCTTTAATAAGATCTTCAAACCATATATGCACAATTGAAGCTATTCCATATTTTCCTTTTTGAATAAAATCTTGTTGATCAATTTTTTCCTGTCTTGTGTCTACTTTGATGTTAGATTCACTAGATGAATCTCCCTTCATATGGCTTTCAATTTCAGAGCTTATTTCATATTGTATTGGTTCTTCCTTTTCTTTGCCTTTTTCATCATTGTAATCCATCAGGTTTTTGATCCATGTTGGTATCTTCCTTATTCCACTTTTAAGAGTGTTGCTTAGCATGCTAGTAGTCATTTGTATTACCTATATTCTTTGGGATAGAGTAGACTACCTTATAGCTCCCTACTCAGTGTGTATAAAATCCCACTAAATATAAGCTTGATTTGATAAAACCTTTATTAATCCTTGTTTTGTAGACTTCCTTATGTCTCCCAAGTAATGTGAGTATATACTCCTAAGGATTTTTAGGTTTTGAGGAAAGCTTATATTTTGTAACTTGATAATCTTTGATAGATGTTGATATTACCAAGTTTTGTAGAATGCCTTATGACTCCCTAGTATGCTATGGATAAGATATAGTGCTTTTGTAAATTATAGTTCAATATTTGATTGATTTTGTAAAGGTTTTGTAAATACCAAAATCAATTCCTATTATCCCTTATTGCTCCTATTGAACTAAGCATTGTTCCCAAATTTTAAAGAGGTAATAATGTTGGATCTTTTATCTCCTTTTGAGAAGTTTGAGACAATAATTTTATGAATATCCAACCTTTGAAAAAACTATGATAAACCTCTCTTTATAAATAACCCTTTGGGAATTAGGTTTAGTGTATCTAATTTTCCAATTAATTAATTTGATGTAGTAGCCCTTATGACTCCCTAATCTTTGGATAAATTAGACCACAATAATATTTGCAAATAATTATTATTTATTCCAGTAGAAACCCTTATTACTCCTAGGTTTTATATTGCAAATATTGTATTTATTTGATAAAGTATTCCCTTTTATGAATGGCTTTCAATTATTTAAATTCCTTCAATTATAACCTTATAACTCCCGAGGAAAGAAAGCACATAATAATGGGAATGAAACTTTACCTTTCACCAAGCAATATATGACATTGTTTAATGAGAAGCTAGGGCTGCAGTATTTACATAGATGACTTGAATGTTGTGATTGTACCCTCCAATGGAATCACTTGGAGCTTTAAGCATTCCAAAAATAGTGCTGCTTGGAATCTTCCTTTGACCTCACTTGGATTGAGCATTGAAGGCTCTAACACCTTCTTTCCATGCTACAATTCTACCCTATGCACACAAACGATGAAGTGATAAATGTCGAGATGAAAATTCGCTTGCTTGCTTGTTGACCTCGATCATTGACATCCTTAATATGGAGAAGATTCTTGTCTAAAGTTCCAAGTGGCACGTTTGTTTCCCTTTGAGTGCTTGAGGAGATTTTGGTGCAAAAGAAACATTTGTCTTCCTTCTTGTAACGTATGAGTGTTACATTATTTAGCAAAAAATTGATCTTCCAATGGACAAGTGTATCCCATACACTCAATGCACCAACCTATTGTGTAACTCCTTTATTGAAGATGAGGGCTCTCTTTACTTAAGTGTTAGGGTTTTCCTTTGGTGATAAGTGTCACTTTCTTCTCTGCATGGACATCCTCCCTTTTGCTAGTTCAAACGAATCTTTTTGGAGATCCTTTTAGCTTCAAAAATCCCCAACTCCTCTTTCATTCACCTACACTATTTTTAGCTGGGATATGGAGCAACAATATGGAGGCTTTGAGCACCAATTTTTTCCAGTGGATGTGGAGTAAGTGACACTCCAATAGTACTTCTATTTTTCCTTTTTTCCTTACTTGCTTACGTCCTCCTTTTGTAGATGTTATTGCTCTTGATGGATTATGTTTCTCCCTTTGTTTTGTACATTGTATCTTGCAAGTTCGATCATCTAGGATGTGAGGAGTATGAGCCCTTTGATTGGCTCCTTGAGCTAAGCTTGGATTGTTGCTAGCATACGATCGCTTTCGACTAGTTTTTCTAGCAAGTGTAGTGCCTTTGGGGCACCTTTAAATCTGTCTTTTCTCCCTATATAACCAGATTAGGATAGTGCAATATAATGTAAAATAGTTTTTACACAAAATATCCTTATTGCACCTTCTTTTGCACTCCTCTTTTTACATCTAAATTTCTGGTTTTGAGGCAGAATATTTGAGTGCAATATAGGGGTTTTGAGGTTGTCTCTTTGATTAGACACCTTCCCATTTTTGCTTGGATGTTTTATGAATGGATCCAAGCTTGTAACCACATGATGGAAGCTTTATTTTGTTGTATTTTTCTGCACTATTTCTTGTGCTTTGAACTTGAGACTCACCAAGTCTCGTTCGATGCTTCCTTTGATGCTCTTTTTTGGTGGTTACTTTCTTCTCCAATACTTGGAGGATTGAGCTTATTTTGTGGCTTCCTCAGGCCACCCAAAGTTGTAGATCTCTGTGCACTAATAGTGTCTTTAGACACTTTGACAAATTTCTATTTTTGTGCCCTTCTCATGAACACAAACAATAATATTTTTAGAGCAATATAATAGTGCAAATATAATAATATTTTACTTTTAATGCACTAATAATATCACCTTATCACTCCAATCAACTCTCAAAAACTAATGCACTTAATCAATCTACTGCAACTAATCAAGAATAATATGAAATGAATCTTCAAGAATTATTCTACAATTTCTTTAAAAGCAAGGTAATAGGAGCTAGTCTTCTTTTTCTTTTCCAAAGTAGATAATAGGTAGTTGATAGATAGTTTGAGATTCTAAAATCTAATCAACTCCTAAAGTGCAAATGAACCTTAAAGAATCCTTTCTTTTTGCACCTTTTGAAGACTCTAATTCAACTCTCCTTTTTGCAACTTCAATCCAATTAAGGTGCTTAAACAAATATGATAAGTAATCCACTTAATGAATCTACTTGCACCAATAGTTGCTTACCTTTTTTTGAAAGCCCTTTTCGCCACTTATGTAGAGGATGTAGATCTTGGTGTCTATGATCACCAAGTTGTTGCCTTGAATAAGATCTTGCAGCTCTCTGTAGGTTGCCTTGAACAACTTTATCTTCACCAAAATATGGTCTCCCTTTCATGAGCCTAGAATTTTTGGTGGCTTGTTCTCCTCTTGTAGTCTCCTCCTTTTTGTTGTAGATGTGAAGAGATATTTGATTCTAAAGTGGTACCTTCTTGCTGTGAGAGGTAATCTCCAAGTCTCTTGGATTTGGTAGGCTTCTTCTATCTGAATCTTCCTTCAAGCTTCTTGTCGAATTTTGACTTCAAACATGATCTTCTTCTCAAGATTATGTATGTCTTGAGGTCTTATGAGATTTGGCACTCCTTGCCAAATTTTTCTTCTTGGGCTTGTTGTCGGATGGTGAAAATTGTCCCAAATATTTCACTATCTCCAATAGTGAATTTCTCCAATGAGTTCTCCTTGGAACTCCTTTGATGAATTCTTCAGCAAGGCTCTCCAAGCCTTTTATTGGATGCTCATAGAGACCTCTCCAAGGCCTTTGATCTTGCAGCTTCTTCTGGTCTTCCTTGAGACCTTATCTTCAACCTTCTGCTTCTGGAAGTGTTGGTGGTGAGATCTTCTCCTGGATCTCTGATTTTGATGCCTTTGTATTTGAGCAGGACTCTCCTAGTCCTTCTTCATCAATGAGATCTTCTCTTGATCTCTTTTGCTTCAGGTGTTGGATTGATTATGAAGAAGATACTCCTCCTAACATTTTTGTAGGAAGCTTTCCCAACTCACTGAATCTTCCTGTTCCTGCAACAAAATATTAGTACTAAAATCTTCTTCTGAATTAGATACTCTCTTCTGAAGTCTTCTTCAGGATCAAGGCTTCTGTGGCCTTTTTTAGTATCAAGGCTTATGTGGCCTTTTTCAGTACCAAGGCTTCTATGGCCTTTTCTTCAAGGCTTCTATGGCCTTTCCTTCTGGATCAAGGCTATTTTGGCCTTTTCTTTTGGATCAAGGCATCTATGACCTTTTTCTTCTGGATCAAGGATTCTATGGCTTAGCTTCTTATTTCCATCTTTTCTTCTTGTGAAGTTTTCAATCTAGCAATGGAGATATCCTATCTCCCAACTTCACCATAATTCTTCTCCAGAAGTCTCTTCTGTAGTATTCTTCTCTTGCAGTAACTAATCTCTACACTATGAAGGCACTTCGACCTTCGGGCAACAAAGTTGAAATATCCTAGCTTTCTATTGTAGGAGGTGTCCCAATCATCTCAGAATTAATTCCCTACAATAAAAAGAAACTTTAGGTCAATTTCTCTAGATCTCTTAGATGAGCTTCACTAGTTGATTCATCAAACTAGTGGATCAAATGTTGAGTCCTAGTCTTCACAAGTTTTCCCTTGAAAATCTATGGAAATACTCTAGCCATATGCAATCTCAGTATTCCAAAAATTAAGATTTCTTTTAGTCCTAACTTGTGGCTCTCCTTAATTCTACCACCTAGACTCTTATGAGTATTTTTTATAGTGGTTGGTCCAATGGTGCATCAGGTTGAAAAAAACAAGATCAATGACAATGATGGTTTTGATGCAGCATGTATTGGGATATAGCAATCACAAGATGCAGAATAATATAAAATAAAGTAAATCTATGAGATGACTAAAAATACTATAAATAGAAATGATGGAGATGTTTACAAAATAACTTTAGAGGAAATGAACACTCCATGAATAGAGCTACTGCTCAAGAATGGGCATTGAGCATATCACACTCCATAATATTACATCACACTACTACATCACACCACTCTGGTCTACACTAATTTCTATTGCTATATCTTGCTTTATACCTATGGCACTTTATATAGGACATAGGCTCCTTAGACAACACTCTACCTAGCTATGCAAGGAATAGATTACACATATATATCTTGCACTTTGACACTTGTGCATTTATTACATTGCATGAAGTAACTAGATAACTTTCCCCTAAAGTAATCTAATGTCCTAAGTATATACCAAGAAAGGTACATTTACATGATCCAAATGATGTAATATACTCTATTTCTAAAAGTACGTAGGGTTTGAGTAAGCCCACTTCTGATTGTCACCATCGGTTGAGGTGGGGAACCTTTGATAGGATTTTGAGATGATAAGGGTTATGATGTAGAAGAAATGTTAACAAGAGTTTTTGATGATGCAACTTGATCATATCTATGGTTCCTCGTCAAAATATTGACCATCCCTACAAACCCATGATCGGGTGAGACCATATGGACTTTGTTTACCTATCTTATTTGATCCTCCTTAACCTCATGAGTAGGCAAGGGGTCTTTGAAGATACCCATTTGTTGGTTATTGAGGGCAAGAGGATTATCAATTTGTAATTGATTTTTGTCGAGCATATCCTATACTACATTTTTGAATGCATAATAGGCTTGGATATCATGGCCATTTTGTCGATGATATACATAATATAGGTCTTCTCTATGCCCCTTATATTTTGGATAATTTGGATCTAAGGGATGAATCTTTGACAAAGCGATAGCCTTTACCTCGCATGATCGATTAAATAGCGATGCAAAAGATTTAGGCAATGGTGTATAGATGAGAGGTGGGCGGTGCAACCAATTTTGTTCTTGCATTCGCTGATGTTGGTTGTTGTATTGCATGGGAGGGGTTGAGCTTGATAATTAGGTTATTGAGTTGTTGCTTACTTTTAAAGCCTAGGAACACTTAAGACAACTTGATTGATTGAAGATGATATTTGTTGTGTGTTGTTACCTCTAGGGTTTTTATTGCACTCCTTATTTTAGAGTTTGATGTCCCCCTATTGGAATTTAATGTCCTCTATGACTTTGGCCTATGCCAAAGCCTCCTCGAATGTCTGATATTGTTGTAGTTGTAGGAGAAGCAAAGATTGCTTTGAATAAATTCTTGGGAATATTTGAGTTAATTCTATTATAGGTAGAGTGAAAGGTAATTTGAACATCACATTTCTCTACATATTGCTATAATTTGTGATTGACTCATCATAAAATTATCTAAGGTTAGACAAATCAATCAGATTGGTTTTCTTCTTAATATTGAATAAAAATGTTCTAGGAAGGCGTTTGCGAGTTGCTCAAAACTACAGATGCTATGCCTTGGTAAATGGTTGTAGTACTCTAGGGCTGGATGACAAAAAGCAGGATGACTTGGGCCTTCCTCTTCTTCATCTTAAATACAAATATGAGTGGATGAGGCTATGTTCCTATCTTGACGATGAGGGTTATATCTATCTAGGTGAGAAAATTTTCAACTCATCCATGGTTGATCAAATGGAGTGTCCCGCTCATCCAAGTTAGGTGTTGGCATATAATCTTTCTCATACTCAGAATGGTGTATGGATCAAGTCAAGATGTAAATTCATGACACTACCCTACTAGGTCCCTTGATGGGCTAATTATGTCTAGTAGTGGCATGGTATCGACTTTGACCAAGAAGTTTATCTTCTCGATCATCTCAGGGATCTAAAGATACCTCCTATATTGGAATATCTTGATGGTCTAATTCCCTCTAGGCAGTGTTAACATTATGATAGATACCATGACACCATTTAAAAATGACCATGTCCTTGGGATTGAATCAAAGACATTCTATGCCTCCTTGTAATTTTTTTGCATCACCGACTTGTGAGTGAGCTCGGCTGTATGTAGTTACCATGATATTGATTACATAAAAAATAAAGAAATAAATAAAGTATACAATGTGATTATCTCTTTTAATTTTTCTTTGTGAATCCCTATACTATTTTGTGCATTTTGATGTTGAAAAACCCCTATTTATATAAAACTAAGGGTAAACAGAATAGAAAACTACTAAAAGGTAGTTCAAGCATACCTCCTTATCGAGGGATGTAACTCAAATAATAAAAATTAGTTTCCTATTGGATTTAAGCTCAAGGTAACTTTAAGGGAAAAAATTACACCTTTAAAGGGGTGGCACTATCTAATGTTTTGGTACCGATGAAGCCTCAATTTCTTTTAACCCTCACATTTAAGGCATGGATAGTAATGACAACTGAATCCACCACGTATTTTAAATAACCCTATGGTAAAAGAGCTCTACTAACCATCCCACTCTATGCACACCCAAGAGTAGGGGATCTTCTGGTGATGAAGTCCAAAAAGCCACTCATTTTTTGCCACTAAGTTTCTAGGGCGTGAGCCAATGGATGGAGATGAAGCCCACTATTGTTGGTCTCGATCAATTATTGGTGATGATTTCCAACTTGTTGATATTAAAGTGGGGCATGGTGTGTGGGGTTCCTTTTATTTTATGCAAAATAAAGTAAAATCAAGAAGCATTCCATGATCTTTCACTAATGCATAAAATAATATTTCAAATTCAAATTTCTAAATAATGAACATTTTAATTTCAAAAGTCTATCAGATACAAAACCCTAAATGAGTAGACTTTAAGCAGGCAATAAGTAATCATGCCACAACAATAATCAAATAGAGGTCATCTCTATGCAGGATGGTATGTATAAGAGGTCGTCTAACATAGGGATGATCGAAAACAGAGATCATCTGGGATAAGGATGGCCATAGACAGAGGCCATCTAACCTAGGGATGGTCACAGACAAAATATTTTAAAGCTCAAAAATCCTTTGTAATTCCTTTACCTAAGCATGAAAAATCTATTTTTCTTTACTAAAAATAGGAAAGGAGGATAGAGTAGCTTACTATGATAGCCTAAGTCTAATGAAGATGTTGTTCTATATTGTTTCTGCCTTCTATTCTAAGGTCATCTTTGGGAGGGATGGTTGTGACTGCTGGTCATCTCGTACAGGGATGATCATGACTACTGATCATCTCTGTAGGGGATGGTAGCACTTGCAATTCACAAAAACCAAGAAAAAAATTATCAGTGATGTGAATGTGCAATGTGGACAAGGTCCCACAATGATCGCCACTAAAAATACTGAAAACAGACCATACACCCATGCAATAAAATAAAGAACAAACTAGATAGCAAATTATGTAACCATAATGACAAAAAGAGATATGCAATAATAGTGCCCTTTCATTAATATCAATTATATCCTTCAAGAGGGTTACGATGATATCCCGTTGAGGTATTTACTACCACTTTGATACAAATTTACAATAAGAAAAGTAATCCAAGGTGTATCTCGCAAGATCTCTCTTGCATCTCACAAAATGATTATTGATAGGTTTTTGGTAACTGTTGCGATGTATGATGGTGAGGTATAAATTTTTATACCTTTTGCTCCATTGTAAACAACTATAATATACACACAAAGAAATATAAAGAGTATCAAAACCATATGAATATCCTTCCAAGATAAGATCCATAATTATGATAAATAAAGTGATAAATAAGCTAAAATACGACAAATACATGCATGAAAATGAAATCTAACTATGATAGGAAGTAATTAAAATGCTGCTAAATATAATAAAAGAAAGAAAAAAGGGAAAAAATATCTCTATCAGGAGGTCATCTCTATGCGGGATGGTCTTACTTGCTGGTTATCTCGGGGTGAGATAGTCATGCTTGCGGGCCATCTCAGGGTGAGACGATCACTTAATTACAAGTGAATTCCTCGTGGTCGATGCGAGGTGACATCGGGTTTGGTCCATGGATGAGTTGGCATTCTTGGTGCACTCATGAGAAATGAATTAGGGATGGAATTTACACTGAAGCAAGGGCGTTGAATGGTACAATAAATATGAATTTCAATCTTCAACCTTCAGGATGGTCCATTGGCATCCTTGGAAACCCCATGGTTGAATTTTCATATAACTTCGTTGCTTTGAGAGTGAGACCTCTTTGATTCTTCAATTCGACAACACTTCGACGCATAAAAATTGGATCATATTCAATGAAGGCTAAGCAACTTTAAATAGAATTCCAAATGGTAGTCCAAAGTTTGTTGGAGAAGCCAAGAAACTATTGAATTTAAGAAACCGTTATCAAGAAGCTATTGTGCTTAGATGATGCATAACTGTTTGAATTGTGGCATGGGAACTTGCTTCTGGTATGACCATATCGGGGTGGGACAATCATGACCGCAAACCATCTCATGGCAAGACGGTTGTGATTGAGGGTCATCTTGGGATAAGATGGTTGCTGCTGCAAAGGGAAATTCCTCCCTGTTTGAGTGGTGAAAACCACTGTTAAGCCCTAGGGCTGCCCAAGGTGGATCATATGGCCTAAAAAGATGTCCATATAGGTAGTATCCTTAATATGACATGTTTTAGGTGTCTACATAGGATGATGATGTAATATGAGTGGAATCATTTCAATCCCATATAACTAATTGGAAAAAAATAATTATAAAATTTAATAGTATCTTTTGCATCTTAATGATGCATGCAAAAGTGGAACCCAAAAATTAATGTATATATATAGAAAAAATATATACTTCTTATCGTAAAAAAATCTTATTATTACTATTAAGAATTATGAAAATAGAGTGTGAGTTAGGAGCGAGTCTTGCATTTCTTGTTTTAGAAAGTAAGCAAATGTTGTAAGTCCCAGTAGGAAGCAAGTGTGAGCAAGAAGCAAAAAATGAAAGTAAGCACATGTTGTAGGTACCAAAAAAGAAGAAAAATATGAGTAAGGAATGAGTGTCACTTTTTCTTATTTTAGATCTTAGGAAAAACTAGGATTCTTATAAATAAAATCTAAGATCATGATAGAAAAGTCATTTTTGAAACTCCTAATTAGTAGTAACGATGCACTAGTTGAAAATATAAATGCCCTAGTCTAGGACAAAAGGAAGACCGAATATGTGAAAAACCTATCCAACTAGAATATATTATACCATAAGTTATTATCAAGGATGAGATGGTCAACCATGATATAATGGTTTTTAAAAGTAGAGGATTAATATATAAGTTCAATAAATACTAGTCAAGTTTTTTAGAGATTCAAAATTTGATCAAGTGGAAGTGGGGACTAAATTCAAATTAATCAATGACTTTTCTTTTAAAATAATTTTACTCATCATCTTCTTCAATTCATGAACCAAGGATAAAATATTGGATGGTGGCCCATAGTATAGGGTAAGAGATGCAATATATTTAAGACCATGGAGTGATATTTTTTTTTGTGGAGAAAGAGACTACTAAAAGGCTTTTCATGTGATTTAGGTATTTTAGGCTTCCATATTAGCTTATCAATGAGGTTGTGAATAATGGTGGCAATGCTCTAAGGGAATTCACCCACAAAGGAACAACTACTAAGGAGTGAAGGCATGTCATATACACCCCAATATATGTTGCCATGGATATTTCAAAATATTTACCATAGTCAATTAGAATTAAATCTAAATTAAGAGAATGAGATCAACAAGTGGATTATACAAATATTGTATTTTGATGTTGCAAATGTTATGAGACTTAACACATGGCAAGAGATTACAAAGTGAACATGATGGGAAAAGAGAAAATTTTGCACATAAGACAAACTATAATACGAAGCAAGTAGATCATATCATAGTAGAAGCAACATTAGTTAAAGGATTTTCCACTCCCAAAAACGTGACAAAGAAAGTCCTTCCACATCATCAAATGACAAAAGTCATTATAGTTTACTCAAATCAACAATTATAAGAAAAAGGACACAAGGGATGAGGAGTACAATATGTAAATTCAAATTCAGGGGTTAATGTTGTGAAAGAATATGGGGAGTCAAATTTATAGTCAAAGGAGGTAAATTAGGTCATGTTTAATCCAAGTAAATCATCTTAATTTTCCTCAAGTAGTAAAAATTCCTCTTTTGCAAGAAACTGAAAGTAATACAAAGTGTACACCTTGTACTTTAGGATTTTAAGAGCAACACAATAAATAAATTTGTATGAAAGATATCCACAAAAGGTTAGATTTTTGCATGGCAACATAAGAAAGTAATTGTTATGGAATATCATCCTTGTAATTTAGGTTTTCTAATTTGACATAAAAAGGAAGTGTCTGTGAGACTATTCCTTGCATTTTAGATTCTCTAGGAAAACATAAATCTTTACAAGATACGTATGATTATGAATAGTATGAAAACTTTGAAGAGATTGATGAAGATGAAAAGTATTGATGGGAATGGAAAAAAAGATCGGAAGGCCTTCAAAGAAAGAACAAAAAGAAAAATACATTCAAATGGGTATCAATCTAGGAAACCAAAAAAAAGTATATTAGGTATTAAAAAGAAGTGGGCCACTAATAAAAATAAAAGGTGGCGATGAAAATGGATAATGGAATATTGAGGATATGAATAAGACCTCTAAAAAAAGAGTTTTTAAGAATTCGATAGGTTTTTATAACATAGAAAACAAAATTAAATATTAAAAAATGTAAGGATGTATTCAAAAGTATTTAGAATATAGGGATCATATTGTAGTTTCTTCTATAGGATATTTTGGAGGTATTGCAACAATATATCATAGAGACAAATGGGATGGGCAAATGTTAGAAGAAAAAGTTAACTGGGTTGTTAGTCTATTTTAAAATAAGGAGAGAAACATTAAAGTTGGGGTTTTAAATATATATGTTCCAACTATAGTTGTTTATCATGAAAGATGTTAGGAGGACCTTAGTATCTTTTTCTCCAATATAATAATTATTAAGAATTGTGATTTGTGGATTGTTGAGGGGACTTCAACACAATTCTATCTCCTTTAGAAAAAAGGGTGGTACTCCTACATGGTCTAAATCAATACATAATATTGCTTTATTTATCAATTCTAATGATCTTTGGAATGCTACTTCTACAAGATTTCAATATACATGGGATAATAGACACATTGGGAAAACTCATATAGAAAAAATATTTGATAGGTTTTTGTTATCTGACACATGGTTGCAAACAAAGCATGTAATCTCTTTGAATAATTTTGTGAGCAAAATTAGTGTTAAGACTTATTACATCATATGATGTGACAAATCATATTAAGGTAAAAGTAATATTGGTTAGGATCACTCACATAGGAAGTCATGTGTGAGTTGTTGGTTAGTTTTTATTTCCACTATTTAAAGAAATTACATTGTTTGTGCAATTGCTCTATATTGGGCAACACAATGTTATGCTACTTATGAATAGTATGTGGGGATATGATTTTATATTGTATATGGGTATTATGGATAGTTGGCATGGGCCACACATGATCCAGGGTTTATTATATTAATATATTATTATATGATATTATAATAATGGGTAGGATGAGGTTTTATAAGATGGGTATATAAATAAGGGATGTTGTCATAATAATCATCATCATTAATATAAAGTATTACTTGTAATTGTCCTGTCCATAAAGTGGCTTATGACACTTTATCTTCTCTAAGTGGCACTCTCATCTTGGGAGATCTTGTGGATTTTTCCTTTCTTTAGGAGTATTATTGATTTTGCCCTACCCTAAGGGTATTATCTATCTTTGTTTCATTAATTCTTATTATGGATAATCGTTTGTGGATGAGTGATTTGATATTTCTGCATGTTAGTGAATGATTTCTATTAATGAGAATAAAGTTTCATAACAAGTGGTATCAGAGTAATTTTAACAAAGTGGAGATTGTTTTTTGTGGATTGTAGAATTAGGAAAATTTCAAAAAATATCTCATTCTTTGGGAGCCATATTGTTCCATTTTGTTTAGAATTTGAAGATCTTTAAAATGAGTGTTCATATTAAGGAATCTAAGTAGTATTGAGGGAGATACAATTATCTTAAGTCAATCATCTAGAGAAAGGGTAGTGTTAGGTCAATTTTTTTCCAGAAAAATTTCTCTTTTTTAGGAGTTACATCTTTGTGTAAATGTGTTCAATTTAGACGATTTTTATGCCACTTTGTTTGAAATTTGAAGAGCTTTAAAATGAGTAGTTATATGAAGGAGTTTGAGTAGTATTGAGGTAGATATGACCCTGTGAAGTTAGTCATTAGGAACAAGGGTAGTGGCAATTTTTCAAATCATGTTTTTTCCCAAAAATGAAATTTGATATAGCTTTCAGCTATGGGTAATCAATTGTTGTATTTGAAGGATATATTTTTATTTTGAAAGTTTGGATTCAAAACAATAGGAATACATTCTTTCGAAACCTTAATTCATAAAATCTTAGTTTGTATTGTCTTCTTACTAGGGTGTGAACATATGGATCTATGAAAGGTTTTTTGAGAAGTTGATATTTATTTTAGAGATTGGTGGAAATATTTTAAATCCTTGTATTCTACTAATTCTTATTGAAAATTTATGCTTAATAGTTATCTACAGGAGAAGTCCTCTCTTGGATTTATAGTTTTTGTAGTGTCCATAATTATGAACTAACTTGGAAAAAAACAAAGCAAGCATTCTTGAGTCAATGGGACCCATATAAAAAGATAGATAGTCTGAAAGATGCACTCAAATGTTATGTAGAAGAAATAAACATACTTCTAAAAGAATAAAAGGAATTAATAAGATAGCTAGCAAATTTCAAAGAAGCGATAGAAGGGAAAAAATATGTCAGCGTGCAAACAGAGGGAGCCACACCTTTGGTGGCAAATAAGCTTAAAGGTGGACAAAAGGATTTGTTTGAATGTAAATATTATATTTTACCTATTCATGGATGCATTCAAAAGTAAAAATGTTATTATCTCTATTAACCCTAGTAGTATATATAATCTCATTAATAGTGCTTTGGCTAGGAATTTGTAGGTTCAAGCAACAAAAATTAAGGTCATACAACTTGAGGGTGAGAATGTTTAAATTTTTAAAGATTTGAACATCACCATGGATAGATATGTTTTACATTTAAATTTTCATGCTACTAATATGTATGATGTGGATATTTTTCTTGGTTATCCTTAGTTGAATTCTTTGGGTACTATTAATATTAATGTGCAAAATAAGTTTATAAAGTTATGGTATAAGAAGAAGAAGATAACACACGGGATATTTCTCAACTTAAGGAGCGAGGATACAAGGAGAAGCAAGAAGTAGTTATGGTAAAGGAAAAAGTTAAGGAAACAACAAAAGAATCAAAATATAAATCTATAGTGGTAGATTCCATGCAATAAGTACACAAGAACACACTAAAAGAAGGGCACAAGAGAGAAGAGCATGAGGAATAATTTAAAGAAGAGAAACAAAATGTTGAAAAATCAAAGGTAAAAGAATGTTAGATTAAAATTGCAACATATCACCACCCACACTACCCTACACAACAACGATCTTGAAGGTATGGCTTAGAGCATCAATATTATTATGGATCTACATGGAATCAAAAAGGAATCGCGTATGGCAATTTTTGGTAGATAAAGGTTATCAATTATGGATTTTAAAGTGTTGTAGTAGAATAAAGGAACAACAAAACAAATCATTTGAAATATTGGTGCAAAGTAACAAAAGCATGGAACCAACAGAGTTTTTATAACTATTCAAGGGGTATAATGGTATATTGCATCATCAAAGACTGCCACTAATCAAGATTTCACTTGGATGGATGGATGATCAATATTGGTACCAGTTCTTAGCATTGCTTAGAAAATCATATTATTTAGTTTATTCTCATTTTTTGAGGACAAAATATTTGTAAGAAAGGTGGAATGTTATGGTACCTAGGAATAAGTATATAGACATATGATATTATATTATATACAGGTATTATGGATAGTTGGGTTGATTATATTATTATATTATATTATAGTAATGAGGGGGATGAGGGTTTATAAGATGTGTATAAATAAGGGATATTGTCATTGTAATCATCATAATTCATATGAAATATTACTTGTAATATTCTTTACCATGAAGTGGCTTATGAAACTTTGCCTTCTCTAAGTGGCACTCTCATCTTGGAAGATCTTGTGGATTTTTTCTTAGGGATTATTATTTTTATTAGTTTGCGAAGGGGGTTTTGAAAGGACCCTGACCCTTTTAAATCCAAAAATATATATCAAGAGAACACCAACCAAGACCAAAAAAAAGGGACATACTCAAACTGCTTTACAAAATAAATGCAACCCTTCAAAGAATACAACTTAAATAGTGACTATATGCAAGTTAGAGCATCAAACCAAATATCATAACAAGAGAATAAACAACCAGAAGTTATGTTGACAAAGGAGAATCATGACCTCTAGACATCCTCTCGACTCTCTTTATCACCTCTTAAGCTTAGCACAATGATTATCCTCCTCCTATCTTCATTATGTCTGACATATCCAATTAAATCAAGATAAGTAGATTGACATAGGTCCCAACATAGTTGTAGGTACCACTACCAAATCCACAAAGATAAATTCCATATCACCTGATGTCATTTTCTCATTATTGGAGGTTGATAATTTATAGAGGATCTAATACTAGTATTGAATAACTATGATTGGGTACCATAATAACAAGCCTAGAGCAACTACCAGCTTAGGAACCTATAGGAGTGAATCCATTCTTTATTCAAATTATACATTTCCATCTACATTTTCTAATTGTTGTTTCTCCTTATTCAACTCCTCCAGTAATTCACTTGGGAATATTTTCTCCCAGACTTTGAGCTCCTCTAGATTTACTCTCAAGTTATCCATGGCATATGTTGCTTTGTTCCCTTCCTTGAATATGTGGATTACTTGAGAATTATCTAGACTTTGGATACTCCTTCAAACTATGATAGTCAAGTCTTTGATACTCTAGCTTGCCACCCATGATATGTTAGCACAAATGATAATTTTGAGTGAGTCTCCTCTAATTACCACTCTTCTAACATTCAACCTATCTAGTAAGAGGACCCCTTGGAACAAGGCCCTAGCCTTTGTGAAATGACTCGTTTGAGTTCCCAACCCCTCCACATAAGCAAGGATAATATCATCTTCATGGTCTTTGATAACACCCCCTACACCAAAACTTCTCGAGTTGCCCTTTGCAACACCATCAAAGTTTAGCTTGGTCCAATCTAGTGGAGGATATTTCAATTTGTTTGAGAGAAGATCAAAGGGTTAGACTAGGTAGGGGGCAAGGAGCCCCATCTAAGTCCCATTGTGAATCAATCTTTGCTTCCACGTTACTCTCCCAATAATCCTTAAAGTTTATACTTTGCACATTTTCTTCTATAGGTACACTAATTCTTGCTTCAATGGACTTGCAATTATTTTTTAGATCCTTAAAGGCTATGTTATTCCTTTATTTCTAAAGACCCTAAAGAAGGTGGGGTAAGATGAGATTCCATACAGTTTTCAGCCTTTTATTAGAATATATTACATTATTTGGTACATGCCAATGTACCACCATGGGTATATTTTAGATTAGGAGTTTGTCTTAGATTAGGATTTGAGTATTTAATTTATGCAATGTAATAAATGCACAAGTAATATTAGAATGTGTAAAGTATTCAATAATGTAAATATGCATCATAGTCCATGTGCACATGAGTCCATAGAATAGGAAGGTGAAGAGTCATAGGAAGATGAAATGCCAAGAGTCACATCCCACTATATATTGGCCTTAGTGTGAGCAAGTAGGATAAGAACTCCATATCAAGTAGAGTAGAGTAGAATACAAGTTTGAAATAATGTAGAACTTGTATGAAGAATGGAGTCCTTGAGATATCTAGATTTTGTATGAAGATCCTATTTTCGTGAGCTTTCATCAATGGTAGTTTTATGAGTTATTTCAATATTTTCTCATGATATTTACATGCTTAGTAAATTACCATTATCATAGATTCAATATTGCATGCTCATTTTATATCTTGTGGTTAATTTTTTTATTAACTATCTAGCATCAAAAGATAATAGTGGTATCAGAGCACAAGGTAGATTGATAGGAGATAGGGAGATCTCATTTTTAAAATTTTAAGAATTAATTTTTGGCTAGAGTCTTTCCACAGGGTTGCAGGAAAACTCATGAAGACTAGGACTTAACATAGATCTCTTTTCCACTAGATTGAAGGTTAAATAGTGATGTTTATTGATATATAGAGATCTAGAAATTTGCATAGATTTGCTTGATATTGTCTAAAGTTTTTGTTACATAAAATTAGTTCTCATAAGTTGAGAAACTTCCTACAACGAATCGAGAAGAATTTCATATTTGATTACCTGAAAGTCTATGTGCTTTCCTTGTGCAGGGATGAGTTCTTTATTGCAAAAAAGTAGACATTAAGAAATAAGAGACCCAAGAGAAAGGTCTCATTCAAGAACTTCCAAATTTATAAGATAGAAGATTGAAGATAGAGGAGGACTAGGAAAAGTCCTATAGAATATTATAGAAGCTATAAAATTTGAAGACCCAAAAGAAGTGGTCTCAAGAAAATTTGGAAGGAGAAAGAAGACGAAGGCTATAAAAAGCCATTTTGAAAAAATTGAAGAAGTGGCCAATGGAAAATATTTGAAGAAAGTTCAAGGAAGAAGATCGCAAGAAGGAGTAGCTCCTAAAAAGAAGTATTTGGGACAATTATCGCCATCCGACAACAAGCCCAAAAGGAAAAAGGATTTGGCAAGAAGTTTGCCAAATTTTGGAAAGGATTCTAGAAGACCTCAAGACATTTAGATTCTTGAGAAGGAGGACAAAAAATAGGTTAAAATTGAAGTCAAAAATTTGACAAGAGCTAAGGAGTAGAAAGAAGATAGAAGAGACCACCAATTTGAAGAATTGAAGACTACCATTGGAAAGGAGAAGATTTTTGTTTTTGTAGAAGAATTTAAAGGGTCACAAGACAAAAAATTTAAGGAATATTTGTTAGGAAAAGAAGGTTGCAAATGTGGAGAGTTAAGGATAGCAAAACGAAGGAGGAATTGACTACATTAAATGCTAAAAATTATAGAGTTTAGGACAACAAGAGGAAATTTTTTTGGGCAGCACTAATAGCTATAAATTTTAGATTATGAGAGAACAAAGTTGGAGGAGAATTGGAGCCACAAAAATCAAATCTTAGAAAAACAAATTAAAGGCTAAAAAGTAAAAAAATCGAGCAATAATTAGAGTAGCAAAATTGACAAGATTGAGGCAACAATCAAGTAAAAATGAGAGCTACAAAATTTACAAATTTGGGGTAGAAAATAGGTGAACCAAATCACCAAGAAAGCTTGCTACAAAGGAGGCCAAAATAAGGTTTGAAAATTGGTGTTATTAAAGTTTTTATCGAGGTAATATTTAAGTTTTTCAAAAATACCATATTTGGCAAAAGGAAAAGGTCTCAAGTTTATATATCCAAAGATCAAAGAAGAATTAGCTACAAAAGGTATACCACATTGGTGCTATAAAGGTTATTATTTAAGCACCATATTAGAGCCATTAAAGTTAGCAAAATAGATCTCTAAAGTTTAGTGTCTCCAAGGTGAGTAAGGAGACATCTTGGTTATATTCAAACCTACACATTTCAACAGTATAAATCAAATTTGATATTGCTTAAAAGGAGTTATAAGGGAATAAAGCATTAGTTTCAAAGCATTCAATAGAGTCAACGAAGTGTAGTTTTTTGAAGACTAGTAAGAGGTGATTTTACAAAGAGAAATGTCACCCAAAGAACAAGGTACATTACCTTAATTTTCTTGATATCAAAGTATAGTAATATTTGGCTGAATAATGCTTGAATACAAGGTAGAACGTATAAGGAAAGCAACATAAAATTTTGTTATTTGAGAGAAGCCAAGGCTAGGTATTTAGAGTATCTACAGGTGAAGAAGGTAGTGCATACTTCTTTCATAAGTATCAATTAATTGAAGAGTCAAGTAAGACAAGCCAACCATAAAAGCACCACCCAGGTATCAAGATATAGAAACTAGTGAAGCACCAACAAGATATCTGTATGATAGCATCATCAGAGGTGTCTCAAGATAGTGCCATGAATAAAGAATATTAAGTAACATTAGCACCACCATAACACCACCAAGAAGTTGAAGTGCTACCACCTTGAAGAAGGAGCCACCATAGCCAAGAATGAGCATCATTTCTAAGAAGTGGAGAATACCTAAATTTGTAAGGCGTTGAAAGAAAACCTAATACCATTTGTTGTTACAAAGGCGTAGAATAATTGAGCAAAGATATTTGAGGAGAAGAATCAGGTTACTTCTAGGTGTAAAAGAGAAGAAGTACATTATCAAGCTAAGGAAACATTACAAAAGAAAGAAATCATGCTACATAAAGGTGAATTAGAGTGTTATTGAGCAAGGAATATTATAGGAAGAGTTACGAAGAAAGAAGGTAGAAGTTACTTGGAATAGGAGTGCCACAAGTTGGAAGGGCTAAACACAGTCATAAGAGGAGTGAAGAGTCTCATTACCAAGTGTCATAGAAAGTAGAAGTTACTTGGAATAGGAGTGCCACAAGTTGGAAGGGCTAAACACAGTCATAAGAGGAGTGAAGAGTCTCATTACCAAGTGTCATAGTGCAGAAGGTAACTCCAAGGGAAGTGAAATGTCTTCGGTGCATGTACGACAAGTCATACAAGTTCACTCTTAAGATAAAAGTGTAATATAGGTGAAAGGAGCATAACATATATGTAAGTCAGTGAAACCAGCCAGTATTTGAAGGACAATCAACATCTTAGAAGGTGCTAAAAGAAGAAGTATTAAATATTGAAAAAGGTGTCATAGTGCTTTGAAGTCAGTGAAGAAGAACATACCTTAATCAGAGTGCAATTTGCAAAATGGAGAAGTCAAAGAGAAGTGGAATGCATAAACATTATGCCATAATCAAGAAGGTACTAAAAGTATTTAAATTAACTTGTATTTTTTTATAAAGGTGAAGGAGAAATAAGGAATATTAGTGCGAAGGTTAAACTTAATTAATCTTTTATGCTTGAGATTAATTAAATAAATGGAGGTATAAGGAATTGCATTGATATATTATTACCTTAGATGCTTTATTTAAATATTTGAAATCATTTGGAATTACTTCATTCAAGCATAAGAAATATTTGCAGATAACTTAATTTGGAGGAATAAGGAATTCTACATAGAAATTGAAACATTAATTTTGCAAATATCAATATTTTCTAAATTTCTAATTAGGGAGTTATAAGGAATTCAAAACCAACAAATATTATTGAAATTTAGAAGCTATACTATTGAGAATTGAAAGATACAAGAAACAAAACATAGAGCTATTGAAAAGTTGGAAAACTACATTGGAATTAGTCTCTTACTAAAATTAATGAGACATAAGGAATCCAACTTAAAGGTCTTGAAAATAGAGAATCTTATCAAAATTGAAAGTGCATTAAAATAATTTCTAGATTTCTATTCACAAATAGGGAGACAAAAGGGATTCAACTCAAAGAAAACTAAGAAAGCTAAGCATTTTATCAAGACCCCATTATATTAAAGGATTAGGGAGATATAAGGTAGTCTACAAATATCATCATGACAACAAATAAATTCATTCTTACAGAATATCAACTTCTTAAAGGACCTAATTACTCTTCATGGAAAAACAAAGTGAGGTCAATATTGATAGTTGAAAATATTTAGGACATTGTTAAAGGAGCAAAAACTAAACTGACTACAGATGCTAAAGAGATTTAAAAGTTTAAAGAAGATGAAGCAAAAGCACTCATGATAATAAATTTTGCTTTCACAGATGAAATACAACCCTATATTAGTTCAACAACAAATTCTATAAAAGCTTGGAAAACTTTAGCCAAGATATAGAATAAAGTCACTATCTTGAATCTTAAAACTCAATTGCATTCTCTAAAAGTTAATAGTGGTAAAAGTATAGAATTATTTCCAAGAAGAGTGGCAAATATAAAAGGAAAATTTTTAACCTTAAGAGGAAAGGTTGAAGACAAGTTTCTTTTTCAAGTAACCCTAAGAGCACTTTCGGAAAGCCACAAGCATCTAGTCACATCTTTAGAAATTCTAAGTAAAGATACATCATTTGATGAGTAAGTAAATATCCTACAAGAATATGAGGTAGAAAATTTAGTAAAATATGAAATGACTAACAATGCCTTAATCTCAAAAGATAATTCACAAGGAAATGTTACTTCATTCTCAAAGGGAAGATCAAAATGGAATAATGGATATTTTCAAGTGTGCAGAAATAAAGGACATAGTACCAATTATGGTAGATTCAATACAAGAAATCAGTATCAATGTAACAAAACAAATTTTGGAAGCCAATTAAGTAGGCCATTACAACCAAGACAATATCAGAATCAATATAATCCACATCAACAACAATTTCAGCATCCATATACTTCTCAAAATCAATACAATCATCCACAACTACAATATAGAGAAGGAAAACAAAAATGACACTTAGTTCAAGAGATTCAAGAAATTCAAGAATTGGAAGAACCTACATATGAACATGAAGTTAAAGCTCTTTCAATAAAAATAGTATTTTATGAAGATACTAATTATTTACTTAATCAGGATATAAATAGGGAACAAAATGAAGAAAGCATAAGAGAAGAGCTCAAGTTCCAAAACTAGGATGAAGACCATATTGAAGACTAAAGTCTTCAATAACCAAATAATGTAATACAAGGGGGTGTTGAAATATATTACATTATTTGGTACATGCCAATGTACCACCATGGGTACATCTTTATATTAGGAGTTTGTCTTAGATTAGGGTTTGAGTATTTAATTTATGCAATGTAATAAATGCACAAGTAATATTAGAATGTGCAAACAATACACCAAAAAAGTTCTTTAACAATGGCTAAAATAAGGCAGTTTTTTACGATGATAAAACCCACCCTAATAGATCCTAAGAGGGTGGTTTATAACCACCCTCTTAGGGTGACCTAAGAGGGTGGTTTAAAACACCATATTAGCCCTAATAGGGTGGTTTAAAACCACTCTCTTAGACCTAAGATGGCAGTTTAGCAAACCCTAAGAGGGTGGTTTAAAACCACCCTCTTAGGGTGTCAACAAAAAAATAAATAAATACCACGGGAAAAGCGAAACGAGCATTTTATTTCACTTTTCCTATTGGATAGAGATATCGATCTAGGGTGTTTGCTCTTAAACCACCGTCTTAGGGTGACCTAAGTGGGAAATTTTAAACCTCCCTATTATCCCTAAGAGGGTGGTTTAGGAAACCCTAAAAGGGTGGTTTAAAACTACACTCGTAGGGTCTCAATGAAAAAGATATATAAATACTGTGAGAAAAGCAAAATAAGCATTTTCTTTCATTTTGCCATTGGTCAAAGATCTTGAGCTAGGGCATTTTCTCAAATGGAGGCTAGATAGAGAACTTGAGCTAGGATATTCACTCAGATGGAGGCTAGACATAGATCTCAAGCTAGGGTGTTCGCTTAGATGAAGGTTGGACAGAGAACTCAAGCTAGGGTATTTTCTCAAATGGAAGCTAGATAGAGAGTTCAATCTAGGGCATTCACTCAGATGGAGGTTGTACAAAGAGCTCGAGCTAGGGCATTCACTCAGATGAAGGCTGGATCGAGAGATTGAACTAGAGCATTCTCTTAGACAAAGGTTGGACAAAGAGCTTGAGCTAGGTTTGGACAAAGAGCTCAAACTAGGAATGGATAGAGAGCTCAAGATTTTAAGCGGTACACACTACTCAGGGTTTGGGGATGTAGAGGAAAATTGTATTCAAAATTTAGGGTTTTATTTTTCCTTGTCTATTTGATTTTAGGAATACGTTGTTTTGTATACATACTCAATGAATATATATATATCCATTGTATGTGTTTGCATAAATTGAGTTACGATGTACTTGAATTTCGAATGTGCATCCCTTCTATTTTCAAGCAATATTTTTGAGTTCTATTGACCTATTTTGGTCATGCATCAACATTAATACAATTTCCCTCCTTTAGGGTTTGGGGATGTAGAGGGAAATTGTGTTCAAAATTTAGGGTTTTCTTTTTCCTTGTCAATTTGGTTTTAGGAATAAATGGTTTTGTATATATACTCAATGAATATATATCCATTGCATGTGTTTTCATAAATTGAGCAACGATGTATTTGAATGTTGAATGTATACCCTTTTTTTTAAGCTGTATTTTTTAGTTCTATTGACCTATTTTGGTCATGCATTAATATTAATGCAATTTCCCTCCTTCAAGGTTTGGAGATGTAGAGGGAAATTATATTAAAAATTTAGGGTTTTCTTTTTCCTTGTCAGTTTGGTTTTAGGAATACGTGGTTTTTCATGGTCTACCTTATTACGGGTTTGTCCATCACAATGCAAGGAACTTGAATTATACTGATATGAATACATTCAGTTAAATTGATATGAATACTTTCCATTGACCAATACTCAACAATGCTCTCAGGAATATTTCCCCCACCTCCATCCAAAATTTACAACAAAATTTATTTATAATAAGCCTTAAACCTCTAGTTATTCGTCATATTGCAGTAGGACCACCTTTATTTACAACAATTGAACTGAACAATGATTTTTAATGGGCTTGATCATAACATGGATTAACTTTGCATTGATTATATGGGAAAGGACCAATATTAAATAAGCCCATTGGCATGTTAAATTTCCCAAGCAATATACAACCCCAACTCTCGACACCACATTTTAGCATGGGCAACATGGAAGGCATTACCATTCAGCCCGGTTATCACATAGTCAATCACATGGTCCATGCAATTAATTAAATGTATGAGTAAATATATCTATCTTGATTGCTCTACATGACTACAACCATCAAACTTCTTGTATATGCTCATATGATTTCAGACTTCTTACATATAACTGAGCCAATAGGGTCCTATTTACACATACACATGCACAAAAGCTCCTCCCCCTCCTCCCTAGATTCTTACCATAAGTTCATGCATGCACCCACATTGTAGCTCTAGATTGATATGAGCTCCATTGAAATGGAAATGGAAAATTACAGAATAGCCAAATATAGTCCTAAGAGCCAGGAAGGCCAAGCAATGTCTCCCAACTCCTTGGAAGTCCATGTTCCATGTGGAGAAAATGATGATGATGGCCCCTTCTTTGACTTGGATATTACAGTGCCTTTATGATTTTATGGGAAATATAGTAGCCCATGCACAGACGAGGAGTGTGAAGAGGAAGAGTATGAGTTCAAATTTTCTATATCTAGTTCCAACTAGTCCAACCCAAGTCAACCCACTTCTCTTGCAGATAATTTGTTCTACCAAGGCCAACTGCTTCTCTTTCATGAAAATCTTGACATGGCCTCAAATCTTGTGTTGGGTGATGAAATTTAGGTTCTTATTCACTTTATAAGAAACACCTTTAATTTTTATTGAAAATTATATTCTATCAACTAACACAAACCTATAATTTTAGGCCTTGAGATCACTTCAATATTTTTTGACGGGATAATTGATCAATTAAACAATTTGAGAGTTTCTCATTTTTTATCATATTAACGATTATCTTTAATTTATGATAATATTTTCTTGATAAAAATATGTTCTTATTATATCTTCTCCATATATTGTATTCCTATTCTTCTTATCACTTGTGAAACTTCATGAAAATAAAGATCATTTTTTTTCTTACTTCATGAATAGATCTTTTGCTCATACAACAAGTGTAACACAATTTGACTCCTCCATAGATATTCTAGGGTATCCTCATACACAAAAATACTTGATCATGAGGTTTTAAAATAAGCTAGTAAATGTCATGATTGTTATCCAATATCTCTATTTTTATAGTTTTTAACTATTCAAAATCTCTATTTTTATGGTTTTAAACTAGTGGAGCTTCCATTAAACTAGTGTTCAATATGGTTTTTATTTCCTCCTCCTATTGAAGGTTGGTGTCTTCTTGGATATATAAAAATAGTTTTATTCTATTTCTTGAGCATTATTTTGTGCAATAATAACTTCTTCACTTTATAAGAAATACCTTTTATTGAAATATATGTTCTATCAACTAACACAAACCTATAATTTTAGGCCTTGAGATCACTTCAATATGAAATATGAATAATTGATCAATTAAACAATTTGGGAGTTTCTTATTTTTTATCATATTAATGATTATCTTTAATTTGTGATAATATTTTAGTGATAAACATATGTTCTTATTATATCTTCTCCATATCTTGTATTCCCAACCTTCTTATCGCTTATGAAACTTCATGAAAACAAAGATCATGTCATCTCGTCAGTCAGGAGGTGGAAGGTATTGGTCCGACTATCCCATAAATCGACCAAGGTAGCTAGATAAGCCTGATATATCATCACTACCTCTAATTACATCTCCTGCTTAAGGCCAATGGCCTCAAGCCATTTCCAATCATCCTTGGTAAGGCACCCTCGTGCAGTCCCAAATATTTTTGGAAATCTATGGCATGCTCTAACAAGTTGTATCACATGCGAACAATCTTAGTAAACCCAAAAAAAAACACACATCAAAACACTACCAAGTTTACTTTTAGTGAGGCCATCTCAGGTCGAGACAGTCTCTCTTTACGATCGTCTTGGATCGATATGACCCCCATAACGATAAAAAATTTGACCATTGGGATTCAAACCCGGTCGTTCCACCTTGAGATGATCCCCAACCCACAAAAAGGGGACCGTCTCACCTTGAGATGGCCTCAAAATTGTCAAAAATAGGATCTAAAATCTCATCCCCCCAAAAAGTTCAAAAATCAAGCAATAAAGAAAACATTAAACCTACACTACATCTTAGCCTACTGTGTTATTCCTTGATTTAAAATTTTTATTACTGAGGTTCATTACCCACATTAATTACTAAGGTTCATTTTAAATCATAAAATAACAAGTAGGAGAATTGGGTGCATACCTTCCTTGCTCTGGTGCCTACACTCATCAACATCCTAGGTTGATCCATAGTGATAATGGGTTTACATTTTCAATAACACTCTGTGTCACAAATTGCTCTCCTCCTCTCCACCTCTTCTTTTCTCCAAATAATAACTATGAAAATAACATCAAAAATTTAGAAATTTTGCTTTGATATTTTTGCAAACTCTAAGACCGTATTGGGGTCAGATGGTCGCATTTAATGCGACTGTCTTACCACAGGATGGCCTCAAAATTTGCAAATTTTTGCACAAAAAAACCTAAAAAAAATGATACAATGATCAAATTATAAAATCTCGAGTGAACCTCATACCCAGTAATTTACCCTATACGCCTTGCGGTTACAACGACTACTTATCCATGCAATCCGATTGGGTGGGTAGGTTACCATAAGGCCACTTGAATAAAAATAGCTCCCAAATGAATCAAAGCGTTATCATCTCAACTCCCTAAGAAAGCCATATGATTGGACTGCTCCAAGGGATAGAGGTGTACATTTTCTTCTTCCACTCAGCCTCAAGTGATCCTCGTATACAGTGATTTACCTCTAGAACAAATTAAATTGCTATCATCTCAATTCCCTAAGAAAGCCATGTGGTTGGACTGCTCCAAGGGATAGAGGTGTACAATTACTAATAATGGTCAAAATTACATTTGTAACGAGATTTTACCCATTTCACTTTTGCTAAAGTCCTACAAAATATAAAATAAGTCATTTTTTTCAAGCGACTCGTTTCTTTCATCACTTTCCATCTACTCATCGACTTTTTGGTTGAGGGGGTAGTCATATAATCACAAAATTCATAATCAAAATCAATAATCAAACACTCAATCATGAAAGTTGTGTTTGTTCAAGAATAATTGCCAAAGATAATCATGCCTTTCTTGCTTGGGCAGACAATAAGTAAAAATATCATTTAAACACACAATAGGTAACCTATGCTTATTTGGTATACCTACGCAGTTTCTACCAAAAATACTTGGTATTCTCCAAAGCCTAGGGTTGTAAGTCCCCTAAGCCTACCTAGAAGCTGAAGAGAAACCAAGACCAATTTATTTAATGAGTTGGAAGCAATGATTCAAGTATGCATGCTCTTTCCATGATTGGGATATCTAACATTGATCAGATCAATGAACACCATGTGTAACACAAAAAAAAGGAACACCATTACAATAAAAATAAAACATTGCATTATATTTTATAGAATGAGTTTTGTGATACAATAAGCCCCTTTGCAAGGGAGGACTTTTACAATACAAATGCTTAAAGGGGGTGATCCCCTTTTACAATAAACATATGGTGTCTTTCATTCTTCTTCATGCTACAACAATGTGGGAGGTGGGTTTGTCGTGACCACTATGATGACCTTGAGCTTGTTGAACTTGGAACCTGCACACATGTAAATGGACAAGGGTTTAGTAGCACATGTCACAATGAATATGATAAAATAAATAATGTAAATTGAAAATAAACAATTAGTATATTTCTTACATGAGTGATGATTTTAACAACATAACATTAGCATCCCCTCCTTTTTTGGTCATGTGATGGTGCCTTTATAGGCCTTTGAGGGTTTTGGAGGGAAGGATAGGTGGCAAGCCAAGGTTACCAACTGGCAGGGATTGGGTAGCCACCTATCCTGGGTAGTTATAGTGAGTCACTAGAAGTGTCTCACTTAACTTGAGGATATGTGGCATGTGAGTAGGTGCAAGTGGAGTGAGGTGTGGAGTGAGGTGTGAGATGTGGCAAGTGGGTAGGTGGAAGTGGAGTGAAGTGTGAAGTGAGGTGTAAGATGTGGCAAGTGGGTAGGTGCAAGTGGAGTGAAGTGTGGAGTGAGGTGTGAGATGTGGCAAGTGGGTGATGGTGATGTGGCCAGAACACATGTCAAGTGGGGAGATAGGGTATCTTATGCTGATTTTCTAGATTTAATAAATCTAGAAAATATAAACTAATGTGCAAAAAATGCACCTAAGTTTAGACTTAGGTATATTATTTATTATGCAAAGTTGGAATGTGCAATGTGAATGAGTGATGTGCAGGAACTATATGTCCTAGTTTAGACTTAGGCATATATATTATTATGCAAAATTATGATGTGCAATGTGAATGAATAATGTGTAAGAATTATATCCCTAAGTTTAGACTTAGGCATATATATTATTATGTAAAATTATGATGTGCAATGTGAATGAATAATATTATTATGCAGAATTGTGATGTGTAATGCAAATGCCTAGTTTTTGGTGTCTACACCATCAACCCTCAATTTGACTTTAGGTCATCTATTTTTGCTCTACACTGTGCTTTCACACAATGCATCCCAAAAATAGGAATTTGTAGACACCTAAAACACGTCATATTGAGGAGACTACATATATGGACACCTTTTTAGGCCATATGATCCACATTGGGTAGCTCTAGGGCTTAACAGCGGTTTTCACCACTCAAACAAGGAGGAATTTCCCTTTGTAGTAGTGATCGTCTTACCTCGAGACAACCCCCAATATTGATCGTCCTACCACGAGATGACCCACAGTAATGATCATTCCACCTCGAGAAGATCATGCCAAAAGTAAGTTCCTACACCACAGTTTAAACGATTACGTGCCAGCTAAGCACAATGGTTTCTTGATAACAGTTTCTTGAATTCAATCATTTCTTGGCTTCTCAAACAAGATTTAGACTCCCATTAGGAAGTCTATTTAAAGGCTCTTAGCCTTCATTGAATAGAATCCAAGTTTTATGTGTTGTCAAACTGAAGAATCAAAGAGCTCTCACTCTCAAAGCAATGAAGTGCTATCGAAATTCAACCACGGAGTTTCCAAGCATGCCAATGGACCATCCTGAAGGTTGAAGATCAAAATTCATACTTCTTGCACCATTTAACACCCTTACTTTGGTGTAAATTCAACCCTTAAGTCGTTCCTCATGAGTGCACCAAGAACATTAACTCATCCATGGATCAAACCCAACGTTGCCTCGCATCGACCATAAGAAATTTGCTCATAGTTTAGCTGTCATCTCGCCCCAAGACAACCCACAAGCATGATCGTTTTACCTCGAGACGACCAGTAGGCAAGATCGTCCTGCACGGAGATGATCTCACGATAGAGATTTGTTTTCCCTATTTTATTTCTTTTATTAGGTTTAGCAACATTTTAATTACTTCCTAGCACAGTTAGATTTCATTTTCATGCATGTATTTATCATATTTCAACTTCTTTATCCCTTTTTTTATCATCATTATGGGCCTTATCTTTGAAGGCTCTTCATATGCTTTTGATGATCTTTATATTTCTTTATGTGCAGATTATAGGTCTTTACAATGGAGTAAATGACGTAAAGATTCACACCTCACCATCATACATTGCAATAGTCACCAAAAACTTGTCAATAATCAGTTTGTGAGATGCAAGAGAGATCTTGCAAGATACACCTTGGATTACTTTTCTTATTGTAAATTTGTATCGAAGTGGTAGCAAATCCCTCAACGATATCTCATTGTAACCCTCTTGAAGGATATAATTGATATTAATGAAAGGGCACCATTATCACATATCTCATTTTATCATTATGGTTATATAATTTGCTATCTAGTTTATTCTTTATTTTATTGCATGGGTGTACGGTATCTTTTCAGCATTTTCACCCCATAGTGGTATTACAATAGTTTGGATATTATGCATGAAATATTGGGCAAGATTCAAACCTTGGTCTTCTCCTTGAAATTCAAGGAGTCTAATTGAAAGAGCTAATACTATTTGATAGGTTTCAAAATTTTAAATACCTTTCTTATAAAACATTTAAAACCACAACTAAGCAAGTTGCACTATCTACTTATCTATCATTTTTATTTATTCTTTAAATGATTTATATAGTATTGAAGTAGGTTCAATATGTATTACATCATAAATGTATAGTGGTAATGAAATGGAAATTATGAATATATTACTTGGAAAGATTTGAATCCCAATCTTCTTCTTAAAAGTAAATAAAATTTAACTATTAAATTAATACTATTTAATTTTATGGTAATATATTTTATATTATTAAAAATTTATTTATTTATGTTTATTTTTAATAAGTTATGCATAGTTTCTATTGGGGGGCACTCTCATTAAAATAATTGAGTTTCAATTTTAAGGAGAAGATGTAATTTTTCTAATTTATGGGTTTCTTTTGTATTGTTCTGACTAGGTATGCTTTAGTTTTTCTAGGGTTTCACTAGGGTTTTTTTGTGGTATGATAAATGTATATAACTTATTATGCTTTGGTTTTGCTAAAGTATTGCTGGAGATTTGTTGTTTTTATATGGATGCATGGAATTTTATTGTAAATAGGTTTTGGGAACCTTGTTTAAAAAACCCACCCGAGGGTTATGCATAAGACGTAGGACCCGAAAGGTACTTGTAAAAAAATGGCTAATCTATTGCGAAAACCCGATGAATCCTATCAACCTGCATGTATGATGGCATGGCGAATGACCTTATTTTTTCAAAAAAAATTGTCAAAAAATGGTGAATTTCAAAGTTTTGATCGGACCAGGTGAAAAACGAGTTTGGCGATGCAAAACACTTTTCAAAACTTGATCCGGTCTCGTACGGTTGCAAAATAAGATCCGATAATAGATCGGATGCATAATATGAGACAAAGATCATATCGATCAATAGACCGATAGGGATCAGATGCATAATATAGTTCGACAACGGATCGGATGCATAATATGATCCGGTCAAGCACCGGATGCATACATGATCCGATTTCGGACCGAAAGCATAAAATGATTCATCCAACGATCGGATGCATACTATGATCCGATCTTGGATCGGATGCATAATCTGATCCGGATATGGACCGGATGCAAAAATATGATCCGATTTGGATCGGATGCATAATATGATCCGACCACCAATCGGATGCATACTATGATCCGATTTCGGATCGGTTACATACTAAGTTTCGATCACACATCGGGTGCATAATAGGACCCGATCTCGAATCGGGTGCACAATATGATCCGATCACCGATCGGATGCAAAATATCTGGTTTCGGGATGGTGAGCATCATGCAAAATATGATCTAGTTCTTCTACCACGTGTCACACGTTCAATCATCAACACCGCATGTCCAATAGAATGGAGCCACGTGTCAACCTTGTTTCTTCAATCTATAAAAGGGCATCAAGTGTCATTTTTTCCATTTCATTTCTACGACTACTACAACCAGAGCGAACCTTTCTAGTCAACCTTTCGATTCCCAATCCTTTTCCTTCAACTTCCAACTTCTTGCGAGGGCCCCCCCCCCCCCCCCCCCAAAAAAAAAAAAAACCTCCCCCTCTTTTTTTTTTTATAACAAAAAAAACCCCCCCGAGGTGCACTTCCTCACCCCAAAAAAAAAAAATTCACCCCCCCCCTTCCCCCCACCTAAAATAAAAAAAAAAAGTCCTCCTGCAACATATTATAGCTGGATATGACCACGACAGGGCTACAATGAATATTAAAGTATGAAATAGAAATCTACTCTTCAACATCACCCTTGGAGATATTAACAGATTGACATGTCTTCCATTCATTGGTTTTCCACAAGTGTCGATGAGGTTGCAGTTGTCTCCTGATGACAAAGCACACCTCGAAAGCAAGTATGGTCTCTCATCGAAATATTTGGTAGGTATAAATCTTGTTAATTATATTTTATTAATGTTCAATGTTTCAAATTTGTCAATTGACATCTAATTTTTTTATGCAGCTTCTACCGCCAAATCAAAAAGAGGTTTATCAATCGGTGATGTCAACCATCAAACTCTAAAGGCCATTATCAAATTTTTCTAGGCTAGACTAATTCTGATGGGAAGACCGGAAATTCTATTTTGGGCACTTGCTTATATTGTTCAGTCTGAGCACAATCAAAAGTACGATTGGTGCACTTATATTTTGGACCGAATCAGGTTCGAGTTGCACATGGTGCAAATGGCAACCAACAAGACACAACCCATTGTGGGCACTATTAATTTTCTTTTAGCTCTTTATTATGAGTGTTTTCATAATTTGTAGACTACTCTTGTACCAACTGTAGTGCATGCAACACTACAAGCTATTGCTATGTCAATAGAGGAATTGAAGGTAATAACAACATCATTGACCTTGACATACTATTTTATAGTTTATCACATTCCTTTTTTTAATTTTTCTTTTCATATATATGCAGGGGAAGGTAGATGTTACAAGGAATAAACAAATTTCTGCCACAAGGGGTCACAGGCCAGAACAAACTGGTGATTCAGAAGACACGGGCTCTGAAGCAACACCTTTGCAGAGGCCACACAAATGTTCCAAGCAAGCAACTACTCTTGGGGTTTCTCGTACACCTAGGTATGCACAAAATGTGCAAGTCGAATCTAGTGTGGCCAACCCCTCCCCCATTGCAACACAAATTCATCATGTTTCTTCATCTTCAGGTAAATCTATGTGTAATTAGTTTAAATTAAGAAGATATTTTTTATTTTCAAAAGAATTTTAACAAAAATATTTTTGACTTTTTTTCAGTTGATTCTCAAAATCAACAAGTTACATCACAAGGTAGAGGCCAAATGCCACCACCGCCTCCATTGTAGCAAATGGTTGCATCATGCTCACCGGTTCCACCACAACCACCACTTCCACCAAATCAGTGATAGGCACCGACACAACCTTCGACAATGCCTATGCGAGGGCAAATCGATGTTGGAAAAAGATTATTTTCACAGAGATCACAGGGCACTACTCAAAGTTCTAGGCGTGGGTTTTCACACCCACAGAAATCACACACACAAAAAAAAAAAACCCATGGATGGTCTCAATTTACTTTTTCAACAAATTCACAGGCACCAGAAGTTTCTACAGAGGGATTGGATAATATTCCACTTGATGAGGATTTTCTTTTGCAGGGCAACATTGAAGGCTTCAAGGCAACATATGTGCTGAGATGTGAAGGAGATCAAGGAGAAGCCACTGACCCTGCAGCTCAGGAGACAACATTACCCTCAACTCAAGGAGCCGACCCTCCTTAGGGTCCTCAAACTGGGGATAATGTTGTAGATTTTAATGAAAATGTATTATTAGCTGAAACCACAGAAGCTACAATTAATCAGTTTGTGTTAAAATATTTGAAGGAATTGAAGGAATGGGAATATCGGACAAAGGTCCTTTTAAGGGAAATCAATACCCGATATAAAAATTATGGAAAAAGAGATTCTCTTTATTCTTTGGTTCAATATGAACCAGAAAAGCTTGATGGCCTTTTAAAACAGGCCACATCAGGATCTGTTCAGTCTGATTTTGTTTATGATGATGATGTTTTGAATGTTGTTGTTAGTAGATTGGAGAACATTAATGTCGAAGCCCAAGCATTTTATAACCAGTGGGCTTTTGATAAGGATAAAGTTGTAGTTGTTGAGGCTACAAGGGATATGGCTGAGGTAAGAAAACTTTTAATGTTTCAATTTTGTATTGCAGTGAAATTTTTATATTTCTTGAAAATATTAAATAATTTCAATATAACCATTTTGAATTATGTTCTCAATTTGTTTTTGTAGTCAAATTTTGAACACTTAAAAACACAGGTTAAGAGCATGGACGTCAATCTTAAATGGGCGAAGACATTTTTGACTCATGCAATGGAAATGAAAAAGAAAATGCAATCAAAAATTTTAGAAAATAATCGTTTAAAAAAATACATCAAGGAGAAGCTCAAAGAAGATCCGAAACTGGTGCTTGAGAAAACAAAGGAAACGCTTCCAACAATACTTGAAGATCCGAACAAAGAAGAAGCGCAATTGGTGTCAAGTATTGTGAAAGTACGTGATAACCTGGTTAGAGTTGGAGCACTACCAGAAGAGAGTGACACAGATGTCGACAAAGGAAAAGAAACGACAACTCCAACAGATATTGAAGCAACCAAGCACCAATCAAATGTTTAACTTTGAAATTTGAAAATGTAATATGCTCTAAAGTTGACTGTAGTCAACAATTTTGTACAATGTAATATGTTTCTTTTTGAACTAATGATAATGACATTATCTCAATTTGTGTTTTCCATCATTCATAGTTTGCTTGCATTTATAAATATGTGTTGCAATTTTAGTTTATTTTTGGCTAATATTGTTCACTATGGTCATCTCAACAACAAAAGCATTATAAATAACATTACAGATCAACAATAATATATCAATAATAAAATTTAAAACATGAAACATAGAGATTTATCAATGAGGAGAGTTGAGACATCATGACATAAACATACAATTGTAAAAACTGCAAAAAGATATGAGACATGTAATTTTTGAAACACTAATGTGATATAAAACAACAATTCTGTAAAATCTTATAAATCTTGAACAATATTGTGAAATATTCTATGAAATTTGTGAAATCAAAACACTATTGTGTTTATCAATGTCAATGAAATCATGGAAAATTATCATTATGGAAGTTGAAACATTTCAGCTTGTCCAGAATCATTATGAAGCATAGCAGAAATCTGTGTCTCCACCATCTGATCACTGAAAGCATCATCATCGTAGTCATCGATCGTATTCGATGTTCCTCTTCTGTCTGCCAGGGAACTCCAATGTGCCAAAGCTCTGTCATACGGAAATGTATCCAACTGATATGAAGAGACATATATTCTTAAACAATTTTCTAAATTTTTGTCGAGTCTATTGCGGAGTTTAGATTTAACAAAAGAAAGTGCACTGAAAACTCTTTCATCTTTGATTGACCCCAAAATCATTGTTTCACATAATTCATATAAACGAAAGTATTCACTTATTGTATCTTGTAAGATTGTGCTTGGATACAATTTTTGCCACAAACGTGTTGTGGAACCAATCTCATGGACAGTTGTCATAAGTGATGTTTGCACAACCATTGTTCTTCCAAAATGCGATGACTGTTCTTTTAAAATATCACTATTGAGTATACCTTTTATTTCAACACCATTGACTTCCACACTCTTACTGAAATGGTCAATTAGGTTACCCATATATTTAATAAACAACTCATTTGCAAAATTGTATTCAATACAAGGTCCCCAAAACATGGGGTTAACCACACCCATGGCCTCGAGCAACTCATCTCTCTGAAACCGATCTCTTATCTCACTTGTCAAATATTTTGCTATTTTTGACAAATTACACTTTGTTTTCTGTATAATAACATGAAATCTATTGTGTGTTATAGGAACTTCTTCAAAATATTCCACAACTATACTTGATTGCCTTTCAAAACAATAAACAAGTACCATATTTTCATGAACATTAATACAAATATGATCATTGATGTCAAACTTCAAAAAGCTTTTTGGATTGTTCACGTTTATCAATGTATTCCAACTATCAAACAAAGGTTCTGTAAAATCAACTTTAGACACATATAATGTATCTATAAGCATGCATATTTGTTTTCTCATCCTCATAAAATCAACGATATAGATGGATCTCTCTTGTGCAAGATTAATTAATTTGTTCATTTCTTTTAACATTGGAAGAATACCACATAAGGTCAAAAGTGTTTCCAAGTCAGTCAAACGGAAGAGCATATCTTTTGCCTTATCAACTATCCTACGATTTGCATGCATAAACCCTATCAATGATTGATATTCTACAAAAACTCTCTGAGCAGGTTGATACAATGAAATCCATCTTGTATCCACATCTTTTAACAAATTTTTTCCCTTCTGTAACTCCTAGTGCAAACTTTTGAAACTCTGCAAACCTTTTTGGACTTAATGAGAAATAAGAATGAATTTCACGAATAAGGTTTTCCACTTTAGCAACATTTGAAAATGTGCTCACAATTTTATATGCAAGATTAACTCTATGAGCCATACAATGAATGGGAATCATATATGGAGCAACTGTAGTTTGGAGTCGAACACAAAGACCAGACCTGTGACCTTGCATAATAGCAGCTCCATCAGCTCCAATGCAAATTAACTTTGTTGCTATGTCTATATCAGTCATTCCCACAATATTCTTTAAACTATTGACAACAACATTATAAATATTTTCAGCATTTGAACTTTCCAACATCTTATGTATTCCCAACAAAATAGGTCTTCTACTATGATTTTGAAATGTGTACACATGCATGCAAATCCAAGATGTGTTGTCCACAGTTGTTACCTCATCAATAGAAAGTGAAATGAATCTGGAAAGTTTTACTTGCTCCCTTAGGTCTTCTTTCTCAACCAAAGATAAACATTTAGCCATTTCCCAACCACTTCGGTCTGACCAATGAGAACTAGGAAGGTTTTGCACATTAAATAGGCGTAATAGCTGCTTATAATCAATAAAATCGGACATTGGTCTACCTTTCTTGAGAATATTGTAAACAACGACAAATTGCATACTTTTTGAAGCTAAAATAGTCTTCTGTATTTTATGAAATTGGGCTGCAATTGTTCCACCTTTCTCAACAAGAGATTGTTGTTGCTTTAAGTGATTGTCATATTCTATAGCATATCTTAAATGCATACATTCTGATGCATCCTTCCACTTAACTTCTTTACTAACTTCACCATTACTTTTTATAACTTTTACATAAGCTTTGTCGACATGTTTTTCAATTGTATCAATCTTGTTTTGAAGCCTATGATCCTTACCAAGTCTCCAACTGCAAATTTTGCATCTACATTCTTTTTCATCGATTTGGTTATCCTCAGTCATGACAGGCTCAAGCCAGGGAAATATTTTTGCCCATTCATTCCTAAATCCCCTTCCTAGTATCCAGTTAGACGCTTTTCTTTTTTTGGAATTTTTGCTTGAAGATTCAAATGAAGCTTGTAATGATTTTGATTTATCACTTTCATTTTCAAATGTGATGTCATTTTGAGTGTTGTCTTCAAGTGTTTGTTGGATGTCATTTTCAAGGGGATTTTCATTAAAAGGCATCTCTTGTTGGGGAATATCTTCAAGTGGAGGCATATCAAGATCGACAGGGTATTCTGCATAGTAGCATACCATAATATTTTTTATCATTCTTGCATAAAAAAATTACAAAAAAATATTCAAATCGTCAATCAAGCACATACTAGGAAGTCAAAAATCATTTGTACCTTGAATTTGCATAGATGTCGTTGGCTCGTTGCATTTCAAAGTTTGGCTAAAATATTTGAGGATACTCTTTTCAGCAGAAGATTTGGTGCCCTTATTTCCATCACTGGGTGACATTTTACTTGTTACGAAAAATATTTTCAATTTAGTAGAGTAATAAGATGTTGAAGAGGGTGTACTTTATGGAGGCCTTAAGATAATATTGTAAATAGAATAAACAATTGTTTGGGTGGTAGATTATACATACTTGTTTCCTACCATTCTTTATTGTGATTTTATCAATTTATGCCACTGGTTCATTTTTTGGTGAAAGCACTTTAACTGACAAGAGCACAAAGATAAATAACATTCAAATTGAAATCAATTTAAGAAAAATATTCTTTAAGCACAAAATAATTGGTGATACGTATGTCAAAAAATATCATATTATAGCACAAAATGGTCTAGAAACAGAGAATCAAAATGTGTTCAGAGAAACAGAGCATCAATATGTCTTTAGAGAACCAAAGCATTTACTCATGTATAATCTTAGCAAGGAAAAAATATTTGAATTGAAACTAAGAATCAAAGAGTTTTAAAACATTCAGAACAGGGAAAAACAGAGAAAACATGGGAACAAAGCAATGACCATCCGGATGCAGAAGAGGGCTCGGATATAATATTTTACAGAAATAGAGAAAATAGAAAGAGAGAAAATAGGGGATAACATGCAGAACATGGCAAAATAGAGAAAAACATGGCAAGCAGAGGAGTGACAGAGAACCTAGTGTAGAAAGACATCCGGTGCGGAACAAGTTTCGGTTAAAAATATTCTGGTTGTAGAAATGGTTCTAGGTCGAATGCAGAACATGTTTCGCTTGCAAAATGGAACCGTCCGGTTGTAGAATAGGATTCGACTATGAAAGTTGTTCCGTTCGGTTGCACAACAGGTTTCGAACATAAAATTGGTTCAGGATGGTTGTAGAATAGGATCCGGCTACAGAATTGGTTTCATCCGGTTGCACACTAGGTTTCGGCCATAGAATTGGTTTAGGATGGTTGTAGAACAAGACCCGACTACAGAAGTGTTTCGTCCGGTTGCACAAGAGGTTTCGGTTGCAGAAGTGGTTCAGGACGGTTGCAAAATAGGACCCGGCTGTAGAAGTGGTTTCGTCCGGTTGCAGGAGAGGTTCCTGTAGAATAGGTTTAGAACGGTTGCAAAATAAGTTCTAGATGGTTGTAGAAGAGGTATCGTCCGAATGTAGAATTGGTGGCAGTCGATCACAAAAAAGGTTTCGGTCTTGTGTAGAACTGTGTCGGTATATTCATCGGGTGTAGAACACATTTCAAAAATAAAAATGTATCCCTAGGGTGTTAATTATATATAGAGGTATACTTGGCGAGTTGGGTGGGATAATTTAGAAATTTTAAAATTTTAGGGCAAAAAGGGTACTCTATTTAGGTGGGATAGCTTACAAATTTTTAAAAATAACCATGATACTCTTATCAAAGCACGACGAACCGACTCCTAAAATTTATTTTATTTGAAATTTTTTGGCTAAATGGCCGACGTCCGAGTCCCCCAAATTTTGCAAATTTGAATTTTTGAAAATCGTACTTTTTGCCCAAATGGCGAAGTTTCGCCGCTATGCATAACCCTGGCCCACCTCTTTATTTACCTAATCAAAAAATAAAAATAAAAAAATAACAAAACTTTACATTATTTCATTACATTATCAAGTTAAGTAAACCATATCCAACTTGCCCTTTTACCAAATTTATTCTTCAGTTTCCTTTCTATTAAAGATATTTATCATCTTCCACAAATCATTAAGTTTATGTAATCAACTCCTTGATATAACTTTTATTAAGAGATAAAATCTCACTCATCCGACTACCCTTTGAAATTGAATTCAACCAAGATAAAAATTAACACCGCAAATGGCTAAAATAGTTATTATCCACTTTTCATATCCATAAATATGCTTTCTATAACAACTTGTCAAATCCCTAATAACTCCTCTTTTAGGGTGTTATTCATGCCCCTAATATTTTAAAATATGAATTGTATCATCATTTTTATTTGTGAGTTTAAACCCACTTCTTGTTAACACTTGTGATATTTGCTTTTGTTTTTCCATATTAATATTCATCTAAACTTATTTTCCTTTGTTTTTACTTCTTGGGTATTTCTCTCTTTTTTTCATTTCCACAAACACTTTCATCTTCATCAATCTCTTCAATTTTTTTACATTGTTCATAGTGAGACTTATCATCTATAGGTTTGTCTTGCTCTGAAGGATTCAAAGTGCAAGGAATAACCTTAAAAGCACTTTCTTCTTTATGTTTTCATAAAAATCTTAAAGTGTAAGAATACTCCTCCATAGTAATTACCTTCTTTTGTTGCCCTAAAAGCCCTCAATTGCTATGGATTTCCTCCATCGTTATTTTCTTACTATGTTGCTCTTGAACGCTAAAGTGGGGATAAATTTTATACCACTTTCATTTCTATTGCCAATAAAGGGTTTTATACTACTTGAAAAAATGAAGACAACTTACTTGGAATAAACTTGACCTTTTTTATCATCTGTTAATTTAAAATTTTCCTCCACGTCTTCCTTTACACCTTTAATTCCTTTTGAAGAACTTGCACTTCCTTTGCACTACTAATTCCTTTTGAAGAACTTGCACATTGCACTTTCTCATACCTCATATCCTTCTTTGTTTCTTCTAATTATGGCTTGGAGTGAACTATGGTGGTTTTTACCATATGATTTTGTAGATAGGTTTTCTTTGGCTCTTCATTTGGAGTGGAATATTCTTGATCTAATCCAACTTCTATTATAGTATGGTTTCCTTGTTTCATCTTGAAGGGTGACCATAATTTTCTCTCTTTGTTCTTTGTTTTCACCTTGTGATCTCTTGTCATGTGTCCAATCTCCTAAAAATTATAAAATTAAAATGCAATGTTTTCATAATCTACTTATTGATCCCATTCTCTTGATTCAAATTTAAGCTTAATGGACTACTGAAAAAGGATTTGAAGTATCCATAACAACACATATCTAGGTATATAAAACATGATTTTGCTCCTTAGTAGTTGGTCATTTCTTGATGAATTACCCTAGATAATTTCTAATATTCTTCAAAACATCCTTATTGATAAGTTGGTATGGAAGTCCAAAAAGCCTAACCCACACCAAAAACTTTTGAATAGTTTTTGTCTCAATTTTTTTTTCACTCCATGGTATTAAATAAAGGGCATCTCTCCTCCTAAACCATGAGCCACCACCATTATTTTATCCTTGATTTTTCAAAGTTTAAAATATGATGAGAAAAAATCTTTAAGAAGAAAATAATTAGAGTAATTTGAATTCAATCCCCACTTTCACTTGATCAAATTTTACAACTCTAAAAACCCTAGCCAATATCCATGGAACTTACATATTAACCCTCTACTTTTAAAAACCATTATATAATACTTGGTCACAATGTAAGTGAGACAACGAAACAATTGACCATTTACTGGTAGGTTTCTCCTTTACTATACATGTTTGGAGGAAGGTTATAGCATAGTTAAAGGTTCCTATAGGATAACATGAAGATTACTTAGGAGAATGCTTAAAATATTGGTTTGAAAATAGGTCATACAAAGGTTTTATAGCTCTCATGTTGTTTGTAAAAAGGGGAGTATTGTTATCTAGGAATGCGATTTTTTTTTAGGACCAGGAGAAGCCTACTTGGAAGGTCTCCTCCCAAAAAATCAAAAGTTTTAATAACTATAAGGTTTTGGCAACAACAAAATTAATCAAACAAATCATCCTTCTAAATATTGATAAATCAAGAGCCTATGGCTTTTTCAATGGGGCTAGATAGGGAGTCCTTGGAGTTTATGGAGCAGGAGGATTACTATATATTTTTTACTCTTATTATTTAAAATTCAATGCTAGACTAGGAGAAGGTTATAATAATTATGTTGAAATTATGATGCTCAAATTGTTGGTTTAGTTGGTAGAATTTTTTAAGAACCTCCTTTTCTCAACCACATAAATCATTAACAAATTGTAGATATATTGCATAATAGCCACAATGAATGATCCACATAATGTAAAACAAGACAAATATGAAAATTATTGCAATGTATTAAAACGTAAGCAAACCCTTGAGGTAGGGCAACACCATACAATACTCCTTTTGGAAGGAATCCACTCCACAAGATCTTCAAATCCACGAGCCAAGACTTCTACAATATAATTCTCTTCATGATGATTACAATGACCAATATCTCTTCTTTATATACCCATCTTCTAGTTCTACTTTGGGGAGCCCACTATTAATACAATATTATATTATAATATAATATAATATTATAATACAATCAATCTTGGGTTATGTGTGGCCCAATGCAACCCTTAAACAATATAATAATATATCCCCAAATATTTATTTCTAGGTACCCCAACATTACAATAATATAATATTAAATACTTATATTGGGTACTTAACATTCCATCCCCCTTACAAATGTTTCATCCTCGAAACATATGAAGAAACAAGATAATATGATTTTCCAAGCAATGTTAGCAACTGGTACCAATCTCGATCATCCATCCATCCTAGTGAAACACGTTGATGTTGGTATGCCATTTTGCCACTTGAGTATCCAAATCTGCTTTGTTGGCTCCATGCTTCTGCTACTGTATTTTGATAATTTGAATGATGGGTCCACTTGTTCCTTTATATTGATGAACCATTATGAAAACCAGGATCACTATGCTTTCTCTTCCAAACATTGCCATACTTTATGCCCTTATGATTCCAAGTAGAACCATAATATTATTGCCTTGAGACATACCTCCAAGATTGTTGTTGCTCATGGTGGTGTGGATGGTGATATGGTGTCACCTTAACTTGTTGTTCTACCTTCTTTGACTCCTTAACATTTGGCTCCACTATTTTAAAATCTTCTACACATTGTTCTTTTATGTTCCCTTTGTTTGGTGTGTCCTTGTGCTATTCTATCAAATTTTTCTTTGACTTAGCTACTGTTATTTCCATGGACTCAATTGCTACTGCTTCTTCCATGGACTCTATTACTTCTGCTGCATTTTTGGATTCTATTTCAGGTTCTTTCATTTGATCTTCAAGTTGTTCCTCTACAACCACTTCTTGTTTTTCCTTAGATCCTTACTCCTGAAGTTGAGAAATATCTTGTAATGTTATCTTCTTTTTCTTGTACCATAACTTCATAAACTTCTTTTGCACATTAATGTTAACAATACCCAAATAATCTAACCAAGGATAACCAAGAATAATATCCTCATCATTCATCTCAATAGCATGAAAATTTGAATGTAAAACATATTTATCCATGGTGATCTTAAAATCTTCAAAAATTTGAACATGCTCACCCTTCAGCTGTGTGTCCTAAATTTTTGTTGCTTGAACCTGCAACCTCTTAGCCAAAGAAATATTAATAAAATTATATCTACTACTAGGGTCAATGAAAATAATAACCTATTCTTTTTTAATGTTTCCATGAATCTGTAAAATAGAATTTTTAGATGAATGTAAACCCTTTTGATCCTTCTCTTGCTTTTGAATAGCCAAAAACATGGCTTCATTATTCTCACTGTCTTCCTTAATATTTTTCTCTTTCTTGAGTAATTTTATTTCTTTTTCATAGTCTTCATTCTGTTTCTTGAAAACTTCCCATTCTCCTTTTATTTCATTTCACTCATTTTGAATTTCTTGTAGTTTATTTTCAAGGTCTTTGATGACATCCATCAAGCTATCTATCTTTTTATTCCTTCCCTAAAAATCTCTCTTGCAAACATCTAACTTTCTTTACAATTGAATATGTTCCCATTTACTCAAGAATGCTGGTTCTATTTTACTCCAAGTGCACAAGGGATTATCCCAAATAAAGCTTTCTACCCATTGCAAGACTTCCCCCCCAAAAAAACTCTTAAAGCAACAGTGTAACATGACTTCACCATATTGAGATTTTACTATTTTCAACCACTCTCTCACATCAATAATATTTCCTTCAAAAAACATTTGTAGTTCCATAGTCGATGCCCTAATGTAGACTAGGGTTTTATGAAAATTATATCTCCCCACTGATTTGAAGATAAAATTCCACACAAACAACTAGATCTGCAATTTTTCTTCCAAAAAATAAATTGCAACTAATTTGCTTACCCGAACTAAATTTCATCTTCCAAAAATTCAAGATTTGAAAATTTGTCATTGCCCTTATTCTGGATGACTGACTTTAAAACATCGTATCTCCATCAATACTGCTTGGATTCCTTCATATAATCACTCATTTTAAAGCTCTTCAAATTATGCACAAACTAATCCAAGAATCGTCTAAATCGGATAAAAATTCACAAAGATATAACTCCTGAAAGATGAGATGTTTTTCTAGAAAAAAACCCTAATTTTGCAATTCCAAAAAAAAAATCCCCACTTTTCCCAAATTGTTTCTCCTAAGAAATGTACCCTAGCTCTGCAAAATCAAACCCACTTTGCCCAAATCTTCGCTTTGATACCACTTGTTAAAAACCACCTTTTCTCAGCCACATAAATCATTAACAACTTGCACATATATTGCATAAAAGCCACAATGAATGAACCACATAATGTAAAACAAAAAAAATATGGAAATTATTGCAATGACGTAAGCAAACCCTTGAGGTAGGACAACACCATACAATAATCCTTTTGGAAGGAAGCCACTCCAGGAGCCAAGACTTCTACAATATAATTCTCTTCATGATGATTACAATGACCAATATCTCTTCTTTATATACTCATATTCTAATTCTACTTTGGGGAGCCCACTATTAATACAATATTATATTATCATATAATATAATATAATATTATAATACAATCAATCTTGGGTTATGTGTGGCCCATGCCAACCCTTACACAATATAATATATCCCCAAATATTTATTTCTAGGTACCCCAACATTACAATAATATAATATTAAATACTTATATTGGGTACTTGACAAAATTAGAAGGAATACTTGATGCTTTATGTTTTTAGGATGGAAAACATGATTCTACTATCCATCTTCTCTCAAATAAAAGAACTTGTGGATTAGAGTGAAGCTTTTACTTTTTGGCACATTTATAGAGAACTAAATAGGAAAGTAGATGAAATCTCAAAGTAGGCACTTCATATTGAACTAGGTACGTGCTTAGTACAAGAATTTAGCAAGGGAAATGCATTGCAACTGGTCCATAGTTGTATCTAGGGGGGTTAATTCACTCTAGTTAAAGCAAGCATAATTAAAGCAACTTTTACTAAAAACTTAGAAGTCAGTGATTCAAAGGATATTGGTTGACAAATTAGGAAGGTGTCTAAGGATAGAACTTAGCTTGATAGAGATAGTTAGTTATGATGTATAAGCAACCTCATTTTTAGGTCATTATTGAAGCTTTGAAGAAATTACAAAGAGGAATTTGAATAATGTAATTTCATATTTACTTAATATAAAATTACAAAAATTTCAAGGAAAAAATACTCGATCATATCATCCTTAATAATCACTTTTGGTGTAAGTTGTAAAAACCTGTGTAAACTCATTAAAAAAATCACTTTTGGTGTAACATTTTTTCCTTGGATCAAACTTATCATATATTCACTCTTCCTCTTATCTCCAACTTGGGCATCCATATTTCCAATTAGGGTATCCACACTTCTCATTAGGGCTTTCAAATATGAATTTCCTTCTTTGCTAATCAGTGGAGCTTATGAGCACTTGCTCTGGGCTTGCTATTCTTAATATATAATTATTATTATTTTATTTATTTATGTTTATTATTATTTTTACACACACACACACACATATATACTTTTATAAGAATATTGTATTTATATATTAATTATTATTTTTGTTGGAGAACAAGGGGTTGTACTTAGGTCTCCCACCCTTGATAAATCACAACTCTCTTATTTAGAGCATGAGAGTTTACAAATAGATTCAATTATCATATCAATTGATTTGCTATAGCTAGAAACCTACATCATTTTACATAAAATGTATGAATTCTTGATTTTCATTTTTTGGAACCTTTTCAAATTTTTGTGTGAATACGAATATTTTAGAGTTTAACATCCTTTGATATTTTACTACAGTATCCTTCACAATACCAAAACTTCACTTCTACTATTTATGCATTGCATCTTAGTAAAGTAATATTTTCAAAACATCGCATTATCATACTCCACTTTACTACATTTGGATTGCTAGTTTCCTTCCTAAAGCATAAGTGCAACCACAAAAATTATAATAAATAGTATATATGAAAGCACATTAATGGTATAAAATAAAATATATTACCAATGTAAAACATTAAATCAAAATTTTAATCATTATTTTATTTAGACAATCAACATTTTCTTGCCAGCTTTAGTTAAACTTACTACTTCCTCCAACCAAGAAAAAGAAAATTTAACTTCAAGATCCTCAATTAAAACCCCTCTATTGGCTAGTCTGTCTACACATTTGTTTCCTTCACTTAATGTATGTGTAAACCTGATTTTTTCAAATTCTATAGCAACATCTTCAATTTAAAAAATCATCTCTTGTATGTTCCATGGAGCCTTTGCTTTTCTCAAAATTGCTTTTATTATTATGAGTGAATCACCTTTCATCCATACTTTGTTTCATTTCATTTGTTTGTATATTGTTTAACCCTTCCAAAGCTGCCCAAGCTTCAACTTCATTATTTGTCCTAAATCCACCATTGAAAGCATAATGAGACAAAATATATCTTCTATTATTTCTAATTGTTCCTCCTCCTCTTGTTGGTCTTGGATTTCCTTTAGATGCTCCATCAAAATTCAATTTTACTAGCTCCACATATGGTGATTTCCACTTTATTTCCTTTGCCTTCCTTTTGTTTATCCTATCCCCAATATCATAATTTTATTTTATGATTGACTCGATCTATCAAGACTCTTTACTTCCAAATTAGGGATTGGGTGAGTTGATGGGGTTGGTTTAGGCTCCTCTATGGCTAAACAAATATTCCTTTTCATTACCTCTAAATTGTTTTCCTTTTATTAAATATTCATATATTATTTTCTAGCCATACAGTCCAAATTATTGTATCTTTTGATATTATAGACACCCAAAAGTTGCACATAACCACTTTCTCCATAATTGTAGATGATAAATTTGCAAAACCCATAAAATTTGAATAAATTAGCTTCAAAACATTATTCATTCATAAAAATCACTATTCACCATTCTTAACCCCCTTGAGCTACTTAAGCCCCTTCCTATTCTTAACCATGGGTCATCATGTGACCTCCATAATAACTCAATCAATGTTGAAACCTTTACCATGATCAAAAAGCATTTTATGGTCAAAAGTCAACTTTTTGATCAAAACTTGCTTTATGGCTAAACACATGTTTAATTAATCTAATCATGATTAAAGCTAAGCCCTCCACCTCACCTAGTCTACTTTGACTAGCCTAGCCTAGCCTTTCCACCTCTCATCCAATATATTTGCTCCATTTCACACTCTCCTAGGTAATAAATAACAAATGAAGACTTTTGCACAAATAAAGTAATTTCATAATCAAAATTTTTCCACCTCACAAGAAATTAATGCTATTTGGAGACTTTCCTCTAGGTTATCATGGCATGTAGATGGGTGAGATGTTCTCTCACCCAATTCTATTTATGAGGTAGTACAACTCATAAATTTCCACCTCATAAAGGACACCTCAGGGGACACCTCATAATGGCCATATCACAGTGCACACCTCACATGGTATACCTCATGGGACACCTCAGACCCTCCCATAAACTTGGAAAATTTTATAAATAGAAGGCCACTTTCACCATTTTAGAGAGATCCACTTTAGCTTACCAAAACTCTGTAAAAATTGCTCTAGGCTTCCAAACACCACTCAACATCCATCATACATCATCCATCATCCATCTAGCATAAGAGTCTCCATAAAATACACCATGCTTTTTATTGTTTTTATAGGTTTTTGATTTCGTATGTTTCATTCATGCATGCCCGATGGGTTGATTTCATGATATTCGTGTGTTTCATTTTAGCACGTCTAGTTGGATCCCCGATAAGTTATTGCTTTTACTTAACTTGATTTGCTCCCTAACACATCAATTTGGACTATTTTTTTTGTGTTTTGGGTGTTGAAAAATCTAGAATCAAGTCCATACATGCCCTAAGAAGCACTTTAGGTCCCTGCCTATAAAATTTTAGGCCCCTGTAATAGGTTCACACAGACATGTGCAAAATTCCAAGGTCTAGTTAGGTTCGCACATAGGTGTGTGAAATGTGATAATTACCTTTAAAATTGACCCTCAACAATGAGGTAGCTATTTCTATACACCCACATCAACGATAAGGTAAGTCAGGGGGGGTTAAGATCCTATTTTCCCATTGGTATTGTTATCCCTTATACCTTGCAAAAAATAACCTCTCACCATGGTGAATGCAATGTGAAATCATTCCTTGTACCTTTAGGCACCACTAGTTAAGGTTTATGATATTTTGTTATTAGATTTTCTTCTATGACTATTGTTCTAGGGTTTTCACAATAGCTTTGACACTTTAACACTTATTTTCTACCCTTTTGTGTAGGAAATAAACTTGGAATTGGGAGAAACTCTAATATTTTCTTCTTAGATCTCAAACCTATGCCAAAATTCTAGAAAGCCAAGGTTTGCACACTGGGGTGCAAACCTCCCAAAGTAGCTAGGTTCACACATGGATGTGCAAACCTCTCCAAATTATAAAATTTTACATAACAGATATAAATAGAACCTTATGTAATGCTTTGCACCAAGTATTGTACTTAAAAATTATTGTTTATGTCCTTCAAAAGTTGATTGGTTGTCGTGTTTGCTTAATTATTCTTAGGATTCTTTACAAAAGTAGTAGGCTAGCATCGATTTATTTACAAAAGCACTAAGAGAATTAGATTTCCCTTAAAAACACCATAGTCTAGCTTAGATTTTCCTTACAAAAGTATTTAATCTAGTTTTCATTTCCAAACACATTAGATTAAGTGGGATTTGTTTACAAAAGCATTAGATTAAGTAGGATTTGTTTTTAAAAGTATTAGAATAAGTGGTTTTCCATTTCCAAAAAGCATTTAACCTAGTTTTCATTTCCAAACACATTAGAATAAGTGATGTTCCCTTTCCAAAAGCATTTAATCTAGCTTTCATTTCAAATACATGTTAGGTTAAATTTATGATTTCATTACCAAAAGCACTTAGATTAAGTAGAATTTCTTTCAAAAGGTATTTAGCATAGATTTTATTTCCAAACATATTAGATTCAATTCAACAACCATACACTCACATTTCATTCATAGTGATAAGATTAGCCTTCATCACCAATCTCCACTCGATACCAGTTATGTTGGATTTCATTTCCTTCCACCAACTCGCCCCTTAGTAGCCATCGTAGCCCCCAAGAGCGATTTTCTATCCTTCATCACCAGAAGATCCCCTACTCTTAAGAGACCCTCAAAGTGGGTTAGGATTAGACACCTTTGCTCACAAGGCTTTGTATATTTTGTGGGCTGGTAACTATCGTTATTGACTAAGCCCGCCCGAGGGTGAAGCGAAAGCATTGTGTTAGTAGCAGGTCTTAGACAATACTGCCTCTTGTCATGAGAGGTTTTTGAGTTCCCCTTTGGATATATTTTTGTTGTGACTTCCATTTAGCCACCATTCACCCATTGTTGCATATTGGTTTTTTGTGCACCTTTGGTTGTTCTAAGGCCATTTGCTTCAACATACCTTTCTTAATCCATTCTCCCACCTATTTTTTTGGTTTTAGGTTTGATATCAACATTAAAATACACAAAAACCAACTCAAACATTTGTTTATTATTTACTTTTAACTTTGATGACATCTAAACACTTTTGGCTTACAAAAGTGGTCATAAAACCATCAAAATAGACCCAAAATACACTTTTTGGTCTGTCACAGTTTGTAACTATTAGAATCCAATTAATCCACCTATTTTTCTCCTAATTCACAGATGCACGTGTGAACCTATAGATTCACACACCAATGTGAAAACCTAAAATTTCAAGCCCAAACAGGTCCAAAACACACTCTTTGGTCTGTCACAGTATGTACCTATCAAATTTCATGGAATTTATCCATTTTTTCACAGGTTCGCACATGCACATATGAAAATTTTGGTTTGCATAGGCATGTGCGAATGTTTTCATTTGTACACCGATGTGTGAAAATTATTTTTAGGACACTGAAAGATCCATAAACATCCACAAAGCATATGGGAAGTAAAATTTTCACTTATATTGCTCTTCCACATTCATTCCATCATTTTGACTCAAAATTTTAGTCCTAAATCGTGGTCCAATTGCACAAAATTTGTGCCTAGCCATGCAAGAATTTCATATGCTCCCTTATTCTACAATAAATTCATCAAAGCACTAAAAGGAATCCACATCTACCCATTATCATACTCTTTTTGCTTCTTCACACAATTCCTCTCTGCCTCCCATATTGTATACTAGGATTTCATCCTATGATCATGATTTGAGGCATCATGATTGTCCTCCTTCTCCTTGCATGAGTTCCCATGTGAGGCCACTTCTCCCTCTTCACACCATCATACTTTCGACTATGCTTCTCCTTATGCAGGATCATATCTTCCACCCATTCTTCCTCCATATCAATTTCCATTTCACATCGCTCAACCTATTGGCATTCCACAACCTCATCATCCCCCATTTTCACCTTCTTTCTCTCATCCATATTCATATTCTTCCTCATATAAATCACCACCAACCATGATTGGTATTCATGCCTATCCCATATCCACACCCCCATATCCTACTTTCAATAACATGTAACACATCTTAACACATCTCAACAAACTTGAGTTGCACATAAGCCACTATCAATGTCATACATACACCCATCATCCAATCATGATGGATCCCCCTATACCTCCACTTCCACAAAAACCTCATCCTCAAAATCATAGTACTACATAACCTAGGTAAGCATTCAATCCATCACTACCTAGTCAACATCCCATTCAATCACAACATCCCTTGCATTCTACTCATATTGCACCTACTCTTTCTAAGCCAATATCCCATACTTTTCAACAATTATATAGCACAAGATGCTTTGTTTTACATGAGGTCAAATCAACTGATCTAAATCACCCCAAACCAAGAGGGTACAATGAGCATAAGTTTTATGTATATCATCTCCAACAAGGGTATGATATCAACACCTATCACATTTTCAAACAACTGGTTGGATGGAGAGGAAATACAATGAACTAATCACTCAGCATCCTCAAATAAGAATAGGGCCACATATTCAAATACATTACCCCATCTAGTACCACCACAACTACACATTGGTACTTTGGCATATTCATCCATACCTCACCAATTTTAGCGTGTCCATGGCCACACTTCTTATAAAGATGATAGTCATGCCAATCTTGCACCTAACAATCCACAACCCTTAAGGCAATATCCTCCACTATAATAACATTTCTTGTTGCTTTGTTGCATTCATTATTATTCCTTTCCCTAAATATACTCCAATTTCCTCAATTATCCAATTTTCTTTTCTTCTACTTCATCATCATCATCTATCAACCCTTTAACCAATCGTGTCGATTTTCCCTTTCAAAAGGCTTGAAATTGCACATTCATCACTTTCAAAAGAAGGGTCATATTTGATCCAAATTTATCCCATAAAATCATATCCAAACTTCCCAAAACTACCACCATTAGATTGGTATCAAAAAGAGATTTCCAATGATATACATTTTGTTCAATTTTGGTATTGTTTGATCCCCCAAACTATAGTAACACTGCACATGAATCAAATAGTTAGGTTCACATAGACATGTGCAAATATTTTTATTTGCAGACCCATATGAGAACCTAATTCTTCCAATTGTATTTGTCATATTTTGCATGGATCTTGCCATGTGTGCTAGTATTTTACATCTTCTACACCTTTTCACCTTTCATTTTTCATATTTTACCTCTTTTTTCAAAACTAGGGGACTTCTCCTCCTCACAACCCACCTTCTACAACTGGGGGACTTCTCCTCCTTACAATCCAACTTCTACAGTTGGGATTTTCTCTCCTCCTAACCCATTTTTCACCATTGGGGGACTTCTCCTCCTTATAATCCAACTTCTACAATTGGGGGTATTTTCCTCCTTACAATTCATCGCTTGAAGGGATAGATATTCCACACACACAAAAAATGCCTTGCACATGATCAATATCCAAACACTCAATCTTGGAAATGATGTTTATCCAAGAACTTTTCCTGAGACTATCATCATCCCTCATTTGTTGGGGCAAACATGAAGCATAATTTCTCTTCTCAATCAAAACTCCAATCCAATCAAGATTTGGTATGTTACATATCATTGGATGCAAGGGGAATCATGTGTGTATACTATCTCTGGGTCACCAACAAACCCATTGAAGAAATCATGAGTAGGACCCATCTATGGTTGACTAGCTAACCAAATCAAACCAAGCTTCAAATCTTGTCAAAAGGTAAAGTTCCAAATACATTCATCCCTTTCAAAATTGGGGCATATTACATTGATTATGATGGCAAGACCATTTGGCATCTACTTATTTAATGCCATCATTATGGCTCACCCACTTCAACCAATTCTTCATCACTAGGGGGTTTTCCTCCCCTCATCTACTCACTTTCATGATTAGGGGATTATGTTCCCTCTTCAATCCACTTCAATGACTGGGGGAGTTCTCCTTTTATCTCATTACATTCTCCTCTAGGGGAGTTAGCCCTCCTTCCATAATGCACTTCACCATATTCTCATACTAATGGTATGTATGGTTGAACCTCATAATCCTTGTTTTTTCCCATGTCAAATATTCTATAAAATTAGGTATTTTCCTTTGGGTTTACCTCATACTCGTCAACACATAATCCAACAATGGGAATCCATTATTCATTGTTGGGAGATATTATTTACAAATGCAACCATGATGACATCCTTTTGCATTATCTCAAACCACAAAAAATCCAACATGTCATTACAAATCATCTCACACATGGGTTAGTACTGGTATGCACTAGAGCATGGTTGTGAATATATTCAACAATACATAAAATGGCAAAACCATGTTAATATTACACTTTTTACCATATCAAGCACTCCAATAGGTTCAATATATGTGGTATTTTTCTCAATGGGGTTTATAATTTATCAAAAAAATTATACCAACCTCATCCAACAATCACAACTATATCACTACTACTACGGAGTACTTCACAACGTGGGTTCAAGACACTTCTTTCCTCCAAATGATAGGTCCTAAAATTGTCAACTTCATTACTTCACACATCACCTGTCGCTTTGACATCCCTTCCATGGTCATATTTGATAATGGTATGCTTGTCACGACTAAGAATGTTTACGCACTATGTGAGCAATTCAATTGAACTTACCATAAAACCATATGTGCCATTATTTGTACAAAACCATTGTAGAGTCATATCGTAATTGGCATCATCCAATTACTTTGACACTTTGGGAATTTAGAACAAACATTCAAACTACAATTGACGCAATCACATTTTTGAACTCTACTACCCTTAGAGCTTGAGCTTCTCATAATTGCGAATATCAAGGCAAAAATTTATCGATGATGATACAACTCATCAAGCAAGATTAGACTAGTTAACACTCTTGGATGAACAATATATTCATGCTATTAAACATACACATGTTTACCAAGATCATCTTCTACATGCATATAATACTAAGGTCCATTCACATAAATTTCAAATTGAATATTTGGTCCTTAAAGAGAACTAGCAGATTACTAGCCAACTGCACTATCTTTGTGATAAATTTACATCTAATTGTCCAGGTCCATATATTATTACACATAAATTTGGTTATTGGGCATATCGTCTTGCCAATATTGAAGATATTGTAGAACTTGAACCCATCAACATCCTCTATCTCTGTTTATTTTATGCCTAATCATTTTTAGTAAGGTTGACCATTCTTTGTACATACTATTTTGACTATTATAAAAATACAAAAAAAAAAATAACAACAGTAATAAAAACAAAAAAAACAAAACTACCCATTTGCAGCGTATGTCAAAATGCATCATTTTGTTCTGCTTGTTTCTCTTTCTTCTCTCCTTTGTTTTCTTCCTTTTCGGTCATTGTTATATGGTCACACTTTGAGCGACTATATACCTTTGATTTGTTCTTCTCTTCTTTTTTCTCCCCCCTTCTTCTTGTTACTTGTCAATGTTGTATGGTCACACTTCGATCGACTACATACCTTTGATAAGTTTCATTTTTTTCTTTCTTTTTCTTCTATTATCCTCTTTTTTCTTCTACCTTCTTACATTACATCCATTTTCACAATCATCTATATCACCACCATCTTGCTTCATCAATCACGTTGATGTTGCACCAGATTTGCAATTCCATTATTGCACTCATCTTCTTGTAACAAATTTCTCAATTCTTTCCATAACCCCTTCCATTTGGACATCATAATAGGGTATTTTTATATAGTATTTTCATGTCATTCTTTGCATTTTTTGCTACATGTTCATAAATTTTTCCAACTTTCTACTTTCTCATCGCATTACGGTTATAAGTTGCATCCATCACTTTTCATACATATTTGCATGCATATAGATTGTGTTTATATCCATGTCTATACATACTCATTGTAAATAACACTTATGAAGAATAAAATACATACTTGTTAGAATTATAGTTTTGGTGTTCAATCCCATTTTCAAGAAACTAGATCGTAGAAAGCTTTGTGTGATTCGACCACTTACAGTTAAGTCAATCAACTACCATCTAAATTTAGAAAATTCTAAAGCACTTCAAAGCTTTCCTTGGATGACTTAAGATCTTTCATGGACCAACTACGCATTTCACACATTAAACAAAATTTGAGCATAGGATAGGAAATAATGTGGTATATTGGCCACCTAGTGAAAGTCATCCCGCTCATCCTATCATTTACATGATCTAAATAAAACTTGAGGATAGACAAAAGGATAAGCTAAAAAAAATAAGAAATAAATAGGGGTAGAAAATAAAAGCAAATTCCCAAAAAGAGCACTACAAAAGGTAAATGAAAAAAAACGTAAAGAAAGAGTACTATCAAAAAGCTTGAATCCTTGAGGTCCTTAGATCCATAATAAAATCATGGGGTGATCTCCATCGCCAGAAATAATCTATAGATATTTACCTGGTAGTGGTGTACAACTTACAAGTGGTAACATGGTTATCATATTAGCGACCTTCTTTTGTACAGACCACTACGTGCTTGTGGATGAACTAGCTTATAGGCTAAGTTAATAATCTGTTGAAATTATCCTATCTCAAAATGGCTAAGTGAACATCACTTTTCACACACTGGTCCATGGTTGACTTCTGCTTCATCTAGGTAGTTGAAAATTTCACAAAATCTTGCTAATAACTCAATGGGTTTAATTGCTCAGACTATGATGTCTGACTCTCTTCAAAGAACTTTTAAACATATGACATATTTGAAATAATGGAATGAATTGCATCATCACTTGTTTTACCACAATACAAGTGCTTTATTCATTTGATGTTCACATCCATCTGCATATTCATTTATTGCATACTTCTCCCACACTTCCATTCATTTCACATGCATTATACACTTTACCTTCATATCATCCATTACATGTTTGCTTACATTTCATGCATTATGTGTTACACAATCTTCTTCATATGCATCACATCATGGATGCTTGTTCTCATATAAATAGCATCACATTCCATACATGTTCATGCATTTTATCTACATACATACAATCATTCATATCAAACACATCCATATCTACCACATCTAAGTCAGGCACAAAACGTACATCATAATAAGAATTCACACATCTATGCTACACTCATAAATTCACACAAGTCATATCACATGTACATAACATTGCATAATCATATGTATATATATCATCTCAAAAATACCATCCACCTACAAAACATGATGTGCCATCTCGAGCACTCCATCACATGTACATATCGTTCATACAATACACATACAAAAATGATGACCTTTCGACCACCAACATAAACACATATCAAGCCTGCTATTCACTAAGAGTCTTTCCATTCTCCTCGTGTGGGATTTTCTACTCATGGTGTCATATATTGGGTATACAAGACCTCCAAGTCATATTCCTATCATTGCAACCTCTGCATATTGGCACCTTGTACCCTCAAATGCTCCATATCTCTCAGCTCTCACTCCATATCTCTCTAATACTAGAAAGGATCTATCTACCATTCATGCTAATTCCTAAATCTCCCAATCCACACTTTCATCCATAAATTCACCATATCTTCTACTATTGTTGATTGCTCTACGGTTCACACAATCCCTCTACCAATAATACCAATTTCCCTTTCAAAGAGCTTAAAATTATGCATTCATCACTTTAAAAATAAGAATTATATTTGATCTAAATTTTCACCTATCCAGTCATCTACAATTTTTCCAAAACTACAACCATTGGATTGGGCTTGAAAAGAGCTTTCCAATGGTATACGTTTTGTCAAATTCTAACATTGTTTGGTCTCCCAAACTGTAAAAACACTGTACATGGGTCAAATAGTCTGGTTCACACACCCATAAGCGAATCTAATTTTTTTTTTTGCTCTATTATTAATTTTATGCATGGCTATGGCTTTGTCTACCACACATTTTTATTTTCCATCATTTTTTCTCTCTCATTCTTCCTCTTTTTTAGTTGACTCGTGACCATCTCTCATCTTCTCCATCACCAATTCATTGTTTGAAGAGGTAGATCATCATTCAAATAAAATTTGCCTTACACATGATCAATAATCAAACACTCCATCTTGGAAATGATGTTTTTCCAAGAACTTTACCTGATACTATCATCAGCCCTCATTTTTTGGATCAAAGAAAAAAGCAAAAATTCCCTTCTCAATAAAATTCTGACTCAAACAAATTTTGCTATGCCCAAATGCTTGAGACTGTGTGGTTTTTCACAAATTCCTATTTTCATAGTGGTTGACATATACCAACTTGTGATGGTTACATCATGACAAGCCCCATTAATCATGGGATGGCTTACCAAATCAAATAAAGCAAATCAAATCTATCATATGTAAGGTTTGAAAGACATTCATCCCTTTCAAAGTTGGGATATCCTACATTGATCATGATAGCAAGGCAATATTGTGTATACTTCTTCAAAGCAATAATTATAGCTCAAAGAAAATGCCATAATCAATCACAATTATTCATTATGTTCATAATTCCTAACCACGATATGCTCATACAATGATATTCTTTTCGAGTGATTCATCACTTCCTAAAGACCATTTCATCCATCATCATCCTCATCCATCGACCCTTTAACCATTCATACTAATTTTCCCTTTAAAAAGGCTTGAAATTATGCATTTATCAATTTCAAAAGGAGGGTCATCTTTGACCCCACTTTTCCCTTATCAAATAATCTCTAAGTTTCCTAAAACTACCACCATTGGATTGGGCTTGAAAAGAGCTTTGCAAATATATAAGTTTTATTCAATTTTAACATTGTTTGGTCACCCAAACTATAAAAATATTGCACATAGTTCAAACAATAATATTCGCATGGGGGTGTGTGAATATTTTGGTTCGCACACTGGTGTGTGAACCTAAATTTTTCAGCTCTATTCATCACATTATGCATGGCTATGGCCTTGTATACTCTTACTTCACCATTTCATCATGTTTTACCTCATATTTCTCATCTTTTTAAATCAACTCATTGCCATTTATTGTCTTATCCATATCCAATTTGTTGCTTGAGGGGGTAGTCATTTAACAAATTCAAAATCTACCTTGCACATGATCAAACAACCAAACATCCAATCACAGGTACAATATTTGTTTAAGAAAACTTTTGTTGAGGATTATATCAAGTCCTCATTTGCTGGGATAAACAAAGAGCAAAAATTCTCTTCTCAACAAAAATTTAGTTCAAATCAAACATTTGATAAATCTAAGCACTTGCGAATGTAGACCGCTCATGGATTACCTTCTTCAAAGTGGCAGTTGTAAGACCACTTTTTGAATAAAGCACTTGACAAAGCTCTACCTTATGATATAAATGGTTTGTCAGATGTTATCAAGAACTCATCAATCAATCAATCAAAAAGCAAAAAAATTCAAAGGTACTTGTTACTTCCACAAATTGGGATGTATCACGTTGATCACAAAACAATGCAATATTACATCTTCCTTTAAAAACAATCATTGTGACACTACAAAGAGTCGTATTCAATCACCTTTTTTTTATCAATGCATCTCTCTCATAATCATCCATAATCATCAATTACAAATTATTCGTCTTAAAAATCATCCCATCAACTCATGTCATCAAATTTTGTACTACATCATGTTTTTAGATATATCCCATATTGTTTGTAAAGTGTCACTTTCAAAATTGTTCTGCCATTGCTTTAATCATTCCTTAATTGTGTTATTCATCACCATGCATTTACAAAACATATTAAAAAGTCATTTCCATATTTTCAAGACTATTGAGCAGTGTCCCAAGAGATGGTCTAAATTATCCTTCATTTAAAAAAGAACACATTTTGAGGGGCCATGAAAACCCCTTTTCATAAGGTTATCCCAGGATAAAAAATTTCTATGACCTGTTAGCTAAACAAACATTTTGACTTTAGGAATGCTGAGGCTATCCCAAATATCTTTCCATATTCTTGCAATATTCCTATTTTGATGGTGCTTTATATTATATACAATTCTTGTTGTGTATCCTCTTGAGCTATTCAACTCCCAAATCAACTTATCCTTGGCTCCTCTTGGAATAATCATTGTTGTTATCTTTCTACTCAACCGCCTCCTAGCATCAATGTCTTGTATACTTGTAAAAAATCTTCTTTCCATTTGTATCTTCCTTCTTGATCCTTGTATAAAATATTTGAAACCCTATCACAATATTTATCTTAAAGTAGTCTCATCCATTGTTTCAAAATTGGATCTAGATTGAGTAGTTTTTTATCATGCCAAGTATCCATCCAAGTATAATTTTTTCTCTAGTTCCCACCACCCATCTTAAACCTTTAATAACTAAATTAGTTGATTTTTTTAAACCATTCCATAGTGCTAAATAATTTGGTAGAGAGAATGCAGTAAATATTAATCTTAGGTCATTGGGCTCAACATACTTACTTAGAAGAATTATTGCCCATTATTTTTTACTCTCTTTGTACAATCTCAAAATTACTTTTCCTATTAGAGCTAATTTTGCATCTATAAGAACTCTTAAACCAAGACCTCCTATAGTTTTATTATCACATACCTTGGTCCATTTCACCAAAGGAAATTTTCTTTTTTCATGTAATCTTGACCAAAAAAATGATCGCATAATATAGATTAAAAAATTTTCTATTGATTTTGGCATAGTATACAAGGACATATAATATGTTGAAATGGCCTACAAGACTAATAAAATTAGTTGCACTCTTCTTGCTAATGATAATCATATACCTTTCTATGTTGATAGTTTATTATAAAATTTACTTATAACTGGATTCCATAATTCCATCCTCATTCTCCCATTAAATAAGGGTATCCCTAGATAAGTTGTTGGTATATTTGCCTCCTTCATTTAATATTTGCATATCCTACTTTGATTTTAGTTAGAGTGTTTAAGAAGTAAATTTTATCCTATTAAATTTATGCCTTGATGTTGTTTTGTATTCCTTTAATAAGGTTTTTTTTATTATACTAGAGGAATCGGTAACTCGTTACAATTTTCTATGCCTCTTCATGGGTTCGAATATCGCTCCTTATCACCACTATAACCTCTAGTTGCATTGGTTAAACCTTTTACATAGTCTAATATGCTGACACAACACATCCACCAGTACTATGGGTCCAAAGGGATTGGAACCTTGGTCTCCACACTCCTATAGAAGCGTTTTGACCGTTGAACCAACCCCTCGGACCCAAAATTATTTAGGATAAACACAAGATTTTTAGAGGGGTCTGGACCCCTATCAACAAGGTGGGTGTAGAGGAATGGATCCCTATCGACCTCTACCAACACATAGGACATTCCCAGCTACATCGTATATCTGCAGTATGGAGACAAGGAGAATGGAACCTAGGTCAACCTCTACTAGAACCCAAGACTTTCACCAACTACGCTACACAAGATGTATTAATTTTATAAGTTATTCAATGCTTTGACCTCGTTTATTCTTACCCTACCAAAAAGGGTTGTATCATCTAAAAAATGTTGAAAGGTGATGTTGATGTTATTACTAGCCATAAGTCCACTTATAAACCTATATTTGTAAGCCTTATTCAATTTCCTATCGAAAACCTCTACCATAATAATGAAGAAATATGATGATAGAAGATCTCTCTATGTAATGCCTCTCTTGGCTTTGAATGATTTTGTTACTAACCCATTGACCAACATAGAATATGAAACTGTAGAAACACAAGATTTAATCCATCTGACCCATTTATTTCCAAATCCAAACTTACGCATTGACCAAATCCATATGATAACCTTATGAATAAGGGTTTTCATCAACCCTTACAATGTGTTCTTTGTAAAAAGGAGGAGGAGAGTATAGACTATCTCTTGGGACATTAATCAATAGTTTGGAAACTATGGCAATGGATTCTCAATATGTTTGGTAAATGCATGGTGATGAATGGAAAAATTGAAGAATGGTTAAAGCAATGGTAAAGCACTTTTAAAAGTGAGGCTTTACAAATAATCTAGAATATATCAAAAGATTTAATACTTTGGACTATATGGCTAGAAAGGAATAGAATAATATTTAAAGGAAAGAAAAGTATTTTAGAGTTAATGAAATGGAAGATATGTTTAGACATAGAGGAGTCTGAACCTACCTTATCAACTTACCCAATACCTAATATAGAAGCAAAGAGCCTTGATAGATGGAGTCAAGTTATTAAATGAAATTATGATGTTGGGTACAAGAGAAGCAAAAAGAATGTAAAGAATATAAAGTGGAAACCACCAGATGTGGAGTGGGTTAAATTAAATTTTTATGGAGCATCTAAAAGAAATCAAAGACCAGTAGGAGGAGGAGGAATAATTGTAAATAATAGAGGATAGATTTTCTCTCATTATGTTTTCAATAGTGGATTTAAGATAGATAATGAAGCTGAAGCTTGGGCGACTTTATAAGGGTTAAAAATATACAAACAAATAAAATGGAATAGAGTATGGATGGAAGGTGATTCTCTCATAGTAATAAATACAATTTTGAGGAAAGTAAAGGCTCCATGTAACATACAAGAGATAACTATGGAAGTTTAAGATCTTGCTAAAAAGTTTGAAGAAATTAGGTTTACGTATACTTTAAGGGAAGGAAAAAAATGTGCAAATAGGCTTGCTAATAGAGGGGTTTTGATCGATGATCATAAAATTAAATTCTCCTTTCCATGGTTAGAGGAAGTAGTAAGTTTAGCTAAAGTTGACAAGAAAATTTTGACTACCTAAATAAAATAATGATTTAGATTTAGTTTATTTTTTTTCATTGGTAATATATGCTTTATTTTATAACATTAATATATTTTCATATAAACTATTTATTATAATTTTGTGGTTGCATTTGTGCTTCAATAAGGAAACTAGCAATCCAAATTTGGTAAAGTAGACTATGATAGTGCAATGTTTTGGAAATATTACTCTACTAAGATGCAATGCATAGATAGTAGAGGTGAATTTTTGGTATTGTGAAGGTTGCTATAGGAAAATATCAAGAAGAATGTTGAATTCTAGAATATTTGGAATATTTGAATTCAAAAATTTTATGTAAAATGATGTAGGTTTCTAACTATAGCATATCAATTGAGATGATAAGTGAATCTATTTATAAACTCTCAAACTCTAAAGAAGAGAGTTGTGATTTATCAAATGTGGGGGATCTGAGTACAACCTCTTGTTCTCTAGCAAAAGAAAAAAATGTTATGATACTGGACACTTGGTAAGAGATTACAAAGTGAAAACTATAAAGAAAGAGACAAAAATTTGGTCATGAGATAAAATTCAATATGAAGCTAGGAAATCATACATTAACATAAGGTAGATTAGATAAAAAATATTTGAATCCTAAAGAAGGGGTAAAGAAAGCCTATCTACTAAAAATAAAAATAAAAATGACAGATTTTGGAGGCAGCAAGTTGTGATCAATGGAGCAGCAAGGAGGAGGAGCGGGAGGTCTAGGGGCAACAAACCCTAGGTGTGGGGCTTCGGAGGGCAGATCAGCAAACATGGCAGGTGGGGGCTCTGGTGTGATAGCAGGCCCCCAGGCAGAGGATGTGGACAAGGAAGTTCTATTGGAACCGGTCCAAGGGCATTGGGCGAATGCGGTTGAAGATATCTCTGAGGGGGACTAGGACTCTGTGCGTCAGGATCAAAGGAAGACCCAGGAAGGAGACAAAGAGAAACCTGGCAACTGGAGACCTTCATATCTTAATGCTCTTCGTGGTAAGAAAAAATTATCCGACTCTTGTTTTAATCTAAAATCTGTCAATGGTAGGTTGCACGTCCCGGATACCTTAGCTCAACATGTGGCTATGGAGGGCAGAACATCTCTGGTGGCTAAATTTATGGGGGTGAGGCCGGACTTGGAAGTCATAAGGAGATGGGCCGTCCAAAAATGGCATCCAAGGGCCGGTATGATGATTAAGGCTTTACCCAAGAGTTTTCTTTTGGTGACATTTCAATGTGAACAGGACATGGAAAGGACTCTCCAAGGAGGTCCTTGGTTTTTTGGGAAAAGGGGCTTGTATCTGAAGCGTTGGTCCCCGAATTTCAACCCCCAGACTCAGGTGATGGATTTGGCTCCTATTTGGGTTAAGATGTCGGGATTACCTCTATTTTTTTGGAATGAACAAATCTTGGCTAGGATAGCTACAAAGATTGGAGAACTAATAGCTATTGATCCTGCAACCTTGAGCAAATCAAGACTCCTTTCTGCTCGCATGTGTGTGTTGGAAAACCTGAGTAAAGAGCTCCCTAAATCCATTATATTGTCATCTTTATTTGGCCTTCATACTCAGGTCTTTGAATATGAAAATATGTCTTTTAAGTGTAGTGTTTACGGGAAGGTAGGGCACCAGGGTATCCACTGCATTTCCAAGAACTAGCCCCCACTCCAAAATACTACTCCTCAAACCCAGAATAATATCCCTCCCTCGCAAATCTCCATTCCTACCCAACATGGGCCTCAAGGACATGGAGCTCGAAATTCGAATATCAGAGACCCTGTTCGCCCTATTGTAAGCAAGAGGCAATGTTATAACCCTCCTCCCAAAAATACCTATGCCTCGAAACCCTCTCATAGGGGAGCTGGTCCCTTTGATGGGAACCCTCAAGCTCATCCTGCTCCTAAGATGATACAGCAAGCCTCAGAGCCAAATCACAAAGGAAAGAACCCCATAGATCTTCGCCCTGGGGCAAGTAAGTTTGATTGGGTAATACGGGAGGCCTATGGAGGCTCGGTGGAAGTGGTCCCATGTACTGCAGAGGAATTTATGGGAAGAAATTCCAAGGAGATCAACATCCCAGTGGAGAACAGTTTTGATGCATTAAATCATCTAAAGGGAGATCAGATGGATAGCCAAGAAGTGGAATCTGAGGTAGAGGAGACTCAAGATAAGGATTTATAGGAGAAAAATTAGAGGAAGGAGCAGGAAACTAATAATACAGGCAAGGATACTCAGGAGGAAGAGGTGAACCATCAAGATCAGTGTAACCCCAAAGCAGGGAAAAAAGAATCTACTAATCAAGAAGCTAAGAGCACAAAATCATCTCCACTGTCAGAAAGACCGGTTAACATGGAAAGCCAGATTGTTACCCCAAAGACCAAGATTGACCTATCCAAGATGGTTACTAGAAACCAAGTGAATCCCAAGGAACCCCAGCCTAGAGCGGATGTATGGGGATATGGTTCGGTAGGAAGAGGGAAACCTAGCAATGCTTCCTTAAGGCAGAAAGAAGCAGAGTGAGGAGTGGTTGATGGCACACAAGCAGTATTGCTCTTTGGGGCAAAGGCTCGAGGATCCAAAGCCCATAAATGAAGATTCTTTCATGGAATATTCGTGGGAGTAATCCTGCAAAAATAAGAGCTTTGTATGCTCTTAGACAAGAACACAAACCGGATATGATTTTACTGCAAGAAACTAAAATGGAGGAGAGTAGAGTTATTCCTTTTAAGAATAGGACTTGGCGAGAAGTTGAAGTAGTAGGCCAAGAGGCCACTGGAACAACAGGAGGGTTGCTAGTTATGTGGAACAAGAATGTGATTGATAGTAGAGTGATTCTGATGTCTAGTTGGTTTATTTGTCTCTTATGTGTGGATAAAAGCACGCAGGAAGAGTGGATCTTAATGAATGTATATGCTCCAGTTATACAGGGACTGAGAAGGGTTCTTTGGAGTCAGCTAGCTGAATTGAGGGAGATGGTCCCCAATTACCCTTGGATTGTGGTGGGGGATTTCAATTGCTACCTTAATCCTATAGATAAATTGGGGGGCTCTCAAAGAATAACTACTGATATCTATGAGTTTAGAGATTTTGTTGAGCAACATGAGCTGATGGATGTGGACCTACGTAGATTCTCCTATACATGGTCTAACAAAATATTGAAGGAAAACCAAATTCAGATCAGATTAGATAGGTTTCTTCTTTCTCAAGAATGCTTGGAGAGGTTTGGGGACTCTTCATTAACGACACTCCCAATAATCGGGTCTGATCACAACCCAATTCTGTGGGAAACAAGGGAGGACTCTAAGAAAAGATACATTAGACCCTTTCGATTCGAACTTATGTGGTTCCAACATCAGGATCTCAAGGATCTGGTTGCCCAATGGTGGGACAAAAAGTATAATGGTTCGAAACTGGCCCAAGTGGCATGTAAACTAATGAATGTGAAGGCTAACATTAGAGAGTGGAACAAAACTTCCTTTGGCAATATTTTTGTTAAAAAGGCAGAACTAAAAGACAAGATCAATGAACTACGGGAGAAGTCGAAGTCGGAGCAGCTTACAGAGGATCTGAGAAACCAGGAGAGGGAGCTGTTAGCCGAATACCACACGATGCTAGGATTTGAAGAAACCTTTTGGAGGCAAAAATCCAGACTGCATTGGTTAAAGGAGGGTGACAAAAATACAAAGTTCTTCCATGTATCTACTCTTCGCCACAGGAGTACTAACAAAATTAAGGAGATCAAGATGGTCGATGGGTCTGTTGAGAAGCAACACACTCCCACTGAAAAATAAAATTCCATCCTTAGAAAACCTTGAGCTTTCATTTTGGCAGCGGGGACCCTCTTGATGATCTTCAGTTTTAAATTTTTCTTGCCCCCATTTAAAGTCCTGCTTTTTCTAAAGTCATTCTAGCATTGCTATCTCAGACTTCACTTTTACATGCTAGAATCATTCATGCTTAAAGAAAATCTTGCACCGGTATGAGAAAAATGCAGAAAACAGTTGCATAAATTCATAAAAAATCAAACTTTCCTTTTTAGGCAATGTCGCGAAATCGCGACAAGAAATTTGAAAACCCGCCAAGTTAGAAAATCGTAGCGAAATCGTGAAACTTTCCATTTTTGGAAATGTCGCGATATCGCGACACTTTCCATTTTTGGAAGGTGTCGTGAAATCGCTGCCGGATAGGAGAGAGAGAGCCAAATTGTACGGAACAGCGCAATTTCGCGACATGTCACGTTTTCGCGGCTGGAGAGAGAAGAAATGCTGGAAGAATGAAAATTGTCTAAGTAAGAAAGATGTCGCGAAATCGCGACAATTTTTGGAGAGAGAAGGCGGATTGTACGAAGGGCCATGATTTTGCGACCTGTCACGAAATCGTGACATGTCGCATTTTCGCTAGGTGAGGTTCGAAAAGGCAGCAAGTAAGAAAGATGTCGCGAAATCGCGACCAAATCGGCAGGAGAGGCCTGAAGCGTACGGACGGTCGCGATTTCGCGACATGTCGCGAAATCGCGACCGCTCAGGGCAGCAGCAAGGCAGTCTGATGGAACCAAAATGCATGAAAATATTCTAAGGCATTTTAATGTCATGAAATCGTGACATTTTGAAGATCAACCGCCAAACAAAGGAAAGAGTTGTCTATGAAAGGGGTGTCGCGAAATCGTGACGTCGCAATTTCGCGACATCGTGAAATCGCGACACCAGTTCGAAAGAATACCACCATGTCACGATTTCACGACATGGTGAAGGGCCGACACCAAAGGATGCCACCATGTCATGAAATCGTGACATGGTGGCAGGATGAAGCCAAAGAGGGATGCCAACAACGAAGAAGTGCTAAGGCGGGGAGCGTAGCGAAATCGCGATGCTCCAAGGCAATGAAGGCCAAAGGGGCGATCGTGTCGCGATTTCACGACACGCCCAAGGAAGGAGGCCTTGGGTGTCATGAAATCGTGATGCTCCAAGGCAATCAAGGGCAGAAAAGGTGCCAAAGGGAAGATGAAGCAAAGCAAAGGTAAAGACCCTGCCAGTTAGGAAGAAGCCAAGACAGGGGCATGTCGCGAAATCGCGACGTCGCGATTTTGTGACGTCACGAAATCGTGACATGAAAGAGCAAAGCTGTCGAAGGGTGCAACATGTCGCGAAATCATGACATGTCACGGTTTCGCGGCTTATCGACGAGAAAGGTTGTCAGCGCTGGGGGATGTCGCGATTTCGCGACATGTCACATTTTCGCGACCCTGGCAAGGAAGTTGCCCAAAATGAAAACCAGTCAGAAATGGACACGTGTCGCGATTCTGTGACACGTGTCAAAGCATGTCAAAACACGTATCAGTTAAACAGAGCCGCATGCAAGTAAACATTAGGCTTTTTAATCTGTTTTAACCTTTTAAAGCTTTTGATTTAATTAAAGTACTAATACTAATATAATATTTTTGTCTTTCATGCAGGAAGCCATCTGTCACTTGCGGGATAACTGAAAAAGGGCCATAAAGACAAAGTTAAAGTGCAAATTAATCAAGGACAACCATGTTGAAAGTAAAGATGTCGGAGGCTGCTGTGTTATCCAATATTTTCAGATTTTGTTGTAAAGAGACTTTCCATAGTGGGATATGTCGGGATCTGGCCGAAAAATGAGATATTTGCACACAGTTGTCAAATTTTGTCGGTGGAAGCATTTAATGGAGTTTTATTGCAGACTTAATAGCTTGAGGACCATTTCAACTCAGGGATGGCTTTGCGGAAATGCAATGTTCGGAGAAGTGGTGACTCACTCGGCTTACTAACAGGAATTAATGAGGGCATTTATTTGCAGTTGCGGGTGAATGCAAGTGGCATTCGATCCTATCTTCTCCATTTATGGTAGCTGACTGCACAGATTTGTATAAGGGTTAAGTTCTATCCAAAATTTGTTTTAAAATGGCTTTATATTGTAAAACCCGGGTCCTAGGGTTTAAGATGATAAGATTTGCGGTTAGAGAAGAAGATATTGCCGAAAAGATCAAGGTCTATCCTGAGTCTATAAATACTTCTTCTCAATGTAATCGCGGGAGGCGGAGACTTAGAAATAAAAGGCCATTAAAGCAATTTCTTGCAAATTTTGTTAAATACCTTTATTTCTGGACTTGGAGTTGATGGGCTGTTGTTTTTCTGTGATAGCATGGCCAGGTGCCTAATATTTTGCAGACTGTGATAAGTTCATCTTCTTTTGTTATCCGTTCCATTAAAGTTTATTAGATATATGCTGTGAATCTGTGTTATCAAGATTAAATATGTTGTTAGGCTTTAGTTGTTCTATTGTCTGCTAGGGGAAATTACAGATTTGAGGTTCAAGTTGTTCTAATTGCTCTGTCCTCACTGTGTGAGCTAGGCTGTCGGTGAAAGACATCAGTTTTACCAACTTCCCTTTGGTTTATGATTTTCTGCTAGATCTGTTCCATCTTGCCTTGTGCTCTTAGTTGAAAGTGATCTTAGAAATCTGGACACTTTCTTCTTTGATTTGTTCTGTTTTGAGGCTGATAGTATAATTGAAATTGATAGTTTAGGTCTTGCAGTTAAAGTTTGATAAACTTCTCTTTCTGCCCTACCCTACCCTCTTTTGCTTACCGTGAATGATCCATTTTTATTTTCTTTATTTGTCTTTTATTTAAATTTGCTGACCCATGAGAGCTAGATCAAAGAATCAAGTTAAATTTGATTGTCAACAAGTGATAGCTACTGACAACTACTGAACAAGTTCAAGAACCCCTTGTAAGGTAATAGAACAGTCCATATTGAAATCTATTCCAGAAGTGGAAAAGAGTGAATAGACATTCGACCCAACTCTGTAACTCACACCTTGGATAACCAGCTAGATCCTAAAGTGAGTGGGGTTTACCCCGGTATAAGTGTTATCAGAGTTTCCTGCTCATTCTTCACAGGGTGTGTATGAAAGTCGGACCAACATCTTAGAAATGGCGCTAGAAGGAGGGCCTTTTGAACTCAGTTCAAGTATTGTAAGGACCTAACACCAACATTTGAAAGAACCATACTGAACTCCGGTCAATATTGTGAATTGTCAGTACAGTTTTTATAAGTTGTCAGTACAGTTTTTTTTTAATTGCCAGAGCAGACCTCAAGTTCAGTACTGTGTTAAGGATTATAAGTTTGTAAGTGCTTGTGAAAAGTTGGATTCTACATACAGGGTAACAAGGTCCCACCCCAGAGCTGGAGAGCTCCTTGTCCCTGAATTAGAAACTCCGAGAAGAACTAGCCTCAGAAGGGCCAAGTCTCTGTCAGAAACAGTTTTATCACCATTAATAGTTACTCCAACCACTGTTCAGAATATCACTGTCAACCAAGGAATAATGGCAAATTGGTTGGGCTCCACTGCTTTGAACATTTCGGGTATAGCCCATGACTTGCCCAAAAATCCAAAAAGATATCTCCCCAGATATAAACATGATGGGACAAGAACTGTAGAAGAACATTTGGTTGCATTCAAGAATGCATTGAAGTTATTAAATGTACAGCATGAAGATGTTGCCTGCAGACTCTTCCCGTTCACTCTCTAGGAGGGAGCTTATGATTGGTTTTTAAACCTCACCAATGATTCTATCACCAGCTGGAATGATTTAGAAAAAGTTTTTGTGTCACAGTTCGGAGAGGTGATAGATCCTAGTATTTTATATCAGCAGTTTTCGGGCATCAAGAGAGAATTAAATGAATCTATCAGATCCTATAATGTTAGATTCCAGAAAGCTTATGGTAGACTTATTGGGTATTATGTACCTAATGTTGACCTGGCTTTAGAGATCTTTAGAAACTCTCTAGATCCCATGACCTCTGTCTTTTTGAAGAGAGACCCCGCTGTTACTAATTTGACAGAAGCTTATAAAGAAGCTTTGATTTTGGAAAGACAGTTGGGACCCCAGCCTCTAAATCTTTAGAAAACTCCTCTGATTACATAGCCTGCTCCTGTGTTCAATCCTATTCCACATCAGATGATGTTACCAGTTTTTCAGACTCTACCATCAGCAACACCATTGGCTGTGGCACCTGTTGAGAATGTACAAAACCCAGTGAAAGAGGCTGACAATGTCAGAGTTGAAGAAGTTTCAAAGATTTTTCAGAAGCTGGCAAATGATTTCTTGAGTTTTAAAAGGCAAGTTTCTACTGGGGACAACCCCAACAGATATTCATATCAACCAAACAGATTTAACAAGCCCCCATATGAGCCTAATAAAGATTACAAGGGTAAAGCTCATGATGTGAACATTTGTGATTTGGCCCTGCCCAACTGGTGCAGAATCCATGCAACTTCTTAGCATGGGGAGTTATACTGTCTGGAATTCTGCAATGCATTTGAAGCATTTTCTGGAGATTTGATTTCCCCTAAAAATTAGAGAACTGTTGATGGCCCAAGTTCATCTGGCCATAGTGCAGCCATGGTCCTAGATTCTTTCTCTTTCTCGGATGAATCTGAGAATGTGGTTGAAATGCCTATGGATGAGGTACAGGATTTCCAGCAATACAGAAGAGACATCTACAACCTGAGGAACAGGAATCCGGAGCCAAATACCACATCAACTCCTCCTGACAACTCTCACAATATTCCTCCGGACCCCTCTCCAAGCAATAATCCACCTCCACCAAAGGGAGGAGCTCAAAGAGTACCGGATGTTGCTATTCCTCCACTTAACAAAGGATATAACATAGTGGAAGATATGAAAAATATTAAGGCCAACATTACTCTGCATGAGCTGGCATAGATTTCAGAGTAGAGGGACAATCTGATAAAAACATACTCTGGCTCTGCTACCAAACTTGTGGACAAAGGAAAGAAAATAGCAAATGCCAATCTAGCCATGTACAAAGAAAAAATTGAAGTTCCCCCCTTTTTACTGACTGTCAAAATTTTTGGGAAGAACTTACACAATTGTTTAGTAGATTCAGGTGCATCTGCTAATGTTATGCCATTAGCCATTTGTCAGCAGTTGGGGCTGACCCCAATGAAGTCTGAAAGGAGAGTTGTCCAATTGGACAAATCCGAGGTCAAGGTTGTTGGAGAGCTTCAAAACATCCATATCCAATTAGCATCTGAGCCAAGGGCTCAACATAAAATTGAAATCCAAGTTGTGGATATCCCAGTGGGGTACGGGATGTTGTTGAGTAGAGATTGGTCTAGGTCTCTGAATGGATATCTGGCAACAGATTTTTCACACATGTGGTTGCCATGGAAGGGAGTGGCAAATCAATTTCGGGTTGATAGAGAACCTAGGTACAAGCACACAATTACAGAGTACAATGCAGCAAATGAAACTGTAAATGTTGCAGAGGTAGATATTGGTGTCTACAATTTGACAACTGGGCAGAGTAACAAGTGTAATAAAGCCCATCCTGTACATACTAATGAAGTCTGGACACTTCATGTGGATGGAGCCAGATGTAAGCAGGGTTCTGGAACAGGGGCAGTCCTCAAGGGACCTGAAAGTCAGACATTCTTTATGTCTTACCACCTGTAGTTCCCATGTACAAACAATTTAGCAGAGTATGAAGCTCTGATTTTAGGTTTAAAATTTGCTTTGGATAGGAATGTGAGAAATATTCAAGTTTTCACTGATTCAGAATTGGTAGCAAGTCAAGTCAGGGGTAAGTTTCAGTGTAAAGCTTCTTATTTGAAGGGATACAAACACCGGGCTTGGGATCTTGTAGAAGGTTTTGATGCATTTAACTTAACACATATACCCAGAGAACAAAATTCACATGCAGATGTCTTGGCATCTTCAGCTGCAAGTTTAAAACCATTGGAGGAATTTAAATGGGATAAGTTTTCAATTGAGTTAGTCCCCTGTCCTTCGGTTCCAAACAATATAGATAGCTTTCAAGTTTTCTCAGATGATCAACAGATTGTAAACTTCCTGCAGAGTACTAACACCTTTGAGAATGCTATAATTGATGAGGGCCAAAGAGACACCCTGCTGGAACAGTTGGATGATGACAGGGGAATCATGAGGTTGAAGGACAACAGGATTCCAAAAGGAATGGTAGAGCTGGAGCGGCTATTTGATGTTGATAAGATCAAGCAAAGGGTGAATTTTGAGGATTATGTGGCTGCCACAAACAGTGGGACTAAAGACTTGAATGTAGGTACTGAAGAAGATCCCAAGAACATCAAGTTGGCAAAGGACTGTGATCCAAAAGTAAAGAGAAGTATGATTGATTTTCTACACAGGTCCAAGGATGTAATGGCATGGTCATATAAAGATTTAAAGGTATTTTATCCAAAAGTTTACACTCACATCATACCTTTAAAAGAATCTTGCAAGCTTTTCAGACAAAAACAGAGGCATGTTAATGCTCTGTTAGAACCCCTTATCCTGAAGGAAGTGGAAAAGCTCTTGAGTGCAGCAATTATTTTTCCCATCAGGCATTCTACTTGGGTGGCCAATCTGGTGCCAGTCAGGAAGAAGAATGGGGAGATCCGCCTGTGTGTGGATTTCAGAAATTTAAAGAAGGCATCAGAAAAGGATAATTATCCCCTCCCTTCTATGGATGAGGTCTTGCAAATTGTCAATGGATCGAAGATGATGTCTTTCCTGGATGGCTTCTTAGGCTACAACCATATTTTGGTTGAGAATGAAGATAGAATGAAGACTGCTTTTACAACTAAGTGGGGCACTTTTGCTTACAAGAGGATGCCATTTGGTTTAATAAATGCTGGAGCAACATTTCAGAGAGCAATGGATCATGCCTTCAAGGGGCTCATGGGCAAATGTATTGTTGTGTATATGGATGATTTAACAGTCTTCTCCAAATCCCGGTTTGACCATGTCAAGCATTTAGAGTCTGTGTTTAACAAGTGCAGGGAGTTTGGCATTTCCTTGAATCCAAAGAAGTGCATCTTTGGTGTAACAGAAGGAAAACTCCTAGGGCATTTGGTTACAAAAGATGGCATTTCAATGGATCCAGGCAAAGTGGAAGCCATCTCTGGCATACCATTTCCCAACTCCAAGAAAGAGTTGAGGTCATTCTTTGGAAAGATAAACTTTGTCAGGAAGTTCATCTCAGGATTTGCTGAGATAGTTAAGCCAATGAATGACATGTTAAAGCAAACTGCCCAGATTGTCTGGACCACAGAAGCTAAGGCAGCCTTCCAGGAAATCAAGACAGCCATTAAACAAGCACCAGTCCTAGTAAGCCCAGACTTCAGTACAAATTTTTATCTGTACACCTTTTCCTCTGAACATACACTTGCTGCAGTTCTGACCCAACGGAGGGAAACCGGAGAGCATCCAATTGCTTTCAAGAGTACCAATCTAAAAGGAGCTAAACTGAAATATTCCCGTTTGAACAAACAAGCTTATGCCTTGGTAAGAGCAGTGAAGCAGTTCAGGAACTATATACTCAGAAGCAAAACTCATGCCATAGTGCCAGACCCAGCTGTGAAGTACCTTCTAAGTCAAAATGAGTTGGGTGAACTAAGAGGCAATTGGGTCACAAGGTTGCAGGAGTATGACTTGGAGATTAGGCCTGCAAAACTAATCAGAGGACTTGGTTTTTCCAGACACATTACAGAAGTGCCTCTCCGAGAAGAAGTTAATCAGCTGAACTCTGAATCTAATGACTGGTATGGAGATATCATTCATCTACTGCAATCTGGAGTTTGCCCACCCCATTTGAACAGAACCCAAAGGAGAGCATTGAAATTGAAAGCTGCCCATTATCTCCTCAAGGCAGGTACTCTGTACAGAGAGAATTATGCTGGCATTTTTCTAAGATGCATCTCTCCCAGTGAAGTCAGTGAAGTCATGGCTAGTTTTCATGAAAAGTTAGGGGCAGGGCATTCATCAGGATCTGCTACTGCACATAAAATACTGAGAGCAGGCTATTACTGGCCTACACTATTTAAGGATGCACATCAGCATGTCAGAACCTGCCATCAGTGCCAGACTTTTGCAGCAAAAGAGGCCAACCGAGCTCTGCCATTGCAACCAGTTGTGATAAACAAACCTTTCATGCAGTGGGGACTTGATTTTGTGGGAGTGATCAATCCAAATTCTTCAGCAGGACATAAATATGTTCTCACAGCCACTGACTATTGCACAAGATGGGTTGAAGCAGCAACCACCACAAGAAGTACAGCTCAGGAAGTCATTGAATTTCTTGAATCAAATATCATAACTAGATTTGGGGTTCCCCTGAATTTGGTGTGTGATAATGGACCAGCTTTCCAATCACTGGAATTTGCAGACTGGGCATACCAGATGGGGATAGTTATCAGGTTCTCATCCAACTATTATCCCCAGGGCAATGGACTGGCTGAGTCCACTAACAAGAATTTAATGAATGCCATTAAGAAGTCTGCAGCAGACAAACCCAGGCAGTGGCATACATTGTTGAAATATGCACTATGGGCTGACAGGATAAAACATAAGGTTGCTCTTAAGACTTCTCCCTTTGCTTTGTTGTATGGTACCCAGCCAATTGTTCCCATCTCTCTCAAGTTGCCTACCTACCAGTTTGCCTTAGATTATTTTGAGGATCATGATGATGCTGAAGCCCGTGTTCTAGATTTGACTAACTTACAGGATGAAAGACTCCAAGCCCTGGAGCACTTCAGTAGACATCAAGAGACTGTCAAGCGGTGGTTTGACAAGAGAGCCAAAGTGAAAGCTTTCAGACTGGTAGACTTGGTGCTTCTGTGGGACAAGGCTCATGAGAATAAGGGTAAGCATACAAAGTTGCAGCCACTGTGGATAGGCCCCTACTAAATTGCTGAAATATTGGATAACAATGCATTCCGTTTACAAGACCTGGATGGTAATTTTTTGGACCTCCCCGTTAATGGTCAATACTTGAAACATTATTTCTCGGTTGTTCCATCCAATGTATCATTTGAATGAAGTCATAAAGAAGTTGTAACATGTGTACATATTGTAAATAACTCTGCAAGTTTTATTTTGCTCTAGTTTAGTTCTTTTAATGCCTGTACAGTTTTAGTTGCTTTGCTTCAGTTCCTAGTTTATTTGTTTTAGTTGCTTTCCTTTCAGTGCCTATGCAATTTTCAGTTATTTGTTTTAGTTGCTTTGTTTTTCTTTCCTTTTATTGCCTGTTCAGCTTTTAGTTTCTTCCCTATAGTTTTGTTTGTTGTTAGTGCAGTTTTATTTCTAAAGTCTGTGCAGTTTTATTTTGTTGTTCTTTAGAGGCTTGTGTCTATCCTTAGAAGCCTGTACAAAGTCCTTTAGCTTCTAGAAAGTTTTGTTCTTTAACCTTTGCCTGAGCATCAATGAAAAGTCAGCCTGCTAAAAAATTGTTTTATCCTGAGTTGATCAATCCATAATCCATTGTCATTAGTCCAATTGAGATAGTCTGCTTTAACTGAACAGTGGAACTATTTTGCTATTCAAGATGAAGGTAGAGGGATGATTGGATCTTGTGCCTTGCTTGCCACAGTTGTTTTAATTATAGAGAAACTGCTATCTTTGTTTAGTTGGAGGAACTCCCGGGGAATCCAAGAAAAGTTGGTTATGAGAGGGGACTATGTCATGGGTGTCACCAGAGGCTATCAGTGCCTAGACTGAAACAATTCTAGATTGATCAAATGATAAAAGAAAATTGTGATTTCTCTAAAAGCCTTTCAGATATTGATATATTTCAAAAGAAGAGATAAAAAGAGAGAGAGACAAACATAAAAAAGAAAAGAAAAGAAAGAAAAGAGTGGTTCAATCAAAGAGAGCCAAATTTCAAAAGCCATTTTTCTTTTACCAAGTTCCAGATTCTACCCTACAGTTGTAAATTTGGGTCATGTAAATCTAAAGGGTAACTCTGTCTAGGCTGTAAAAGGCTAAACTAGTAAACAGAGCTCTACTCGGTTTCCCCTTTTTATGATCTAGAAAAGTTGATCAATCCAGAGTTCAACATTCAATCCAGTCATCCTTGAAGAAAGTTCTATACCCTTGTAATTGCACATCAGAAATCTTCCTTGAATAATTCAGCCTAGTATGTCCTTGGAAAATTTTAACAGCTAGCAGTTAGTAGTCAATTTATTGTGAAGAATGTCTGTGGCAAGGCATGATGCATGGTCTTTTTGTTTTGAAACTAGAGTCCTGGGTTCTAAAATAATGCTACTATTTTACCCGTAGATATCGCCATTTGTTGAGAAGCAACACACCCCCACTGAAAAATGAAATTCCATCCTCTAGAAAACCTTGAGCTTCCATTTTTGCAGTGGGGACCCTCTTGATGATCTTCAGTTTTAAATTTTGCTTGCCCCCTTTTAAAGTCCTACTTTTTCTAAAGTCATTCTAGCATTGCTATCTCAGACTTCACTTTTACATGCTAGAATCATTCATGCTTAAAGAAAATCTTGCACCGGTACGAGAAAAATGCAGAAAACAGTTGCATAAATTCATAAAAAATCAAACTTTCCTTTTTAGGCAATGTCACGAAATCGAGACACTTCCATTTATGGAAATGTCACGAAATCGCGACAAGAAAATTGAAAACCCGCCAAGTCAGAAAATCGTAGCGAAATCGCGACACTTTCCATTTTTGGAAATGTCGCGATATCGCGACACCTTCCATTTTTGGAAGGTGTCGCGATATCGCGACACCTTCCATTTTTGGAAGGTGTCGCGAAATCGCTGCCAGATAGGAGAGAGAGAGCCAAACTGTACGGAACAACGCGAAATTGCTACATGTCACGTTTTCGCGGCTGGAGAGAGAAGAAAGGTTGGAAGAATGAAAATTGTCTAAGTAAGAAAGATGTCGCGAAATCGCGATAATTTTTGGAGAGAGAAGGCAGATTGTACGAAGGGCCGTGATTTTGCGACCTGTCGTGAAATAGCGACATGTCGCATTTTCGCTAGGTGAGGTTCAAAAAGGCAGCAAGTAAGAAAGATGTCGTGAAATCGCGACGTCGCGAAATCGTGACCAAATCGACAAGAGAGGCCTGAAGCGTACAGACAATCATGATTTCTCGACATGTCACGAAATCGCAACCGCTCAGGGCAGCAGCAAGGCAATCTGATGGAACCAAAATGCATGAAAATCTTCTAAGGCGTTTTAATTTCACGAAATCGTGACATTTTTAAGATCAGCGGCTAGACAAAGGAAAGAGTTGTCTATGAAAGGGGTGTCGCGAAATCGCGACACCAGTTCGAAAGAATACCACCATGTCGTGATTTCGCGACATGGTGAAGGGCCGACACCAAAGGATGCCACCATGTTGCGAAATCGCGAAATTGTGGCAGGATGAAGCCAAAGAGGGATGCCAACAACGAAGAAGTGCTAAGGCGGGGAGCGTCGCGAAATCGCGACGTCATGATTTTGCGACGTCGCGAAATTGCGACGCTCCAAGGCAATGAAGGCCAAAGGGGCGGCCGTGTCGCGATTTCGTGACACGCCCAAGGAAGGAGGCCTTGGGTGTCACGAAATCATGACGCTCCAAGGCAATCAAGGGCGAAAAAGGTGCCAAAGGGAAGATGAAGCAAAGCAAAGGTAAAGACCCTGCCAGTTAGGAAGAAGCCAAGACAGGGGCATGTCGAGAAATCGTGACGTCGTGAAATCGCGACATGAAAGAGCAAAGCTGTCGAAGGGTGCGACATGTCACGAAATCGTGACATGTCACGGTTTCGCGGCTTATCGACGAGAAAGGTTGTCAGCGTTGGGGGATGTCGTGATTTCGCGACATGTCGCGAAATCGTGACATGTCGCATTTTCGCGACCCTGGCAAGGAAGTTGCCCAGAATGAAAACCAGTCAGAAATGGACACGTGTCGCGATTCTGTGACACGTGTCAAAGCATTTCAAAACACGTATCAGTTAAACAGAGTCGCATGCAAGTAAACATTAGGCTTTTTAATATGTTTTAACCTTTTAAAGCTTTTGATTTAATTAAAGTACTAATACTAATATAATCTTTTTGTCTTTCATGCAGGAAGCCATCTATCACTTGCGGGATAACTGAAAAAGGGCCATAAAGACAAAGTTAAAGTGCAAATTAATCAAGGACAGCCATGTTGAAAGTAAAGATGTCGGAGGCTGCTGTGTCATCCAATATTTTCAGATTTTGCTGTAAAGAGACTTTCCATAGTGGGATATGTCGGGATCTGGTCGAAAAATGAAATATCTGCACACAGTCACCGAATTTTGCCGGTGGAAGCATTTAATGGAGATTTATTGCAGACTTAATAGCTTGAGGACAATTTCAACTCAGGGATGGCTTTGCGGAAATGGAATGTTCGGATAAGTGGTGACTCACCCGGCTTACCAACAGGAATTAATGAGGGCATTTATTTGTAGTTGCGGGTGAATGCAAGTGGCATTCGATCCTATCTTCTCCATTTATGGTAGCTGACTGCACAGATTTGCAGAAGGGTTAAGTTCTATCCAAAATTTGTTTTAAAATGGCTTTATATTGTAAAACCCGGGTCCTAGGGTTTAAGATGATAAGATTTGCGGTTAGAGAAGAAGATATTGCCGAAAAGATCAGGGTCTGTCTTGAGTCTATAAATACTTCTTCTCAATGTAATCGCGGGAGGTGGAGACTTAGAAATAAAAGGCCATTGAAGCAATTTCTTGCAAATTTTGTTAAATACATTTATTTTTGGACTTGGAGTTGATGGGCTATTGTTTTTCTGTGATAGCATGGCCAGGTGCCTAATCTTTTGCAGACTGTGATAAGTTCATCTTTTTTTGTTATCCGTTCCATTAAAGTTTATTAGATATATGCTGTGAATCTGTTTTATCAAGATTAAATATACTGTTAGGCTTCAGTTGTTCTATTGTCTGCTAGGGGAAATTACAGATTTGAGGTTCAAGTTGTTCTAATTGTTCTGTCCTCACTGTGTGAGCTAGGCTGTCGGTGAAAGACATCAGTTTTACCAACTTCCCTTTGGTTTATGATTTTCTGCTAGATCTGTTCCATCTTGCCTTGTGCTCTTAGTTGAAAGTGATCTTAGAAATCTGGACACTTTCTTCTTTGATTTGTTCTGTTTTGAAGCTGATAGTATAATTGAAATTGATAGTTTAGGTCTTGCAGTTAAAGTTTGATAAAATTCTCTTTCTGCCCTACCTTACCCTCTTTTGCTTATCGTGAATGATCCATTTTTATGTTCTTTATTTGTCTTTTATTTAAATCTACTGACCCATGAGAGCTAGATCAAAGAATCAAGTTAAATCTGATTGTCAACAAGTGATAGCTACTGACAACTACTGAACAAGTTCAAGAACCCCTTGTAAGGTAACAGACAGTCCATATTGAAATCTATTCCAAAAGCAAAAAAGAGTGAATAGACATTCGACCCAACTCTGTAACTCACACCTTGGATAACCAGCTAGATCCTAAAGTGAGTGGGGTTTACCCCGGTATAAGTGTTATCAGAGTTTCCTGCTCATTCTTCATAGGGTGTGTATGAAAGTCGGACCAACAGGGTCTAACACCAAAGATATGGAAGACATAAGGAGGGAAGTGGTTGAGTACTTTAAATCAATGCTAGAAGATGTAAATCTGACTATTGAAGAAGAGGACTCTCTGTTGGTAGCCATTCCACCCCTCGTAACTGAGAATCTTAATGGATTCTTACTTAGTCCTTTCACAAAAGAGGAAATCAAGAAGGTGGTTTTTGACATAGATGGTAACAGCTCCCCAGGACCAGATGGCTTCCCTGCAGCTTTCTTCCAGAAGTTTTGGGATATCCTAGGCAATGATGTAGTGGAAGCTATAATTGAGGCTCAAAAGGACATGGAAATCCCAGAAGGAGTTAATGCTACATTTTTAGTCCTCATCCCTAAACTAGTGGGAGCAATGGAATTTTCTAGTTTTTGCCCTATTAGTTTATGTAACACTCTGATGAAGATTCTCACAAAAACAATCGCCAATAGGCTGAAGGTTATCCTTCCTTTCATCATTGATATGAACCAAGGAGGCTTTGTGAAAGGGCAAAAAATACTAGATGGTATCATCACAATTCATGAGGTTATTCATTCAATGGTGGCTAGTAAGGAAGTAGGTATGTTACTAAAGCTTGATATGAATAAAGCCTACGATCGGGTCTCATGGCGGTTCCTCACCAAGATTTTGGGTAAGTTTGGTTTCTGTCCCCAATGGATTAAGTTGATTTTTAGTTGTATCTCTACTACAAGATTTTTTGTCATGGTGAATGGGTCACCCTCCGATTACTTTAAGAGTGAAAGGGGGTTGCGACAAGGAGATCCTTTGTCTCCATACTTTATTATTTTAGTGAAAGCATTGGGAAGGAACATTTCAGCAGCGGTGGTAGATGGTCGTTTGGAAGGTTTCAAACCAACCTCAATAGCAAAGCCAGTGTCTCACCAATAATTTGTGGATGAGACAATCATTGTGTCCAAAGCCTCGGTGCCTCAGGCTAGGAAGCTGAAGAGAATTCTAACCAAGTATGAGATAGAAGCAGGACAATACATAAACTATAAGAAGAGTAGCATCTATTTCTTTAACACGCCTGGTGGGAGGGAGGAAAGAATAGCTAACCTCTTCGGTTGTGGAAAGGAGCTTCTACCAGCAACTTATCTAGGCATGCCTATGTTCAAAGGAAGAATGAAGGCTACATTGTGGAACTCAATCATTGACAGGATCTCCAAAAAGTTAGCAGGGTGGAAGGGCAGCCTTCTCAGCTCTGCAAGAAAAGCCTTATTAGTTCAAACTACTTTACAGAGCATTCCAATTTACTGCATGTCTCTATTTAGAATTCCTGCAAAGGTCCGAGCTACATTGGAGCAAATTCAATGCAACTTCTTGTGGTCAGGTTCAGAGGAGAGAAAGAGAATTTCATTGGTAGCATGGAATCAGGTGTGTGCAAGCAAGGATCAGGGGGGCCTGAGGCTAAAGAGAATGAAAGAAATGAATCAAGCTTTGATTGGCAAACATGTATGGAGATTTATCAATAATGATCAATTGGGATGGGTAAAACTTCTTAAGGCAAAATATATCAAAAATAATCAGGACTTCCTAAAAGCTGATAATCTCCCTAGAGGATCCTATTTCTGGAATTGTTTGCTCGAATGTCGGGAGGTAGTCAGGAAAGGCATCAGATGGATAATTGGTAATGGATGACAAGTGGACTTTTGGCAAGACCCGTGGTTGGAAGAGGCCCCTCTGAAAGATAACTTAGACCTTCAGGTCCTCTAACATAAACTTTTGGAGGAAATGAGAGGAAAAGTAGGGGATTTTATTGCTGTAGCACAGGAAAATTCCTCTTGGAAGAAAATCACAGTTTATAATCTGTCAGAGCAAGAGAAGGTGGCCCTAACCAAACTCAATGATGCTTTAAGGGTGTTCCCGATCATTCCCGGGGAAGGAAGAGACAAGGCAATTTGGGGAAAAACTACAAGTGGGATCTATTTAGTAAAAACTAGCTATAAGTTAATCCACTCAAGATTCAATCGTCGGACTCCGACTTCTATTATTTGGTTAAATAATTTAACCCCAAAAATAACTTTCTTCTTTTGGTTGGCATTTCAAAATAAGATTCTGACAACAGATAATCTGCAAAGGAGAGGTTTCCAATTCATCAATCGATGTATCTTGTGTGAGAAAGTGATAGAATCTGTAAGTATATATTTCTAAGTTGTGAATTTTCTTGTACAATCTTCCAAATGATCCTGTCCAAATTTCATATAGATTGGGTCTGTCCAAATAGCATGTCTGACTTTTGCATATAGTGGGCTTCCCCCTTTCGGGTGAAACTTTTGACTTGGCTCTGGAAGCTCAGCTTACCCCATTTTTTATGGGGGATATGGAATGAGAGAAATAAGAGAGTATTTAAAGGACGTAAGAAAGATCCCAGGTTATGTGGTAATAAAATAATCAGAGCTTTGAAAGAAAACTGGAAAACTTTCTTCTTAAAAAATGAGACCATGTCTCTAAGGGAAAGGAGGATTTTGCGAAACTAGGGAGAGGAACTTCCAGACCTAGACATTACAACCAACCCATGGGATGGTGTCAAGTGGATACCCCCCACACAAAAGTGGGTTAAGTTTAATTTTTATGGGGCAACTAAAGGAAATCCAGGGGCTATGGGAGCAGGAGGAATTCTGAGAAATGAGGAAGAAAAAGTGGTCCTTGCCTTTGCAGAGCCTTTGGGAACTCAAACAAATCATTTTGCAGAAGCCCGAGCCTGCATGCAGACAATGAGAATTGCCAGACTTGAGGGTTATAAGGAGATAATATTTGAAGGAGATTCACTTAATATAATCAAGGCAATTAAGGAGGATAAAGACCCCGACTAGACCATCTTGGAGCTTATCCTAGAAGCAAAGATTCATAAATCTCATTTGGTTAATGCCCGAATCCAACACACCTTCAGAGAAGGGAACCAGGCGACGGATCTAATGGCAAATATTATAGTTTCTGTTGGGGAGATGCAAATTTGGAAGGATAACTTCCCTCAAGAACTATTGGTGTTGGCTTCTAGAGAAGAGCTAAGATCAAACCTGTTAGAGCATCAAGAGATCAGAGGGGTTGATGATGAGTAATCCGACAGATGGAATTAGGCAGAAAAGGCATCCCATTTGTTGGGGCCTGGGAGGTGACAAGTGTACAGTACAACAACCTAGTGGTATTAGTAAGTGCTAGGTGTTGTTTGGGTTTTGTTTTATCCTGAATAGTCAAGCGACAAGTATAGGACTGTGGACTCTAAGTATGGCTTAATGTGGGTCTTAGAAAGATCCATTTTGTATTTTGATTATACGGGCTTGATGCTAGAACCAGCCCATTTTGACTTTGTAAAGGTTTGTGAACCTTATAACCACATCTACCTTATACTAAAAAAAAAGAAAGCCTATCTACAAAATATTATGGCAAAGACCACCATAGCTCACTTGGATCAATCATTAGAAAAAACAAAGAAGGATATAAGGAAGGATATAGCTCACTTGGATCACTTACACTTCAGGGTTTCAAGAGCAGCATAATAAAGAAATAAAAATGGAGGAAGTCTCTATAAATTTAAGGTTTTGGGGGTAAAATAAGAAGGTAATTGCTTTGGAAGAGTGTCCTTGCACTTTAGGGTTTTCAGGTCAATATATAGAAGAATGTGACTTTAAAGTAATTCCTTGTTTTGCAAATTCTTCTTGGCAAGACAAGCCTATAAATGAGAAGATTGAAGAGATTGATGTAGATGAAAGTATTGGTGGGAATGAAAAAAGAGAGGAAGACCCAATAAACAAAAGCAAAGAGAAAAAGAAACCTAGATGGATATTGATATGGGAAAACAAAAGCAAATATCACAAGTATTAACAATAAGTGGGGCTAAGAAAGATTAAAGTATGCTAAGTCTCAAGGGAGAATATGGTAGGAGGACTATAAACCCTATAGACCACTAGTAAACCCTAGCAAGGGTTGGAGAGATGGTGGAGGCTATAGGGGGTACCTTTGTCCCCCCAACCTAATTGTGCTTCCAATGGAACCATGGTAGATCAAGCTACCCATTCACTCTAGGAAGGGGCAAGAGGCCTAAACCAGATCTGCTTGGATTTGTAAAAAAACTTGATGATAATACGAAGATTAAAATTGACCTATAGGAGGTGAGTAAGGAGATCTATAATCTAGATATTGTTACACTCATTGGATGTTTTTGTGGAATGTGACCCAAGGAATTTACATTGAAATCTTGAATAGACTTAAACTAGGATCCATGGGTTGAAGGAAAAATATAATTTTTAATGGAAGGTCGAGGGTTCTTCATAGCAGTATTCAAATCTGTAAGTGATAGGGAGAATCTGTTTGAACAAGGATCCTATTTTATGAGCAGGAGTGGGCTTTAAATTTCACCATGGCACGTCCACGTCAGCCCTATGGAAGAAATATCGAAAGAAGTTCCTGTTTGTGTAAGGTTTCCTTTTCTTCCCTGCTTCTTGAGAAAGCAATCAATCATGGAAACCATTGGGAATAGACTAGGCAAGTTTGTGAGAGGAGAAGAATACAATGGAGTCAATACAAAAGTAACATGAGTCTATGTGATGTTGCACATTGATATTGTACTTCCAAAAGCTATTTCTCTAAAGGTAAACTCTCTCCATTTAGAATAGAAGTTGGACTATGAGTCATTACCATTCAGATATGTTTATTACCATGAGTACGACCATTTTTGTCGATATTGTTCAAAGGGTATAGAAATACAGAATCCCAAGAACACCACCAATGATGGCTACCAAAAAATTAGAATAAGAAAGGAACAAAAAGTAGATTATCAAAAACCTCAAGACCTTCAACAAGGCAACTTAGAGGTGAGCACCTCAACTAATAACAGGTTTGAGATTCTTCAAGTCATGAAAATAGAAACTATAATAGAGAGCCCTGAATAACAACATGGGGAAAAATAAAATAGTAGGGAAGGAAAAGCATATCGATGATACTCCAAAGAACCAACAATAGATGAACAAGGGGGCCAATAAAAAAACATGGGAATCGAGACTTGTTTGGGAGATGTGCCAATTCCTAAACAAGAGATAACTATTGATGATCCAGGTTTGAGTAATTCTATTCTGATTGTAGCTCATTTAAAAATAATCTGGTAAATTTTACTACCTCAAAAATAGCAAAACCTAGCCCAAGGTTATGATATAAAAAACCAAACATGCAAAAATAAACAATGTGGCATGGATACATGGGGATCTCCTTAAAGTGCAGGTAGACCATCAAATAGAAAAATGAAAGATAAACAAGCCAAATATGCTATAGCGAAGGGTACCCAACTCACTCTTGAGGGTCTGAGGATTCTTGAGGCTAGGTCAAGAAAAAACCCATCAAATGAAAATTATAGCTTGGAATATTAGGGGTCTTGGTTACCCTGAAAAAAACATGCCTTGAGGCAAAAATTAACCAAGAATAACCAAGTATAATCTTAATCCAAGAAATAAAGTTGAGTGAGAAGGATATTTCTCAAGTAAACAACTACATTTGGAAAAAGTATCATCTAGAAGCAATTAGTTCCAATGTCCAATCTGGTGGTTTGACCATATTGTGGAAAGATAGGTCTCTAGAAGTTGTTAGGAAGAGTACAAGCAACAATTGGCTTTGTTTAACTTTCCACGACTATGCCCTAAAGGTCTCATTCAATATAATCAAAATATATGGTCCCAATGACACCTTGGCATAGTTAGAAATATGGCAACGGGTTTGAAACTTAACAAATAACAAAAAATATCAACATATCATCTTGGGAGATTTTAATACTATCTTGAGTAGCTAGGAGAAAAATTACAGAAATATTAGATCGATTCTTAATCTTCAAAAGATTAATATATGATTCTTTGGTGGTCAAAACAAGGGATCTCTTAGGTGTCATTTTGGATCATTGGTTAGTCATTGTGGAATGTCACTTTCTTCTGAAAGTCTCAAATGTGCCCTTTAAGTTTCAACCTCATTGGATAGAACATGAAGATTTCCTGTCCAGGGTTAAATATTGGTGGGACAGTGGAAGTCCTTCCAATATGCTAATGTATCAATTCCACAACAAATTATTTAATGTTAAGAGAGGTTTAAAATTATGGACGAAGGGATCAAAGATCAGCAACAAACTTAATTAATAATAAGAAAGAATATAGCTTAGATTGAACAAAAGGCCCTTCAAGAGGGTTGGGAAGATGATATATTTAAAGAGGAAGAAAAATGGTATAGAGTCTAGTGATAGACTAAACTAATACCATTTAATGCAACCACTATCA